>LQNS02000211.1:22265317-22302039 GCA_001587735.2 Parhyale hawaiensis
GAATTACTGTCAATGTCAATGGGGGAATCCAGGCCAGACACTCAAACCGTATTGGTCGCACTTGTGAGGTGCGCATTCCGATCAAAACTGGTGGTAATGCTATAGCCACAAAGTATTCTAATAGTTTCGTGGTCCGAGGGGCGAGATTATTCAACAAAATGCCTCGTCACATTCGAAATGTCACCGGTACAGAGACTGCGAAATTTTAACTATTACTGGACGCATACTTACTGAAAGTGCCAGAAAACCCTGCTGTAAGCGGCTACGGGAACTGTGGGAATAACTCGCTGTTAGCCACCCCGCTGGTCAGAGACTGCAGCATCACCTCTGCACAAGATGGGCGGCGTGTGTAATGTCACCTGGTCCTCGTCCAAAGTATCATCAAAGGTATCAAAGGTACTGTTAATATGCGTGTGTCGTTCCCAAACGAGCAGGTAATTGTAAAAATCTGCATTGGTGCTTCAAGCCATATGCAAGAATGTTAGGCCAAGCACAGTACACCTCGTTGGACTCCACTGAATACTGGCTGTAGTTTGAACGCTTTAATATTGCTCATTTCAATGTGGGTTCGGTTGTCACGAACACTGCAACCCACCGAAAATATTTCCCGTCTAGAGAGTTCCCGAAACTGCCTATAAAATAAATAGTTAAATCAGTAAGACAAACAGCTTTTACGAGGGAACGAAATTCCCCGTCGTTTAATGGAGTGCTGTAGAGCAATTAGAGAGCGCATACTCCTGCCAAGCGAGGCTACCCTAACGAAAAATTTTAATTGGTACTAAACTTTTATTTCCTTTGTAACAGCTCCAAAATCTAATTATTTGTGCGTTTGACAGTAATAATAGCTCCTGGAAATTTCTTTAAGATTCGTTCATAACTTTTGAGTTATGTGGCTAACAAACTTCTTGACAAACATTGGTCAAACACACAAACGGACCAACCGATCTGCACCAAACTTGACCATCTATATCTTCTAATTTTCTTACAATTTTTTACATTTCTTACAAATCAGATCATTACTTTTGGAATTAGTTTGTTAACAAACATGCAATCATACAACACAGAGACAAACAGATAAGCCTACAAACAGATCACAAAATTTTGATCATTTACTGTTCGTAATATATCTATCAGCTCTTGTAAATTTCATAAAAATCGGTCCATAACTTTCTGAGTTATTACACTAACAAACAAGAGGCAGAAAAAAACAAACGTTTGCATGGATCTTCACTTAAAGTTAACCATCTTTTATTCCTAACATGCCCAACAATCCCTGTATATTTTGTAAAGATCCTCTCATAACTTTTTAAGTTATCTAGGTGTCAGACAAACGGGCAGACAGACTAACACAATGATGACATAACCTCCTTGCAAGAGGTAATTCCGGAAGGCTTATAAAAGAATATAGCTCAGTTTTACGGGATAGAAATTTTCCAGGTTGGTATGTGGCATCACTGATAACAATCGAAAATTTACTAACTACTTGTTTGATCCAGTGCGTTCCCTCTTTACATGTAAATATCTGTTAGAAAATACTTTCAAGGTTCCAAGAGGAATGAGACGTGCTGTGGTCTGCAGCAATAAGCGCTACAAAAAAAAGTCACGGTGCATTTGATTGGACACCGAAATCAAGTCTTGGACGATCGAGGCTCGACATGTACGAAACTTCAGACAGTAGCTTTGGCTTTGTCGTTTCGAAACGTGTTACGTGGGCTTCAAAAAAAAAAACCTATTACATTAAGTCGGCTAAAACGTCAATTTTCCGGAGCTAGACTGAGTTTTTGAAAGTCTCAAGATTAACTGATAAACGGCCAGCGCCTGATCATGAATTCTACAGGTCGAAGCCAGAGCACGTGTCTTCAGATGGACAAGTGAAGCCTAGAAATCATAATTTCCGTACACATCGAACACACCAAACACAATTTTCGCCTCGCAGTCTCAAAGAGTGTTATCGACTCGAGCACTAGCCCGCGAGAAGCTTGATAAAAATATGAGACAGTAAAGCCAAAAAACCGCTGTAGTAGTATATCATTGCTTGCTTCTGTCTTGATCACCTAACGCCTCTGGCATCGAATATTATCGGCTAATTGTGTAAAAATTTCAAGCTTGAGGAGCGGAATATATAATGGAGCATGAAGAACATTACCAAATTGCTATTTGGATCAATTCATCTTTTCCGAAAATCCTATACTACGGACGCCTGCAACTGGGTTGTCGAAGTCTATCTAAGCCAAGCCCACTCGCTCTGACTTATCCGGAACTGCTGGAAGGAACTTTGGCTTCGTCTTTTTGAATCGTATTTACTGGTGTTAAAAGCAACCCGATTATGTTTAGCTGACGAAAATATCAAATTTACGAAGTAAGCTTAAATTCTAAGATGTCTCACAGGTAGTCAAGCAAACGTCAACGCCTGAAACATGAATCCATGAACCTGAGCCAGCGCACCTGTCTGAACTTCAGGAGAAGTTAATCCTCGAAGACTTAACATTTGGCCTATGCATAAATTTGCCCACGGACAACTAGCCTAACCCCGTCAAAAGTTATTGTCGGCAGAGCCGATAATTATCGGAGCTGCCGATGATAATTTCTGACAGGAAACGGACTTTTCACTGGCATTTGTCAGGTTAACAGTACCTGTTTTTCTGCAGATTCCCCTATCGCTGAAGATCCGCTGCGTATCGCATCTTTGAGTCGCTGTAGGCACTGTCGGTAGTTTTGTATCTTCTCGTGCATCTGGATAATTTTTTTCATATTTTTATTCACTTCAGATTTCTTATGTTGTGCTGGCATTGCAGTCGTATTGTCGACTTTTATGAGCTGATGGCCGACCACAGGTTCAATTTTAGGGTGCATGTGCGGTAAGGCTACAGGGATAAATGCTTTATACTGGTTCATCGAGAGTGAACAAGCGGGTGAGTCGTCAGGACAAATCAAATAACCCGTGTTGCGTGCATAAAAATAACCTAAAACATTTAGTATAAATACAACGATAATTAACGCTAATACTATACGTCGCAGCTCCATTTTCTTGCATTACGCGGCCATAGAGTTTCAAAAATACTAGGAGAGATAACCTACGTTTCACCGCAAGTAGTTAGGCTCTGCAATAATTTTAGAAACATTACAGTACATCCACAAAGCTGACTGCCACATTCTGCAAAAACATATTGAGTCTAGTTCTTGTCTCAACAGCCTTCAAATTCTACAAAATAAAAATGTCATTTAGCATATCGAGTGTATTAGGAACTGTAATGAAAAAATTCAAGATCCTTATCAACCAATACAATAAAAACCTTAGCCTGTCTATACCATTATCAAGGCATAGGCAGACGATAGATATAAGTTTGTTATCTGTATATTTATCAGCATATTTCGTTCATTTTCTGCCGTGTTAAAGGACTTCTCTGCACCATATATCATTCTCTAACGTTTAAATGAAAAATAACTTTTCTACAATGCCACTGTCAAATAATGAATAGCTTGTTGGTTGGTAAGTTGCTTGCGTGGTTGGTCTCTTCGTCCCTATGTACAGCATCGAAATCTAGGAAAAATAAATACTGAACAGCAATGAAGCCGTTGCTATGCCATGTTTTCTAAATTTACATGTTGGAGTGGTGGAGACAACTAAAATAGCTCCAAGTGGTCGTACTACACTTGACTTTATTATATCTTCGAATAATTTTTCTCAAAACATAAAATGCGTTAATTGAGTAGCAACCAAACCCCCCCCCCCCCACCCACCAATATATTCTTGAAAACAGAGCAGAGGGGTGAAAGCAACAGGAGAAGCTTTGAAGTAATTACTTTCCGCATCCGTTAATGACTGGTGGGCCTAAAGTAGCACTGTAGTATTTCGAGCTCGAAGGAGGTATACAGGGAGGCGACATAGGAGGCCTAAGGTCCATCATAAGTAGGCCTCTTTCACGGTACGAGCTGGCTGGCCTGCTCGCTGGCTGTAATGAGTTGCATAGACGCATGTTGATGTTCATATTAGCTTTGGAAACAATAGATTAGTGCTCTTCATTACCTGTCTTGATTGCAGTTAGTAAAATTTCCAATTTTCGATGTCTTAGTGCACTAGTGCACTCGGTGAATTTAGCTTTTGATATTAAAGTTACGACGCTCCTTAAGAGTCGGTGCCACAAATGGTCTGTCCTGTACGAAGTTTCCAATGATGATTTTATCCAGCAGCTTCCGCCAATCACAGAGCTAATTCAATAGGAATAAGCATCAATGTTATCCCCGCAAGTACGAGAAAGTGACGCAATGTCTGAGACTAAGTGACTGACACTTGCTGTCGATTGCACTCAAAGATACCTTAACCCCTTAAGAACGTCATAATCAGCCTTGAGGTTTCCGAAATATAGTCAGAAGAGCATGACGCTTCGGAGAAAGTATATGGTGACGACATAAATCCTAGACAGTGGAACCAAAAATGGTTCGTGGTGGTTTTTTCCTGGCGGTTTTTTGCAGCGGTATCCTGATCAGCTTAGTTCTCGAAGTCACTTTAGATATGAGTGACTCAACAGCCTGGCCTGCACCACATCAGCAGCATGAAAGGGTTGATGCCACCTGCTTACGAGCAATTATCGTTCAGGAGTCAGAAATGAATATTTAAGGATAGTCGTAACCTAGATACCGAGAGCTATTTACGCCCTCTACACTGAAAAACTTGTTTTTGCGTAGACAGCATTTGTAGCTAATGCAAATGAAGTAGAGCACGAGTCTATTGTTTTACAGCTAAAAGAAATCCAACCTGCATCTTCGTCGCCCATTTCCGCCAGCCTGCTAACCAGCCAGCAAGCCAGCATGAAAGCTTGTCAGCTTGCAAGCCAGCCAGTGTGCCAGCCAACTCATACCATGAAAGTGGGCTGCTGGTTAATGAAGCTTATCTCCAATATGTTGTCTTTCCCTATACTGCCTCCCAGCATGAAGTACATTCTCCAAGCTCTGCCCTGCGCCCAACTTGGTTTCTTTTCTAGATCGTATTACGGATACCCAATTTTCATCTATCTAATCCTGGAAGCGAGTAAATTATTGGATAAAATCGTAAGTAGGCTCCTAATTCAAATTAAATTTTACCTTAGAGGCTATAACACCATCTACCACAATGCACTTAAGCTCTTTGCAGCTTTGTGACATCATCAAAGTGAAAACTGGAGACAACTTTACTTTTTTTGTTTGAACTTTATAAAGACCTTATGCTCACTCCTTTGATTTTACCTCCAACCCACTAGTACTTGAATAAGTGACTGATGTGGTGCAGGTCACGCAATTGTACCTCTGATATCAATAGTGACTACGAGAACTGTGCTCTGATATCTACTGTGACTACGAGAACTGATTTCATGTGGAAGCCGCTTCAAAATGCCACCGTAAAAAGCCACCTCGAACTGTTTAGTCCCTCTCGCTGTCGTGGGTTGATGTTTTCTCGTCCCTGTACTTCCTCCGTGACTTAAAGCTTTATCAAATCGTTCCTGTGGTCGATATACGATTAAAATGTAGCAAGGATGCATCTGAGACATGGAGTATCTGTAGATGAAAGTTCAGGTGAAACTTGAGCAAGTTATGTTTAGTTTTATGATAAGTATTGGCTGCATAAAAGGAGGACGGCATTGCTTTCATGAAATGGTCTTGGTCGCATTACGGCTCTAAAAATTTAAACTTGGAGATTCAGACGCGTTCGACAGGCCGGCAAAACTACGATCACAAGGCTTCACTTGTTCTGAATGATTAAGAGAAGCTTGGGCTCTTCCACTTTCAGTCATATCACTAATGTTAATGCTAACCCGACTACATTGAGCCTGCTGACAACTCCATGTTGGGGGGAAATATGAGTTATAGGAAATCTCATGGGCAACCGATTAAGAGTTAACTGCTGTAATATGATTAGACGCTACGAAGCCTGTGCAACTTTTTTATGCTTTAGGTATGTCAATCCTGTAAATTTTATTTTCAGAGGTCAAAAGAGCGTGCCTTAAACAATATATTTATCTTCTAAAAAGTACAGCCACGTGCGTCAACAATAAGAGCATTCTATTAAAAATTTCTCCTTATTTTTATTGACTGTGTATAAATATGTGATAATAATGAACGCACTTGGTGTGCTAGATACTCTCGAACATAATTACTAATATCTGGGATTGCCACAGAATGAAGTCCTAATATATTAAAATGCTTCGTGTCTATATTTATTTCGTGTCAGCTTTTAAAGAAATAGTTAGGGGAAAAATAGGGCAAGTTGCTGATTTTTTAATTAAGTTACATTTTCATAGAGATCGATGACCAGGTTGCAGAAGATGGCGGAACCCTTTATCTGAATGCACTTCTTGCTTGAAACACTGTTTTTTTTTTCAAATCGAAACAATAGGTATATATGCAGCTTTGGAGTCCGATTCTATAACTTTTTTCTCTCAAGTCACGGCGTATAAATTCGGCAGATGATCAACTGAACACTCACGATGGGCAGTAGACAATTATTTCACGAGCAGTAGACAGTTATTTCTTCTAGCTTACTGTTTTCCACTGAGAGCAGATTTCGCTTCAGAGGCAAAATTTCAGCACTTCAACGAAGCAGATATTTGAGTATGGAAGACAGTATTATGGATACGGTGCACTCACATTGCATATAAGCTGACTGGAGGGGCATTCAAGTTTATTGCAGTGTTCTACTGAAAATTTTATCTTGGAAGAATCAGGTTTAATTAAGAAAGAGGATAGGGAACTTATAAGAAGAACGAAGCTACTACAGTCTCAAGAACAAAGACGTATGCGACACAGTGACAAGAAAGACTTAAAGCAGAAAGATTACAGAAGGGAATAAGAGCTGCTAATAAGCGTGAGCGGGAATATGAGGAAACGGCAAGTCAGAGAGAAGAGCACACATATCGATTATCGCGTAAATTTTTTCACTCATGGGTCCACTAGTCACCTTATATTTAGTGCAACCAGTACTGAGAGCTTGTAATAATGATGGAATAACTGTGTGTTAACGTAAGTGTACACTTCAATTTCAGTCACTTCTAATGCATTTTCACAATGCTGAACTATTACCGTAATCGTCTTAGAGGCTGTCAACAATTGCCATCCAATAGCAACACACATATTTCGAGTAGGCGAAAGTCTTTCATCAGTACACCGCTTGTCAATCTAACAGGCAGTTTTACTTTTATGTAAGTAGTAACACACTATTTATTAATTTTGAATTCAGATATTTTCCCACGAATGCCACCAGTAAAACTATCACCACTGCACTGTCACAACTGTACGCATGTGGCACATGAATGCATCTAGAATTTGACCATCTGCGATATTATCAATGATATCGCATCTCGGGGAGCATGATAGCTCTAATGGCCGGAGAGATAAAAGGATTCTTGGCAATGATATTTTGTCAACAATGCTAAACATTAAATATTATCCGTAACATTACTTCACCAGTCAGGGGAAAAATTCATCAGTGCAATAAAAGCATTAGTGTAAGCAAATAACAAAAGCAATCACACCTATATTATATATAGTTACTTTTTTATAGTTACGAGGCTCATTACCTCCGTCAATTAAGGAGGTTATCTTTTCGTCGGGTTTGTCTGTCTGTCCGTTATTCAGTCTGTCTGTCATCAAGTTAACTCAAAAAGTTATGAACGGATTTGGACGAAACTTAAATAGAGTGTTAAGTATGATAGGAGGAACAGATGATTAACTTTTGTTGAAGATCTATCCATCTTTTGTTTGTTTGTATGTCTGCCTATTTTTCGTTAGCACCATAACTTAAGAATTAATTGGCGGATTTTCATTACATTTACAGGAGTTGTTGGGTATATTACAAATAGTAAATTATCAGATTTTTGTGATGATCTCTTTGTTCGTTCATTTGTTTGTTGCTGTTTTAAATTATGTTTGTTAGCGCAATGACTCGAAAAGTTATGGATAGATCTTTATTAAAGTTACAGGAATTGTTAAAAATGTTGAAAGACATAATTGATTAAATTTTGGTGATGATCGGTTGGTCCGTTTGTGTGTTTTGACTTATGTTTCTTAGAATGTTTGTTAGTAGCATAGCCCAAAAAGTTATGAACGGATCTTCAATAAAATTGCAGAAGCTGTTAACCCTACAAAGAGAGACCTGAGGTGCATTGCACCTCACCCTGCAGAAATTTGCATTTTTATTGCTTTCGAATTTCAGTTCGGTTGCTGGATACTTCTGACTTTTCATAAAATGGCATTTTTCATGTTTTGTGTAAAAATTTGAGTGAAAATACCATACATAAGTGAAAACACCATCGATCTTATGATAAAGGGCCCTATAGAGGAAGACCTGCGCTGTAGTGCACCGCACCCTGCATTCGCACGGCCGGCAGCCCCGTACGTTTCAACTTCAGTTTATTCTATGTATCTGCATGAAACTTCATCCCACCGTTATATTTACCACTGGACAACGCAGCTTTATACACATTATTCATAATAAATATGACCACCTTAGCTAAATGAGGCTACGTCAGTGCAGTCGCAGTCCCTTATATACTGTATCATTGTATGAATATTGCTGTGTACACTCGTAGTACATTGATTGTTCTGCGTACATAATAATAATAATAATAATAATAATAATAATAATAATAATAATTAGCTTTTATTAAGAACACAATGGGTTCACAAAATATGCTTACAAGCTTGCAAGTACAAACAAAGTAGCCAAAATTCAACCTAGTGATTAGCCCAGTCACAAATATTGGTGGCCACGTACAATGAGAATAAATAGATACACTCAGCCTACACCTGCGGACACGAATGGCATTGAGCAGCTCTATTTCAGACAGGAGATAGAAAGAACTGTTGACTGCATTGGAACAGAGAATGTACATAGATAGTACAGTCCCTGCAATACAGCAGGCGCCCCACAGTTCCCGAACACATGCACACTGCCTGCATTGATGAACAAACTACCACGGTTATCGCACAAAATGAATATGGCTGTATGCTTTCTACCGTTCTCTTAGAAATGTTCATTTTATGGTGTCTTATTATAATTTACCATTGAATTGATGATTTAATTATATCTCAACTCATGTATGAATACCTGAAGAGTATGCCTGTTGATTTTTTATTCGAAATACCTATAAATAATGAATTTACTATGAATTTATTAGCAAATCATTAGGCTGCGGTACATTACACCTCGCCTCTCCCGTTATAACTCCTCGCATAGGGGGCTCCCTTTGTAGGATTAATACTGTCGAAAGCCACATATTATTAGATTTTGGTGTTGAAGCAAAGAAAATCTTGGTTCCAGAGCCTATTTGAATTTTCGTTACTGCTGCTTTGCTTGGCGGAAGTACGCGCTCTGCGCTCCTAAAAATTTGATGAGCTACGAAGATGGAAACAAAAGTGGCACCATAAAAACGCATGACTTTTTGTGCCCCATTATTCAATTTTATATGTAGTCACCACCATTCTCAATGTTTTTTTGCCAGCGATGAACGAAATCCTTGATGCCTCAGTTGTGAAAGTCAATGCCTGCCGACGTTGTCCTTTTGTTCTTCAGTGAGCATTCGTTGAACTGACCAGCATGCACTTTGCTGTATCCTAGGGCTAACAACGTTTCCAATGCACTGACACCTACATCATACTGTACACGCATTTCATTCACCGTTATCGGGCGATCGGTTCGGATGAGTTGATTGAGACGTAACTTGTTACTCATATCTCTGTGGCCACTCTTAAATCTACGAATCCATCTCCTAGTTGTGCTGACATCAACTGCATCGACTTCAAAAACGCTCACCAGGCGCCGGTGAATGTTGACTGGTTCCATTTTGTCTACATGAAGGAATTCTATGACGCATCTCTGCTTCTGACGCAAGTCCATCACAGGGATTGGTTTCCAAGACTGTCACACCGTCAATATCTGCGACAGAGGGATGAAACTCTCAGGTAATGAGTACGTAAATTCAGCCATCATAACAATGAAATTTGTGACCTCCACGGATCCCTTCGGGCACAATATATAAATAGGAGGCATTACGTTTAGAACGACCCTCGGACATTAGCAGTTGTCATATTACTGGTACCATGGTTAAAATTTTATAGACACGGGCCATCCAATTTTATTTGATAATTTTAACATCCTGTCAAGATGCTCTCCCGTTGATTTAAGATGATGGGTACCAGGGTTATAACGCTGTATACATTCATTCATATTATTTGATTAGAAATTTTCTGTTGAAGATGTTTCTGAACTTCTAATCAACAATGAAAAACTGTTATTTTTAAAAGAAACTGCATTTGTTATAACGTCATCTTCCGGTAAATACTTCATACATAAATTACCTGCCTTGTCACTTATTGTTTGTACTGACCTCCTTTTTTCGAAATTGAACATCGCTTTTCATTGAAATAGCACTATTTGTGGCGTCTACAAATGTATACATATACGCCACATTTACTTGGATTAAATCTTCGTGCATCACTATATCAGTGACAGCCCAACAGTAATTGATGCCCCCATTGCATAAATTGTTTTATGGTCTGTGCAGACAAAGAGTGCAAGCAGCGTAGTCAAATACCAGAGCACTACTCTTCAAACAGAGAATACAGTAGTAAGCGTAAATAGTTAACAGCGCAGCTATCTGTCATTGTGGATATAGGTGATGGCATTCTGATTTTCAGTAGGAGACTGGTGTAGCAAAACTTAATCTGTAAAGATATGTATACTAAGAGTATAATTTTGCGTTTTTCAATGAACTCATAAAAAAATTAATTCCGATATTACTTTTTTTACGAAGCGGCGGAACAGGCGGAAGTTGTATTCATGATAGAGTGAAGTTTACTTGGGTCACCAGTAATTTCTACCGTCTGTTCCTATAGAGATTTCCTATCGAGAGTCCGTACCGTGAGCAACTATTTTCTTCATATTCCTCGCTGTGTTATCGTCGATTATTATTGAACGTCGATCTATCAATTCAAATTTGCTCTCACAGTCATGCCTCAAATTTAATCTCGCCAACCGTTTTCTATGAGAAGACACGTCGCTTTGTTCCTGCCAAAGTGTCGCGTAATTTGGATAACCTCGATAGATTCTTCTAACTGGCGGTTATCGATTGCTCCGCTGGCCGAAAGGCAGCCGGATCTGTATTACGCAGAGTTACAAGCTTGTAGTCGTCGTGCCAGCCCTGTAACTGCTGCACCGCGGCCTCTGCAGCCTGAGGAAGATGGAATCACAAAAAGCAAAGAGCGTAACGGGAGGACTCACGAGAAATTAGCACCAAAAAGTGACGTCATCATCGACGAATCTGTGGCTGAGCAGCCTAGGAGTATTTTAACTAATTTCACCGGAAAAATCGTCCTAAATTGCCACATTCATCTTCGTCGTATAAATAAATGAAGATAATATATAGTAATTTGGCAATTATTTATAGAAAATTACAGTGCATGTTAGTGGAAACTTTCACAACACTAGCGCCGAAATTGTTCCCTTACGGCGACTCAATTTAACTTCTTTTTCTTGATTGAAGCCTTATTCACACTTCATATTCATTTCACAGTACTCTTCACAGAATATATATATTCGTTACCGACAAATATAAGCGCCATTATTGCTAATTCTGTAGGCGAGAGAAACCACAGTAACATTTAGCCTATTGCTCGAGCTTTCTGTACTTGGCGGCCACATTTTTCGATTTTTTGCAGCTCAAGTAGCTGGCCAGTCTTGACGTGGAGACTGAATGAAAGAAATCGAAAAAATACGATGATATGTTCAAGAAAACAAAATACGAAGGTCTGAGGTCCCACACCTAAAACACTTTGACTTGTCGATGTGATGTAAATTTGCTACGTGCGGTCACAGCTATGTTTTATTTCAGTCCTGTTGATTCCTCCCGTTGCATTCTTTACTTCCTGGAATCACGAGTGCAGATGTGGCGACAGTGCTCTCTCTTAATTTTTCTATTTCTCTATCATAAATTGAATGAATCGTCCGTCTGTCTTGTATTAATTTAATTTCACTTAAGCACTAACCTAAGGGATCATAACTAGTTAATTCATTAGAGTAAGCTCCTAGAGAAGAGAGATCGTCTTTAAGTCTCTCTGAATTGCTTCTCTATTTAATTTGAAAACTTAAGAAAATAATTCTCCTACTGTTTCTTCTAATTACTATTCTTGTTATGATCCCAATTATTTCACTCTTCTTATGCCACTCTTCTGAAAGGAAATTCTTCACTTTAAGGGCATATTATTTTAAGCTTAGAAATAGGTAATTTGAACTTTCTAACATCAAACTGCCCTCAATGTTTATTTTCTTCAGTTTAGGTAGGGGCTTAGAAAACTATGCGTTTTCTGTTTCAGTACGTCAGTGTGCTGGGCGGACGCTTTCTTCTCGTCTTCGTGCATCTTGTGTCGCCTCTTCTCTCACCTTGGGCGTTCCTTCTTCACACTGCTATCGTGGCGCCTCCTCTCCTGGTGTTCATCTAGTCTGCTTTCGCAGTTCCTGTGTGGCGTTTGTGAACATATAGGTGCTTGGGTATGGGGACATCCTCGGACACGAGGATGAATTGACGAGGAATTTCTTACGAAAGATGGATTTTGTTGTCCTTGAATTGAAAGTTTTTTACCTGTACTGTTCATTTAGGAGCTTATACCTATTGTTTAACGTATATAGTTAAAGAACTTATTGCTTTTCAAATCAATAATCAGAGAACTTTTGCGCATACTGTAATCCTAGAAACTTATTATTTGTATTTAAAGTCTAAAAATTTATTTTTTATATTATCAATTAAATACCTTATTACTTATTCTTGAAGTGAAACTTACATCTTATAAAGGCTCAACAGTCGGAAGAAGTTTTGATGTCTCTATGAACTATTTTAAACTTCAATTAGTGGTTTCGATGATTAATACTAAATTTTGTTTACAGTACGCGGGGTGTTGGCTTGTACCTATACAGTGCTGTTTATTGCGTCTTCGGCATTTACCGCTGCTGGCTGGACTTGCCAACGACAGCCGGCGCCAGGAAGCAAAGAGCGTTGCATTCTTTGCTTCCTGGCCGGCGCTGTCCTTGCGCAGTCGTGGATCGCTCCGCTTTAGTTCACTTCTTCAACCTTCACAGAATTTAGTCTTCAGCAGCCGTCGATAGTCGAACATTGAAAACAGTTTACGGCAGCGTCTTCTGCCGTTACACTTGCTCTTTCCATGGCACTCTGATATAGTGCTGCTATTAATTGGCAATTGTCCCTTGTTAATTGAAGTTATAGTAGACTGTTGCGTTAACCTAGTCTTTCACAGAATAAGAATGTAACTTTGTGAACTTCCTATTGCGCGTACTCTATTAATAGTTATCCTTGATCTTTTAACATTGACTTAATAAAATTTATTCATTACTAGTTTAGCTTGTGAATTAAAAATTAAAATCAATACTAGCAACCTTTGCCTTCTCTTACATTAAAAAAGTTACTAATTTTTAGCTTTTAAGGCGTTTGAATTAATTGTTGCGAGAACTTACTAACAATTAACAATTTTTCTCAAATCAATAGAAACTGATTTGAATTTTAAGAAACTGATACAGTAACACAAAATGCCCGAATTAATAAAGTGAAATTTATCCTCTGTGGTTATGGATTTCATTGAAAATTAATTTACAAACTTAGCTGAACAAAACGCCTTACGTATGTAGGGGGGAGAGAACTGGGATACTGTAGAACTTGTCTTTTCGAAAAGGAGACTGCTCTTGATATGACAATAATACACTAGCGTTGTCCACTTTTTCTGAATTCCACTGAACTTAACCATTAGTTGAAGTATGTTTAGGTTTTCATCACTCGACCCTCAACTTCCGGAGTTTATTTTTCATAATAATGCTTGGAAACTGTGTTAGGAGCTTGTAGGAAGTATAGGGGAGATGACAAAAGCTTCATTAACCAACGGCCCACTTCCATGGGGACATCTGGCTGGCTGACAGTTTGGCTGGCAGGAATGGATGGCGTAGGTCCAAGTTGATATTCCTTTTAGTTTTGAAAAACAGTAGAGTGTATACTTCTGCTATGCTTCAACCGTATAAGCAACAGATACTCTCCACGCGATTAAAATAAAATTATAGATTTTCAGTGCTTCATTGCACTCGACGTATATAGCACTCTGTATCCAAGTTATGACATTCCTTAAGAGCCTCATCCGATCTGCCTCTTGGACGATAATGTTTTGGCTGGCAGGTCCAACTTGCTCGAGCTTGAATAAGTGGCTGAAGTGGTGTAGGCCACTCAAATGTGGTTTGACCATGTAATAACTATGAGAACTGAGCTCACCATGATGTCGCTTCTGAAAAACCACCGTGACAAAGCAGCTACAAACGTATCGATCCCACTACCGAGGGCTTACATCATCTTCTATACTTTCCCCAAGGTTATGGCCTGTTAATACAGATTCTGCACTGGCTCGCAAACATAGGCACTAGCAGCCTCTCCAAAAACAAGAAACCCCAATAGCACCACCAACTGGAAGCTACTATTCAACCGAGTGTAGTAAACTTCTTGAAAATTATTGTAACTTGAGGCAAGGGCAACTTCAGCTAAGCCCAACAGGCTTATACTTGTTCGGTAAAGCGACCTGATTACATTTGACACAGTTGAAAACTTCATTTTACGTTGCATAACTCGGATTTGTTAGTCTTAAGTCCAACCAACTCATTATCAATTCCGATACTCGGTTCGACTTGGCTAAACCACGTCGTCTGTCTGTAGTTCAAGACAAGTTAGGCCTGTTACGCTTAACTTACGGTACTTGTCGATTAATCCGTTAACATATAGTCCTTGTTAAAGTTATGGACGTTAATACTTTTGCTGAACCTGACCTTCCAAGGCTTCCATTAGAACTATGGACTTCCAGTTGAATATTGCGCGCTAAAATTTGTCATGAATTAGACTTTCATTATATTAACAATCAACATCAATGCTGCATTCTCAAATTAGCTTTCATTTACACATATTACCAATTTTGTGGTTAATAGCCGTACTGTGTCATCGACTCTTCGGGACACTGACAGAGGAACCTGAGGCAACCCTTGGCCGTCTTACAAAATGGACTACCAGCTGGTAGATATGTTTCAATGAAGATAATACTTGATATTCAGTAAAGTATGTATGTATATTGGACGAAAAACAGCAATGCCCACTTGATGCTGAACGAAACTGCACTTTCATCGGTTACTCAGTAATATTACCTATAAGATAACCTAGATAAAAACGCCTGTACATGCTAGATAGATGCAAGTTAAAAAGAGTGCGAAAATCTTAGGATTCACAACCAGATGTTTTGGATACAAATCTATGGATATAAACCACCCTTATACGAAGCATTATCAGTGACGTAGGTTGGGTTGCTCAAGCCAGAGGACACAAGACACTGGAATAAACCTTTCTCGGACGAAAGCTCAGTACAGGTATGTAGTCAACTAGTTCAAAATATCGTCTAGACAAGCGATGGGAGCAGCACCCTCCTCAAATATGAACTTTTCCTCCGTAGCTCGATACCCTCTAGCTCCATCGTTCTTTAGAGGCAGCTTGTCGATTATTCTCCATGCGAGATGTAGCGCACTGCGTCACCACCGTAACCAATCTGATGGTACTGATCATGCTGAACTATTTCAGTTTGTAGAGAATCAATCAAATGGTTTATATCCATAAAATTGGAAATCCTCAAAGTATGAGGTGTACAAAAGATCAATTTCTTGCCCCGACAACTGTCTCATGAGCTGTTCGTACGCAAGGCAGTTCTCGGGTCCCTGGTTGGCCAGGAAGGGAAACTTCTGAGCAGGTGAAGAGCTGTTTGTTGTTGCCGAGAAGAGACGGTGCAAAAAATTTATATCTTCATCGATGGTCTCCACCTGCAATATATGTAACATGAAACAATAATTAATATATAAATAGCTACATTAATAACTTGCTACAAGATCAAGTACAGTATTGGTCTATAACTTTTCCTATGTAGGCAAATTATTGTAAATTTCATTTGCATGAAGAAATTTTTGCTGAGAAAGAGAGCAGCCTGTCACATGGCTAAAAATTCAAAGGAATATTTAGGTAAATATCATTGTCAAAGTCGAAATTAAAAATGGCTAGTCATATGGACTGTATCACTTAGTAAAGTGCTAAAGTGCTGTCCCAAATCCAGCACCACTTCCCGTGCACTGACGGGAAATATCCAGCAGCCGAGCAGCACAGACACGCCAGGGCAGGTACAGTAATTCCTGCAGTCAGTGCACGTGAAGGTGCGCTGGTTTAGGGATATCAGTTTTCTTAATGCACCGGGTAATTTTTCATTCACTGTACTGCATAACAATACTATATTACTATACAAATTTAAACTTTGCTAATTTGTTATTACAGCTATCAAGCTATCACATCAGACATTCATAGTCGTACCCTCTGCGAGATAACTTGCTGACAATTCTTTTTTTTTTTTTATCCAACTTCTCACCTTTTGAATCAAATCAAAGTGCCAGTCGCAAGGGTTGCATCTATCCACCAGAGGGCCGTAGTGAATATTCAACTTCTTCCTGCAGTTGACATCAGTTCCACAAGAAAGAATTTTACTGGCCACGAACAGAGCAAATTCCCTGAAAGTCGGAGTACCAGGGCGAGGTCTTCTTGAATGTTTATGTTCAGCAGGAGTCACAGACCCCGTCTGGTACTTGTTGGTGCCACCGAGAAACTCGATTTTTCCTGGTGCATCAAGTATAACAAATGAGTTGTTTTCAATAGACGAAGAAGCGTTGCTTCGGAAGCGATAGCGTGGAAGCTGCGCTTTGATGACATCAACGGTACTGCGACCTCTGTAGAGCAGAGCTCTGTTGGCATCCCTTCTGAGAACCTTTTCTCCTTTTCTTGCCACTTTATCACAGTAGCAGGATGCTAACCTGGCAACAAAGGATACTAAATTTATTAAATACTGGAAGAGCATGGGAACAGAGAAGGGCGATGTTTCTTTCCACCTTGTCTTGTTTTTAGCTATTTGTGCCCTATCAACTTTTCTGAATGTTTTACTGCTAGTTGTTCTGAACAAGCTGCTGCTTAAAGTCGGCAACCCTGTTGCCTTCTCGGTTACTGCAATAATTCTTGTTTAATTTTGTTAAGGCACTACTGTGTGAACCTGACTTAACTGGCGGTTCTGCGGGTGCTGGGTGATGTCCAAGGGCCAGACGACAGCGCAACGATGATAGGAGAAATGACGACAAGCTTGGTAGTACTGCTTCTGTATTGGTATCTCTATACAATTGGCTTGATGTCTCGGTACCTGTAGTTATGTAGGTACACAGAATAGCTAGACGGTAAGAGCTTATAGTCTAGTCCTTAGTGAGCTGGATACGACGGAGCTCTGAGCTGCCCCGAGAAGCGGGTCAGCCCTTTTATAGCTGAAGGCTTGACAGACAAGGTGTGGCAGGTAGTCACCTGATCACGGAATGGTGGGCGGACGGCGTCACAATTTCATTTACTGATTAGGCCGCAAGGTAACAAGTTCCCTTGACAGTTTTTTCGTAACAATTAGGTCTTTTCAGCTTACAAGGAACGCGTATAATAACGTACAACGTTCGGTCTGAAGACGGTCAAATTTAAGGGCATCGATGCGGCAACAAATTTTCTATAAAAACGTCTTGCATATTAGAATTGCAGCCAATGGAAAACCCCACAAAAAGGCGCGTCAGGACTGCAAATTAACCCTGCATGATTAAATGAAGAGCTACTAAACTAACATCTTAATATACCTGCCGTCGTACATAAACTCGATGCACTCGGTAATTATATGAAAACAACTTCAACTAAAATTTCAATTTACTCAAGTTCTGCTGTGGAGCTCTACGTATCATCCCTCATTTTCAACAAGCATTGTATGCTCCAGCCGTTCGTCAACATCGTAAAAAATCTTTTTTTACAGTCTGCACGTTTGATTCGAATTTTAGAATATAGCTGATTATGCTTATACCAGCTATAGGATTCGTAACAATTGTGGCGTTCACTATGCAACTGTCCCACCTATTACTCCGCACAGGCTGTGAACTGTCGCTTTCGGTACTTCTGCGTGTCTGTACCAAGTGCAGTAGCTGAAGTGAACAAAATTGACCGTAATAAAAAAAATGAAAAACATTTGTAGTAGAGAAAACGTCATTTATAGCTTTCGTCATCTTGGTATCATAGTTACTCCTTCCTATGATAACCTCCAAAATTTTCAAGACTTCAATGAAATCCTTTACTAGAACTATGAAAAAGTATTCATGAAATCTATACTAGCGGGAACTGGGCAAATTCCACGGTTCTCTGTTTTTTCTATTCTTGTAACGAACATATTAAACGCTATTATATACTATCTTAGTTTGAACCTTAAACCCGCTGTTTGACCTACGACTCTTTAATATCCTCAATTGCGACTTTTATCGGTGTTATCAGCATAGAACAAACTCGACTTATTCGGTTGCAGTGCCACAGCCACGGCTTCATCTTGCTCACTATGAACTTAGCCCAAAAGGCTGCAGCAGTTTCAAGCTGTTACAATTTTCACACGATAGTAACTGTCAGGTAAACTTCGATTATCTTACCAAGTACTGAGTGAGTTCGAATTTCAGGAAAATTTTATGTTTTCGTTTCGTCGGTTTGGTGAAATATGTCAAACCATAGAGCTCGCGTAGTTTGGTGAAGGGTAGTCTAGTCTATGATCAAGCTATAATCACAGTCACGGCAACACAATCGAATTCGGCAGATACCGCCAGAGAAAGTCGCACGTGAGCATCCGGCTTAATGCATCTCATCTTCTATCACAAGCTCCTCTCATACTGCCCTTTGTCGACTACAACACATCTCGCGTACTCAAACACACTCTGCCTAACAAACATACATCGCTTACCAAAACGCACCTACCTCGTCTATGATACACATGAGGTGCTGCCCAAAAAAACTAATAGATTACCTATGAACTTAGACGTAATTAAGCCCTCTGAACCTCTTCCCTTAGTCACGTTTTACTTCCTTGCACTTTCATGCCTATTTCTAATGATGTTGATTCATTCTCTTCTTATTTTTCTCTATGCTCTGCCAAGCAGAGTAACAGTAACAAAAGTTCAAGTTTTTTCTGAAACTATGGTTTCCTTTGCATCAGCACCAAAATCTAATTAGCTGTGCCTTATGACAGTAATAACAGTGTCTGTCTTTTTTTTAATCCATTCATAAATTTTCGAGTCATGCTGCAAACAAACATCCTGACAAACATTTGTCTAACACAGAAACGGATAAATTGATCATCACCAATAATTAATCATTTTATAACTTTAAACGTTATTAACAACTCCTGTAAATTTCATAAAGATCCGTTCATTATTTTATTAGTTATTTTGCTAACAAGCATAAAATCAAATACAGAGGCACACAAACGAACGAACTAACAAATCATCAGAACAGTTTGGGCATTTACTCCTCGTGATATACATAACAAGTCATGTGAATTCCATAAAAATCCGTTCATAACTTATTGAGTTATGATTCTAAGAAAATAAGAGGCAAACAAACGGTTGAATGGATCTTCACTAACAGTTAATCATCTGTCACTGCTAACATTCCTATCAATCTATGGAAATTTTGCAAAGAACCGTCCATAACTTTTTGAGTCTTCTTAGTGACAGACAAACACTCAAACAGACGGACAAACAAGACAAAAACATAACCTCCTTGGAGGAGGTAATGAAGCAGGGTTATCACTAATTCCCCGCTGTCATTTTTGACAGCGAGGGCACTCTACTGACAAATATTGTCCTAGCAATTAACTTAGTCCCAAAAAACTTTCATACATCGTAAATGATTAATACATGATTTGCAAGATGAAGAAATTTGACCTTGTAGAATGACTAGTGAGACTTTGTTGCCATGTGTGAGCCTCAAAGATGAAAGAACAAGAAGAGGACAATAACAAACATCAGTAAGATCGTGAAGAAAGTAGCAACAAAGCTGTTCTTTAGCCGTTATTAAGTGTTTGTATCATTACGGACGTTTTTACCTCCGCCAAGGAGGTTATGTTTTATTGTGTTTGTCTCTTTGTTCGTCTGCCCCTGTTAAAATTTTTAGGCTTTTTAGGATTATCGTTGGAAGATTTAGTGCCTAGGTTGAGACTTCTTATCAACACCATTACGTAGCCATTGTCTTAGGGTGCACATAGATTCAGCATTAGGTTCGTTCTGTAAATGCCAACACCAGGATATCTTCGCTATCGTGTAATTATTATTAGTTTATAAATAAAACTTTCTTTAACAGTCAAAGTGCGATGTAAAATGTGAAATTTCTTAAGCTTTAGCTTAGATTTTGGCTCAATAATTATAAATTTCAATATATTGCGTTCCAACTGTAACTCAAAAGATAGAAACCAATTTTCACTGGAACAAACTGAACTATTGCCGTTTCACTCTCATGTTATTCATAGAAATCAAAGTTTTACCAGAAGATTTATTAGGTTTTATTGCTTAGCAGAAACTCTCTGCCTTTCGATAAGAATGAATCTAACGAAGATTTCGATACACAGAAGAGAAAAACAGGAGTTTGGAATTCATTTCAGTCCAGATAACTCAAAAGAGTTATGGGCTGATATTTGAGAAATTTAGAGGCATTGTTAAGCATTACAGTATTGCAGTAACAGATGATTAAATTTTGGTAATATCGGTTCAACCATTTGTTTATTTGTCTTCCTCTTTTTTCTTAGCACCGTAACTCAAAAAGTTACGGACACATTTTCATTAAATTTGCATGAGTTGTTAGGTATATACATGCCAAAGAGTATAGGATCAAATTTTATGGACGTTCTGTTCGTTCGTTCTTTTGCTTTTTGGGTTAGTTTGTTTCTGTGTTTGATATTGTGGTTGTTGATGAATAACTCAAAATGTCATGAACGGATCTTTTTGAAATTTATAAGATTGTTAGAGCTGTTAAAAGACATACTTAAATGATCAAATTTTGGTGATGATCGATTGGTCTGTTTGTGTGTTTGACCAATGTATGTCGTATGTTTGTTTGCAACTTAACTCGAAAAGTTATGAAATTCTTCAGAGAGAGGAATAAGTCACATAAAGGCGTCCTTTTGTGGCCACGCTCGTGATCAGTATCACCATAATCTTGATTATCGTGATCACTGAAAAGCACAAAAACGTTCAATGATTTTGTAAACAAACCAGAGACGTCATTTTTATTTTCAAAAAATAGATTTCTATCGTACTTATACGTAAATTGGCGGGGAATGGATTTCTTAGGACCTTTTATTTAATTTGAACTAGCAGTATTTAAAGCATTTTGAACATACATAGGCATAAACTTAACGAAACTACAATTCTGGAAGTCAATATTACAAACAGCCATTAAATTTTATTTCAATTTATCCCTATATATAAGAAAACATCACGAACTTGCATTTCAAATGTTGAATTTTTACTCCTCTAACGGCTGGAATTACTCTTTGATCACACATGATGAGCTCGCGGAGGAAATCACGCTGCGATCAATTTTCACCACTGTAACAGTTGATTGCTATCAGAATCACTTCAAAAAGCGGTCACAGAAACGCGCAGATCATGCGCAATCAGGCGGAATCATGCGCAATGTGGTCACAAAGAGACGCCTATAATTCTGCTATATAAGAAGGAGCAGTTAGCTATATACTCGCATATAGTGTCTTAGGTGCCCTATGACGGCCGATATCAGGTACCTCGAGTATATGGAAAACCAACATCAGTAGCGTAGCCAGGAAAATTTTCACGGGGCGCTGGGGGGGGGGAGAACCATATTCATGGGGGGCATGACCAAAAATCAAGAAAAGCAGCCCCAGCGGCGTCGAGCGGCATCGTTCCCGTTTCTGAAAATAAGCTGCTAATGCTTAAATCGAGTTCGTATGATAGCAGAATTGGAATCCTCTTCAACAGTCAACACAGTTGGGTTACCAGTTTTATTTTTTATCTCAAGATCTCAGCCAAATGCCGGAAATTTCAAAGGATCTCCCATGTCCACCATCTTACTTCTTGTTGATCCCACTGTCGAGAGTGCGAATTGATATAGTGTCTGCTCTCACGAGGAAATCGTAAATAATAGCTTCCACCTTCCAGCGAAATCATGGTTAGATTAGATATCTGACAGGACAAGGACCAATGCCCATTCCCAAAGAGCAGGCAGAACTGACGCTTCTGCTCTCTGTGAGCAATTGCTGTTATGTCATATCATGCAAGTATCTGTGGTTAAAGAGAAGAAGAAAGAGAAATTATTTGAGAAAAAAAAAACTATGCCACGCCCAAGAAGTGACTATGTAAGCAGGATTTGATGCAGCAGATTATCGGAGACTCAGAGACGTTCGGTTAGAGGAGGCATAATGGTTTAAGGTGGTCTTTGAAACTTTAGCAGATAAAAGTTTGTCACTGCTAGACGAGCAATTCGCAGCTGCGGAGGGTGTTACTATGAATATTTATCAAGACTGTTTTTAAAAGCGTTGATTGTCTGCACCGACAACTTCCGAAGGTAGTCCACTCCAAATGTTCACTATGAAGTATAGAAAAATTGCTAGTTCAGAGTTAATTTGCGCACTTCATGCTTCAGGTCCTTCTGGCTGGCTCCATGAAGTCATCTGCAGAGCAGCCAGGTGGTTAAGGGTCAGGAAGATCTTTTTATAGATGGTAACTGGGCATTAAACCTCTCATTTGATCCTGGTTTGCTACTAAATCTCCATTTCCGTTCATTGAACAATCATGTCTAAGACGAGGAATGTGAAGTTCACACTGAATTCCATTATTGGATGGTAACGGCTCTAGCTGTCCAGTCGCCTCTAGCTGATGGTATTCTTCCATTTGCCGCAAAAGTTGGAGTGCCCTCATTGGCCGGGGTGCTGATGACTACACAATGCCATCCTGCCAGGAAGGGAGCCGAGGTGCAACAAGACCTTGGCCACCTCATGGAATGGAGCACAACGCGGTAAATGAGCTTAAATGTCGACGAAATTTTCAGTAATGCAGGGCCGGAGACTCTCAACCCTCTTGAAAACTAAAGCACTCTGAGAGCAAGGCAGCGGTAGCAAAAATTTCAAATTGGCTCTGAAACCAAGATTTTTTGTATCAACACCAAAATCAAATCATTTGTGCCCTTAGACAGTATTAACAGCTTCTGTAATTTTCTTGGAGATTCGTTTATATGTTTTGAAGTTATGCTGCTGACAAACATTCTAATAATCATAAATCAAACACACCAACCGATCATCACCAAATTTTTATCGATTATGTTTTTTACCATTATAAACAATTCCTGTAAATTTGATAAAGATACATTCATAACTTTTGAGTTAGTGCGCTAACAAACATAAAATGAAATATAGCTACAAACAAACGAACTAACCGATCATCACAAAAATTTGATCATCTTCTTTATGTAATATACCCAACCCGTGTAAATCTCATGAACATCGGTCCATTGCTTTCTAAGCTATGTTACTAACCAAAAATAGGCACAGACAAATAAGCAAGCGCATGGGTAGACCTTCACCAAAATTTAATCATCTATTCCTTCTAACGTACCTAACAATCCCTGTAAGTTTCGTCAAAATATGTCCATAACTTTCTGAGTTATCTTGATGACAGACAGAATGACAGACACCCGAAGACAACATAACCTCCAAGGCGGAGGTGATGAATGGGACAGATTTGGCAGCTGAACAACGTGAATTGGAAATGACTATTACAAACAAATTACCACACAGTCAGCAAGTTGACAAAAGTCTGAAAATAGCAAGCACTGGGACTCATCGCCAGAAATTTCGAATATAATTCCAAGGACATCATCATTCCTCTGTACAAGGCACTAGTGCACCCACACTTAAATTTGCTGTTCACATCTGGTCGCCACATCTGTGCAAAGATATCAATAACATGGAAAAAAGAATCCAACGCAGAGCATGACTTCAACGACGTGCCTACACCGAGTTTTTGACAGAGACGTTAATGATCGCCTGCAAAACATCAGCCAAAAACTCAGATATAAAGCTCAAAGAACAAACATAAGCCAGCAGTTCTTTCCATATTTTACACTGACCATTTGGTTCCCTTCAGGATCCTCCTAGATTCACAAATTCTCAAGCTCCGCGGATCAGCGGCTATAAATTGCGCTTGCGTGACTGCACCATCGTCTCCTTGACTGAGCTCTTCTTTTTATCTTCTTTTTTACGTCAGTCATCTATATCATGCCAACATAATGGCAATACGAAAAGTTTTAGTGTGACCCATGTTCTTTACTTTTAAATTCCTAATAGTAATAGCTCATAGAGGGCCGGAGCGTGAGACACCCGATGTCTATCACGGAATGGGCCTGTTGGGGTCAGCTCAATACGTTCATTTCAAGAAATGGAAAATAAAGTTATTCAATTTCACAGCACTGTTTAAAAATCAAACTAGTATGATTCGCAAAGCACACAGAAAATATTTTTTTGTCACCACTATTACTAACTCATGTGTACCACTAAGGACATCTATATAGTTAATGTTTATTTGGTGCTGCACTCATATTTAGCCACAATTAGTGTTCCCGCCACTCGGTCAGCACCTGACTGCACCAATGCACCGGTAAATCTGACTCAAGCGATTGTAATCTGAGGGGACGAAAAGCCCGAGGTGTGTTGTAATCACACACAAGTCGAGCTACCGCAACCTTGAAATGAGTAACCGTGACCCGAAAATAGTCATGAGAGCGCCATCTACCGATGAGCGGCGTATGCTTCACAATAATGAATTTCAACGTTTATTGTAATTTTGTGGACGTAAGCTTTAAACACATAAACTTATTTGCTTACTCTAAGGCTACGGTGTTTACTCGCTGCTCGTTTGCATAATTTTGGCGCTTCCTTTATTTGTAACTGATATTTTGAACGGTGACTTTGCGTAACCGTAACCCGTGTCGCAATCGTTATTGGAGCTATGATTGCAATACGAGTTGCTCCTGGCTGGGACGTCGGTGTAGTACCGGTAACCCAGAAATGCTTATTACAACACGCCTCTGGGCAAGGATCATCTATGTATTTTCTGGAAACGCCGAAGGCAGGCTGACTGGCTGCACATATGTATTGCAGTGCAGGTACAGCTGCTGCAACGGAGGGAAGCGTGTGCTCGAAACAGCCGTAGCCGTTATAGGGAAGAAAGAAAAAGCATGTATTTCTCCCCGTAGGAAGGTTTTCATACAATAATACTATTACAATACTTGTTTTAGCAAACTAGTGTAAAACGTTATCGCAATGAGCTTTACAGATCAGGGAGCAAATTTATAGCACTATTCTACTTCACAATCGACATTCTGTACAACGCTCTATGTCTATATATATGGTAGCAATAGGTTCACACATTGGTATATTGGAGACCGAGGCCGTTATATTCAACGATTTAAGTCTCTTATAGCCGCTGGTAGTGGTGGGTTGGTGATGGTGGTAGTGGTGGTGGTCCTATGGTATCGTCTGCCCCCATTTAGCCATATAACCTTTTCCCATTCTCATACTGAATCGGTCATCTGCAGATCCATTTATACATGTCGCTTCCTGGATATATTGTAGAAAAATCCATTATTCAAATTGCAATAAATATATTGCCGCACGCAGGGCGTATCGAGGTATTACCTATGGACGTATAAGTATGCAAGCGCATAATTACTTTTTCTTCAGTGCATATGCATACCGTTTAGTAAGGCTCAGCCTCAGGGGAATATTCTGACGGGCCCTCTCCTTGTCAGAATATATATGGGCCTTACAAACTCTAGGGCTGTCGAAGTGACTTCTCAGCAGGGGCTGTTGCAGCTGATCGCAGTTGTTGCTGAGAAGGTTAGCTTATAAGGTTAGGTAGGTTCGCGAGATGAGCCTCCGAATGGCGGTAAGCGACTCATCCTGTTAAGACTCCCATCTGCTCCCGTGCGAGAGGGCACGGAAAGGACCCCCCGCACTAGTGTTCTCTTTCTTCTCTTTCTATTTTTCATTTCTGCCCCGAGCCGCATTGGTGAACGGTTTCATACAGCCGAACCGTTTAAGGTTCGAGATGTTTACCGCGGCGAGATGAATTTCCTCCTATCTAAATCCTTACGAGCGTAACGAAGAGAAGGACCAACTAAAGGAGCAAGCAAGCAAGCTAGCTAGAAGGCAGCCAATAACTATGTATTATAATATAGTGGACTGCATAATTGAAGCTGTGTTTCAATAAAGAACGAGAGCATAACCAGGATGCCGCGCACCTAAATGTGTAATTATGCAAGTAGAATCTAAAAGTTCGACTATCGAATTGCTAAAAGGAATCACTGACCTGCGGAAAGGGTGACGCACTGAAGTGAAGGAGAAATAAGTCTTAGAGTTTTCTCTTGCCATCGAGTGATTGCTGAGAAGAAATATGTTATGTGAAGAGTGGTGCAGGAGAGTATTTTGGCGGTAATCGGTACGCTGGTTGTTGATGTCCATCAGCAGCATCAGCACTGAGCTCGAACCTGTCTGACAGCAAAATAAGGGAAAATAAATTTGAATGTTGACACTACCGTAAAGGGAGTTTCGAGATTATTGTTGTAGAATAGAGAATGATTCTGTTGCAAATTGCAAGGTGTGAAAAAAATATAGCTAAACAGCTGTTGTTGGGGCCTATGAATGTGGTCACACGTTTTATATTGTACTACGCGTGTTCCACACGGTATTTTGAATTTTCTATAACTTTCACCATCAAACACTATGTGTTTGACAAATATATGTTGTAAACGGATTGCTGACTCTTGATTGACTCTGTGGCAATTTAAGTAAAAAATACTATTTAATTTAGAGTAAAGTCAGCTTAACCGCATCCTCTAAAGGTTGACACAAGCACTGGTCCGTGCTGCAAATTGAAGCCAACTAGCTCCAGAAGAGTGTACGGCTATAATCGACCACAGATCGTCAAGAGATATGGCGCCATCGACGGAAGATTCCTATGCACCACCCTTGCCCCCTACCCTCCCAATTTCTGAAAAAGGTAAATACCCCCACTGCAGCTGTGCAGATATCAATGCTGAGTCAGCTTGTGGAGCGCCGCTACAGTTCGAATGCCTGGGTTGGCATTTGAACCTGCAACGCTCAGTGTCGTGAGCTCAGCACTCTAGACTGCTGCTACTACCACCGGTATAATTGCACTTTTTCCTATAATAGCCCCTTTACTACTAAGGTGCTCAAAAATCCTTGTTTCTAGGAAACTTTCAATTCAGATTATATGTCAAACAAATTTCGAAATTGAACAAGTGGTTGTTCCGAGATTTCCTGTGCCCAAATTACATATCCATAGCCTATTACCTTTCCAGTTTTACAGAAGGCCAGTTGGTGCAGGTCGTCAAACAGAACCTTGCCGAAATATTTTGGTACGCCAATTCTCTTGCGTTGGGGGCAGCGCTCCTCTGCCACAACGAGCCGTCGCGCTATCTCTCGGGGAATGTCGCAAGTCTGGAAATATTATTAGATATGGCAGCTTCTTAAAATTTCGTAGAGGTGCCAACTTTCAAAATTAAACACGAGAAAACATTGTACAAGCTAGAAGCTAATACTACACTCAGAGAAATCTTCATAACGGTGTATTTACTGTGGAAGATGTAAAGCTGAACAGATGTCTGAGTAGAGTTCACTTTTATAGGGTAAATATAATTTACAGTAATCGAGATTTCTCTGTGTGTGGTCTCATTACAAAAGTAATTATAAATCTATGTGCATACAAATTAATGGAACGTAAGCCATTAAACAGTATTAACAATTTACCTTCTAAAGGTATCTTCAAAAACAATCAAAGAGTGTTACTGCCTCCCCCCCCCCCAAAAAAACGTATTTTCTTCCTATGAAAATTTGGCGGCATTTCTAATTACAATGGTCAATACGAATGCTCGGTCCTGTTTACTTCAGCAGCACGAATCACTGAAAAATCTCGGTCAGTCGAAAATCAGCTGCACTAAAAGAAATGTTGTACCAGAACCAGCAGGCCTTCCCTGCACCTGCCCTGGCGAGCTCGAGTAGCACAAGAACTGTCGAGGCCAGACTACGCGTTACTCTTTTCTCCGCATTCACTCGTCCGAATATTTTGTAGCGTCGTTGTCATCTTAACTTTGTGTACACCCAAAAAGTTATTAAAATTTTAACCGTCCAATCAGTTTCCTCGGCAAGCGTCACTAGGCAAGTTACGGCTATCTCTAAAAATTTGGAGAGAGACAAACCAAAACAAAAACTAAAGCGAATATCTGCAGTTTCTACAGAAGTAATTGTAAATATATGTGCATACAAATTAAATGAAACATAAGCATTGTTCTCAAATAACACTTTCGGACGAGCGGATGAGCGGACACGTCAAAAAAGCGAATGCGTCGTTCGGCTATTAATTTTCGTGCTACATGAGCACACCAGAGCAAGTTAGTTCCTACTAGCTGGAACCTATAGAAATTCCAGAGAACAAAAGTAGTGTTCTTCAGTGATATGACAGACCCATAACATCCTAATTTTCTCCTCTCTAATAGTGAAGGCACCTGTGGAAATTCTACAGAACAAAAGCACTGTTCCTAAATTATGATGCCCTCGGGCCGGCATCATTCTTTCGAAGGGTGAAAAATGCTTTAAGTACAGGCAGTGAATTTTCTAGCTAAGATCTGCGCGCTGTAACAGCTGAAATTTCATCTTGACTCCTTTTCCTACTGATCCCTTCCCAGGCCGTGTCAAGGATACCTCATCGATGCCCCAATTTTCCCCTATCTAATACTGATGAAAGTGTCACGGTCGCACTAAGTAACAACTGGAGGGACAAGCAAAATTCTAATAGAGACTTTGTAACTGAAATTTGTGAAAATTCCACAAAAAATATTCTTCAGTGATATCTCGGACCTGTATCATCCTAAATAACCGCTATCCATACTGACGAAACTTATGGAAATTCTACAGAACAAAAGCATTGTTCTAAAATTACTATGCCCTCGGACTCGTATCACACATGCCTACGAAGGTTGAAACAAGTTCCAAGTCAGGCAGTGAATCTTCAGCCAAACACCTGCGATCAGAAGCAGCTTAAACTTGAGTTTGACACCTTGTCCTATCGATTCCTTCCCGGGTCGTACCAAGCATGCCTCAAGGATGCCCTATGTTCAAAGCCTATCTAATATTGATGAAAGGTCGTACAAACTAAGTAACTAACTAGCGGAGGAATAAGCAGAATTATACTATTGATTATAGCATGGGGATGCCTGCTGACCGTGAAGCAGCACGAGCACACGTATAATAAAGC
Source organism: Parhyale hawaiensis (assembly GCA_001587735.2). NCBI lineage: Eukaryota > Metazoa > Arthropoda > Malacostraca > Amphipoda > Hyalidae > Parhyale > Parhyale hawaiensis. The sequence goes on from LQNS02000211.1 coordinate 22,294,599, forward strand.
AAGTATTACGGTCGTTGCTCGGTAAGCGTGTTGGGATTCAAACAACGAGCACGCTTTAGTCCTCTCATCCTAGATAGGTTGTCCATACTAACAAATAGACCAACTCAAAAAATGTCGTCCAAGAAGTAGCACGTTCTCCCCTGCATCGAGAGGAAACACACGCCTTGGCATGCTTGTGCAGCACGTGAAGCCAGAAGCTTTCGTGCTGCACCGGCCTGCCAAGTCAGGCATTTCCTGTCAGCGCGTTGGAAAGCGATCTGGCTCAACGGCAATGATTTCAACAGTGTGGTTGTTTCCGCGGTGTAAGAACACCAAGTAAGAGTCCAATTTAGTCATTTGATAAACTGACCCTGAGTACTTCCGTATACATATTTAAGTGTAATAACAGCCGTTCGTTAGCACACAAAGAACTAAGACATTTGAATTGGTCAGTCTGTGAAATTTTCAGGTCAGTAGAGTGTGCTTAACGCCTGTAGGGCTTTCAGTGCGCCGACTTCGATCGAAATAATATGCTGTAATTTTTCTAGCTTTACCTGGTACCGCGAACTTCAATCTGAAGTGCTCGATGTCGCCATATTGGATGAAGTTCCTAGTGCCAATCGCATTTCAGTTACACCTGAGATGCGACCCTCATTGGTGCGTCGAAAGCCCACAATTGAAGTTTCGAACAAATTAAACTTAATCGAAGTAAATCATACCCACGGAGCAGCGGACGTTGAATGCTGCGCATAGTGCTGAGGGTCCCGAGAACGATCCCCAAGCCGAGCGCAGTCTTTCTCAAGGATGTTTGACGGGTTGAAGCAGCAAATTTGCTTGGTGCGCATAGCTATGTGGGGGTACTTACTGTAGGATAGGGGTGGCGGGTCCTTGAACCTTCCGTTTCGTCGCCATAGTTCCTAGCGATTCGTCGTCGGCTGTAGCTATACTTACTCATCTGGGGCCAGTTGACCTATGTCTGCCGCACGAACCAGTGCGTGTGTGTTTCCCAGGCGGTGGTGCTGTAAAAGCGGACTTTATAGGTATCCATCGAAGTCAGTATATTCAACACGACCCACTCAGTGTCATTAAAATCTCCGGTAATCTTAACGGCTTTCCATTTCAGCTGACAAAGCTGCTGGCTAACGAAGAGTGTTAGTCCCAGAGGGATAGCTACTAGAAGCCCAGCCAAATTTAGAAATGCAAAATCAAATATCCTTTTTTTGTGGACGAAGGGCTGGCATTATATCGAATATTACAGCAACACTTCCAAAATATTTGGGTTTTTCTAACTGCAGTGCGCCGTCTACGCGACTTGACCTTCATTTTTTAGGACTATACTGTGTACAGTTCTGCTCTTACCTGGTGTGCTGCAGCATCCTGGGGCACTGATGAATTGTTACGTATTTCGTTCTTCAATTGTCGCATGCAGCGACGGTAGCTTTGTATCTTCTCGCGAAATATTTCTTGAACTCCCAGATTTTCGGTTACATTTGCAATTGCTGAAAGTTTCTGATTAACTGCGCTTGGTGCATCATTGTCACCTGCCGCCGTGAAAGTTTCAAGGCCTTCACTAGCCACACGTTTATTCCAACTCACCACGATGTTTTGAATGTGTTCGGAAAAGTACCTTTTCGAAAAGCCAAAATAACTGATGTACTGGGAATGATGCACGTAATAAACGTAAACGTTCACAATAGTTCCAGCGAGTATTATTAGTATTGCTCCACGACGAAAATTTTTACCGCTGCCATTCATTTCAAGACAAAAATTGTTTTATGTTATTAAAAAGTGTTGATTTCCATATTATTACTCAGTATTAGACTAATAATAATTTCACAAGTTGAACCACTAAGATGATTATTGTTCACCAAATACTGCGACGTATCAGGCAGAATATACCATCATAAAATAAAAAAAATACAATGCTGTAAGCTAATCATAATATTATCTCTCTCCCTCCAAGCTTCTGACACAGCGAGGACACTCACGAATAATATACATATCTGTGAGACAGTTTTATCGAGCTTACATGAGGCTAACTGTTATCAACAGGCTGTTGTAGGTCTGGTGCACAACTGCAAGCTGTTCTTATCAGGTCACCGTGGCAACTGAAGACCACAACACGGACCTTAGAAGGCGATGTTTGCACTGCTGGTGGCACCAATCACTCGCCGTAGCCGTAACAAGCGAGTCGATCACGACCATTTGGGGTGAGTTCGATTGGGCAGCGCAATTAAGCCTTCAATGCTTTACCTGTCCTAATTATCAAACAGGTATTTCAGCTTACACCTAATGAGTCAAGTTTCAGGCGTTGAGTTTTAATTAGTTACCTGTGAAACTCCCATGAACTTAGTTTTGTTCCGTAACATGAAGATTTCATTCGACTCAATATAATCGGCTGCTTCTAGCACCTGCAACATGATTCCAATTGACGGAGCGGAAGTTCCTGTCTGCATTTCCGGACACGTCAAGTGGGCTTGGATTCGATCAACTTTGACGACCCAATGGCCCGTTTTCTTGGTCTTCGAGCAACATGGGGCTTATATCTAACCGTAGGTTAGGTTAGTTCAGGAGAATAGGTCAGGTTACGTAAGTTAAGCATAAGGTAGGCTAGATTAGGATTTTCATACTCGTGCTGATGACACTATAGATACTCTGTTTTTCCTCATCTTACCTGACTTGCTGCTTCCTGCGCGTTGATCATGAGTGAGAACACCCTTGTGCATAGGTTGCACGTATCTATCGACATACTGTGTGTCCCTTCTTGCATCACTGTGAGATTGCCTTCCTAGAAACGGGGGCTAAAACTGTTCATTATTAACAAAAACGTAATAAAGTAGGTTGAAATGGGTGCGGTTCAATTGGAATAAGTACTTAACCTAAATTTAGCCAGACATTATAAATATGTGAATCTTGGATAGGCCAGATACTCTACCGGCACCGATCGTTTGGTGAAACAGTAACAAGAGTCTACCTATATGCATACAATGAAATCTCTGGTTATGGCCACCAAATACTTTCTTTTCTTTTTTTTTTTTTGAGCGGATAAACGAAAAAAAAGTTCTTTGCACTAGATATATTACACATAACTAGATTTCGAGGCTGTAGAAATTAATTGTAATTACTTCTTGTTGAACTATTGGTACATGATGTAGACAATTCGCTCTTGTCCTCGCTTTCAAGTGCGTTGGGTTGCCACATACTACCCAGCGTTCCTCTGGTGGGACATTTCAATCAATGCTTTTTTCGCTACGCAAATGATGTGTTTAATGCCGGCGGTTGGTTAACTAGACATTTGTCTGTTCCTCTGAACTGGCAAATACGCCACTGGCTGTCGATCTGTCCGTCAGCCAAGTTCTCTACGCTCCGAACAATAGCAATTTTAACTAACCTCACTGGCTACACTATTTTTGACTCATTACTGTCAACTCTCAAGACACTAAAATGACCCAATAAAGATCATGGTTAATTTTGGTTCTTGTCGATTACCTATATTGACGAAATCCTCTTTCTTACAAGCAAATTAATGCCTTCTGTCAATAGGAAAATTTTAGCTTTTGTTCGAGGTTACAACGTTATTTAGAAAACATAGTATTAAAGTTTACATGAATCGCCTATCAACCAAAGTAATAGGGCCCCATTTGGAGCCCTATGTGTCGCTGCCACATTGGCGCAAGCTGTCGCTGGCCCCGTGGTACCCACATCTCTATGTAATCCAACCCAGAGCGATGACCATGTTGTTTTTCGCTCTTAGTCTTTTCCAGCTGAGCACCAAAGCGGCTCCTATACCCATGCACGGGGGACGAGCCATACATCCAACGCGTAAGTTTTTCGCTCGGTCCAGTGTGGTTACCACGTGGCGATTGTCTTGTGGCCACAAAAGCCACATGGAGCTGCGGCCTCCACCGCGGCCCAATTATAAAAAATGTAAGATTAACGTGGCTGAGCTAACTCTGTCTGAGGCGCTAAAACCTAGTGGGGGCCCTCGTGGAAATCACCTGGACCCCTCTTGACTTCACACTGACTAACTTCCACCTGCCAAGCTAGTAATTGCCACGTGAGAGCCTCTTGAAGACAACAGAATTTCAGGTGAACTCCTTTCCTAAAGTAGAAGAGCCGCACCGTTTCTCGCTCCAGTCAGCATAATCAGAGAGCACTTAGAGTATGCTACCGATGAAGGAATCTTTACTTCCCAGACATGTGATTCTTTTTTCTTAACGTACATATTCGGGACTCGAAAAGTTCGAGCTAAGCCAGCCCCACTCGTCTGAAACATCAAACAAGTGCCTCTGCTCCTTTTTTTTGAAGCAAATTTTAGCCTTCTACCTTAGATCAATTACCTATGAGACGGTAGGAGACTCAATAATACTTCGTAAAATGGAGCTTCCAGCTGTCTTAGGCATACTTGAGCTGCTGTCTACACTTGCAACACAATTCAAAGTGGCGAAGCTACTCAAGTTCTGGAAAGTCAAGCTAACTGTGGCTTATAGTGTTTACCGCAACTTTCAAGAACGTATCGATGAGGCCTAAAATATACTTCTCGTGATCTTCGCTTTCGCTCGTAAGAAATGCAGGCATAAGGGCCTAAAGGGCGTTTCACATGACTGTCTTTCGAAACTTTCCTCTCATTTAATCGTCCGAAGCTTCCGCTGTACCATATCAACACACCCGTGTGTCCCGAAAAGGATTTGCTGAAATGTTAGCCATGAGGTCAGTTGGTCTTAACAAGTGCCACTAGTAAAATTTAGGATGTCCTTGCAGTGGACTGGAACTCAGATTGATGCACTGTTCTGCTGTTGACATGACTAGCGGCGGCGGTAAACCACTCATACCATTAGCTTAAAGAACACGTTGAGAAGACTACTCTGTGACTACCAGTAACACAATGAGAAATTCAGCTGTAGTTTTCACGAGTGCGGTTTTTCTCTGTTTGTAGCTGTGTGAAGTGCATCCTACGCAGCTAGTTGGACTTCCTCTTTGTTTGCCAGGCTGATTTTTTTTTTGTTTTAATATATGATATTTGCATTGCTTCTGTCACGTTACGATTGTGTTGCTAAGAAGAAAAACCTGCATTAGCTCCGTCGGACCTAAAATGTGTAAGTAATATCCCGTTCCTAGAAATACCAATGGAAAAAACTTCGATGGAAGACAAGAATCCAATAGGAATTCGCATAGTGTTAGAGCATTAACGAAAGCGCACAATCATATTATCCTGCCAAATTAAAATTAGATTTTTTATTATTTAGTGTGCATTGTTGCTACGCGACTCCCGTGAAAATCGCATTGCATCGCTCGTTGCTTCAAGTGGGGCCCCGGCCTAAAGTGAGTTTAATAAGAGGATCTCTTGGGCGAGACCGTCTACAAGTGTACCCCGCACCCACTATCACTGGTGCACTAGCAATTTCTCTTCCTTGACCACATCTTTAGAATAATTTTCCATTCCCAACACATGATGCAACCAAACTAAATCAATTCACCAGGATGAAGTCATTGCATTGTGAAACGTCCCAAAACTGTGCCAAGAATTTGACTGGCAAATGCGACACACCAAGAAGTAGAGGGTGTAAAGGGAGGTCTCATGTATGGAGCCCGGATTTCTAGCATTTATTCTATTATTGCTATAACGACTATAAAAAATTTGCATTTATAGCAAAATTCTATTTTGCTATAATTTTCACTGAAGAATGTTAATCATTATTGTATTGATGACCCTAAAAAGTACGCTAAGTACTAACTCTATTGCAATAATGTTTGAAAATATCAATAGATAAATTGTTTTGCGATGAATAAATAATTAATATACCTAACTATGCCGTTCTTCAAACTTTCTTTGAATTTCACCTTGTAGCAAACGTAGCTAACTAGTCCCTTTGGTGAAATTTTGCACAAAACTGAAGAATGCCTCTGCTCTTCCTTCAAATTGCAGGTAACAAAGGATACAAAATAAAAAATGTCGGTTATGCAGAGCCTTGATCTCTATATATTTTACAATAATGCGTTATAGACATGTGCGTACATATGTCAGTTTTCCTAAAGCTTTTTGCAAGTCATTGTTAGACATGGGCTTGCTCCCTAAGCATCAACATAGTTATCAGTAGAGCCCGGATCTCTAGCAGTTATTCGATTATTGCTATTACGGCTATATATACGAATAAAAATTTGCATTTATTGCAGAAGATGCTACTCAACTATAAATGACATTTTGACCAGACACAAAGTCAAAAAGTAGTCACTATGCAATAAATGACTATAAAACATGCACAACGTGGTAGGTATTTGTACCATTGAAGATAAAATTATTTAAGTACTAGGATGCGATGAATAATTAATATATAATTAACTTTGTCATCTTTCAATTTTATTTGAACTTCTTATGAAAGAAAAAGTAAGGCATTGCGCTAGTCACTGTCATTTTGGTCACGACATTACCAGTTACACAAGTGCTGACGGTGGACGTATGTACTGATACGACGGGAGGGCAGATTTCGACAGCAATAATAGGCACACTTGAATTAAACAAAGAATCTGACATGTTTCTGTTGAATTCCACTTAATTAAAACGCACTAATAGTACAACAATAGCGCAGTTCATTGGGCTTCTTTGACCAGCATCCGTTAAGTATAACAACATATTGTAGCTGGTGACAGACGGTGCAGCACAAATTCAGAAAATCGTTGCTTCACTACAAATTCTGTACCCCAATATGCTGCTCCTTTCTTGTCTCGCACACGGCTTGCACAGAGTTGCAGAAAAGGTACGGACGCACTTTTAGGATGTTCACAAACTAATATCAAACGGTACAAAAATATTTCTGAAGGCCCCAAGTAGATGCGAATTCATCAGAGAGAAGGCTCCGGACGTGCCCCTTCCCCAAAGCCGATTGTAACGAGATGGGGTACAGGCATAACAGCAGCATTATCTTATGCTAGACAAATATGCATTATACAATCAGTTCATGTTATCTGTAGAAGCACTGTATTTATGAGACATAATGGCAGTATGAATTATTCACTACTTCATGTGAAACATTAAATTATTTGGTAAGCTCCTAAAACAGTCTAGCGCTAGAGTCAGGTTCTTATTATAATACAATATTCTATTTAAAACAGTTTTTTACCACATTAATGTTTAATTGAATTATGATCAAAAAATCAATAGGTTTTTAAACAACCAGTACTCAGGGGACAACAACTTGGAAGCGACTACAAATTTTACATATTTGGTATTTCCTTTTTTTGGCCCACAGTCATGTAAACTCCAAGCAGAACTTTTGAAACTTCTCACAAAGTATTTCCCTACTTTAAATTTTAACATAATCCTCATCAACAAATATAGAATCGGTTCTCTCTTTCACTATAAAGATCGCCTGCCTGACTCTCTACGTTCGTCCCTGGTGTACAACTACTGTTGTTCCAAATGTGGAATGCGCTATGTGGGCTCTACCACGCGTAGCCTTAGTAC
>LQNS02000211.1:22313967-22335227 GCA_001587735.2 Parhyale hawaiensis
TCCCTTCCTCCCAAACCCTAGCTGCTAACTCTCCCTCACACCTCTCGTTTGTCTTCTCCAGCCCTCTTCTTCGTCTGGGGTTTATTTCATATTGGTTAACCCTTTACGCTCTCGTGTGACGAGTTCGTACAGTGGCTGTGTTGCTGGAGTAGCAGAAGCGAAACCTAGCAGTTACCTGAACATAATGGGTTGGTTTAGTGTCACTATTAAAGATTCAACATTGCACTGGGTGATCTGTCTAATGCTCCGCACTCATACATAGGTAGATTAAAAAAAATGTCATCAAGTTAAGCTTAAAGTTTTGTAGTAACTAGTGTACACTACCTTCAATAATTAAGGGGAAACATTGAAAATCTTAGAAATTTGGTAGTTTTCGGTTTTGGCAATTTTTTGAAATATTCGGCAATTTTGGTTATTTTTGTAATGCTGGCATTCTGACGATTTTCGTAATTTTGGCACTTTTGGTAAAATGGCGGATTATAGCCACTATGACAATTAGGTCAGTTTGGGAAACTAGGACAATTTGCGCATTTTGTATTTTCATTGTGATTCATTTATGAATGAAGACGCGTTGTAAATTTTTAGAGCGTTAATTTAGCTACAAAAGTTTATACATTCTGTTTTCATTTTACCTCATTATAGGGCATCTCCCTGTTACTCACTATTTTTCTCACTTATCTTCACTTTTCTCACTACTTGTTTATCTTCTCTAAACCTTGCATTCTTTTCGCTTTTGTCAACTTGATATTCTATGTATATAATCATTTTTCTCCTCTCCCCGCATCTCGGTGTCCGTACCTTCCCGAACGTTGTCTTCTGTCTAGTCTTGAAAAGCAAGCATAATTTGATTGCTTGGACATAAAACTCGTGGCATTTTACGTCGCAAGTGAAACGTTGCCGTTCTTTTGCAACAAATTAAATTTGTTCGGAAAACGTTAACAGATGCTGAGCGTTAAATCAACAAGGAAGAGATCACTTTATGTTTACACTGTCATGCCCATGTTTTTCCCGCAACATATATGCCATATGTCTAATGAAATTGTTCACAATCTTATAATGTCACATGTTAAAGCATCAGGAAAACGATTGTATGCCCTTACGACTTTCTCCGTCTGATTTTTCCTGTAACATTCCCTTCACAAGTCTACCATTTCAACGTCTGCACGGTACTATATAAGTCAACACTTTACCATTTTTAGTTTACTTTTATCTACTTAAAATAACTGAAGATTGTATTTGAGTTAGAGCAAATTAAATATGAGCATGAGTCTACAGTCTTTCGGAGAAATACACGAGCTACGGTTCAGGCCCACTTGTTTACATTGATGACAGTTATGCAGTGGACATGTATATTAAATAATAAAAATCCAGTGGAAGTTTCGAAAAAACCTTTAACATATATATATATATATATATATATATATATATATATATATATATATTTAGCTCCCAACTGGTTTCCCAGATGTGCAGCTCGCGTGCCGTTTTGATACACGCTCGAAATCGGTAGCATAGATGCCGTTCCATAAATGACGTCCGAGTCTCGCATCCTTGCATCAAGTTGTCTGTGTAAATGCCTAGTGTGTCCCCATCATTAGGATGTCAAACTGGTCCATTCGATCGTGTTTAATTCCCGACCGATGTTGGCTCGAAAATCACTGTAAATGTGTAGAGCAAGATAGCCCTGTTTTTTTTTTTTTTTTAATGCTTAGCAGCGTTTCCTGTATAATGGGTTTGCGCAATGCTACATTTGGTTTTTACCCAGATGCGTATTTCTAATACTTCTATTAATTTAAAATATGATAAAGATCGTTGTGTATTTATCTGTACACCTATCGGTTATCTGCTAGGCTTGAAAAACAAAACATATAGGCGAAAATTATATCAGGTTGAAGACTGAGGCCATCCTGTCAAGCTTTGATACTAACTGAAGGGCAAAAAAGTAGTCCATTTTTCATACGATGGCAAAAGTATACGGCAATCCGACAACTTAATATTTGAATGCACTTCTTTCATTGTCAGCATTGAAATCGAAGAACTGAAGATAGATGAAGCTCCTCTTAGCACACTCGTGCATTCGTGATTCTTAGTTTCTTCCCACAGCTAATTCCGTTTCATCGCTCATTCTACCAACTCAATTTCAGTGGTCGACAAAACAGTTTTTCACTGAGTAAGAAAAATCGTCCTACGTATATGATGGCCTGTACACATGATACCGAGTCAACAGTAATATTTTTAGTGATGATTGATTGCCTGATGAAGGCAATTAATTTTTCTCCATTTCAGAGGAAGAAAATAAGGGTTTCGCTACTCAGCAGTTGTGAAGCCAAAAACGCTCATCTCTTATGTTGCTTTAATTGACAGTTGCAATAACGAAAGGGTGGGTGTGGAGAAATATCACAAATTCTTCGCCGTCATTCTTTACGGCCGGATACAGATGTAAAAGTAAAGACAATGTTGGCCCTGGTCGCGGCCTGTGATCAAACATGGGGTTTATGAACATGTCACCAGTCTCATTGTTGCACGTCATGAGCAACAGTGAAGTGATGGAGCTCGGTGTACTCTTCTCCCCCGCCTGTTTCCAGTCTCCGCTCTGTATCTTCTCCTGCAATCGATAGCCAACGATCGCAGATTCTGGCCCCCTTTTTCCTCTATCCAGTTTCCCGTTCATCAGNTGTTGCACGTTATGAGCAACAGTGAAGTGATGGAGCTCGGTGTACTCTTCTCCCCCGCCTGTTTCCAGTCTCCGCTCTGTATCTTCTCCTGCAATCGATAGCCAACGATCGCAGATTCTGGCCCCCTTTTTCCTCTATCTAGTTTCCCGTTCATCAGTGACTTCTGGAGGGGAGGTCGGGCCTCCTGTGCTCAGCCATCTTGCGTCGCCGGCTACGCTTGATCGCTTTAAGACGCTTCTTTGAGCAGTTTGTAACTCCAACCTTACCTACATGCTCAGATATTTGGTATATTTTATGTATTCCTTATATACTTCATCAGTAAATTAACTGCATTATTAGCGATTGGTACCCAGAATTGGTTCTGAAGTGGAGAATCAACTACACAGGATTGAAGTTCGAGAGAAGTTACAGCCAATCGAATAAGACTATCTTGGTCTCCATGGACCAGTTGAGCGCACCCTATCTGCCCACAGCGCATACACACAAACTTCTGTTACGGTAAGTTTATGTTTACATTTTGAAAGGTAAATCTAATGAGACGCCGGCCTGTATAGATTTACCTCTATATGAGCGAATTTAGAGAAAGAGAGAGATTTCTGCGTATGTAATATTCTTACCTTTCAGGCGTACGTTATATTATTATTATTAAGTTCGAGAAGAATTTCCCTAGGAAGGAAAATACTCTACGTTAGAATCCTATGATAATCTGCAAGCCCCTAAACTCACCCTTTTGCTGAATCTTTCAAGTATTAATTACTGTATGCCTTTAACTTCTGACCTTTGTGAAATTCTGTTTCACTTGCGCACCAGAGTCGATGCATGAAAAACGCCGTTGGCATCTCTTTCTGCGGATATTAACTGAGAAAACACACAATAAACTGTAGAAGAAATTTGAAAATGATAGCTTACTACGAATAATGAACTTTGTGGTCCCACACAAATGGACTTTGATAATTCACTAGACTTGGAGTACTAGAAGAAACCATCTAGAAATTCTACGAAAATTTTGAGAAGGACTTCAAGAGTATTATAATTTGAAGAGTCAGTTTTTCAAAGTTTAGGAATAACCCCTGTTCCGATATTGCTAATTTGAGTTTTAATCCTTAATAAAAGCGCACATATGTGCAGATATAAATATATACTCAACCTTAGAGTGTAGCGAATCTCCTTACCCTCAATGGCTTCATTAATCTAAGAAAAGGCAATGATTTATTCACAGTGAACCCCTACTCGCATACACCAAATTTATGGTACGTTCATTTCAGTAATTTGCACTTGTTCGTTGCAAAACTTCTCCTGAGAACAGCATTTTAACACCGCCATGATGCTTCGTAAAGCAAGAGTGAAGCAGACGTGTGGCCGTGGTTGGATGTACAGCAAGTAATTATCTGTCGAGGTCGTTAGGCAGGTGATTGATTGCCGCACGGGCAAGTGCTGAGTACCTTCATCTTCATCAGCGCCTGAATACGTTATGGATAAGAAGTGATCACTTCTCCCTGTATCAGAAACATTTTTATCTGCAGATTTCATCCTCAATCAGCGAATATCTTCTATTCTCTGAGATCGTCCTCTACTCACGTATGATTATCGACATCTATCTATGAGCATTCTAATTTATGCGTTAACAATTTGTTCCATCTAAAAATATATTCCGCTATCTATAAGCATCTTCCAACATCTATAAGCACGTTACTCTACTTTACGACATCTTGCGCAATCTATAAATTTTTCCACAGTCAATATACATTATACATCTTTCTCCACCTAGCAACATTTTTCCAGACCTATATGAGCATCTCTTCGATTTATAATACAATCAGTAACCTTTTTTGCACGTTTGCTCTACCACAACAATGATTGAGAGGCCGCTGCTCGCACGGCATATAGGTGGTGCTTTTACATAGTGTTAAAAAACATTCTATATATATTACGTAATATTATTCGAAAAATATTTCGAAACTAAAGACCACAGTCAGCTCGCAAACCTCAAGCCTGCAGTGTAACGTAACCTTACCCGACCGTGGTATGAGAAACACTGAGCCAAAAAACTAGTAGACAAGTACTAGACATACACAGCATTAACGCAGGCGCCAACTGACATTATAGACACACATGCACACAGAGGGGACTGTTGCCTAGACACCCTCGATTTTCCTTTTCTATATATAGTATAAAATAAAAATAACTACGTATAACTTGTTTAATATGTTTTTTACTCGAGCAGGTGCAAGTGCGAATTATTATCGAGGAACAAATTCCGATTTTATTTCAACGTGCTTTAAATTAACTGAGAAAGTTGAGTTCTCTTATTTAAATATTTTTTCTTATTAACACACCCGCTCCACATGATATTTCCCATGAATTGAACGCATACTTTAACACCAAAATATTTTAATCTGCTCGCATTTCTGTGTAGTAAGAATGTTTGTCAAAAATGATAATACAGTATACTGAACTTTTCCTTGCAGGTCTTAAGGCCTCAACATCACAGCTGTATTGGTTATCTTCTTAACTTTACAAAAGCCTAAAACAAGATTCCGGGCCGCCCGAGTAGCTAAACCAGTTAGATCCGCCAATAAATTGTTAGATTATTGTCTACCACGTAGTCTTTGCTATGTCTACCACGTAGTCTTTGCTATGTCTACCACGTAGTCTTTGCTATGTCTACCACGTAGTCTTTGCTATGTCTACCACGTAGTCTTTGCTATGTCTGCCACGTAGCCTTTGCTATGTCTACCACGTAGTCTTTGCTATGTCTACCACGTAGTCTTTGCTATGTCTACCACGTAGTCTTTGCCATGTCTGCCACGTAGTCTTTGCCATGTCTGCCACGTAGTCTTTGCCATGTCTGCCTCGTAGTCTTTGCTATGGCGTCTTCTTTTCGACGTATTTCCTTGCGAAGACAGCATATCATTCAACTTTCATTTATCGTCATCTAGAATTCATAACTTTCTTATTCATTTTTACCCTTTCTTCTCAGCTGCTGTTTTTTACTTCTTTCCTTCCTGTTCTCTCTCGTTCATTGTCCTTTTGCCTACTTACGTCTTTTCACTCGTCTTCCAACCAGACAGATCACTCTTGATCCTTCTCTGATATTTTAGTGGTATATAATTTGCTCCTTTTTCATGTTCATTCTATCTCTCTTTTTCCCATTTATAAATACAGTGTTCTTCTCTTCCATCGACATCACGCGCTATCATCCCATTTTCGCGAGTTTACATCTCTGTCTAAACTATTTATCCACCATTTAGCTCCCTACCAGTCTTCTCCTCATTTCTTGTTCGTTCCATCCTTCCTTTTCACTTACGTCTTTTCCCCTTTTTTTCAGCTTACACATTTTTACTTTCACATATATCCATCTCACGCCGACTTTTTCCTTTCTCGCAACTCTCTGTTTTCTTCATTCCTGCTCTTCGTTCCCACTCACCCACTCATTCCTCACCAACTTCCCACTCACCCCATTCATCACCCACGACTCCCCCATTCGCCCCATTCCCAGTCCCACCCCGCCACCGCCCCCGCACCACCTCATGCATAATGCAACTCGCTGCCGGGATTCCTTCCATCTTGTGCGGAGTGGGAATGGATTTCCGGAGCGGAGCAAAGATCGTCCGTGTCTTTTGTTGCTTCTAGCGCTGACGTGCTCAAATTGCTCCCCAAGTGTGTGCGCGCCAGCGTCTGTGTATGTGTGTGTCTTTCCCCTGGCATTGCCTTTGATGGTGTGAAGGGTGTAATCTGTTTTGTTGACTCTTACTGCACTAGATTTACTCTTCCTCTTTGTTCTAATGGGCATTCCATCACTCGCTGTTGTATTGAATTCCTCTTGGCTTCAGTAATTTCCCCTTCGTGTTTACTTCTCTGAACTTTTTCTTGCGCTTAGTTCCTTTGTATTCCTCTTCTTCCTGATTCTGCTGAAGTTTCTTATCCTCTTCCTTTCTCTACACCTCCTGTTCCTCTCTGTTCCATTAGATTTATTCAACTTGTTTAGTCCACAGCATGTTCTTTGTTTCCCGACTCTTGCCCCATCGAGCTTCCTCATCCTCGTTGTATGACTGGACTTCCTCTCCCATCACTTTGGCGGATGTGAAGGATGCCGTGCGTTCCACGACTCCTGCTTGACCGAACTTTCTCGTGTGACCCACTCAAGCGGTCCATGATATGGGGACGCTGGTATGATAGTCCAGAGAAAACTGCATCTGTCATACACAATCAAGAGGTACAGGTTAGACTTTATCCATCAGATACTTGTTCAAGTATGTTCAAGTATTGTTCCTTGTATGCACAATGGTAACTGTGGTAAAAAGTTATTACCACAGAAACAGAAAATGTTACTGTTATCTGCTACCAAAGAACACACTCCAGCGAAGCAAATCTGATCGCATGTCGAAACACACATCGCAGCCAGTTTCCGGGTAACAAACAAAAGCTTTCTTAGCAGCAAAAGAACATGGAGGCTCGTTGTGCCTAAATGCACTAAAGCGAGACTGAAACGCGCTGTTTAAGACGCCTAACGGCAGAGTTAAAAGCTTTTCAAAGGCCCATTTAGCCTTTGGTTGCTTCAATACCAACAACTGCAGAGGCCCGATTGATGTGAGGCCGTTCTTCAAACTGCTTCCATTTTAGCTCTTGATGTTTCAGCAAATGGTTTCTTAAGAAGAGCGTTGACGGCGGTAACGACCTCGAGGAATCTGAAGGAAATCTGCATCTTTCCTGCAGATAGTTTACTGTGGCTATGATAGTGTTAATGGCAAGGATGACCGGAGAGGCATTCGGCTGCTTACACCATTTAATCCTCAACAGTACAGAAAGACTGTTCGGTCAAATTATAAATGCAGCTCTTCCTAAGGATGGTGAAGTTAAAATTAATGTAGACGAAAAAAGGTCAGTGGACTACATTACATAATAAAGGTAAAATTAAACTTCAAGTGCTAGTAAGTGCTATAAAGGTAACCTCAATGATACAAACGAGTACTTGAATATTGAACATATATATAAAATGAAAAACCTTTACTCTATGCTCATTTAAAGAACAATCTGTCTGCACCTCCGTCCATCCGTCACTCCTCTGTCGTACAAAGTATATCGGATAATTCTCTATCAAATCACTGTAGTTCTTCCTTTAGGAATTAGACTTTACAGTTTCTCCTACTAGGAATATTTGCTGTTATATTTGCAAAGTACTAGCGTCCTGGAAAGACAGCCCACAGAACGCATCCCAGTACAGTCTCCACGACAACCTAGGGTCTGTGAGGCACTAAACCCTGAACAGATATTGTTCGCAAGGAGCAGACATACGAATAAGGCCCCACACTGTTGCCTGTACAGCACAGCTGTCGCTTCGCCTGAGAGAGCTGTCAACATAGGGAGTTTGACTCATGCCGTGTTTACGAAATTGTCGCACTTGAATGCTGGTCCCCACAGTCAGTGTGCGGTCAGCAAGAGAGTTGACTGAGACAGGCGTGCGCCGAAAAATATAAAAGTTGATTTATAAAAATACTTGAGTTGAAAGCTCTCTGGGACTAGTTAATTAAATGGATCAGGACTTACCCTGGCAGTAAGTGCCAGACAGTATCGTTGAAGACTGGATACTCGCATCACAACCGTCACCAGGGTAGAGTTTCTTTCAAACCGGTTGCATCGCATTTGTAATCGACTGGGGATAGCACCGTAAGGTCGAACCACAATGGTGAATCCAGTGTTCCAGATTGAAGTATTAGAGGAAAACTAATTGAGTTAACTTGTTTTGATCCATATAACGAATCCAACTCGCATTTTATAGGGGCGTCCCTCATTTACTTTTGTTTTTTGGAGTATTTTGCGTACTATAGTGGAAATCAAGATATGAGACATTGCTTTCGTAGATTTATTCGTCAAAAATTTCTGTAGCAACGAAATAAAATCTAATAGAATTTGCACAATAAAATGCATTAAAATTTATTATACCGAAAATGTAATATATTTGCAATAAGTGGCAGTTGTAATAGTAACATTTTTTTGTAACGACTGCACAACGAAACGCACATTCAAATCTTTTCTTGCAACATTTCACTAAGCTTGTATTGCGACTTGAGGCGCGAGGCTATAATAAACATAAAGGGGTTTGGATTCATATCACCATTGCACCCAGACCCCACTGACCCACTACATGAGCTCCCTCTCCGGTAGGCATAACTTAAGAAAAAGAACACCAGCAGTAAAATGGTACAGGGTGAGCAGCACAGGATCAAGTTCTTAACTTCATGAAATATCGGAGTAGTCTGGCCTGCTATGTGCACAGCAGCGGCATGTACACTTGTTGCCGGCATACAACTAGAAGTGACATACACGATTTTATACAGTCCACGAAGATCGCACAATGAACGTCTTTTTAAAACTGCGGCCACACCATTCATACATAAGAGATGTACCCTGGCCATGTACTAAGTCACCAAGTACTAAAATCTTGGCAGCATTCGGTACAATGTGCTGCTCACGGGCTTCCTTAAAATCCCAGGACACCTTTGCCAGTACAACGCCCTCCCGTGTCCATCACCTTATCGTCACTTATCAGTTTTCTTATGATTCAAAGTATTGTTAGCAATAACTTGGTTCCCTATAGTAAGCCCTAAGGTTTTATTTGGATTAAAAGTTACAATAAACAGACACAGCAATATTATTTGCAGCCGATACCCCCATGTCCTTCTGTCAGTCCACGAGATACCGTTGCCATCATTTTTTTTTTCTTCAAGGTTATAGAGTCATGCTTCCCAAGGCACTTTAAGTAATACCATTTCTGTTTTACTCCTCTGGATTGTCCCCCTAGTTCCGTCAAGCGCCAAGAGTCGTGTACCAATACCAGCTAGCTGTGCCTCCAGTACATCCATTGTAACGAGGCATAGTCAGTAGAAAAGATTTCATAAATATGGCAGTGTTATTCCAGCGAAAAATTAATGTGTTATTCAGGCTACAACAGGTTCAACCCTGGTATATTTTTACTCCCAAATCTTGTGTCATTTAGACAGCTCGAGTATCACTCGTGTGAGAAACAGATGGTTTCCGTCATTTTCGTAGATACCTTGTTACAGACTGCACCCCTATTTTGGGGCTTCACTAAATCCTCAATAAATGTTAATCCTGTTGCGACCAACTAAAACGTCGGTTTCCCGTAGAAACAGTATTATTTGATACATCTTTTAAGAATGACACTGGTCCTTATATGATGAAGACCAATTCGTGCTTTAGTTTTACCTTGCATTACTTCTTTCAAACATTTAATGTTTTGCGGTGTCGCCGTAAATCAAGCTGCAGGTGCACAAATAGATTTACTCAAATGTTAGCCGTCTAGTCTTACTTTTAGGCCAGTATCACTAATGAAATTTCAAGTGCCTTTTCATATTTGGAGTTAACTGGCAGTCATACAGCTATTCACTTCCTTGCTGTTTAAACTGACACAGGACAAAAAAAAACATCGTGTAATCAGACCCTCAGTCTGTTGCTACCATCACCACCAGCAGTCATCACCACTCCCTGTATTTCCGCTGATCCCACCCTCTCCACCTTTTCACCGCGCACCCACAGAGAATGTCTCAGAAGACTTTTATGTCCTCATTGGTCCAATGATCAGCAATAACACTTACAGTTATGAAAATGAGACCATCTGTGGTCCAGCAAAGACTGCCGTCCTCCTCCCATTGCGCCACTTGAAACTAATACCACTAAGAGGCACAACCATAGCCGCCCTCATTTGGGCAGGGATAATTTGTAAAAATATCCGCCGTATCACAGATACGCCGCGGTATTTGCCTCAGAAATTCTCGTTGTGATTGTCATCGAGAAGTGCGAAGAGCTCTTTGTGGCCGCTGCTTTGAGAACAATGCGGAGTAGAACATGAGGCCAATAGAGAACAAAATACACGATGGTCGGCAAGTATGCAAACCCTTTGGAGAAATAGTAAATAATCTTGATATTGTCGTATTGATTCCATGTACCCACGATCATCAGCTGTTGTTGAGTGTTTAAATGGAAACCAAAATTGAAGAAAGGCATTTCAATAACANCTCTCTCTCTCTCTCTCTCTCTCTCTCTTGTTATGCTCATGGTTTTGATTCTGCTATGAAGAATATTTTGCGTATATACTTTACTTTATTGCTTTTTCACATATATACTAAAAAAATTGGTGAGTATAGCTAATTCCTCTTTGGCAAAGCAATCCGGTCGTCCTTCTTCTCCCATCTTCTTTTTGCCTTTGCAAATAAACGATAATCTCTGAAATTGGCAAGAAAGTATTCAAACTATCAACGTCTACCCCGTGATGACGATTAGACACAAAAACATTTACCATATATTTAGACACGAGCATACATACATAGATGCTTGTTATTATTTGGAGCAGATACTCTTTCTATACCTAATGTTACACTAAACTTTCTGTATACTTAACGTTACATTAATACAGAAGAGTTATCTAGTAATATTCTTCCCATGCTTTCACCGAACTGCGAACAGGAAAGAACCACTGTCTGGCTCCTCTCCCTCGGCCTCCGGCACAGCCCTAAGCGTTCTTGTAACATCGTCCAAAAAGCCCTCCGTCAAGTTTGATTTCGAGCCACGGAAGAAAAACTCTTCGCTTTGGTTTCCAAACTCGGGGCAAAAAAGCGCTTCCTGCAATCAGGCAATTGTAGATTTTATGCGGTTTGTAATTCAAGAATTGGGCGTTTGATCCCCCTGACGTCCACCCGCTGCAGAAACTCTTCCGAGGAAATTTGTCAGCAAAAAATCTAGCAAGATTTTGCAACTTCACTCGATATCGCCGCAAGTTTTAACTGCGACTGCCTGGAGCGCCACTTCAGCTTGATTTCTTGTCCGTAATTGGCTTAACCATTTCTCTGGTGAATCATTTTTTAGGCGATGCTGAGTATCAGAGCCTCGGCAACGATAGAACATGGTTCCCATCGCACGGTATGCGGTGTTGAACTAGGGTATTTATTAGATACTCGTGTGTCGGATTAATTAAAAATGAGTTAGGCGTCGAGTTAAGCTAGGCAGCTGGTGCGGCTTATTTTAGCCTCGGTAGACCTGAAGAAGGTTCTTGCAAGCCATTTATTTTCTAACCATTTGCTACTGATGTGACGTCCTAAGTAGTGAAACCAATAATAGAACTCGGTAGAACTCGTGATTGCATATCCCACGAAGCATTGGACCTTGGCTTCAGGTTGGAACCACGTTGCATTAACATTGGACAATGTTTATTTTGGGAAAGTCGGTCCAATGTTTTTTTTTTTTCAATATAGGACCAACATTGTCGGTGAATGTTCAGCCAGTAAAGCAATTGGTTATCCTACCTACACGAATATGAAATAGTTGTGCATTAATGCCCATGCATTGACTCAGTATCGAAGGTTAGTCTTAATATCGCTAAAACAATCAACTTTGACCGTAACATAAATACACGACGTTGACGATAGTGAACTAGCTTCCGTATCAAATTGATTGGACTTCAGTTAAGGGTGACAATTTGGAGAATAAGATAAGTATTTATTATATTATGTGCATTCCTCTTTGATGTATGAGTGTTTTATGCAGCATTACTTTAACGTGTCACCGTTTCGAAAGAGGAAGTTGCTAAATGTCGGATCACTGCTGGAAATTATTTTTGGTACAATATTGCAATCCAATATTGTTAACTTCACATATTTTTCCTTGCCACAGAAATTTGACTAATTTCCTGATACCTATCAGTACTATATAATAATTCACGTCGTGTTTTTATTTATTTATTTATTTATAACTATATTTATATCTTTCCTGTCATTTATAATGATGGCACGGGCCACTAGTAGTAATATACTGTATAAATTAAGCTAACAGTATGATTTCCTGGGCGTTTTCATGAAGCGTTTCTCAAGAGTGACCCAATGTTAGCTCAACATTGCTTGACAACGCATAGATACCTTTTTTCTTAGCGCATATTGATAAGGCACTGGTAAAGGATCAGTTGACAAGGCTGCGACATTCATTCAAGATTCTGCCAATCTCTAGCCAAGGTTATTTTGCTAAAGGGGTAGTTTGAAGTGTTCCTCTAGTGACGGCAGCAGCTTGTGATGTGTAGTGCAAATGAGGAACTCCAATATAAGTTGGCTAAGTCCATTTCACACGATTGACTTTTGGTTGTTGTACGTGGTGCCTTACATTTCTTGTGTAACTTGGACGTATGGAACCAGAAGAGATGATTGTAGCTCCCTTAGACACGTGTGTTTTTACGAAAGCGTGAAATTTTCTGGAAGTGACCCGCCTGAATAATCCAATAATCTTTGTGCCTAGCTGTGTTCTACGGGAAATGGCTCCAGTCATCTGAAAGCCACTGCTCGAAATATTCAATTGGTCATTACGAACGGGAGCAGGTCTGAAGAATTGAAACACGATACATAACAAGGGGGGGGAAAGAAAAGCCCCCAGTAACTATCGAGCAATCAGTCTTACCTCGGTTGTCAGCAAAATCATCGAACGTTTCCTGAAGAAGCCCAGCATTGACCACCTGAGGATAGATACAACTCATTTCCGACACCCAACACCGTTTCCGAGATACTGTACAAGAAGCTGCTGGACTAACTCACTTGTCTTCATTCGAAAATTACGGAAGTTAGAGAAGAAAGGGTGTGGACCATGTTCATCTAGACCTCCAAAATACTTTTGGTAAAGTTCCTCATCAATGGTTAACGAAAAATTTAGAAACTGGTCATTATATCCAGGGAGACAATTCACGCTGGATCCGGGCATGGTTCACTGGTCGGCAGCAGCGGGTGAAGCAACAAAAAGAGACGAACGACTGGATGACGGTCTCATTTGGGGTTCCATAAGGTAGCGTGATCAGCCCACTTCTGTTTATAACATGCATCATTGATCTTGATCTCAATATCAGCAGTAAAATCAGTAAATATGCGGATGATACTAAACTATGTCCTCCTGCCAGGGGAAGAGCTGAGCTCGAATAAGACTTTGATCACGTCAAGGAATGGAGCACGACGTGGCAGATGAACTTTTATGTCGACAAATGTTCAGTAATGTACATAGGACTGAAAAACCCCTCAATCCGATTGAAAATAAGCGGGACGAAAGTGGCAGCTGTCATCCAACAACGTGACTTGGGAATAAGTATTAGAAATAAACTACAACACAGTCAACAGGGCAAAAGAATTGAAATGGCAAGCAGAGTACTGGGATTCATTACCAGGAATTTCGAGTGCAAATCCAAATAAGTAGTGATTCCTTCATACAAATCACTAGTGTGCCCACATTTAGTGTTTTCTGTTCAATTCTGATCACATCAGTCCTAAAGTATAGATAATATGGAAGAAATCCAAAGTAAAATAACAGAATTGATACCTCAGCTGCGAAACAAGCCATACGAGTACTACCTACCTACAGGATGTGGTCCTGATCTTTCTCGAGCAAAGACGACTCAGGAGAAACTTATAGAAACATTCCAATATTCGAATGGCTTCAACGACGTAGCTACAACGGGACTTTTTTAGAGACATGAATGATCGCCTGTGAAACAATGGTCAAAAACTCAAACAAATAGCTCGAAGAACTACTTTGACCTAGAACTTCATTTTTTCCGTATTTCATTGTGAACATCTGGAATAAACTCTCGGCCGAAGTTGTCCGTGCGGAGATAGTCAATGCGTTTAAATGTCGTCTTGACGAAAAAACTCTTAACGACCTAAGCTTCGGAGGCCACCATTATCCATAATCTTTTACCTGCCGCCCCAACTAACTTAGCGTCTCCAATCTCCGCAGCACTTAACGTGCTTTCCAGATCGTCCCTTTGGCTGTTTTTTTTTTCCTCAGACATTTAAATGATACTGGCACAATGGCAATAGCTCATAGAGGGCCGAGGCGTAAGTCGCGGCGGCTCTCTGGGAATGAACCTGCTAGTCTGACTACTGCCGGCTATCTAATCTAACCTCATATGTGTGGAGTCACGGCGCTCGGTTACTTCTGTTGGCTCGCAGATAGCGATTTTATAAATGTGACTACAGCAATATTTTTTAATTCTGCAAGTATCATGTCAGTTGCATTTCGAATATGCAGCGGCATGCAATTAAACAGTCTTGTTTTCCGTTCAGTGAAGCTATTAGAATATGTTGTCGCCACGCACGGTTTGCAACCATCTCTGCTTGGGATGAGTCCTTTCTGAGCGCCTGGCGCCACTCCGTTCATTCACATTCACATTGATACGTTCCAAAATTTTCTAAAGAAATATGATAGTGAAGCGTTCGAACCTTCGTTGCAGTGAATATATTTGCAGACATCTAAGTCATTTGTGATAGTCATTCTCTGGCATGCCTCAAATTTTTGCAGTGAACGATCTCTGACTTTCTTTAAGAAGGTACAGCATTTTCTGGTATTCGGCTTCCAAAGTAGAGAACAGTACTCCATTACCTTCTCACAGTAATAATTCTAGCTACATGTTCTTCAACTATAACATCGTCTTGCAGTTTCACGCCAAAGTTTCTCAACATTCTCTTTTAATTTCATGCTTATCACTTGTAGTTTATGTTGTGGACCCAAAGAGTGTTGAATTTTTCAGTATAGAAATAGCTCGAATTTCGTTTCAATGAAGTCACTTGTCCTTTACCGACGATTAGCAGTTACTTTTTAAATTTCAATTGGACAAAGAGCACGTCTTGCACTGATTATACAGTAGCTAGTCTTCGTGTGTCATCAGCCAATGACGGCGGCACTGCATAGCTTTATCCGTAACCCATGAATCTGATCATGATAAGAAAAAGTACAGGCCCTAGCACGGTGCCTTGTGGTACTCCACTTAGTACCGATTGTTTTGACGATACTCTGTTGTTGACAATCACACTTCGAGCTCTACTTGACAAAAATGCTCCAAGCTTCATTTTTCTTGGATACCCATACTGGAAAGTATTAACATTAGGATTCCGTGGTCAACCTTATCAAAAGCCTTAGCAAAATACAAGTATATTAATTTTGTCCACGTTCTTCCCTTACAACAGCGACTATATTATGTAATTATAAAGTTTCAAGAGTTGTGAAGTAGTTCAACGTTCATGTTGAAAACCATGATGTTTTGATGTGAGTAGGTCACTTCTCTTATAGATGATGTATTTAGAATTTGGTAACTAGCGACTTTTAGGAACCATTCGCCTGTCGGTTTGATGTAATGTCTGATGTGTTCCAACTATTCTAATGCGATTGTTAACATTGGGTATGATCTACTTCCGTAACATGAATTTGATAGTTTAAGATGTTTGTCTTCAAAAACTAAAATTTATATGTTCGTTGGTCGTGTTTTCTCATTTTTATGATTTTTAAATCGTGATACCACCGCTTTAACTACTTTAATTTACCTGATTAAAAAGTTTGAAGTGTTGTGGCCCCCTTGGTCTTTACGTACAAATTTCTCTGCTACGATTGTGTCGTATACAGATACCGTATGCGAAAGCGCCCAGTGCCTTCTCACTGCCGCCTTCAGGAGGAAGAATTGCTCTAAAGCCTGGAGTTTTACGCCTGTTTTGTCATTAAATTAGGACGGTTGTGATTGGTGCAGTGATGTCGCTACGTGCTGGGCATGCAAGCGGGCTATTGGTTCCGCGGGTGGGGCAGTGAGGAGTAGGGAGGGTGGTGACTCTTTGTACTTGTATAGGGTGAGTATGCTTGATATAGTCTACGCTACAACTTCAAAGACTTATCCGACAGGGATTCCCTCACATTTCGTCCACAAAATAACAAGAGATTGTTAACTAATGACAGCACTTATTAGCTAAGGCACTCTAAAACTTATCCTTGCAGTACCTAAGCCATCAAACAGAAATTTCTTAGGGACTCCTTCTCAGAGATTAAGTGTCGAATGTACAGTTTAGGAGAGCTACTTGATGTTGTTCCGTGGTTATTCGTAGGTATATTATGTTTAACTCATCATAATCAAAGTGAGAATAGCAAAAGAGCAGTAAGGCAAACATTTTCGTGGAGAACGCAGGGCGACAGAAACTTAGATGCTCAGAAAAAAATAAGAAGAAACTTGGTGCGGAAAATATACGTTTAATATTTGTGCTAGACCGCAGATATCTTTTGTAGTTATGAATGAATAATTGTAAATGAGGTTCGGATACCATCAGCCATTTCACCCCAGTTTGGGTAAAAGTTTTTGTTTCTGATAGAAATGCCTATCCCTGGTCACGAGCACATCTCTACACTGCTCAAATAAAAAAATAAAAAAGTTGCATATATTTCAACTGCTGGTGTAAAAGTTTTTGGAATAGTTATGGTGAGATAATTAAAAGAGATATTTCTCGTAAAATGATCAATTAAGCTATTTGCCGTGACGATGGAAAGGAATATATGTGTAAGAAGAGCAATCTTGCTCTGGATTTAGGGGTTTGGCTGCTTACATTCGAAAGGGTGTTGTTGTGTCCAGGCAGAGTGAATATGAGTGTCCATGCTGCGAGATGATGGTGCTGCGGCTCTGTGGCTCAGTCAGAAACTTTTATTTGTTCTTTGTATATCGCAGCCCTTCTGCTGATGATAGGGTCTTTGATTGTCTCCTGGATGAAATGGCTAGAATTCAGTCCTCGGATAGGCGTCCTGCCTTTGCCTTTATGGGTGACTTTAATCGTCACCATGTGGAATGGTTAGGCTCTGGGAGGACTGATTGCCATGGTCATGCCGCCTTCGACTTCGCAAGTGCCTCTGGTTGTGAGCAATTGGTGGAAGGTCTTACCCATTTGTTAGGAAGTGTTCTTCTACTGATGACTGATGTTTCTGATCTGGTTGGAGTCTCAGTGGTGTCTCCCATTGGTTCCTCGGACCATGGTGTCCTATCTGCGACGCTGCAGGTGCGTCAGCGGGTCCCCAGAGTCACTGTTAGGCGTGGAATATTTTTGAAGTCCAGAGTGAATTGGGATGCTGTCTCTGGTGCCATCCTTGACTGGTGCTCTTCATGAGTTTGCCTTGGAACCGTTAAGATGCCGTACGGGCCAGTATTCCCGTTCGTTTTTTCCATCGTGTTTGTATGTTTGGAATGGTCTTGATGGCTCTGTCTTTGCTGGTGCTGGTATTGGTAGCTTTAAACGATCTGTACACAGAGCTATTCTGTGATCTCGGATCTTCTTTTTTCATTCTTTTGTTTTCTCCACCAGCTGGGCTGGTTGCGTGGGGGTTTGTTAACCTCGTGGAGTTTCCCCGTTCCTACGTCGCCAGTCTTATGTGATTTAATAATAATAATTTTAAGTGACCACAATGTACGAAATAACTAACAGGATACCTCTTTAGTGAGAGGTGCATGAGATTGGCACTGGGCAGAAGAAGGGAACTATGCTATAATTCAATCTTTCCTACAGTTTTACAACGGATGGATCATAAATAAGGCTAAGGGAAGGACTCAAGAGTTCAATGACAAATCAATCTTCTTCTTAGTCGTGACAGACAGTGTTTGAACTGGCACAAATAAGGGCAAAGATAGCGCAATAGTCTAATGAAAAAGGCAACTTCGTTATCGCTATGAGTAGCAGATACTACAAATGGCTCACAGACAGTACAATCAAACTTCCAGACTTTTTACAGTATGTTAAAATGTTTGAACTAATGGGTTTTAGATTCATACGCCGTAGTGTGAAGCTTTGCCGTGACTCACAACTCTTCAAACTGAAGCACTTTTTTTAATGTTTCTCAATGATTTGCCGTGACTCACGACTCTACTAACCTTAGCTCTTTTTTTTATGTTTTTCGAGGTTTGCCATAACTCATGACTCAACAAGCTTTAGCTCTTTTTTTAATTTTTCTCAATGTTTGCCGTGACTCACGACTCTAGAAACTTTAGCTCTTTTTTTTAATGTTTCTCAAGGTTTGCCATGACTCACGACTCTACAAACTTTAGCGCTTTTTTCAGTTTTCCTCAAGATTTGCCATTACTCATGACTCTACAAACTTTAGCTCTCTTTTTAGTTTTTCTCAAGGTTTGCTATGATTTACGACTCTACAAACTTTAGCGCTTTTTTCAGTTTTTCTCAAGATTTGCCATGACTTACGACTCTATAAACTTGAGGTTTTTTTTAGTTTTTCTCAAGGTTTTCCATGACTTACGACTCCGCAAACTTTAGCCCTTTTTCAGTTTTTCTCAAGATTTGCCATGACTCACAACTCTACAAACTTTATCTCTTTTTTTAATTTTTCTCAAGGTTTGCCATAGCTCACGACTCAACAAGCTTTAGCTCTTTTTTAATTTTTCTCAATGTTTTCCGTGACTCACGACTCTAGAAACCTTAGCTCTTTTTTTTTTTAATGTTTCTCAAGGTTTGCCACGACTCACGACTCTACAAACTTTAGCTCTATTTTTAGTTTTTCTCAAGGTTTGCCATGACTTACGACTCTACAAACTTTAGCGCTTTTTTCAGTTTTTCTCGAGATTTGCCATGACTTACGACTTTACAAACCTTAGGGCTTTGTTAAATTTTTCTCAAGGTCTGGCATGACTACGACTCTACAAACTTTAGCGCTTTTTTCAATTTTTCTCAAGGTTTGCCATGACTTACATTTCTATAAACGTTAGTGGCTATTTCTTTTTTCAAGTTTATCACAACTTGCAACTCCAGTAACTTCACTGGATTTTTTTTATAAATTTAAGTCTCGGTTAGCCATCAGTGGTGCTCCTCAAAAAGATTAAGCGATAAATTTCCAATTTATCTTATGTTTTGTCATGACTTACGACTCATTAAACTTTACTAGTTATTTCTCAATCTATCTCAAAGTTTGTTTGTCGTAGCTAAAGACACAACAAACTTTTCTAGTTAATTTTTAATTTACATCACGGTTTGTCATGACTTACCACTCCTCAAACTTTAGTGGTTTTTTTGCTACATATCTCAACATTAGTCATGACTAAGGGCTCCACAAACTTTGCTGATTATTTTTTTATTCATTTATTTGTTTATCCATTTATTTATTTACTTATTTCAAGATTAGTCATAACTTACAATTCCACAAACTACCCTGCGTATTCTTCAATTCATCTCAAGGTTTATCATACAACAAATCCATAAACTTTAACGATTCTTTCCAATTTATCTCACGGTTTGTCATGAGTTACGACATTCCAAAGCTTAGTGATACTTTTTTCAATTTTTCACAAGGTTTGTCATGACTTCTCGAAGTTTGTCATGACACGACTTGCCAAAGCTTAGTGATATTTTTTCAGTTTACCTCAAGGTTAGTCATGACTTTTCAAAGTTTGTCATGACTTACGACTCCCCACACCTCGACAAATGACTCGTAGGTAAGCTGATGCAAAGCTCCGCATGTTGCCAGCAAGGCGCAGTAGCCAAAAGTGTAGCCATTCTCTCCGATCGCCTGGACCATTTGCCGCGCTTTATTTGGTCCCATCTATCGTGGCCGCGCTGAGTTTTTCAGCTGTAAACTTGGAATTTTGAGCTGAAGTGCAGCTGTAGCTGAGCGCCATACGTTATTGTGAGCACTGGCTGTTATTGTGTCGTGAGTGCGTAGTGTTCTGTTTGTGTGTCTTTGGTACTCGAGGTGTGTATGTACAACGCCTGGTGCTATGAGCTTAGTACTGTGCTTAGTTACTCTGGGGTTGAAGAGTACGTGGTGCACTGTAGTGTGGTTGTGTCTGTAGTGTGGATGGGCACTGGGAAACAGCAGAACTCTGTGCTTTGTGTATTGCAAAATGCACTATGCGATATATTGTAGTGCTGGTGCACTGGGTAGTGTAGAGCTACACAGTGCGCTATCTTTTATACAGAGATTCTGCAGTGTACTGTGCATTGCCCTCTGTGCCGATACCATATATTTTACAAAACACCGTTGATTGCGCTCTGACAGTACAATGCAAAGTGAACTTCCTTTTGACCTGAAGCTATACATTCTAAGGAGTAGCATCCTATGGACTGTTCATTCATTTTTTAAAAGCACTGTATAATTCACACTATACTGTAGGGCAGCCGTGCACTGATTGCAGCTTGTGTTTTGTACCGTGCCGTGCTTGTATTGAGCCCTTACAATACAATGGGCACTTCGGTGCATTTAGATCGATGAGTACTCTCTGCACTGTGCTGTACTATTGAACTGGGTCTGTACGTGAGCAGAGCCTACACGTTTCCATTGAGACTGTACAGGGCACTGGTAGGCCACATGTTGCACTTCAGAACGGTAGGCTGGGCTGCTTGCTCTACCTGTGTACTGAAATTACATACTGCGCTGTGTACTCTGCTGCTGTGCTTAAGTGATCCTATACACTGCACTATGTCCTTTGACTCTGTTGCTGGGCTAGGCATGTATTTTGTACAATGCACTGTGTGCTCCACTGTTCTACTGAGCCTGTACATTGTACTGTGTATTCCACTGTTGTATTTAGCCTGTACAATGTACTGAATACTCCTCTGCTGTGCGGAGCCTGTACAATGAACTGTGTACTGTACTACTGTGCGGAGCCTGAACAATGTACTGTGTACTCCACTACTGTACTGGCCCTGTGCAATGTACTGTGTACTCCACTGCTGTACTGGCCCTGTGCAATGTACTGTGTACTCCACTGCTGTACTGGCCCTGTGCAATGTACTGTGT
>LQNS02000211.1:22336212-22348235 GCA_001587735.2 Parhyale hawaiensis
CACTGCTGTACTGGCCCTGTGCAATGTACTGTGTACTCCACTGCTGTACTGGCCCTGTGCAATGTACTGTGTACTCCACTGCTGTACTGGCCCTGTGCAATGTACTGTGTACTCCACTGCTATACTGGCCCTGTGCAATGTACTCAGTTGAGGTGTCACGCCGTATGTGAGAAAAGCTTTGCTCGCCTGAAGCCTCAATCGGCAACTTTCGATCGACTTTCGGCCGTCTCATACGCAATCAGTTTGTGATTACCTTTAACAATATGTTCGAAAGTTGGGAGTCGAAAACCTTAGACTGATGCTTCGGAAAAGTGATAGCTAAGAGGATTAGAATATCTTCGATGACGCCTCTTGTACTAATGGAATATTCGTAATCCATCGATCATGCTGCATAATACCGAGCACACACTCTGCAGTCACGAACACAATTTAATTCGAGAATTTGCAAATGCACGTTGTCATTACTACCGTATCCATGATACCGACTTTCAATGATGATCAGGACAGTGTGTAAACTGCTCATCTTCGCATCAGGATGTGCGTGCGACTCTATAGTGTGAGCCCGACAGAATACATCAAGCAAATCTTAAAGTCGAACCGAGAATCGGTTATGAGTTTTCTGATTACAGCAAAAAGGAGAGAAATGCAAAAGCTGGAATATTTCGAATAATTTACTTCACTCCAATATGTCATGTTCAATAGCAAGAGAAAGTTCATACTGTACAAAGCTAGCAACTGTCCGTGAGAATGTGCATTGAGTTATAGACATAGATAGAGGGTTATAGGCTAAGTGCTATAACCTTCACAACAACAGCTTTTTCGTATGGTTAAACGCTCGAAGTTACTGCACTTCTTATATTAGCCCACCATGTGTTTAATTATGTATATTTGTCTAAGTGGGCACCTGCGGCCATTTGCGGCTCAGTCACAGAAAAAATACGCACATTTGCGCACCCTGGCCTTGTTTTTACTCCTGTAGCTGGACAGCAAATGTTCGTAACTTCTTGCCACGGAATTTATAATAATTGATCGTTTTAGGGCAGAGTCAACACACTGCTCTGCCTGAGCTGCATGGCAAGCGGAAACTGGTGAACATTTCAGCAGCTCGATGAAGTTCAGAGCAAAGAAAAAGCGTGGTAACTATTTTTAATAAAGTCAACTTTTTCGGAGTAATGACAATATAAGAAATTTAACTACAAATGGTGTCAGTGTAAAACGTCCCTGAAAGTCTGTCGCTCATCAATAAGAAAAAAATAATTTATCTTAGTTATCCAAATCTTTTAATTTTTAACGGTAATAACGGCCACATCGATTTTCCGTCTCCTGAATTCCCTGCAGTGAATCAACCTGTGCAAGTACGATACTTGTTGCGCTTTTTTGTGGCCTTTATCCGGGCATGCAGACAAATTATTCACTGTAGTATTGTTCCTTGTATGAGCTCACAAATTAGCTCTCTGTTAATTGGCAACCTCTTTGTTAATTGTGAACCACTGCTAATTGTAAAACCGGCCGTGCTTTTACGAGAGATGTTAACAATTTCCTCGATTTAATCCTCTCCCCTGTCATACACCACACATCCTACCGATATAACATAACGTTTGCGAGATTGGAAAGATAAAATAATGACTTAAAATGCTAAGAACTTCGTGAAACGGTAAAGCTGTTACAAAGGCTCATTGCAGCTTTGGGAGCCGAAATGGATGGTTGAGAGAGCAGACGCAAAGGAGTACGATAATGACCTAAATGTACCTGCCTATCTCTTTTTTGCAGGTTTACTGCGTTATCGTCCTGTGTGCTGACACTTTCCTAGCTTTAAATAAAATCTATATCACACAAAGCCAGGAAGTTTTAAGCTGCTTCCCTAACATTAAGGGTGGGCACAGTCAGTATACAGAAGAGCATTATTAAGTATTGTTTAAAACGAATATTATGTCGAGCTTTGATCTAAATATTGCTGTACCTTACGTCCCCACACACAAAATAATTATTGTAGCCCTAGCAGCATAATGGGAACGATTGCTAAATTTAAAATCAATAAGTAGAATAATAAACCAACACAAAACCACGTGACTTTTAGCTCTACGTTAACCAGGCTGCTATGCGTCTCTGCGATGGCTTTTTTCCCGGGGAATACATTAGGACCCAGAATCCTGTAACAAAGTGATGTAACCTGATAAAAAATTAGGGTATACTCTTTACTGCCCAGGGGCATCGTTTGATCACGTTTTAAAAGATGTAGCTCCTACTCATATTGACATATTATGTAGCAAGGCCGAGTGTCAGTCGAGTTTAACATTGCAAACATTATAAATAACCACTGGAAACCAAATTTTAGCTGGAAGCTGTAGGGTCAAGAAACTTGCCTTTGAAGAATCATTTGGATAAATAAGAAAGAAAAGAAAGAGGCGTGAAGCACTCTTTGTAGTATATTTATCGGGATCTTTAAAATTTCCTGCTCGTTACGTTACAAATAATGTTGTATGCATGTTTTACGGACCAAAATATGTCCCAAATTAGTTACTAATTAAACCCAACTTCCATTTATGTGCTAGCTTGAGAACAGGATGATACCTCTATAGGTAACGTTCGAAGGGTGACTGACACAAATACGTGTAAATAGAAAATGAAATAGTCATAATGGTTCAAAAATGTCTTTTATCATCGATTGTAAGCAGTCCATAATTAGCAAGCTAATAATTGCCGCTAAAACCAGACAGATTTCACTTTACTTAAGGTTGTTCTTATAGCAAGTTGTGCTTAACCCTCTCCTACTCAGGCTGTACTATCTAGCCACAGTTAAGGGCTGTTTCTGCAACAGCAATATAAAAGGAGAAAGACTCCTTTGTAGAGAAACTACGCAGCTTGAGAGTGGTAGCGATAGAGGTGGGCACGACTGTAGCTTACAAAATACTCTACGGTAAAAGCTCCGATTATTTCACTATGTTTCTAGGTGCTCCGGCACAGGATCGTTCTCGCTTCACTCAGATGGCTGACGTTCGGAAGACATGCGAGAGATATGTAACTACCTCCGCCAAGAATGTATGTTTTTGCTGGGCTTTATTTGTTTGTTTGTTTGTTTCCAACAGAACTCAAAAAGTAATTGGCGGATCTTAATAAAATTTACAGGAACATTGCGATTCAGTCCATTTGTCTATTAGTCTGATATTCTGTCTTTTACGATTGCGCTGCATGGTGAAGGTCTACGTTCTCTGAATACAGTTCTAGGAGTTATCTGTAACAATTCTTGCCATGTTCGTGTTTCCGTTTCCTTCGTTTGTCAGTACGTCTGTGGCGAGTTCAGTATTAGATAGAAAGAAATCAGTATATTCATGCTGTTTAAAATCGGTTTCACACTATAGTTTTCTATTTCCCCACACCAGTACAAAGTTCGATCGTTTTGTGGTGTCCTTGCAAATTCAACTGTGCTTCCACCACAAGAATTACTAAAATGTTAGCCATCAAGTCAGTTATCATAGCATGAGTCGCTAGTAAGTTGGGACATCTCTTCAGATTTGTAGTAAGTCCGTACTCAGCAAGTCGTACAGTACAGTTCTCTAATGTTTATAAACATGAGAACACTTTGAACTGTGTGCATGAAACAAAATATTTTAGTGTGAACAGGGCTTCATACGTACTTGTTACTTAGTCTGGCTATAACCTACTAGTCAGCTGCAAAATATCAACGTCGATGAGAATGAAGTAGAGAGGGCAAGCGGGACCAGTTGATGTGCGCTTTCATAAACCTTTCGCTGGGCGGATTAAAAGCGCTTTCGTAGGCATTCAATTTTGGAAGTCGTCATAATATGGTCACCTAATCAGTAAAGGGTTAACAGTGTTCTTAAAGTAATGGCGCGGGCACAAGTACCAGTACCAGTACTGTTATTATTAGTATTACTAGAAAGCAGGCAAAGGCGCACTGGCAAACTAAAGAGGTTATGCATCGTAATAAGACTTGAATTATTGCTATAATACTAGTCTCATAATTAGTTGTCTACTTTTATTTTTTCACCATTGTGGTGAAAAATAGTATAAAGGGAAACGAAATTAGTCATATAGTATCAAGGAAGAAGACATTTAATTTTAGTAAATGGGTTAATGCAATAGGTTCGTCATCGGGTAAAATGATGGTGATGATAGTGATGACGATGGTGGTCACGTGATGGTCAGTTCGTGGTGATGATGGTGAGAGTTTGGTGAGTGACGAACAACGGATGTCTCCCCAAGCTGCCTCTCAGCGCGGCCACTTGCTTCTTCCATCAAATTAAAGGCGAAGCTATACCGTCGGTTTTGTCCTGTGTTTATTGTAAGCAACATAACAGCGGACTCTTAATATGATAGTTTAACTAATAAATAATACATTTCAAAGAGCATATATCGCTCAGTCAGAAACCAAATCAAAACTAACAAATCAGTCTAACTTTAAGTTAACCAAAATTTCTCAACAAAGCATGTCATTTTGAGATGAAATTCTCTAAGTAAAGCGAAGATGATCTTCTTGTCCGGACGTCTGCTACAAAAATCAAAACCTTTAAACTAGTTATAACGTCTTCGCATTTAGCACAACGCACTGCTCAAAACCAGAGTATACTTTACATCCTGCGCATAAGTACGCATTAGGTTTTCAGCCAATGATTCCCAACGTATGTTACACGTACCACTAGTGGTACGCGACAGCTTTCCAGCTGCTACCCAAAAATATACAACAATCGCGATGTATTATTTCTTCTTTATTCATTTGTGTGTTGCTTATGTTAATGAAAAATGATGTCCGATCGTATTCAGTTATTTTTTAAACTAATAGGTACAGTACTTAGTCACTCTTCCAATTGGTAGACACTTACAAAAGAGTTACGTGCCCCAGTGTCATGCGTAAGGAGGTCCTCTGATAATTGGTAAGACTTGAGTAACTTTGTCACAAAGCAACAGGCAGCACAAGCACCGTCTGTGCGCGCATTGCATTTAGCTGTGTTGGCTTAGTAGTAGAGTGGCGGTGTGGTAAGCTATAACTCCCATTTCAAGTCTCTTATAAAGTATTGAAGTCTCCATTAGTGTGTGAGCATTTGTCTTCGAGAGCGTGACTGACGGACAGACAGCCATTGTCTTATTACAACAGTTCCTGCAAGGCTCTGTACGAGCTAAGAAGAGAAGATACTAGTATGGTTTCTTATATCGCTCATGTAATGAAAGTTAATTCCTTAATTTCTCCCAGGAGGAGCGTCATTATCGTAAATAGATAATATTAATCGAGGAAATGCGTTAATAATGCAGCGAGTTGCGTGTCTTAAAAAGCTCAGAAAGCTGATAAAAAACAACTAATAATTCATTCGTCAAAATTATGGTACAAATATACAAGTTTTCACAATACTCGTATGATACAACCATTATTTACAATAATGTATAGATAACAACAATTATAGTGCGCACATTGTGATCATTCATGTGTTTAGCTGATATTCTTAGATTACTTGAATGAGATACAGAACAGAATAGAAATGTAAATACACGAATTATGTACAACATGTTAGCGTAACATTTACTTTGGCAAAATTTATATGCACTTAGAGGTCGCTTTATTTAGAGGGGAAATTATTCTTAAGCACAAACTGAAGCTTATAACTTACCCAAAAAAGCGTCGTCTCATTTCCATTAATAAATATTGACTCTTCCATAATGAGCACAAGTTATCCAGGGTGTATAGATTATTACAACAATAATTTTATGCCTCCTTCTCCATTACAAAGGCATGCTAATACAAGAAGAAGAAGTAAGAAGATGCAGTGTGTCCATAAAATTAGGGAACCAATTCATTATGGTGTTCCCACACAGGATCAACGCGCTTGGTAACAACAAGCCAGGAAAAAAGAACAAAACTAAAAGTAGAGTAATAAATAGGAGCATGGAAATGGAAAAAAGCGAAGTGGGTGCGAAAGAAAGGCATCCCAATAACCTACCTAAAGGCGCGCGCACACGTACGCAAAAATAGCATCGCCACGCAATTCTGCATCCGATTGCGTTGCAGCGCACAAGACTTCGGCTTTGACATTGCTAAGTCCCTAAAAAGAATATCTAGGGTATGAGTCGCTTCCTGCAGTTTGTACGTTCTAACAAGCACCAATGGCCGAGCATTGAAAATACCTCTTACTTTTGATTTAGTTTCAAGTTGCAATGACGCATACATAGTTTCAGTGTGACCATCAAGCGCCACTAGTAGTAGTCGCGGCAACGTGACGGCCGAAGCGAAAAGTTTGAGTGACTGAGCAATTTTTGCCGTAGTGTGCCCACGCTATTAGCAACCCCAGGGTGTCCCCTGAAGGTGCTGATCCCCATTACATAGGGTGGGCTAACCCTTCAGGATCTAAGAGTTGAAGAGTGAAAACCATGTCTGCATACCTCATTCTATTCAAATAAAAAAGACACAGATCCCACCATCAGCTCCATAACTGCGGGTTGCGAAAATTTTTAGGATCCTACATAGAACAACTGTGCAGCTCATCCAAAAACACTCGAAAATTTTCCTAATAAGCCAGGTGTTCACACGTAGGAAAAATAAACGAATTTTTTTCGGCTTATCATCTGACTGCTTTGTTGAGTCATCGTATACACCAGTGCTTGGCAATATTAAAATGTCAGCTGTGAGTTTACTCAGCAATGTCACCTTATAAGTTTCCGAAATCACCGCAAACTCGGAGGCAGTTAGAACTCAGATCGTAACTCATTCGGTTGCGTAGCTGAGGAAACTCGTTCATTTGAATACTGTGTGAACCCGCCTTTACAGTCAATATCTATTTTTTTCGTACTCTCACATTTTCTAGTCATAAGAAAATATTAATGTATACTTCAATACAAATCATTGCACTCTACCTTCATAACCACGGTATTCGACAGCTTAGATCGTTGGTTTGCAATAGTTAAGAATAAACTTTGCTTAAAAGCTTCGTTCCGGTTTTGATAATGTGTATTAGCACATATGTAACTATGCTCCCTCACTGTACTATAACTAAGTTCTGAACACATCATCAACGCCTAGAAAATAAATTAGCATGTTTTTCATCAGGTAAATTTTGGCAATAATTGCAACAAGTTCAAACGGCAGTAACAGTCATGCACTGAACTTGTCGCAGTGTACACCAGTTGAATATTTTCTTTGCAACATACGCCTTCACAGTTAACTGTTTACAATCTTCAAAATAACGAACATTCCACTATTCGCTGTCTAAGAAGCTGTAAACAACAGAAGAAGAATATTAGCGTAAAGTTACGCTGAGCAACGCATTCAAATTAGTTAACAGCAAAAGACAAAACATAAAGCAATATTGTTTATTAACCGATAATCTTGATGAATTTTTAGAAGATATTATGTAATATCTACTGAATGATGCAACCTATCTGGATATTATTTTCCCAAGTAATCCTACTGAGTTGATTAGAGCAAGTATAGCGCATGTTGATACAATTCTGCCTCATAGCTGATGGAAAATCAAAGAAGCCCTTAGAACTATTCAGCATAAGTCAAGTTAATAGAAAATTTTAATAGAATTAAGCGACGTAAGGTCTGTAGAGCTGCTCGGAGTCTGGCCCCGCTGGAGCGAGGGCAGTGAAATCGGATCTCGGCAAAGGCAAAGTCACGGGAACCATCGACTGCAGCAGCTCCGCTGTGCCAGTCTTCCCTGCGGTGTCAGTCGCAAGCTTAGCTGGAATGTTGGCACCTTTCGGCACCTTACTGGCAACAGCTTTGGCTGTCTTGCGGTAGGATCTTTTCGTTCCGGGAAGCTGTTCCGCCGGTCCCATGGATGAGTCAGCGTCCAGGACAGGATTCTCCCGTATTCCTGATTGCTCCGTACGGGAATTCAAGCTCGGCCGTAGAGGTGACGTTTGAGAAGGAATGTTGGGGGAATGAACAAGTTGCGAGACTTGCGGCAGCGACGAATGTTTTACGGCTAGTAAAGCTGACGATCCTTGGGGAGGTAAGCTCGTGTTGTGGATAGACTGCGCGTCTTGCGCCAGAGCGATTTGGGGCTGCGTCACGGCCGGCAGGATGGTTGTGGTGGCAGGTGTGAAAGTCGGGTTAGCCCCAGGCAGAGCTAAAGACGCTTGGGTTAACCCAGAACTGGGAACGTGTAACCCTTGCGAGACTTGGGTAAGCGCTATGCTGGTCTGCATGGCCGTCGATGTTTGTTGCCCGATAAACTGATCGTCGCTGTTATTGTGATGAGGTAAATTGGTGCCGCCGTTATTCAGGGAGCCAATAATATTGATGTTGTGTACCATGTTGAGGGCGCCGCCTAGATTGTTCCGCACTCCAAAAACCAAATTTGGTTTCATACCGGAAACCTCGTCAACGGAGCTCACGCTGATGCATGCTAAGGTCGACGGTAAACTGACGTCACTGAGCTCCAGTTTGTTCTCGCTGGAGCTGTCATTGAGCGTTTCGTCGTCGTGCTGGACGTCGATTTCTTCTTCGTCACTTTCGTCAGACAGGCAATCAGCGTTGCTCGTGTCCACGACGAGTGACGAAGAATTTACGTCGTCGAAGGACGGTGACGAAGACGGCGTCGTGGCGCCGCTGGCGCTGTTATTGTTATTATTGACATTGCTGAGTTTGTTGTTACCACCGCTGCTGTTTGCGTTGGAGCAACAATCTTTCTTGCCGCCGTCTTTTTTGTCGGCGCCGCTCGATGACGGCTTCTTACTCCTCTTCCATTTCATCCGCCGATTTTGGAACCAAATTTTCACCTGTGGACATCAAAATAAGCTCATTTTAGAAATATCCAGAACAAAAGAAAGTGATTTCACAGAGAAGTACGTAAACAAAGAACTGGCTTTATGTGCTAGTACGAAGATAAACTAAGCATATACCGTGGCCACGTTCATTGTTACAACTTGATTCATTCGGGAATGCACAACTCGCTCGATGTTTCGATACATGCTTAAAATCAGTAGCACAGATACGGTAGCATGAACAACACGCGAGCTGCACATCCTCGCCTCGCATCACGTTGTTCGTGTGAATGCGTAGTGTAGCCCCGGCATAGGGAGGCCTCGTTCGCCGAGAAAGAACTTTTTTCAATAATTTTCAAGACTTTGGAAAGCATTTAATTGGTCGAAATAGAAAATAGAATGTGAAACTACTTTCAAATTT
Source organism: Parhyale hawaiensis (assembly GCA_001587735.2). Lineage (NCBI taxonomy): Eukaryota > Metazoa > Arthropoda > Malacostraca > Amphipoda > Hyalidae > Parhyale > Parhyale hawaiensis. The sequence goes on from LQNS02000211.1 coordinate 22,345,352, forward strand.
TGCCAACGAGGCTTACCTTTTTTCTTCATTAACTTTGAAAAGATGTTCTATGCCATCGTGTATAGCATACAAATAGATTCGTACGCGTAGACACGCATGGTATCAGATACATAGAAATAATGAAAAATCAGCAATTCAGTTTCTAAAACAATGCACTTGGGTAATATTTATGAAATTGATATGCTGAAAATCTCGCCTGTATTCCAACGGGCTCGTAAATTATGACCACGTGTCGTAGTAACTGTGCCTATTTCAAGAAATCCAGGCATCACAACGAGCGCTGAAGGATCAAGTTTTGCGATAAACAGACTCCACTTGCGTCTCGGTAAGTATTGTATTAAGCTCGTGCACACCTCACGTAGTATTGGGGTGTCCGGGTAGTTCGCGCCGATTTCTAGTAGTTCCTCTTTCGACATATATTAGCACATGATCGGCTGCCGAGAACAGGATTTGAACTATACCGCCATTTAGAGCACCGTTGGAGCTATTTTTCGCACAAGAAGGTTTGAGATCCTATAACCTGGGTTATTTCTGTAACCCTTTAAATTAGATACTTTTCTATTTCTATTTCCTGTAACCCCTGCTCTGCTCCTGTACCATGGATAGTTTTAGCATTTTAAGAACTGCAAATTGCAATACAGATTGACGCATTTTAGAATCACTTTTTATACACAAACTCAAACCAGTTTTGAATAGTAATAGTAGCTCTTATTCTTTGAAATTAGTAAATAGATAAGCTTTTAGTTTTTTCCGACCATGAACGTACCTTTGTCTTAGCTAAACTATTTGAACTAATTTTACTTTACTTCTTTATCTGTGTTTACAGAACTGATGATGGAACAGGTCTCCGAAACGTTTCATAGAATATGACTTCAATTTTAATCTTCGTCTTTGCTTTTAAATTTTTAATAAATCTACGGCTCAAGCAGCAAAATGACTTTCCTTAGTACATCATACCTATAATATACGCACTTATTACAAGAATCATTTAGCTAAAGTAAATGACAAATAAGAAGGAAAATCTGACCTGTGTCTCAGTTAGCATAAGGCTGGTGGCCACCTCAAATCGCTTAGGTCTGGACAGGTATTTGTTCTCCCTGAAGTGCTTCTCCAGCTCCAGCAACTGCTGAGAAGTGAACGCCGTGCGGGGTCTGCGGGTCTTGCCCAGGAGTGGATGTTGGCCAACTGTACAGAAGAAAAAAGATTCCTATTATTGACTGCTCTGGATAATTATTTGCTCGGAGACAGCGTATTCATAAGGATATATTTCGTGGGTCGCATCGGCCCAATCGGCCCGACAGTAAAGTTTCATGTTTCGATGGCCCCACTGTCTTGGCCCACGGCTGGGGCACTGCAAAGAGGCCAAATGGACCCATATCGACTCCATAAGCCCACAATGCCAAAGCCTTAGACTTTGAGGCCCCGCCGCCTTGGCCCACGGCTGAGGCGCCACAAAGAGGCCCTATCAATCAATGAGGCCCATTAGGTCCCTCGCCCATTGCTCGTCCATCCCCTGCCAATCTTTGACTCAATTACGCCTGATTGCTTCTCGGGCGCAATCATGGAGGTGGTGGTGGTGATGATGGTGGTGGTAGTGGTGGAGAGAGTGGTGGTGGTGGGGATTCTACTGATAAGAGCAGTGGTGATCACAGCAGGTATGGTGGTGAGGATACTCGAGGTGTTACTAGTGGCGATGATAACAGTAGTGGTCGTGACGATGACGACGGGTGTGGGTGTACGTACGTTAAGAATGGTGCATGGAAGATGGTGGTGGTTATGGTTAAGGAAGTCGGTGGTCACGCAGTGACCAGCTGCCCTCGAAGTCGTCCAATATATGCTGTAGCCTTTTCACAGGCAGTACTCTATTGAAAAGCTACAAAAAAATTAATAACTTTCAGCACATTCACGATATCCTTTTCTTTGTAATCCCTCGAATATGTCCATTCTTTTGAATAGAAATTTTATCCATCGCTCATTTCTTAGCAGAATTCTTGGCTGCTCAGAAGCTAAACCTGTAACTAATTCATCTACTGGTGCGGTCAGTAATAACGTTAGTGTTGTCATTGATCTGTTTCCCTTATTCAACCTGTTCCTCTGAGAGAGGAGCAGATACCAGCAAGTGGAACCTGGCCTGTCCTGCAGGCTCTAACATGTTTGAACACGTTCGCCGCAGAGCCCGGCACGCTTTGGTGTTCGCTGTAATGAGGTCGGCCTGTAGACATCCACAGCTGAGTGCGCGTAGATCTAAGGTGCCATTAATTGGGACACTTCCATCGAGATAAACTATTCTTATTAGCTTTAGCTTTCCGGCACTTCGATACTAAAGGTTGGCTGGGTTATTTTTTGGATTGGGTTTCAGGCGGTAATGGCCGTATACTGTCGTTTCAACAGTAATCGGTTTGAGTTGAACGCCTGAAAATTGATCCAAGGCAGCGAAGCCAACGGCTCCGACTGATCTTCTGGACAACTGCAAACTAATGAGCCCAACTGATCTGGTTGAGCCTATACTATAGATGGCGCCTCTAATACGCGCCCTGCCAGAAGCATGATGGTCGCAGTTAACCTCTGATTAAATTACACAATTAACGAGATATCCTACAAAAGGAAATCCAAAATTCAGCAAGACTTCACCGTGAGATATTTCGAATTGATGGCATATGAGGATAGGCAACGAGGCCTTTTGTGTATTAACACATAACAGCGAAGGACCCAGAAGATTTGTACCACATAAGCCACACTGCTGAGCCCGTCCAAGCTGCACCACATACGCCACACTGCTGGACCCGTCCAAGCTGCACCACATACGCCACACTGCTGGACCCGTCCAAGCTGCACCACATACGCCACACTGCTGGACCCGTCCAAGCTGCACCACATACGCCAC
>LQNS02000211.1:22368287-22383496 GCA_001587735.2 Parhyale hawaiensis
CAAGCTTGAAGTAATATTGAATAATATACTTAGGCGAATACTACGTGTAAGACGCAACGAAAACAATGTGCCTCTAATGAGATGCAGTGAAATGTACTTGTCTTTACAAATGTTGCAATCTCAGGATGTTTACAACTATTCCTTACTTAAATTTTTTAGATTTGTGTTCTATAATCATCCTGTAGTATTTCTAAAGTATTTCAGTCCCCTTAATTATTCCCCAACAAAATTACGAACTTAGACGTACTGTTCTCAATCTCCCAACTGTGCGTGTTAATGTTGAGAAACGCGCTACAGTATTTCAAATTGCAACTCTTCTCAATAAACTTCCTGCGTATTTATTAGATCCCATTTCTGATAATGTCTTAAAAAAAACGTTTTAAAGAATACGTCATGCAACTTTATTAGCTTTTGTTTTTTTGTTTTATGTTGCCCAAAAAGTTTGTTAAACTTACAGTGGCTACACAGATGCATTATTATATAGTGTATTACTACTTTACCAAATACTTGTAACATAAAATGTGTCTGTGTGTAATAAACCTATCAAACCTAACTATCAGAGCAGTATATACCACCGTGTCTCAGGTGTAGGCAAGATACGCTGCATTATATGAATCAAGCCCCGGTAAATGTATACATATTTTGCATTTCGGAAATGCAACCTTGAAATTTCGACTCCTAAAAACGAGTTTTTGTGAGTTTATTTTGAAAAAATCTATCTTCGATTCAATTTCCTGCGTTGACAATCGATTTAAAATTAGACCCTGAATGCTGTAAAGAGTATTTCACTCGATTTTGGACAACAGCAGGTACCGAATGTTATAAAATATTTATTTTCCGTATTTTGTACACCGGATAATATTTGGATACAGAAACAATGTAATTAATATTATATAGAGGTGCTTTCTAACTGCAACCAATAGCAGTTACATAATTTTCATGTTGAAATATTTCTTTCATTCAGATGTGCACTGGATACTGTACATCGAATACAGAGTCTAGAGCAGTGTTGTCCAAACTGGGGTCCGCGTACCCCTGGGGGTACGCAGCATAGTTCATGAGGGTACGTGAAAAAAACATGGAACACACACACTACCGAAACAAAGTAATTTTCAAGCATTTTGTTATGAAATCATCATTTTCATTTGCGTACTAAATTTGAATTTATTGACCAACACTTCTGTAGTACGTGCAGTCTTTTCATAATTAACAAACTATTTGCATGATTATCCCATTTAAAACTGAGTTTGGTCAACCATGGTGAGCGGAGGGGGGTACGTACGAGAAGGGAAAGGTAATAAGGGGTACGTATAGGCGAAAATGTTTCGACAACACTGGTCTAGCGAGATGTGGCTGCACGAGCAGCCTGCAGCTGAAGGTAGACGTTCAGTACAACACTACGATATCGGTAGAATTTGATAGGTCGAAGTGTATATAATTTCAGAGCACGTAGATGATGGTTATAACTATTTCAAATTCAAAATGCTTACGTTGTATACATTTCATAATTTTTAGTGTAACCATCTGCGGCCAACCTCAGCACTGCGGTAATTGCAGCGTTGGTATGTACAAGATTACGTTTGGATGAGTCAATGCATGATTTATAGTTATCATTCGCATACAACTTAATAGCGCTGTCTGCTGTGTGTGCTGAGCGCGGTACTTTTAGTTCAGCATGAGTGATCAAGCCATTAATTACACGCAAAGTATTTTCGTGAAGGACAGCACTAATGTCTTGTTACCGTCCAGAAAACTAGATAACATACGTTAATGGATAAATTAAACTATATATTATTGTGGTGGGTGTTGTTCGGAGGACGGATCAACAACCTGACAACTTTCATAATACGTTTAGCGCGAGTGTATTCAGCACATACCAGTGTACAGACAGACAGACGGTTCTTACAGTAGCTGCTACTTAGCTTGCATATGCATCGGTTTTAGATAAACCTCGTCCGTCCCACTCCTTGGGACTGGAACCTTCCACCCTCTTCCAGCCGTCATCCGTCACGGGTAATCACAGAGTGTGACTGTTCACCATACACTCACAGCTACTGTGTGGTCTCAAGCGACACCATTGAAGTGATAAGCTCAAACCATTAACTCTATTGGACCAACACACAACAGCTCTATTGTTAGTCTATATGGACTGCCTTGACACTCGCTATTGAGGCCGCCGGAGCGGGGTTCTGTCGTGGTGACAAATGCTTGCTTTATATAGAAGAAGAGACTTCAGCACCAGCTCTAAATATAGCTGCGGAAGAGCATGGAAAGAAGCTTGCTTATTAACATCTTGCGGTAGGGAAACGAAAGTGAGGATGTCTAGGCAAAAGTACCGTGTATGTGTAGTTGTGTACGGGTGTTTAGGTGCGTCCTCAATCTTTATTAAAATGAAAACGAAGATGTATAGGCAACAGTACCTTGTGTATGTGGGCCGGCGGTGTGTGTTTTGGGCTCGCTCAAATTGTTTCGTAATGATTTCGGCTCAGCGCCCGAAATACTCTTGTCGCGCAATGTTGTGTTATGCTCTTGGCTGTAGAGTTGGACGCAAGAACTCTAGGTACTGTATATATTCAATGGTCTTTCAACTGATTGAACTTCACATCTCTCTCGCTCTGTACTTACTGTAGAGCCAAACAGAGCATGTTATCGTATACTGTCTTCGAAAATTTTTAAATGACGTCCAGATGATGCTGTGCATGCCACCCTGCAGTGCAGGAGTCGCTATGTGGCACTCCGAGAAGCCAGATCGAGCTTTTAACACACAATGGAAACACCAGAAAAGCCAACCATGATTTTTCTTAACAGTGCACGTAACCGCTGGTAACTGGCTTATCCGGTACGCTTTCCCTTGATGACAGTGACCAAGTGTGTTGTTTTCATCTTCTAAAAACCGAGAATGGAAAAAAATAATTTTATTCAAATTCACATGAATATCTCTGCAGGTAGAGCCGAAACATGATATTTTAGGCGTGTTCCCTTTCGATTTGAACGGCAAAACAGAGACGGCTGATGGGAAATTTTGCGATAATCCAATTCACGGTGAGGAACCTTACAAGAAAATTGAACTATACAAAAGAAACAAAATTCTCATATACATTTTAGAAGTATTCTGCTTCATTTCTGATTTACCCATAGCACAATCGACATGCTGTATTACGTATCAGTTAAATTTGCATTAAGCATCTACAATAAATCAGAGGAAGTATGTAATTAATTTCATTAAACAAACTACTTACTCCTTGGTGAAGGCCGTACATAGAAAAGTTTTCAGTTTATTTTTGCTAACGTAATCCGTAAAACTGCACCATGTTTCTTTTCATATGACAGCCACACAAAATGTAGCCAAAACGGAAGCGTTTTCATTGGCTACGATTATCCTCAAAATCGCATAACAGTTACTGGGACTATAACAAGCACAACTAGGTCAGTTTCAGAGGCTAAAGATTATCATTGCAATCAGATAAGTTTAACTGGGGTTATATGACGCTTAAAAGTGCGTCGTTTCCATTGGTTGAGATTGTATTCAAAACCGCTTAAGTTTTACTTTCGGTATAATACGCAGTCTTGGGCGGTTTTCATTGGCTGAGGTTGTAGTCAAAACCGCATCAGTTTCAGCGCAGAACAGCCACAGGAGCTGGAGATCACACGCGAACATTAACCATGAGGCGGACAGGCCACCAAAATTGATGATCTCACCTTTCACAGGCGCCGCAGAAATTATTCGCCTCAATGGGCAGATGATTCAAAGAGATCCTTTCGATCTGGACACAATAAAATACGATTGGCTGTGGTGAACCACCACTCCCCTCGATCCACATCCAGTTGATTAAATTAACGCATTCTTGTCGCATAACATTTCACGCGCCATTTAAACGCTGCAGCAGTTAACGGCGTACGACAAATGTGCTGTTGGTCGTAATCGAGATCGCGACAGCTGTTCTGCCGTAACGTTGTTCTAGGTGTTGTAAAAACAGTTCGCATTTTTTATAGTTTCCTAGAGAAATATGGGCTGTGGGCCCCAAAAGAGTTTCTGAGAGCGGTACCGCCATAATTTTGCGTTTATAATATAAAAAATTTTCCATATTCTTATGCATGATAGGAGTAGCCTTTTCGTTTCAAGATAGTTCAATAACATTGTTGCTCACAAACGAGATATCTGAAAACATAACGATGTGGAAACAACTGATAAGTTGATACACATAGCTTTTTATGCTAGAATGTTTTTTATGGATTGTTTCAACTGAATCTCAGCGCAGAAAAGAAGGATCATTTAAAATTTTAAAAAAGAAAACTACAATACAAATCCAATCTAACTACAAGATTGAAGCTTATCTACAAAAAGTCAATATAATAGTTTTTTAATTGGCATTGCTCTGGTTCCTAAAACGAGTTGCACGTATAGAATACTGTTGACAATTTATTTTCACTAGACATCATTTTTCCTGTATGATGGAGTTTGCAAGTTTCGTCTGTTGTCATTATATATAGGGATCGTTGAGAATGTCTGACTGTGATCCTATCACAGAAGAGGCTAAATTTGTTACTTCCCAGGGACGGCAGGACAACCCATATGGCAACACAGAGTCATCTTTCATAACGGTGCGCACCCAGCAGTAGGTACAATTAATTAACCTCCCCCATACAGCATGTATACGCACACAAACTAACCAGAGCAAGCCAATCTTAACCATTCGCCGTCAACACTGCAAACAACACAGCGTAAATATACACAATAAAAGGCCTTCTCATATCCTCACAAAACTAATATACTCTATACAACATACTCAGAACCCTCTATATAAACCCACAAATCAATGCAATATACTCAAACACGCGCCCACAAAACCCTGTTTTTCTCCACACACTAACATAACACACCCAAACACGCATGCACTAAACCATGGATGATGAGACTTACGTACAAAGGTTAACGCACACGGAGGTTCCAAGCTGCGGTGCACCATGGGTAATGAGCTTGTGACGTCATAAATACCTAGTACGTTAATAAGTAGCTATTTTACATTGTTTCTTCGTCATTTTATCTGGGCCTCCAGAGTGTCCTACATGTCCTAGAATCTTTATAGTATCACATAAATATGTAGCAAAGCATCTACGAACTTTTTAGCTTTCTCAGGGATAAAATTTTATTATTATTATCGAGGGGATTTCACGATGCAAATTGGATCGATAAAGCGATGTTCAGCTCTACACTCTGGCGCCGGGTCACATCCCGCGACCTAAGGCGCAGAGCACTTTGCGAATGATGTACGCTGTTCCAAGCAGAGTGCACTTCTGGACAGTTCCTGGGTGGAGATGGCCGCACTTCAGCTCTCGCAGGGCAATCTTGACATTCTTGGACATTGCCCCCAGAGCTCTGATGACCACTAGAATGACGTCATTATTATTATTTAGGTGTTTTTTCGTAACAGGCACACACTCGGTGGGACAGTGTCTGTATATAGACCTATATAGCTGTACCGTTGCGTACGGGTCGTTAAGAGATCCTCTTCTCCTAATTGTAAAAACTACAGTATCATTGGAAAAAATTGTGGATTTAATATTCGCTAGCTTCAACAACATAGTTCCGTAAGACAGTTTAGGTGTGGGGAATAGGGATAGGTAATTATTTTTTTTCAAGTTAGTTAATGCAAGTAGGACGTGACACTTACTGTTATACTGCAGTACCGCGCACAGCGTATAGTAACTGATCTTTTATTTTATTTTACCGAGCAATGGTATGGCTTCTGCATATTATATATAGACTTTTGCATTAATATTCCTTTCACCAGAAGAAAATAAATTTGTTTTTCTGATGCTGTAATGTTTTCCATACAAATCTTGTCCAAGAGTTCTTATCTCTCGGCTTTTTTTAATCATAAGCCTCTACCCCATTTTTCGTTGCAGCGGTTAGAAATTATAGAGGATAGCAGGTCATAGGAAGAAGGTGAAAATAAATCGACAACATGAAGGTTTTCAACCGTATGATTAAATCTTCAGTAGGCCACATTACTGTCGATAAAACTCACTTGACTTCTTGCATTCTAAAAACGACAAACTTGACTCTAAAGGGGCTTCTGACACATGCGGGCATTTTCCGCGTTGAAACCATTTGCTCTTTTTAAAGGCTTTTAGCCAACGCTCTTTCAAAATTTTATCCTTCAGAAAGCTAAAAAAAGTTCGTAGATGCTCTGATACATAATTATTTTTGAGCAACTTTATGAAGATTGTAAGACATATAGGACACCCTAGAGGCCCAAATGAAATGATGAAGAAATATTGTAAAATAGCTACTTATTAACGTATGGTACTAGGTTTTTATGACGTCAAAAGCTCATTACCCAGGGTGCACTGCAGCTTGGGCCCTCCGGTCGCGTCAACCTTGTAAGTCTCATCATCTTTGGCACTAAACCTTCTCTTATCCTGAAACACAGACACCGCATACATATACACACAAAGCACACATATGTACAAACACACAGCATGCTCATACTCGCACACAAACGTACCGCACAAACATACATATAGAACCACGTTCGTTGTTCATCCCGCACACAAGAACAACGCACAACCTACACACGCTAATCCCGCTCACAAAAACAAACTATACTCACGCGCTTATCCCGCTCACAAAAACAAACTATACTCACGCGCTTATCCCGCTCACAAAAACAAACTATACTCACGCGCTTATCCCGCTCACAAAAACAAACTATAATCTCGCGCTTATCCCGCTCACAAAAACAAACCATACTCACGCGCTTATCCCGCTCACAAATATAAACTATACTCACGCGCTTATCCCGCTCACAAAAACAAACTATACTCACGCGCTTATCCCGCTCACAAAAACAAACTATACTCACACAAGCACGCTTTTTCCGCACACAAGAACAAAATACACACACACATACCCTCCACACCACACAGCCAGTTAAGAGCAATAAGTATTCAGTAAGGCCTGAGTCAGCATCGCTGCTAGCTTCCATAAAGGAAATTAAGTGAGTTCTCCCTCGCTAGCGCTAACTTGCTGTGTTGCTTTCCCTCGCGGCCAAAGTTCTGTAATGATGCCATCAGCCAATCAGAAGAGTCCATTGCTTCCCTCATAACAATAACATGGCGGCCGCTATGGAGGGAATGCTAACGTGCACGGACTGAGGNAAGTGAGTTCTCCCTCGCTTGCGCTAACTTGCTGTGTTGCTTTCCCTCGCGGCCAAAGTTCTGTAATGATGCCATCAGCCAATCAGAAGAGTCCATTGCTTCCCTCATAACAATAACATGGCGGCCGCTATGGAGGGAATGCTAACATGCACGGACTGAGGCAGAGATGGGAATGGTAGGAATGGAGGGAATGCTGGGAATGGAGGAATGGGAGAAGATAAAATGCAGAAGTGAGAGAAATCTGCCCGCTGCAGGAATGAGGGTTTAAACACCAATAGGTTTGATGGAAAGGAGAGAAGACAAAATACAACAGTGAGAGCAATCAAGCAGCTGGAGGAATGAGGGTCATTAAAGACCATAGGAATGATGGAGATTTAGGAATGATGAAGCTGGAAACTTTCTGGGAACGGCAGAAATGAAAAAATAAAGAAAACGCTTAAGGAACGAGAGTAGAAGAAGTGAATATAGTTCCAAAATAAAGCAGCAGCAGCAGCAGGAACGATGAGAATAAAGAACGCTTGTACTGATGAGAATGGAGAGATGGTAAGAGTAGAAAATTCCTAGGAAGAGAAGAAATGATAGGATGCAAAAATGGTGGATATGGAGAAATGAGAGTGTAACTCCACGACTATCGACTATGTAGCAGTTATAGGAATGCTAGAAATTGGATACTATAAGATTAGTGGGTATGGAGGAAGAAAAACGTATTAAATTGCTAAGAATGGAAGAAATAAATAAATTGTGGGAATCGAGGAATTGTGAAAATAGCATTAAAATCTGTGTAGAAATTATAGAAATGGGGTGTGGTCAAACTAGAAATATCATCTAAATAATGGATGTCTGAGACATGGATGCCTTAACAACAGGAGTGACTTCATAAATGAAAAAATTTCATTCCTGCGACATATATATTATAGCAATATCTGTATTTAAGAAAAATACACGCCATTATCGGAGGCTTAGGAACATTTTCTGGAAGGATAACCCTCAAAAATAAAATTAACTATGCCCATGGATTTTTTAAATAATAAGCATAAGAGTGAAGAACATATGAATAATTGACATGCATTGGCAATTCGTAGAAAAGTAAATTTACAGAAGCTAGAGGCTCGTATGCGATAGTGAAACATTGCCCCAAGTATCCGTAGAGTTTATTGTTCTCTAACTACATCTTGCAATTTATAAACAAGTCTTGCTGCAGTGTACAATAATTGCCGCAGATTCCAACTTCGCACCGGTTGAAATTTTACGCACAAAAATTGCTCAGTGTTGAGACTCGTTCGGTCTCTTGCTTTTTTTTCATTGCACTTCACAATTCTAAAGTGCTCGATCGAAATTTGTTTTCTCGTATAAGAGTAGTATCGATATACAGAAATCCTAACAAAAGGTAGCACTTTACAAGCGTGTGTGTGTGTTTTCACATAGTAACTAATAAATTATTGCTTTATCACTATAATCAGACACGTAACGTAGTGTACGTAATGGTAGAGGTCAGTTCAGTATGTCCATTTTACGTATGTGAGAGGGTGTCTCATGATCACTTAACGCTTCATTTGGGCCTCTATTACGCCTCGATCCTTTAATTGAAGTCCTACCGTGGGGCTTGATAACAATAATCTATTTCGATTAGCTTGTCCGGAACTTTAACTTTGGACGTTCGTTCGTTCGATGCTGCACATGTGAGAACGAGTTCTAAGCGTAAATCATAAACCGATACGCTGTGAAATTGAACTAAATCTTTAGTAGACTCTGGCATTATTGGTTTGTGATTAACGCCCAAAATTGTATCCAAAGTTGGGAGAACAATCATTCAAGACTGAAGTCCCGGAAATTATACGCTTCAATTCTAACAGGAATTAGAATATCTCGTTCGAAGAAGCTAATCAATGACGCCTTATATATAGGAACTCAATTAGTTATGCCAAGCTTGTTTGAGCTCACTAAACATTTATTTTAATAATTATCAGATTAGAAAGTTTCGGCGGTTGCCACATTGTAAAACTTGTCACAAAATTATGTTCATTGTTATATGATCAAACATTATATACATAAGAACTTTGATTCTTAAGGAATAAGATCTCAAAAATGAAAAAGAGTTAAATGAAGAAAATATCTCACACGCGTTGTTTGTTATGCGCACTAAAACCATAACCTATCCCACCATATATATTACGTAATTTATGATTGGTTGCTAAAATTTCCTTTCAACACGTTCACTGAGAGTTGGATTTTGCCCTTGCAATACAGCCATTATCTTATTTCTCTGGTGGTAGAAAACTAACAAAACAATTACTGTAGACGAGCAGCTCGTATAGAGTACAGTGTTGGTGAGCACTGAAGCGTCATCGACCGCTAGAGATTTCACATCGTTAAAGACGATGCACGGCAGTTGTTTACTCTAATATATGCTTATTAGCTCCCTCTCTATAAGTTACAAGGTCTAACTTTACCGTCATTTTCACACATATACCCAATCGGTAATTTACATGTATGTTTGGCTGCCTATGAGTAAATATAGTTTCTAGTATCTGATAATATCGGATAAATGTTCATAAATCTCCTATTGGGTAATAGTGAAAGAATCAAAGTCCTTGGATATACCCGAAGCTCCGCAGCGTAGCACAACATCTCACAACAACGCGCTGATAGGCACTAAACCCTCAGCCCTGAGCAGACATCGCCTCCGGGTTCCGTAGTGGCGGCACACACCGCACTGTTGTCTAGACAGCCCTGCTTTCGCGTGACTGCAGAGGGAGCTGTATCTAGTACCTCGTTATCATTTACTACTACAGTATATTTTATGCAATTACAAAACATTACGGTAAATTCCTCTCTTATTTGGTGCACAAAGTCATTAAACAGAGACAGCTGCTCAATAGATATAAGCATCGCGCTGCTTTATTATTTTGAATATTTTCCCATTTATAGTCGTACACAAATACTGTCCAATCATAGCTACAGAGCTACGATCATGTTCGTTCATTTTTATTCATCTACACAGCGGAATTTAAATCGTTTATGCACTTTTCTAACGCACAGAATACGTTTATCAAACTTTATTGTCAGCGTGTCCCCTCTCAGTGCAACGGACAAAAAAATACAAGCAGAAGTTGAAGAACCAAAGCGTGTAGCCTCAATATTTCAGCTTTCACAACGCCAAATAAATGTTATCTAACGCTACAGCATCGACAAAATACAAAAATACTTTATTTGTTAGCTCTTCCCTACAGCGACCCTCTGTATGTGTACATATAAATGCTCAAAAACAAACTAAAGTTCAGTTGACCTAATCACACGCGAAGCACAACATCAAAGGGAGCAGCTCGATGCAAGAAAAAATAAGACATTCGCTCCTAACTTCGATAAAATGCGCACTGCATCCTCTCCTGCTCACGGAAAAAGCGAAGAAAGAAAAAGACCTCGTCTTTTGAGCAGCCATTTTTGAGAGAGGAATTGCTCTGAGTGCGCTCTCAACATGTCCTAATTTGGCCATCTCGAGTCGTAATTCATCGCTCAGCATCCATAAATCATCGTTCCACTCCAATTCTCCGAGTGTATCGCTCTTCTTTTCCTCAAACATCAAATCTAATTAATCAGAATGTTGGCGCACTACCCTCCTCCGCCTCATTCTTCGATCGAACATTCGCCACCGCACGAGCCGAAACTCGATGGATTATTGCCTGCAGCTTGAGATGACCACACCACTATCCCGTCCAAAACTATGATATATTCGCCATAGCAAACCCGAACTTACTGCTATTTAAAGCTATGCAGGCCGATTGAATATTGCTTCTAGCTCGAGATGACCACACCACTCAAAGCTGGCCATACCGATGACATATTCGCCATACCAAAGCCGGACTAGTGGCTATTTAGAGCTATACAAACCAAAGGCTTACTGCCATCTACTCGACGCTTCCGGACCAACAATTGGATATGACCGGCGAATAAGTGATTGGCGGTTCTAAAATATTTGATGGATGGCCAAGATGGAGACAGTTTGGCGGACAACTGATTAGACCCTTCATGATCGAAGGAGGACCAATTACTCGACCGCCACAGTGCTCTAATTTGATTGATTATCGGTGCCGGCTGAGGGTCAAATGTTAGACAAGTCCATCGGCAGCCGCGTCACCAGGCCTTCGACTGAGGGTGAAGGCGTCGGCCGTTTAATCTTATACAACTTTAGGCGCAGATACAATATGCGGCATACCTGAGAATCTGATAGTATATGTGTTTCTAGGGCTAGGTGAAGCACCTATTCTACCTGAAGCAAATATAGCCTAACTTGTTTTTAACAAACCAGACCTATTCTAGGCTAAGCTAACATCATCCAACCTAACACATACTCTCAGATAAACTGCATGCTATACTAGAGCGCCGTTTTAAACCAAACGATGGTTTTTTTCTTAAATTTCAGGAGGATGATACAAAGTTTTTCTTATCGCTCATCTCCTATATAGAGCTATCAACACGCATGGCCACTTCTTAAAAGTTGAGAAAAATACATTGATGCTTCAGAGGAATAGGAATGAGATCCAAGTGGCACTGCGCACGTCACCTGCAGTGTGCTGAAGAACCTCCATGTTCCAGTTTCTGTAAAGATAATATTCCATTTGGTACCGAGTTTTGGGATATTAGGCCAAAATTCTATTATAAAAGGTTGTATTTAAAATTTGAATCAAGCCTTGAAATGAACGCCGTTAAACTGCGTACTATTTCATAAAATCTTACAGAATGTAAACAAGTCGTGCAGGCAGGGTAAGTGAGACGTAGAAAAATGAATCTGCAGTAAACATCAGCCGCGGTGTAACATTTAGATTTCTTAGGTTCATATGGAACTGTTCTCCGTAGGGTCTTTGTCCCGTCCTGTGCCACAGCCCTCTATTGTCATGCTGCCCTCCATATGTAACTTCCCTCTGACCCGTCTTCCCCCAGCGCCGCCGAGGCGCCCGTGCGTTAGCGCCGCTAATTTGCCGCGCCTCAGATGAAAGCCACGCCAATTATTCCTTTGCCAGCCCTATTTGCATGGGAGGGGAGGAGACGATGGAAGGGATGGGTGGGAACCTGTTCGTAACTGCTGCATGAACGGAGAGGAGACGAGGGAAGGAGCGGGTGGCAAGGATGGGGAGATATTCGTAACTGCTGCATGGAAGAGGCGCAGACGAAAGAAAGGATGGGTGGGAAGGTTGGGGAGATATTCGTAGCTGCTGAATGGAAGAGAAGACGAGGAAAGGGATTGGTGGGAAGGTTGGGGAGATATTCGTAACTGCTGCATGGAAGAGAAGACGAGGAAAGGGATGGGTGGGAAGGTTGGGGAGATACTCATAACTGCTGCATGGAAGAGTAGATGATGGAGGGGATGGGTGCACGTGTGAGCTGTTCGTAACTGCTGTTTGGAAGAGAAGCTGACAAGAGAAGGGATGGGTGGGAGCTGTTCGTAACTCTTGCATGGAAGAGGAGGAGACAAGGGAAGAAATCGGTGGGGAGCTGTTCGTAACTGCCGCATGAGAGGGAGGATACGAGAGAAGGGATGGGTAATAAGAAGCTGTTCATGGCTGATGCATGGAAGGGGAGGAGACGACGAAAGAGATCGGTGGGGAGCTATTCGTGATTGTTGTATGGAAGAGAAAAACAAGGAGTAAAAAGGATGTGAAAGCTTAGAGCTGCTCGTATCTGCTGCATAGAAGGGGAAGAGATTAAAGAAATTAAGGATGGGTTTGAAGGTAGAGGAGCAGCTAGTAAGTAGTAACTGCTGCATAAGAGGGGAGGCGGTGGAACAGATGGGTGAAAGATTTTGATATCTTTATCAGATTCCATTCAGCTTGTCTGCCTCAGCATATCTCATATCATCACTATAGTGGACTGACAAGTATCGCGCTCTCTAGCTATTCCTCTCATCCTAGCTAGACGATATTTTTGGACAATTGCTCTCTGAGACTTTTTCGTTTGAGCATTCCTTTCGTTTCGTAATTCCGAGGTCACAGTATGCAAGCGCACGCTTAACTTATAATCATACGTTCAGCTCCTCAGTCGTTCAACTTGAGTACTTTCCAGGTGAATCTTGAATATAGTCTTCCAAAATGCAATCTGCACAACCTGCGAGGAAGACGTCTACTCATAAACAGTAAATTAAGCGTACGATTCTAGTGTGGTCCCGGCAGCGCTATCGTCGTTCACGACGATTTGTGTGCGTGTTTGTACGCAGATCATGTGCGTGTGAGCGGCGTTCAAGTTGTGGCGCCGCGCTGCTCGCTGTATCGCTGATTAAGTTAGGTTAGGTAGGGTAAGGTTAGGTTAGGTAACGTATAGGTAACGTTCGGTAACGTTAAATGAGGTGAGGTAAGGTTAGAAAGGTTAGGTTGGATTAGGTTGGGTTAGGCTAGGTAAGGTTATGTTAGGTTAGAAGGTTAGGTAAGGAGGTTAGGTAGGGGTAGGTTAGGCTAGGTTAGGTTAGCCTAGGTAGTGTTTATTTTAGTGGTGGCGCGCGCAGCAAAGCTTACTTGAACGCACAAAAATCGTCGTAAACGACGGTAGTGCGTCCCGGCATGAGGCTGACCGGTTCCAGTTTAAATTTTATGGCATCCCCCTCAGTTAAGAAAACTAAGTAGGCCTAGAACTAAAAGTTTACTGATTGTATCAAATATTAACCCTTTAGCGAAGCTGCTCTTCGTCATCCGTACGTGAGGTTCAATATTATCTCAGCACAAGCACTCAAATTGTACGCATACGTGTAGAAATTTTTTTATTCTTCTGTGGCTGAGAGTTTTCTAATAAAAATAACTAATATCTCTTTATTTTCAATGATATTAGAAAACATTGCTATGAACACGAACAATAGAGATTCCATCACGTAAATTCAGTTAAATTTACAGAAATACTTACTTTTATACAACTTCTAGCTCATTAAACCCGAATTTTCAACCTATGATTGAAACAATAAAACCATTTGTATATCTCAAAGCTAAAAAAGTTACTTTCCATATATACCAGCACTGAATGCACTGCCTGGTGAGTGCCATCAAGCACAACGATTGAGGGTCACAACCAGAATCCAGAATAGGGCATATTCCTGATTACCGTATCATCAGCTTTCAGCTAATATTAATAAACATAAAGAAGTCAAGTGTGACTGCTTCATCAGAAGTTGAAGCACAATTATTACCTGTCTCCACTACTAAAAATCGTATGCCTAGGTAACGAATTTCCATATCCCTGAATATCTTATTAGCACTCAACCTATCACTGCCATTGTTGGAAGAGAGACGCTTTATCAACATCGCTGCCTCGCATTAGAAGTGAGTAAATTACGATGACACAGCTTATGCTCGTACCTGCAACATGATGCCGCCCCCGCTCATCAGCATAGAACATATCAATATTGTCACTGGTATCACTCTCATAATACTCAGCATGTATTCATTGTATACACGTTACTAGAATCCCTGACTCTCGCTAGTACTCAGTATATCACAATCGACGACTCGTCACCAGCATCGCAGCCTCAACTTAATTCATACTCAGTAAATAATCGCCGTCCACCATTCGTCGCTGCTATTGCATGTAAGAACGCGGCATCTAAGCCAACTGAATGGTATCACCCGCAATTGGTCCATGCGTAATGCATAACTATCACTATCGTAGCCCCTCTAGAGCTTTATTTGCACTAAGAATTAGCGTTATTGAGTTGCGGCATCTTGGCTGAAACTGTTGCAATAAAGCAAGATATTTAATAATTGCCCATTTTGGCTGCATGTCTCACTGTCCTAATATTGTCATTGAGGTCGTAGCCTGTTCACTTAAATATTAAGGCTTCCCGCCCGTTATTTATGACGCGTCACAAGCATCGCAACTTCTCATTAACACTCGGTAAATAATCACTACCGATGGCACAAGCAGTAAGACCAGCTGCCAATATCGCACCGTAAGTGCAGATGTCTCGCGTACATTCACCTCCTCAATTAATTCTGCGCCGGACGTTCGTCAGAGCTTTAAGAGTATCGGTCATAAAAGCATCTTGTTCAACACTTGGCCGCCATTTAACACTT
>LQNS02000211.1:22386033-22399091 GCA_001587735.2 Parhyale hawaiensis
GGAGGTGAGGGAAGGTGTGGAGGTGAGGGAAGGTGTGGAGGTGAGGGAAGGTGTGGAGGTGAGGGAAGGTGTGGAGGTGAAGGAAGGTGTGGAGGTGAGGGAAGGTGTGGAGGTAAAGGAAGGTGTGGAGGTGAGGGAAGGTGTGGAGGTGAGGGAAGGTGTGGAGGTGAGGGAAGGTGTGGAGGTGAAGGAAGGTGTGGAGGTGAGGGAAGGTGTGGAGGTGAAGGAAGGTGTGGAGGTGAAGGAAGGTGTGATGGTGAGGGAAGGTGTGGAGGTGAGGGAAGGTGTGGAAGTGAGGGAAGGTGTGGAGGTGAAGGAAGGTGTGGAGGTAAGGGAAGGTGTGGAGGTGAAGGAAGGTGTGGAGGTGAGGAAAGGGGTGGAGGTATGGAAAGGTGTCAGGGTAAGGGAAGTGGCGCGGGTGAGGGAAGGTATGAGGGTGATAGAAGGTGTGAGAGTGAAGGAAGGTATGAATATGAAGAAAGGTATGAAGGTGGAGAAGACGTACAAGTGAGAGAAGGTGAGCGTGTGAGGAATTGTGTACGATTGATAGATGGTAAATGGGTGGAGGACGGCGTGCAGGTGAGGGAAGGTGTCTGAATGGGGATGGTGAGTGAATGAAGGATGATGTGTGGGGAAGGAGTGAAGTGCTAGGGGTATTGTGGACGACTGGAGAAGGGTGTCGGGTGGAAAGAAGGTGTGCGGTAAAGGATGGTGTGAGGGTGACTGATGGCATGCCGTGAGGGCTAATATGTGGGTAAGGGCTTGTAGGCGGGTGAAGGTAAGTGTGGGTGAGGGAAGGTATGTGGATCAGGGAAACTGTACGATTAATTAAAGATATGTTTTTCTTTAAATCTAAGGAGCGTTAGAGCAGGAAGTAAATGACACACTTCAATTTTCTCTCAGATTACGGTAGGTTTAACGGAAGCATGTATTCTTTTCGTATTAGTGCACTAAAATGTTTACCGATGCATACCTCAGAGTCAGTAGTCACCAGCCTGATACCCCGAAGCTGGTGATGCTCAGTGATGCTCCTGCGCTTGCTGCTTCCTCGTTATATCCCTTCAAAGCAACAACCGGACACCAGGGTTACCAGCAGTAGCGGCGGGCTAGAGAATGCTGATATCAGTGACACGGAGGGTCGCTTGTTCGCGTCCGCATAACAGACAAGCGCTCTTGTAGCGCTTAACGTGCTCAGTCAGCAATTGATGTCTGTATGCTGCTGCAGAGGTTCTGACCTTAGCCAGAAATAGGGAGGATCGAGGTGGAAAGACAGGTCGTTAAATAAGAGCGTGGCATGCACATGGATGACACCAGAGCTCTTGGCGATCTATGATCAACTGCAGCCGTACACTAATCTGGTTCCAACTGACCTGCTTATATATCTGCAGCGTGAACCAGTGCATGTGGGTCTTCTAGTGAAGGTGTACAGTCAATTTAATATTACCTTTACTTTCGGACGCCATGTGTTGTTGGAACAACTTCTCAGAAACGACCTTCACAACAACAATATCACATTCACTAATAGAATTAATTGAAAAGTAGGGCTTCCTGTGGAACAGCGACATGCATATAATTTGTGACGAATGTGAAAGCTCGACCTTCATCTGAGTTTCGTCGGTCCCACACCCTCTTATATCGCTGAACGTCATTCAGAGGTCACAGGTCTATATATAAGCACAGTTCATTTACTACAGATAATTATGTCAGACAATGGAGCCTGCAGTACTTACAGTTGAAGCACAGTAAGACACAAAAATGCATCAGCCAATAGCGTCACTCTTTTTGCAGCGGGGCATCCTGGGTAATCCCAAGACAGGGTCATCTTGGGTAATTTCCAATATGGCGTCGCGTGTGCTAGAGGTGAAGTGTGTCGCGATTGTTTATTATATAAACGTTGGTAAAATTGATTAGTTGCAGTTCATTGTGCTTTTCATATGTATAACATTCTACTTTATAACCTGTTGTAATGCAAAGTATTCTTAGAGAATGAAAATCGTCTAATTTTGTCTTTTTAAACCCATGCGAATCATTCTATTTCGCGCAAAGTATTCGCTTCAACATAGGCAAACATTTTCGGATGATTTCCTCAGTTGTTATTATGGCGCTGGCAACCAAGATGCAATACAATACATCAAATCTATGGTCTATTATTCTCCTTTAATTATGTAATAAAATGTATGGGTTGTTCCAATTTGGTATAATGAATGATAAATAATTGGCGGAAAAGTCTTTCTGGTGTACTGCAGTACAATGAGCCGCCGCTCGCAGCTTCATTTGTTTACTCCAGTTAAATGACGTGGCAGTCGCCCATTGGCTGAAATTGATGCCGGTAACGGCGGTCGCTGATGGACTGAGATGGCGTCACGACGGTCGCTGATTGGCTGAGAGTAGGCGAAAACATGTTCGCTTAGAGCTGACACAACTATCTGTAGTAAATGAACTGTGACTATAAGTATCTCACTTTTGGCGTAAGACGTATAAATTTTTCTTTACCCGTAATTTAAATATATATATAGATACGAACTACTCGCATCTGACTAATTGTAAAGACCCCACACTGACCAACGCAATGGACATTCTAGCTTGTGTTCATTTAACCATCATCCAACTTTATAAGTTAAATTTTTAGTCGTATCTTCTTAGGAGAGACTTGATTTGTTTACCACGTCATAATAATTCCCATGATGTGACATCAGCAAATCCAAACTCAATCTTGCCCATTGTAACAGACTGGCTCTTTGAATAATTACACAGTTCGCGTTATTTCCCAAGATGTGACGTCATTACTTCAATACGTGGCCCTATATTGGGAAAGACAATTTCTCTGTTTCCCAACTCGTGACAATTCCCATGATGTGACGTTATTACTCCAATACAATACTTGGCCCTACATTTGAAGAGACAATTCCTCTGTTTCCCAGCTCGCGATAATACCCATGATTTGACGTCATCAGTTCAAGATTCACTGGCGCCCTTTTTAAGAGACCATCGCTTTGTTGACACCTCGCAATGACGTTGTCCCTTCCCCAAAACCAACAACCATACTCCCCTTGTTCCTCCCCATCATCCTGCAGCAATATGCCTCTTGCGCGCCTAATGCTATCCAAATATCATGCAGTGAGGAGGTTGTCATTAAATTCTCAGCAGGAATCTCAGGCTTTATAATTCGGCCGTAACCCGAGCACTAAAAGTTAACAAGCTTGAGCGGCGGCACCGACGGCAGGGGAGGCAGGCAGAGATGGAGGGAGCGCGGGCTTTCTTTAAACAATGCGCACTCTGCTCTCTTGCACAACTGGTTTATGTTATTGACAGTGAGGGATTAGAGAGAATAGTACGTGGCGACAATGTGCACTCAAGGGCTGGGCAGGAGGTTTCTACAGTTGCCAATGAGAAAGTAAAGAGGAACAAGTGAGTATTCAATTGCCGGTTAACAGATTTATCGTTGAAAATTAAGAAGAAAAGTGCAGCTGTGAGTATACTTTCAGGCCAAATTTAAGAATAGATGGGAGTGAGAAATAGAGACGAAGAAGTGATTCCTTAACTGCTTAAATGCTGGGCAGATGTCGTCTGCAGCTGAAATCGAGGGAAAAAACATATTTCCACGCAGAAGGAAATGAGAATGTACGTGAAGACGATGAAGTGTGCGCTCAAGTGTTGAATAACAGAGATATGAAGATGCAAACCAGAAAAGCAGATAAAGAGCAAATCATTTCAGAGCTCGACATCATATTATGTCTGCAGTTGAAAATGAGCAGCAAAAATGAAACTGGCTATAGTAATTACACAAAGGATGGATAGCAGCTGTTTATAATATAGAAATGATAAGTTCCTGCGACAATCGGCAGTAATCTTCATTGAAAGGCTAAGCAACAGAATTTCATCGTTTAAATTAGGAGAGTGCGGACAAAGAAAGAAGTAATTAAATCTAAGTATGGAATACTACAATTTAATAATGGGAAGTACGGGTGACCACGTGGCTTTCCAGTTCGTTTGAGTAGGCAGCAGTTCATTAATAGGGTTAGTCTCTCATGCATATAATAACTAATAACGAAAAAGTGAAGTGAACACGCAAGCTACATTTTTATATTGAACTTGAAATAGCTAGCAAAAACTGGTAAAATTTCAAAACCTTCTTTGAAAAGGCCGCCTAAATCTTAGACAAAGGAGAAAAGTGCACTGGTCATGAAAATCCCAATCTAATGATTGTATCTAGGGATATCGTCAATATAACGATAGAGTAAAAGTATATATCTTATCTCCCCTAAATTGTTTTTCTCAAGTGGCGGTGCTACAAACGTCGAATTTTCCTCATAGTGGGTCAGTTTTCAACCTATTAAACATAGCCACCGTAAAGCTTTAAAGCTTTATATATATTTGCCAAAAAACGTTCAGTGTTTACAAAACTGTGGTCTATCATCAACACAACAACGTTACTTTTTTCTATCTAAAATTACGCCTGAAAATCAATCTACTTGCGTGTTTTACGGGATCGTCTTCCCACTTCGACCACAGATGGGGCGACAGCGTCACTGACCATGCAGTTCCCAATGCGAGTAGACACGATCACTCGCATTGCCTGAAGACCCGTTACTGTAGAGCCCAAGATCAGCTCATAACGCTGCAGATCAGTTTGTGGTTACAGCTTCACTAAATAATTCAGCCTCAACGTTCCACGGCCCGTGTAGCAAATACGTCTAGCCACAAAACAGACAGTACTGCTGCAGATAAGTGTGTGTCGTTTCATCTAAAAATCGCCTGCCCTCGCGTTGTAAGGCGCTAGAGTTTGTGTATGATATTTCTAGTTTAGTTTACAAATTTATCTAAATAGGAAGTGCAGCCCAAAAGTTGCCGGAATGCTTGTGTAACTCGTGAAGTCTAACTAGTTCGACGAAACGACACCAGATGATAGCCGATATATGCGTCCTTTGAGAGTATCTTGGCTTCATACTAGACCACTACGCTAGGTTTTTCTGCTCATTTTCCCGCTGTCTTCCGCCGCGTGACATGCAAAATTTACGGATTTCCGGGAGCAACGTGTTTGCATAAACCTTTCATTCAAACTCGGAGAAATCGTAATAGAAACACATAAAATGTTGAAGCAAAAATTTGGAGAAGACGCTTTAGGTCGCCGTCAAATATGATAGAAACGGTTTAGAGATGGCAGACTATATCAGTTGACGATTGTTTCCGGTCAGGTCCGCCCTCAGGGGGCAAAAGGCCCGAAAATGTCGCTGCTGACTAGAATGCGGTCCTGGAGATCGTGGGCTCGCTATCCAGGCCGCACTGGCGTCAAACTCGCCATTCTGTGTACGTTCATCACTGTGCGTGCGTTCAAGTAAGCTTCCTTGCCGCGTCACAACTCCGAGAAACACTACAATACGCACTACCTAGACTAGCCTAACTTAACCTAACCATACCTAACCTAACCTAACCTAGCCTTACCTAACCTAACCTAGCCTTACCTAACCTAACCTAACCTAATCTTACCTAACCTAAATTAATTTTACCTAACCTAATCTGCCATGCAGAGAGCATCACAGCACACGAGCTTGAACGCCGCCCGCACGCATATCGATGTACCTACACAGAATCGTCGCAAACGTACATAGCGCACGACGAGTTTGTGCGCCCGCGCCTCCAGCACATGCGCATCTTGTGGGGCAGTCGCATGGGAGTACAAGACGATGCTGTCCGACGAAACTGAACATGAGAGGGACTCATTGCCGACCTGGCACCGGGTGACGTTTTCTTATTCTCCAAACAGAAATCAACTTAAAGGCCGGAGATTTGACATAGTTGAGGAGATTCAAGCAGAATCACTGGTGATACAAAACAATCTCAGGAAATAGAAATTACAAAGAGCGTTCAGGGAAACACCCCTGCGAGCAATGCATGATTTCCCCAGCAGACTACTGTAAAAGTGACGATGGTGGATAAGAACCAGGCATGACGTAATTTTAATTAATAATGTGCTCCAGGAACTCTTAGGTAACACCTCATATGTTTATCCTCGTCCTGTACTACACAAAATTTTCTATCATCTTATAACGACCAGTGTTGCTCTAAAGGCACGTATATCAGATCCCAGCAGTTTTGATTCCATTAATAAGATATATCGTTAATTAATAGCGGTCCCTCTTCTTACTGTAGCCATTTCTCACATCTCAGAGCCATATATTAGTTCTCTTTGCCCTACTTCAATTTCTAGCTTCATTAATAAAATTTGCCCTCATCCTGCGGCGGCCCGTGTTCAATTTCGGATCACAGCTGAGCTCTCTATGCCACAGATCAGTTTCCAGTTCCCCAAATGAGATCTACCGCTATATTATTTCTATAACCACCAACAGCCTGTCTACGTCATATTTATATCAGTTTCCAGCTTCTTAAATGCAATCTATACTAATATCGCTACAGGCCGTGCATGTTCACTTAACGACCACAGAACAGCTTTCTGTGCCATAGAACAGTTTGCAATTTAAATAAGATCTGCTCTGACACAGCTGCGGCCCGTGTAGCCACATCTGCTACAGATGAGTGCAGCGATCGGCCCCTGTCTGCGGCCCGTGTAGCCATAACTGCTACAGATGAGGGCAGCGATCGGCCCCTGTCTGCGGCCCATCACACGAAGGCCACAACCATCGGGCCGGCCGGACCGCTCAGTATTCAAGACGCGCCTCACCACGTTAGGATCAATAGCCTTTCTCTGCTCCGCATCCTCTGCTGCTCTGCCTGCCTTCCTCCTGCCAAACACGCCCGCTATTGACTCCGTTGTGCTCATACCTCGGGCCTGCCTGCAGTGGGTGCTCATGGTCAGCAGAGCTGTGCCGTAATTCGTAAGTAAGTCGAAATGACCGCGGTACCGAATGCAGGCACTGCTGGTTGTAAATAATGTCTCGAAATGGCATAATCAAATGCAAATAGTAGTTAGCAATGACGCTGCCAGGTGTCAATGATGCCTCGTAATGGCAGTGACTTATTTAAATTATATCTTATAGTGAAACTGGCGGGGGCAAACAACGTAACGTAAGCTGACGCAGTACACCGTGCAAACTGTAACGCTCCTGTATTCACTTTT
Source organism: Parhyale hawaiensis (assembly GCA_001587735.2). Classification (NCBI taxonomy): domain Eukaryota; kingdom Metazoa; phylum Arthropoda; class Malacostraca; order Amphipoda; family Hyalidae; genus Parhyale; species Parhyale hawaiensis. The sequence goes on from LQNS02000211.1 coordinate 22,393,109, forward strand.
ACTTCCGCTTTTGAACGAGCTGCCATGCTGCCCTTACTGCTCCAGTATTTCTCAGACCTTTCGACCCTCCTGTGTCCTGCAGAGACCTACAGTTCCATTACCCCTCTTTTACACGAGCATTTACTGCACCTTTGTCTTATCTTCTTTACCTTACTTATGCGTTGCTCTTCATCCTCATCCCTTTTCGTTGTTTGCTACCTCTGCTCACGTGCTCCTCTTTTTCCTTAGCCTTTCCCACTCGTTTTTAACCTGAATTACGTCTTGCTCTTTCTCCAGGGCCTAGTTCTTATACTCAATTTACTCATGTCTTCCTCTTTCTCTTCAGTCTGTCTCACTCTCCTTCTGTGGTAACGTCTTCTTCTTTTCCTTAGCCTGCTCCTCACTGTCCTTCGTCTTCCTTTTCTCGTCAGCCTACTCCTCACTTTCCACCAGTACATTTGTCTTCCTCTAGCTCCCTTCTCTCACTCCTCATCACCCCTCCCCACAAGGCCTCTCCCCTCCCCAATCGGACAGAGCCAGGCGGCGGGCCCTCCTCATCAAGAGGGAGCAAAGTTCGCCATTTTAACATCGCCAGGGCCCAGTCAATAATGAGGCGCTAATTTCCTTTGAGGTTCCTCCAAAAACTCCCGCTAAAGTCATGAGAGGCGCGCTCGCTTTGGACCTAATCTCATTAAAGCTCGCGCGCTCCAAATAACAACTTTCTTTCTATTGAGCGCAATTTGACGCGTAGTTTTCTCCATGAAATTTTACCGCTCCCAATCATCTAATTAGAAAATGTTCGGCTAATTTCTCTCATCCAAAGATCGAAGCTCTTTGCAATGAGGCCTTCGGCGCTTTGATAAGGTGAGGAGATGGGAGCGAATAGACTTGCAAATAACATAAATAGATTTCTTTTCACTACAGTTGAATCTGCACTCAAAGCGGAAAGAACTACACTCTGTGACCTTAAATTACTTTTATTATTATTATTAAAACTTCGCGCTTGAGCTCCTACGGACAGGTAATACAATCCAAATAAAGTATCTTGCAACACCGGGAAGCCCAAAACGTTGCTAAAGGAAATCCAGCAAAAAAACATTAACAGCTGACTTAAACGCCCTAGAAGAGATCTATCTGCAGCACGAGGCAGTGCATATGGGTTTACTAGTTGGGATGTATATACGGTTAAGGCGATTTTCTTTTTATACCTTAACAGTGCCAGTATTTTGTGAACTAGATAACAATAGTTTTCGCTCTCTTTCAGTTTTGGAGTTTCGGCTCAGTATGCAAGTATACTTGCTATGTGTATAGCATAGTGAGTCGCACCCCTCATGACACGCTGGCACAAGTCAAAGCTTCTCAGCAGCCGCCAACTTCACGGCTGCCTCACAGGCATGGTGTCCCATTACGGCTGATGGTTCAGTAACCCATTGCGGCTTTGGGTCCTCCAGTTTTCTAATTAAAAAATCTTACATTTAATGCAACAAAATTGAAAAATAACAACCTTTCCCGTATTAACTCGAGATAGTACATTTCGCGTTCCGCTTTTCAGAAAGTTTAAATCTTCCACGAGAAATCTCTTGAGTACGCCTGCTATAGGTGGAGTGCAGCCATTTTTTTCCTTTGTCTTAAAAGCATTAAGATATATGGAATGTATGCACTCTTATTTTCAACTACGAAAAATAAATTACATACAGTTTGACGCAAAACGTTCATTTATATTTTGTTCAGAAGTTGAAAGAACTGAAGCTGAACTTTAAAGAGCATTAATATTCTCTCAGTCGGAGTTTTTCTTTTTTATTTAATTCTAAGTACAGTATCTTGGTAAAGATATTGATAAAATAGAAAAATCGAGCATAATACAATGATTTATTAACAATGTTGAGCAACAAGACGTAAAAGCGTCGCTTGCAGGAGCTCGGACTTTTCTCTTGATCACAAGCGGTTCAGATGGCAAATTAAAAAAACGTTTGGGTACCTGAATATGGCTTTAAAGAAATTCCGACAGTGGAATTTCGCTCATATTTCAACCTCGAATAACAACGCATGGAACGGCAGTTATCCCTACTTCATAATGAATACTTGGAATAGACTTCTATCGGGAGTTATCGGAGCACAGATAGTCAACACGTTCAAAAATCGTCGGAGAAGCACTGGAGGCATCACCCTTCGCATTTTGAAACCTTCCTCCGTGTTTCGGTTTTCAACTTCCAGCCGCCCCGTCGTTTAGTGGCATTGTTGATCAATTATCTTCTGTACAAATCAAATATGTAATGTGTATGTATCAGAATCAAAATTTGCAGAAACTGATCATTTCTCAGTCAGCCCATTGGCTGCAGCTTTCCGGGAGATATCTATGAGTTGTTACATGCGTTGACAGGGCAGCATTAGCTCAGAGTGGATGGATGTTTAAAATTTCGCTGCTCTTGGGAATGGGTCTCTCGGTGCTTGGTCCGTTTAACGTCAAAAATAGCTGAATCTATTCTACATATATTGAATTAAGAAGCTGGTATTTAAATTAAACTATCGATATTTCAACTTAAGCTACATGTAGCAAATATAGAAATAATAAACCATGCTCGTAACTATTTCGCATTAAGCAACAGATGTTTTGAATTAAATTTGAGATGTGTTTCTTAAAACTACAGATATTTAGCACCTTCATTCATGACTTAAAATCATGTGATACGCCACGAGGAAAAGAGTAATTTTTGCGATAACAATTTCAATCCACAAATTTATCTCATTTCGATTCTGCTAAATCCAAGAGCATTCCCTACAATACAGAAAATCATTGTATGAGCTACCTGTTCACTCTGCTGACTTGAAACTCGTACTGATGGCGTATCAAATGTTGGCCTGCATCCCATCCAAACGACAAGCCAGCCACCAGCGTAGCAAGATCGAACAAACCGTTACTGGTCTCAAAGCTTTATTTACGCATCTTGCAGATCGTTTTCTATTTGAAGCCAATGGCGCCGACAATGTCTTCATGGCGGTAAAAACAGTACCAAAGTATTTTTTTACAATTGACGTCCCCACGGCATGGATTAATAATCGCAAGAAAAGAAAAGACCTTCGTAGATTGCATGGCATATTAATGTTGCTCAGACAGCCCTAACAAACTGTATTCACTGTGTTCATGGGTGAAAAATTGCGGGTTTTAGCTGCTCAATTGGTGAACGATTGGGGCAAAATGAATAATCTCCTTGAAACTTGCGATTGAAGTCGCTTCAGATCATTAAACCTAAAGTTAAAGTCAACTTGACCGCACCCTCAACTGGGAAACCCACACGCACTGGTTTGTGCTGCGGATATAGGCCCACTGGCCCCAGAGGAGCAAGTGCGGCTGCAGCAGACCACACGTCATCATGAATTATGGTGCCAATTTGACGGAAGGTTCAAATGACCCGCGCCCCCCACCCCCTCATCTCTGAGGAGGCAGGTATCCCTACGGCCTTCAGCACGCTTGCCTCTGCCGAGTCAGCACACCTAGCTCAGCAAAGAGAAATATTAGCAACTTTACAAGAATAAAGAGGTTAAAAAAAGTCCCGTAATATGTTTTACTTATTAAATATTCTGCGTTCTCTTTCTTGCAACTGAGCTGAGTAAATAATAATAAAGAATACTCAAAATATATGCAACGTCAGACTGTATTCAAACCCATTCCTACTGGATGCAATCATTAATTCCATCACATGATTAGGACAAGCACGATCCTACAAAAGAGAAGCTGAGAAAACACTGCGCTTGCGTCAAACTAATCAATAACTAATAATAAGTTGATGAGACGACCAAGAGCTGCCACAGAGTTGACAAAAAACTGTGCTAACACAAAATTAGGCAATAATTTCAAGGTGAAATTAAACGAAGTGCGACCAGAAGCTACCACAGAGCAGGAGCTACGAAAAAACAGTTGTACTTGCACAGAATTTAACATTAATTTAGTCAGACGATTGAGCAGAGTAAGTCCAAGGAATAACAAGCAGAGGAAAAGGAACGTAAGAAAATCTGTACAGGATTTTGGACGGTCTGAGCTGGAGCGCTTAGGAGGCTTTCGCATGCTCTTCCCTCGGGTTATTTTTCTTCATCTCTCTGCTCATTTGCTGCCATTTGGGGCAAGTTTGGGCAGACGAGAGCAAAGTTTTGAGGGAAGCTTCTCTCGAACACAAACATAATTAGAGAAGTGCGCTGGTGGGGGTGCGGCGTGGGGAGGAGAGGGAAGCGGTGGGGAGATATTGAGGATGGAAGGGGGAGGAGATGGCGACGCACAAACAGAAGAAGGATGATGAGAAGGATAGGAACACAGGCAGAGCGGAAAGTTGGAGATGTAAGGACAAGTAAAGGATCAGGAAGAGAAGTGGAATGCAGAGAGAGTGGAAGGTTGGATACTGAAGGGCACTTGAAGAATAATTGTGAGTAGGATTGCAATGTAGAGAGCCATAGGTTGGAGATCGGTGGGCAGCTGAACACGGTAGACGAGAACTGGATGCAAGGGAGCTGAAAGTTGAAAATGAAACGACAGCTGAATGATGACGAAAAGAATTGAATTGAAGGCAAAATGAGACAGAGGGATGGATGGAGATGTAAGGCAGCTGAAGAGGATTGGGAGTCCGAGTGAGGGGATGGAGGCGTCATGACAGCTGGGAGAGTGAGAGAAAGATGAACTGGACACGTATAGTTAAATTGGGAAAGTAGGCTTGTAATGAGAAAAGCGAAATATGAAAAAGCCATGTTGGGAACATAATCTTGAAATATAAAGGACTGGTTTTCTTTGTAAACAATAGAGGAACTAAAAGTGTTGATTGTTTAGAAAAGGTAGTACGTGAAACGGGAGTATGAGGTGTTAGGCAGAAACAGGTGAAGTGTCGACGTATGGCAATACTCAGTGTCTCCGCAACTCTTCTACAGTATTTTCGTCCTACTTAGCAAAAAGAATTATTCCAAGAAACTCTAAAGATTCTTTCAAATTCAGAGCAATCTTAAAAGCTGTAAAAAATTTGTTAAATTCAGATTTAACTAGACACAAATGTAGTTGAGTTGATGCCAGCCCTTGGAAGAAATATTTATGCATCAACGTATAAATACAAATAATCTAATTGAAACTGTTTTAGCAAGCTGTAATGCACACATTCGATGGTTAACGATCATGTCGGCCAATTAGTTTAAAAATATTCTAACTGCAGCATAACTCAATCAGCACGATTTAAAAAAAAAACAGCTTTCAACTTAACATTTTCGCTCACACGAAACGTAGAAAATGATATAAAAAATTTGCTTCAGACACTCCAGGCTCGAGCTTTGCATTCTCCATAATATTTAGCTAGAAAGCGTGCAACACAGAAGTGCTACAAGCAAGCAGACAACCCCGGTCTGCAGAGCAAAGCGGCGACAGCAGCAGAGCTCTGAAGTCAATAATCTGGCCAGGGAGCGAGCGGTCACGCAGACGACTCTGTTTAGAGCAGAGCGCCTTGGGGGTATGACTCTATCGGTGTCGTTGGTCGCAGCGCTGTTGTGGTGTGACTCTATCGGTGTCGTTGGTCGCAGCGCTGTTGTGGTGTGACTCTATCGGTGTCGTTGGTCGCAGCGCTGTTGTGGTGCGACACTATCGGTGTCGCTGGTCGCAGCGCTGTTGTGGTGTGACTCTATCGGTGTCGTTGGTCGCAGCGCTGTTGTGGTGCGACACTATCGGTGTCGTTGGTCGCAGCGCCGTTGTGGTGTAACTCTATCGGTGTCGTTGGTCACAGCGCCGTTGTGGTGCGACACTATCGGTGTCGCTGGTCGCAGCGCTGTTGTGGTGTAACTCTATCGGTGTCGCTGGTCGCAGCGCCGTTGTGGTACGACACTATCGGTGTCGCTGGTCGCAGCGCCGTTGTGGTGTAACTCTATCGGTGTCGCTGGTCGCAGCGCCGTTGTGGTGTAACTCTATCGGTGTCGCTGGTCGCAGCGCCGTTGTGGTGCGACACTATCGGTGTCGCTGGTCGCAGCGCTGTTGTGGTGCGAC
>LQNS02000211.1:22401538-22420440 GCA_001587735.2 Parhyale hawaiensis
TTATCCCTATGCAGTACAGTATTTGGTTGACCTCCCGAGTGGCTGACTGCTCCTCGCGCCGGCTTCAATCTGTAATGCGGCGCGACTGTGTAGCGCGGTCTCCTGTCCTTCATAACTTCATGGGTGTGACTCTATCGGTGCTGGTCGCAGCGCCGTTGTGGTGCGACTCTATCGGTGTCGCAGCGCTGTTGTGGTGTGACTCTATCGGTGTCGCTGGTCGCAGTGCTGTTGTGGTGTGACTCAATCGGTGTCGTTGGTCGCAGCGCCGTTGTGGTGTGACTCTATCGGTGTCGTTGGTCACGACGCTGTTTTTGGCGTGACTATCGGGATCGTTGGTTGAGGCGATATTGCGGTGTGATTTTAGCAATGTTGTTGGTTGCTTCGCTGTTTCCACGTGACTCTATCGGTGTCTTTGGTGGTTTCCCTGTTTTGGTGTATCTCTATCGGTGTCGTTGGTTGCTTTGGTGTGATTCTATCGGTGTCTTTGGTGGTTTCCCTGTTTTGGTGTATCTCTATCGGTGTCGTTGGTTGCTTTGGTGTGATTCTATCGGTGTCGTTGGTTGCTTCGCTGTTTTGGTGTGACTCTATATCGGTGCCTTTGGGTGTTTCGCTGTTAGGGTGTGACTATTGATGTTGTTGGTTGCTTCGCTATTGTGGAGCGACTATATCGGTTTCGTTTACAGAGCCGTAGAACGTAGTACAACGCTATCACTGCCACTTTTATACCTCGCGATTGCAAATACATAAATTTATAACTACTGTATCTGCTCAAGGGAGTTACACTTGTCTATGCGTGGAAACCTATCGTTATTTCTGGAATCTAACTGAAGTTATCGCTATTTTCATCAAATTTGCATACAGTAAATAATGAGAATAAGTAATCATGTTCGCTTAATTGCGATTACGACTACGCAATTACTATTTTCTACAACATGGCAATTTATGTGCAGTCGCTACAACTCACCTTTCCGCCGTCCATTACTCCATGCGTCAAGTACTCCATTATCAATGCAAAAGAAGCCACTAAACTCTAACACCCAAGATGCAAAAGCCGTAGTCGCTTCTCACCAGACCATAAAAAAGATATCTAAACATTTTGAGGGCAGTTTGCATATAGAGGAGCGGAGCTAAATCAACAAAAGGTGCGCTGGGCTGAGGTATTTACCATCGAGTGCAGGTAATTAGGGAGCATATCAATCACTGACCGTCGCCCTGGGAATGCGCGAGATATCCCATGGGAATCTGGCTCTCAACCTTACACTCTACGCGGGATTGTGTTCAACGGTTCAATATTGTAAAAATTAGATTTTGCAAACAGTGAAAAAATTCACTGATCGCTGCTTGCTTTGAGAATGTGCAAGATACTGTATCTCACTCGAATCTGGCTAGCAGCTGCACACTCTACTTGGGATTTGCATCAAATTAAGGCTAGATTTTGCATAAATTACATTTTTGATGCTCACAAAGTAAAAACAAATAGTGCATCGAGTGGTTGCACTAGGTTGTTATACCTAGGACACACAACCCTCGTAGCAAAATAACACAGCCTGGAATGAAGAGGATTAACCCTTTGCTGTAGCGAAGAAATTGTTTGGAAGTCAGTGAGGTGCGCTCGCGGCCCGGAAACATTGTCTGCTCAGGGCTCAGTACAGAAAAAAAATTCAAGAGTTGTTGCAAGAGATTGTGTGCTGTGTGCTATGCTGCAAGTTGTGGATTTTTGCAAAACCTCTGTGTTTTACGTTTGAGGAAGATGTTTTGTTTTGGTCGTTCTTCTGTCTGCTACCTTTAAAAGCTGAAACACATGAACATGGCAAAAACTCTTGAATTTACTGATGACAAGCAACGCATCAGCATTGGCCACTATTGTTCCCACTAACGCTACTTTGATCTATCACTGTAATTAACAACAGCATGTGTTAGCGCGCTAGGTGTGTCTATCCATATACTGTATTTAGACTCTATAGTCCTGTCCTGAAAACTTCCCCACATAAACAGACAGACTGTTGGAAAATAAAACTAGTAGTATGCATAGAAATGGAATACCAGTCTATACAGTATATACAAGCCTGAATTTGTTCATAGGCGATTCGGACACAGATAGTAAGTCGATCATCGATATTGTAAATTAGTTAAAAATTCCAAAGTCGGCTAAATTATGCAAGATTTCAGAAGCTTTTATTGCATAAGGACCTTCCCTACTGCGGGGCGATACTGACTCTAACCAAAAAATGGTAAATATCATGGGTCGGGTCGCAGTTGTCGCATGAACTTTCTGAGTCGAACGTCATGCCTTCAACACTCAGTGTGGATTGAATCCGTCTACATCCTTAAATTGGGGCCCAGCGAGCATCTACTGTTAGCCACAACACGAACAAGTGTATGTGGATTTCCGCTAAGGGTGTGCCGTCAACTTGACTTTATACGTTCACCTATGAGTTGGGTATACGTTGTCGATGGTGTTCTGAAACAAATTTTAGATAACAGAAAGTTCAAATATAAAAAGTAAATATCTAATCATTTTAGTAGCAGCTAAAACGATTGTAATATTTATTAACTATTTGAAGAGAAATGAAAAAAGAACAGCGAATAGATAAGAACTGCTGTCTTCTTGCAGATTTAGTAGACGCACTTCAGCGAACGTTCAAACTAATTTGTGTGCTTCTGCAAAACTCTCAGGTTTGCTCTCACTACCCGAAGATGGGTATTGCAAGTCTACTACTGTTCTTACCATACACATATTGTAAGCCAGCTACACGTAGATACTACAAGCATATTATATTGACCTTTATAATTGTATCACTTCAACGCAGCTTAACCTATCAGCCCCAAATCTATATAGGTACCCTATTCACTCTTTGGTTTATTCTCTTCTATGCTACGTTAACTCCGTTTATTATTTACTGGAGCTTTCGTGGTTGTATTAACTTCAGCTGTATTTACCCGCACAGGAAATACTGTAGCTAGGCTGCCCCACTCGCAGATACTGCACTTACTGTAAGCTACACTGTATTCCCCAGTAGTACTGCAGCTACACAGCATTTACCAATATATACTGCACTTGCACTGTATTCAGCGTTGCCATGCACTACAACCACCCTGTGTTACTACTAGCTACTACAGCTAAGCAGTGTTTCCCGGGGCACTGCCTTTACGGTGACTTACACTGTATTTTCTTGCATCTACTGCAGCTGCATTATGTTCACCCGTAGATACATGGGCTCTAAAGTGCTTCTCTGTAGTTGGGGTATCTACGTTTCATTCACTCGTGTGTACCACAGTCACACTGCATTCACCCGTATAACACAACGCTTACCGTATACCCACCCGTAGATACAGCACTTATACCAGGTATTCACTGTAGCTACATTGTTTTCACCTGTAAATACCACAACTTATACTTTATTGACCTGAAGGTATGCACTGCTGCTTGATTTTGTTCACCAGTTTCTGCTAAAGCTATGTCCCGATACCACATGTAAGACATAAGAACACAAAAAATAAACATTAATTCTCTCATATCCTGACGGCAGGCATCACCAAACAGCACACTGCAGTTGTGCAGCAACTCGCCTCACACCTCCAGCACCCGCTCGTCCAACCATACCACACACACGCGGAGACCAACACATCTCGCCTCCAGACTATGGACTCAATTTAGGCAGAGTCAGCTCATTAAGACGCCCTAAAGAGCCGTCCAGTGCAGAGTCATGGCTTTACACATCAGAGCTTCTGTGTGTTAAGTCATGATAGCCTCCACGTACATCCTCGCCCACTAACCATACCCACTCCATCTTTCTTTATGTACCTAAGAAATTGAGCTCCGCCGGCCCTATTTGCTGAGGTTAAGACCGGTAGCCGGAGAGCTGTGTGGAGACACAGTCATTAGTGCTGCCCGCCCAGCTCTGGGGGTAAAGTCAGGTAAGTGCTTGCGTTATTGTAGTGCTGCTCTGCAACTGTGCTGATGAGTGCACCAGCTATAGTTACGAGGAATGCTAATGCCGGGCTACACTGTACAATCGTACACACTACTTAATGCAGATGTCGATTAGAAGCAGTTGAAGAAATTTTGATACCCACGACGCGCGTTTCGCTGTTCTCCAGCTCATCAAGTGGGAGGGTCAAAGTTGGTAACTTTAGATCTTGAAATCTTGCGAAACTTAGAGATGTTACCACAGGAAGGTGTAACTTTGATACCGGATATTCCAAAAGTATAAATGAAATTTACAATCAAGCAAATGTTTCGTTCGTCAATTTTCAACTACAGTCCGCTGCGTAGACTCCAATTACTGCACGTTGCAGACACGGAGATGTACCGGGGGCGACAGTTTACAACCTGTCGTAGATATAAGGCTGGCACATCAGCATGGCAGTCTTCGTAGTAAATACAAATCCCACAATTGGCGAAAACACACCAAACAATAGCTGAAAGTTAACTTAATGCGGCGATGTTCCGATACACTTACATTTAACATCGGTATACTCTGCTGTACGGATACGGGAGCATATAAATGCCGTGGGAGCTGCACATTCTCGCATCAAGTTGTGTGTGATTCTATAAAGTGGCTCCGCTATATAATTTGTGCTGCTAAGTTGCTGCAAACAGTTATTAGATTAATTACTGTAAATACTGATTAGTATAACTTCTGTCAAAGATACCAATATATAGATGACGATAATTTAAAACATCTGTGTTTATATATTCCATACAGTTAGCACCTTTCCCGCAATGTATGCCAGCGATGTGTTCGCACAGAATTAAGTAAGCCTGTATTTATATATACGACTCTTCTGTGAGTACAATTTTTCAATTTATTTCACTGGCATATATGCACACTATTCAATGCTGATCCGATTAATGGATTCTGGCACTTACCCTAACTTAATTCTAGGCCGCTGCAGAAACAGAATCCGCGAGCCAGCATCTGGGACGGCCGTAAACGTTGCTAGTGTATTGATATTTCTTCATCGGAAATTCATACGCAATTATCCAATATCCATAGCAGGTAGTATCAGATAACATCCGACATTCGCCAGTTTTCCGTTAGGGAAATTACACATAAGTTGGTAGATGGCGTGCGTATGTCGTGTAAATTCGACAGACTGTCAAAAAATATATATTTCTCTTGCATGAGATGGTCGTAACAAAATCCCAGCGCGGAACTTTATCATTGATCGTCTGCTGTAAGTTTGTTTCTACAGCCTGCAGTTGAAATGTCAGAGTCGGTAAAGCTTAGGCGGAGGGCTGCTATTATCTGATTGCTTCCTTCTTTAAACATAGACTATTTGCTTAAGATTTTGTAATTAAAATACGACTTGCACTCTATGAACATTTGCTCAGAGTAAGGCATGTTTATTCAAGGTCAATCAGGAATCCGCATCTTATAGCGGATATATTCGGCAGACCGGCACCAACTGCAATTATTTTTTCAAGCACACTGTACTGACTGGAGAGAAGTAAGAGCGGATAATATCCGTAGACTGGGCACAACACCACGATAATTTTCATTGATTCTCAGAAGGGCACATTCCCCAACCCAAATAACGAGTATAGGTCAGTCGAAACACGCGCTTCCGTCGGCACAGTCCCGGAAAATGACCGAAAATTGTTTCAAATTCTACCGAAAGTAGAGGCACTAACAATATCGAGTCATTCTGGCGTCGCTGAACTTAAAGTTGCTGATTTCGACAAATTTTTGCCCATATATTGCACACTGTTTGATTTATTTCTGATGCCACTGGTCAACTGGATTTGTAGTTTTAGTCTGTTTCAGAATGGACCCTATTATAGATAAAGTTTTACGCAGTTTTATTATTTAAGTTCAAAATTTCTGTTTTCTCGTACTCGATGGATACATATGTCCTCTTGCAAGAATACCGATATCGAGTACCTGGAAGTGAAATTCGTGAGCCTAAATGATAAAACTGCATAAAATAAATACTGTTTACTTCAGTACATCGAGGACTACCTACCGTATATATGTACGTGCCGCTTGCAGGATACAGAAGATGCACCAACGTGGTCGGAATTACTTACTGTCAGAAATAAATGTTTCGAACAATGCCACCGATCTAGCAAACGCTCATTTGTAACAAATGAAATGACTGTGCATGTGTGTCCAGTTCGCATGTTTTACACGGAAAAGTAGACTGCCAGCAGATCAGTCTATTGAAACAATACTTCTAGCTTACGGTGATATCTAGCGTCTCGTATAGATTAAGCAGTATAGTTAGAGTCCTAGTAGATCAGTATTAAAACAATACTTCTAGTTTACGGTGATATCTAGAGTCTCGTATAGACTAAGCAGTATAGTTTAGAGTCCTAGTAGAGCAGTCTACTGCTAGAACACCTTTAGTTGACTATACAGCACCATATATCTTACAGACCACCCACAAGGCACAACCATTAACAAATGCAGAGAGAGCGGGGCCTCTCCTTGACACGCTTCACTGGCCCTCGCATGAGCTCTTGGAATTCATTGAAATAAGGAAATTTTCGCACGCTCTGAGCATCCTTGAGTGCCATCGTGCAGCTCCAACTCATTTGGTTGTCAAATTACTGAAGTATTAACGTGGCACACCGTGAATCACCGCATAATTGAGAGATCTGTACCAACAGTGTTCAGCAAATCAATGCCATTAGCTTATGGGATGCGAGTGTCGAGAAGTCTATGTAGGTATATTCCGTGTGTGCACTTCCTGCTGAGACTCCCTGCTTAGGGAGTCTACGTAGACTCTATGTAGATCCCCTATATGTAGACGCACTGAGTCGCAGCATAATGGAGAGTTCTGTACCAACACTGTTTAGCAAATCAATACCTTTACCGTTTGCCATATGAGTGACAGGGAGTATACGTACGATAGTCCTCAGTAATTTTGACGACTGTATCTGTAAATACTTCGTATAATACAGCTGTCAGAATCATCACGAGTGATATGTTTGAAGGCAATGCTGGATGATACCAACAAATGAAAGGTTGAAAGGTTAACAAACAACTTTTCACACCTCTTCCATTAATCAAAGCAGTTTAAAATTATCACAATTATCTAGTCTTATGAGTGATATGAACTTCAAGCAAGGTTCTTTCTCCTGGGAACTGTGATGCTCTAACTTAGGTTGTTATATTAGTACACTAGACTATACAATACAATTGACAGCTCCATTTTACCAGACAGGTCCTACAGCAGATTGATGGAGTGTCTGTAAAATCCCATCGAATTAACGTTTATATCGACTTCAAATAGAATATGAGCTGTTCAGTGTACAGCGACGAATGTATTTCTTCGCAAGAAACATAATTATTTATCGGGCCATCGATACAGCGTGGAGCTCGTTTTGATCAATTTTGGGTAATTTTGGTGTAGCAAACTTCAACGAATGATTACCCTACCCCCCCCTCCCCGCCCTGGCTGACATGCATTTACAAACATGTATTTCTTGCTGATAAATGTCTTCTCTGTGTCACCCACCTATACAATTGTCTTCTTGGTTGAGGTTCCTACGTTAGTTACTAAAAGTTCTAATGAAATTTTCTTCACCCACCTCAGCATATATTTGGCATTCTGAGGGAACCGTTAAGCCCAGTATAGTGCGGTTATATTAGTACTGAATCTAGTGAAGCTCCTCTGTCGAGTTAAGCGATAGCAATTCACCTCTCGGTATTTCTGACGCACGGACCTGAGAACAGCTTTACAGTCCGCACCAGCGGAGAGAAAGCTGGGCTGCCTCGCGAACAGCACCAGCCTCCATCGTGTCTGTACGTGTCCGAGGGTGACGAGCAGTGTGCCTGTGTGCATTCAGTAAGTCTTCGGCAATTGCGGTGAGAAGTGGCGCTGTGGTACATGCCCAGTTAGTTGCTGACACCATAACAAGAGTGGGTTGTGAGTGTCCACATGGACTCCAGTTCCATTTATTTTAGTAAGATCTGCAGCCCTCAGTGCTTTTATTATACAACTATTATCTTTGAAGTTAAAAATGAGACCAGGTGATTAAAACGAAAAATAAGTCAAGCACAATTATTGTCACATAGAAGTTCACAATTTAACTGTCCATAAAAATAGCACAAATTTGTTTGACGAGTATCGATGAGAACTGAAATTTCGCAGTATTGCACACTATCACCTGACTCCTGCACACACAAAACTGACTTATTTTTTGGTTATCAATCAGCATGCGAACAAAGTGACGCACCTGCACATGTTTATCATGTGAAACGGAATTGTGAAGACCAAATTATTCCTATCCTAGATACACCTGAGGCACGAGGTATCTACTGACGGAAGTATTTCGCCTGTTCTAGTAATTTTGGTCATTTTTGCACTATGAGGAAGAGGATAGCAACAGAACCAAAACAAGAACCTGAGTTAGATGTTAGATAAGTAGCTGTACAACCGCGTGAAATCTGCCGCATGCAGGTAGAGTTCCCATGCAAAAATGATGGTACTCTTGGATGGCAGAAGGTCATGATGACGCCACTCTTGCGCCGGAATTGCAAAGCTTCTATCCTCCATGGGTCTAATTTATAGAACTACCAATGCTGTGCCTAAGTAGAGCTGCTCGATCTCCTCATACATTCTTTAAGGCTTCATCGATTGGATCGTTAAGGTCGAGCCCACTAAGCTTGACTTATCTGAGACTTCCGATAGGTGCCTTGGCTTTGCCACGTTGAAACGAGTTTCAGGCATTAACGTAGATTCAATTAACCTTGAGATGGCCGAGCATATTGACTCTTTCCCTGCTGTTGTTGTTGTTGTTGTGTGTTTTGATCCACATTCAGTGGAGGCTCCGGAGGGGCACGGCGGAGTGGAGAGAGACAGTCGAGAGAAGGGTGGGAAGAAAGATAGATGAAGGCGCCTATGGGTCCTCCTAGGGGGGAAAAGGAGTGAAGTCTGTAGGAAGAGAGTTACATGCAAACAGATGGGACACGGTTGCATGGCTTCTTTGCCCGGCAAAGGGGGCAGAAGGAGGGGCTGTGCGACCCCTATCCTGTCCTACCCCGTAAAATGGTAAAATGGAGTTTTCAGAAGTCTCAGGCTTACTTTATTCAATTGCTTCTAACACCAGTAACATAATTTTTCGAACGGCGAAATTAATGTTCCTGTCTTAGGTTTCGGACAAGTTAAGCCGAGTGGGCTTGGCTTAGATCGCCTTTGACAAGCCAATCGACGAAGCTCTTAATTAGCATCGGAAATTCAACAGGCAGGTCCGATGCAGCCCCTGTTCCTCATGGCAGAATCATGAACACCAGCAGAAATAATCAGAATACATTATAACGATACAAATTCTTCATCATCATTTCTGACCGACTGGTAGAATAGGTCACCCGCAGCCAACAATAGTCTTTGTAATGTGTTTTCACTTCACAGCGCTTAAGTTTTTCTTTGTGTTTATCCAAACACGACTGTGTGTGTTTACCAAAAAAATTGCTAAACTCTTTACCGTCTTGCATGTCAGCTGCCACCCCAGATTTTGAATGATTAAAATAAGCAATGTACTTTTTATAACTTAAACAGTCGTAGCAACGCATTTGAGGGTTGTGACATGAAAACACAGGTAACTGTAAAGCGAGGTAAAGTCAACTAGATCGCACCACCAACTGGGAAACCTAGACGTGATGATTTGTGGTGCAGATATAGGCCAACTAGCCCCAGAGGAGCATACGGCTGCATTCGTCCATAGATCGTCCAGAATATGGTGCTAGCGACGGAAGGCTCCATGCCACAAATCTGCGCCCCTCCCCCAACCCTTCCCATTTCTGGCAAAGGTCATGCCTACAGCAGTACGCACACCGGATGCTGATTGGTCATGTCAAGCGCTACGAAGAACTGGCCTACTTGGCAGGGAATTTTGCACTCGCTGCCTTGAAAGTCAATGTCAGACCCTTTAGTCTGCGGCTACTGCCGACGAAAATCTATCGTCGGCAGCTAACAGGAACCCATTTCATTTCAAAGTCTTGCCCATTGCCATGTGACTGTCCTCTCTCACGGGTGTGTTCGACTGGACGCCAAAGTAAGCCTTCGAGGCTTGACTTGTTCGGAACTTCGGGCAAGTGCCCTGGCTTCGCCCCACTGAAGTGAGTTTCAGGCACTGACCCTCAAGCGATTGTGCTTGAGACTTCCAGAAACTCCATCTTGCAAGTGAAATGAAGGTGTGAGCCTGCCCAGCGTACTCGCGTTGCTTCTATAACACTTGCAAAACATTTTAAAGTGACAAATCCAAAGCTTCTGTCAGAAATTTCAAACAAGTCAAGCCTCGTAGGCCTAATTTTAGCGACCAAGATTCCGAAACATATGTTTCAACAACTATAGCGAAGATCTAAAACTGCGCAGGATGCTTTACTTGAATACTTTCAATATATTTAAAGTGTTTAGTTAATTATTCCAGACAACTTCCAACCAACATTTCAAAGCTAAGCTACTTTCACCTCGTAATCTCATTAGGCTCATTCAATTTCAGGCAAGGACACAGCACTGCAACATAGTCTCAGGCGTAGATACAAAGACGCCTCCAGTTCTAACCGCCGACCGACCAACATTTCGAAGGTGCGCCACTCAAGTGAGCATTTTAAGAGACCGCTCAAACAAAAGTGAGGTAAGTGTGTACAGAAGCGTGGGTGTCCCGGTCACTGTGTAAAAGATACCTCGATCCTGCTGTCAATATTGGTTCTGGCTGGGCATCATCGCTGTGCCTCTGTCACTCCAATCGAAGATGGAAGACCATGCAAATTACAGACTTAATGTTCGGTATAATCGAGATCGTGTTGGCCTAAAGGCTGTGAGATGGAGATAAGGGACTGCAGGAGATTCTTGCTGGAAAGTGGATTTTAAATAAAGTAAGTCAAGGCGATGGCGATAATTACCGAAAATAATATCCTTTATTGTACGCTTTTGACTTTCATTTAAAATTATCATCTTCCCGTCTATGTTGCTTGTTATTCGAATTTTGTGAAAACGAAGCGTAGTAATAAACGGAATTCTGTTCCTTTGCATGACGTCATACACGTAGCGCATAAAACAGTTGTACATGTGCAAAACACTGTTTTGAAACGCCAATAAGATTGCCGCATGGTATCGGAGCCACTGAGCCTATACAGCCAGCCATTATATGTATGCTAGAGGGCCCAGGAGTCAAAAATGACGGCAGTATTTTGTGATTAAGGTTTTTTCTTGTTCAGATTCCCAGTATAGGTTTTGCTGTAAAATAGGGTTCATCCCTGAAGGCCGGATTTTCCAGTCATGAGTTTTGCGAGAGCAAAATATCCCCCTGCAAGATAAGGCGCAAGTATCAGTTAGGAATTGATCAAACGTTGAGCAGCACAAAAAAAATACAGCTAGTTCAGACAAAAGAAATTGCTGGAAATGCCCAGGGCTTAAAGTGTCGTGGATACCAACAGATAGTTGAACCTCAAGCGTCGAAATTTGGCTGCGATGTAAATTCGATGTACATATTAGGGCGTCTGTTCAGCGTGAAGTTCCATGCTACGAAAAGATTCAGCGAAAGAAAGCATAAGTGAAAGTGATTATGCACAAAAGAAACGAAAAATCCAACTAAACTGAGCTTCTCGAACTGCTAAGAATGAATTCAGCTACAAAAAATGCGGCAGAGCTCATGCCCCATGGACCAAAAACTCTATCAAAGATACCACTTTTCATCTACCCCACTCAGAAGAAGAATCATCATCGTCCTGTCAAGAAAAACCAAGCTAGTTTCGAAAGCGAAACCAGATTCGGAAAATGCATCATTTCCACTTTTGACCATATATTTCAGAAGCTATATTGGTCACCGTTACACCAATGGCTGAATTTTTATGGTATCTCGACTTGTTATTCAGTAGATGAATTTTCTTCAATCCAAATCTTTAACAGCGTGATAAATACTCGACGCACCACTCCCTCACACTAAGTACTCTACGCACCACTCGCTCACCGTAAATAATTGGCGCACCACTCCCTCACACTAAATACTCGGTGCACCACTCCCTCACACTAAATACTCTGGGCACCACTCCCTCACCGTAAATAATTGGCGCGCCACTCCCTCACAGTAAATACTCGACGCACCACTCTATAAATAATCGGTGCACCACTCCCTCACACTAAATACTCTGCGCACCACTCCCTCTCACTAAATACTCGGTGCACCACTCCCTCACACTAAATACTCTGCGCACCACTCGCTCACCGTAAAAGGTCGGCGCCCCACTCCCTCACACTAAATACTCGGTGCACCACTCCCTCACCGTAAATAGTCGGCGCACCACTCCCTCACCATAAATACTCGGCGCACCACTCCCTCACACTCCCCTCCAGTAGGGAGCGCACTTCACCAGCAACAAGACTCCATTTTGAGCTTGCTTCACTGCCACGCTTTGTTTTGCCCTCACACCAAAAGGACTAATTTGGCTCCTTAATTGAAGCCGGTCTCGAGAGGATTACTCGCCGCCCCGCACCCCCCACTCCCCCTGCCTAGCCTCTGCCCCCCCAAACAACCCTCTTTCTTGCCCCCACACACACGCAGAGCGCCTAGATTATAGAGCCAAAAATGCTTTAACTGGAAAGGAAACGGCTCAACTAGAAACGAGGTGGTAAATGTAACCAAGAATTAATACGGTGCTTCAATTATAGAAACGATATACATGTATATTCCTTAATTTGTCTGACCTCAGTCTGTCGCTATCCCTATTTTGTTCTAAGGTTTGATACTGTAGTTCTCAAAACTACGCATTCCGATATTAATTGAAACTTGCATGTTCATGATTTGGCAAATTCCGGCAATTTGCTAACTTTATCAAGAAGTGGCCTTGAGAAATTAGTAGATTTACCTAGTTTAATTGACTTGTAAATTTCGTTGGCGCTATCAACAAACAGCCCACTCATCTGAGGCGATTACGTCACTGAGACTCTGATTACGATTTGCGACGTTACAATATCGCTCTATAAAAATGTTAAAATATAAATCTTTACAGCCTACTCTCTTAAATTTAGAAGCGATAGCCGAAAAGTTGCAGTTTCCAACTGCTACAGTGTAAAAGCTGTAGCTGCAGCCGAGATCTCCAATAACAATTTTGACAGTTTAAAAATGCACATGCTGAAGCCGTGCCGTGGCAAACAATCTAATGACTTGAGTTGGTTGTGTGTTGACCAGGGATGATATCGCAGACGAAAGTCACTAGTGTGAAACCGGATTAACTTCCTGAGCTAAATTAGATTTATCAATTGCTAAGCACAACGCGGTACATGTCCAAGTGTTATCGCGCAATGTTGTGCTGCCAAGCTTGCGGGCTGTGAGTTTCGAGAGAAGTCAAGTTTCTCTTTTTTTTCAGTAGAGACCGAAATATCTATTTCTGCGTAACATATTTCCTACTGGCCGTCAACTAACCTGCTTGATTATACAAGTGAAAGAACCTATAGCTTTCAAAATAAAGTGCTTAATTCTCAATATTAATAAATCATAACAAACTGCAATACAAGGAAAATTTGCCACTAGCGTGAAATCTTACTGCGCTGCAAAAAAAAAAGCATTCGTATTCAAAGGCTTCGTAATCCGCGCAGAGTGCCGACTGATACAAGTTCTCTTATCAGCTGGCACCATAAAGTCTATACGGCAATATGGCACAACCTCACCATGGAGCAGTGGCTGTGAGCACAGCCACTCAGCGAGTAATGAAACCAACAGGAAATTAATTGAATTATTAATCGTTAATTTGAGCCTCCGGTTTCACACTTGTAGCGATCCAACTGAGGCAGAAAAAATAACGGACGCGCAGTATATCGATAGGAAAGTGGAACCCATGCACGACGGGTACCAATACAGGACCAACGCGCATGGCAACTAAAGTCAGAAAAGAAAGTAAAGAACAGAATGAAGAGTAATCGGTGTGCGTGCGGAACAAAAGGAGTTAAAGTGAGCCAAATGGAAGATTTCCAAGGCGTAGATAAGGCTAAAGTAACCCATGGGTTCGCTTGTTGGTATGAAAATTAACAAAAAGAACTTTAATTTTAAATCAATAATTCGAGTCATATCTCAGCTACCGAACATTGTCAGCATAAAACAGAAAACGTTCTGAAGCTAAAAGCAAAATCGCCTTCACCACAACTACGAAACTCAATTGCACTGACTCGTGCTGCAAATAAACTCCCTTTAGGGGCCCAAAAAGTTTATGGTTGTAATCGACCACAGATCCTTTGAGCAATAACATCATAGACTGAAGGCTCATCTGACGACTGCGCCAGTCGACCGTGCGTCACTAGACCCCGTCCCCTCCAGTAGGCTTCAAATGACAGAAATGCTGACGCTGCATTGCCGACCAACATGACTGTTTTCCTTTGATTGGGAACAGACAACTAGCGAGGCAGCAACTCCTCCCCTAGCGGAGCCATTGGAAGTATATGAAGGCAACTGATTGGAAGATATGTATATGTAAACAGTGAAGGAAATAAGTAAATAATGTTTTTTTATCTACTGCATGTGGCTATAGCCCATACATAGCGTTATATTTGTTACCCTAACGAGACATGTCTCACATTAGTATAATGCTTGCACAAAATGCAACTTGCTCCTGAAGCGATTAAATACTGCATCTATCGCACCCTACAGAGTATAAGCGACTGCTTATTGGGTGGGAGGCCTCAATCAAAGCACTATAATTACAGTACTTTCTCTATTTCTTTGTACAAGAACTAGAAATTTATAGACGATTATCGAAAATGATCTGATACCGCCCCTATACGGTTCGGATAATCGCCTATGGATATCCAACAGGGATATTTGCATCTTTCGGGACTGTCTTAACTAGTTGTATGGTGCAGAATAACACTTAGCTGTGTATGGCAGATGATAGACTGAAAATACAAAAAAAAATGAAAAAGCTTGATTTTCAATCGTTTCCTAATAAATTAATGAAAAATAAATATTGGTTGGTTCTCCGGTTGGGCCGCTAGCGGCACGCGCGTCTTTATAGGCTGTACGAGCTAAACCCAAACAGAAATGATACAAGATGTTTACTTTTCGCTCTGAGTGGTTTGAAATATATATACCAGGTTCATGAGGCGATATATGTAAACTGTAAGAAAAGTAATATCGACCAAGATACTCATAGAAACTGTCGTTGTCTTTGGCGAGTACACTAGGAGGGCACTTCACTGCGACCACCTGCGGCCCAGACCTGAGGCCACACGCCGTAGATTGACCTGGGGCCTTTTTTAGTCAATCTTGTGGTAAGACCTCAACTGGCCGCAGGTGCCCAGGTCTGCTAGTTCATGATGCTAGTTAATTAGGTGACGGACTGTTGCCACACGTAAGTACCTTACATCCCCCTGACCTCATCACTCAAGCCACCTTGTCGGAAAATCATCGGCTATTACTCGAGGTCTGAAGGCGGCGCACTAGGACATTGATATTAATATAATAATAAATAACATGATATTAAAACTTTCCGACTGGGATGCATGAACCGCATTACGTATAAACAAAGGAAAAGGCAGGCCCGACGAGCGTGCGTACGTGTGTCTGTGATAGAAGAAAAAGCACAGAACAAAAACAATGGCCCTAGAAGGAGAACAAAAGCTATTAGCAAAAGCACGCGTCAATAATCAACACAAAAGGGTTGGCTTTATCACAGTCTGTCATCTGTGGAGTATTTGCTGTAGGCAAGCAGCGCTGATAGCTCTCGAGAGGCTCTCCTTATATACTCCAATTACTCATAGATAACGTACTGATAACAGGAGCCAATTAAATCATATCTATGACGACATTATTGAGCTGAATCGCTCGGTCTTTCTTTGCGGAGCAGCCGGTCAACGGACGAGCGTATCGATCGCAAGAGTGAATGTTTAATGAATATTATTTTCTCGTGTCATTGGGAAAGATATTTGAGTTGACCGCCAGCAGTAATTGATACAAATTAATTCAAGTATCTGTTTGCAACGTGCAGAAATATGATCGGCGGCCGAGGTACAATTTTTATGTTGCTGCAACGTACGTGCTGTAGCGCTCTCACATTCTTCCTAGATGTAATACACTTCTGAAATGCTAAATACCCTTTCTAGAGCGTTACGAAATTTGCATACATTGTATATGGGGCGTTTGAGAGGCACTGTAATTTAGATCGGCTGCAGTACGTGTATCATATTTCTAGTTATGAATGAACTTGGAATTAAGCAAGGAAAATACTCCGTGTGCGCATCAATTAAAGCACCGTATATAGCGGGCTTGGTACTTTCGAGCACAGCCATTTGTGTGCAGGCTGGCTGATCCAGATACAGCCGACCAGGTGGAAGTAGGCCGATTGGGCGCAGATTGATGTGGCGCAAACTAATTAGGTGCAGTCTATCTATATAGGCTATGCACCGGATTAGTATATATCATTATAGTGCTTCGCTCGTCACCAGCTGTTGATATGTTTCTTTCGCTACTTAACCTAACCTGACCAATAATTTTTCACCTCACTATTGATATCGTGACGTTACATAACCTAAAATTCTATAGCCTAACCTAGTGTCAACTATAATACAATCTGTTTTTACCTATTCGCAAACACCCTTACTTATAAATAGCTAGGCCTGCTGCAGCTGTTCCGAGCCTTGGTGGTGCTCTGCATGTGCCTCAGTTCCTTCTTTATCTTATAATTTTGGCCACTTTTTATAAGTTCTTTAACTTTTAAAGTTTTAGCAATTTTGACCATATCGACAATTGCGGCAAACATGACGATTTTGGCAATTTGGGTCATTTTATTTGGTGCGTCAAGAAAAAATTAAAAACTATAAACATAGTTATAAATACATATTGTGAATTGCTGCGTAGGGCTGACTGAAACGAAAAATATATAACGGCGAGATCCATTTATGAAGATACATTATTGACATATATAAGCTTCTGAGTTTTTTTAACAATAAAATGGAGAGAAAATAATATCTGTACATGGGCGAATAAATTTTCATACTTTATTGAAAAGGAGCACAAATATGTGCGGCAAATAATATTTTCTCATCTTTAATTTGTAAATAAAGAAAATACGGTTGGACTATATTTTGATGGCGGTACGAACAGTACACTATAGCTTAATTTTGTAGGTATATATGTAGTATATACTGGAGCTCAACTCTACCAATAATTTTTATGACAGGTGCGAAGGTACACACCAATTACATCGTAAACGCAGTAATAAACTGTAGGTAATAGTTTCTGAGTATTATACGGGTTGCTATAACAATTCAGAGATAGCTTGATAACGGTGAGCGTTCTCTCTCTCTCTCTCTCTCTAACTCCCTGCTGCATGTGCACTGCCTGACATATAAATAACTATATATAGAGCACTCTGAGAGCGCATACCTCCGCCAAGTGAGGCAACGGTAGTAAAAAATTCAAATTGGCTCTGAAACCATGATTTTCCTTGTATCAACTCCAAAATCTAATCATTTGTGCCTTTTGATAGTAATAGCAGCATGTACAATTTCTTGAAGATCCGTTCATAACTTTTTGAGTTATGCTGCTAACAAACGTTATAACAAATATACAAACGAACGAACTGATCTGCACCAGAATTTAATCCTTTATGTCTTTCAACATTTCTAACAACCCCTATAAATTTCATAAAGATACATTCATTATTTTTTTATTTATTGTACTAACAAGCATAAGATTAAAAACAGTGACAAACGAACGAATGAACACACGGCTCATTACTGAAATTTGGTCATTTACTCTTCGTTATATACCTAACAACTCATGTGCATTTCATAAAAATTCATCCATAACTTTTTTGAGTTATGGCATTGAGAATAATGAGGGACACAAACAAACAAACCGATGGACGGATCTTTACCAAAAGTTAATCATCCGTTCTTCCTAACATGCCTAACAATCCCTGCAAATTTCGTTCAAATCGGTTAATAACTTTTTGAATTATCTTGGTGACAAACAGACAGACAAACACGACGAAAACATAGCCTCCTTGGCGGAGATAATAATGCCAAATATTATGCATAGCGAAAATCAGGAAGACGGATATTGTGTAACAATTAAAAATAATTTAATATTCGTATGTGACGTCTCCCTGCGCCCTTGCACAGAGCTATGCAAGAGAAAGTAAGAAACAAAAAAAAAGATGAGAGCAGTAGCATGGGTGGCAATTAAACAAAAGAAACGATATATGCAAACGGAAAACCAAGAAAGAAGAGGCAGACAGAGTAACCTTTTCACCTTTTACTAAATTATAATCTGTATAGTTCGTCCGTATAAACGTCCGTCAAGAGAAATAATTTTTACTTTGTAATAAGGCGAAGGTAAAAGTAACTTGACCGCACAATCAAACCGGGATATCCTCTTGCACTGGCCCGTGCTGCAGTTGAATACCTGCTAGCCCCAGAGGAGTGCACGATTGAGGTCGATCAAAGATTGCCAGAGCTATGGAGTCGAAGACGGAAAATTCATGCGACAGCTGCAACCCCTCGACCATCCCCATTTCTGGTTAAGGTCAGTATCCAAGCAATAGCGTCAGAACTCCGGAATGCTGACTCAGCAGACCAAATATCGCAAGAGCTTAGCTGCCTGGCGAGTTGACTCAAACTCCGATACTCTGCGCCTGACAGTGTGACTATCCAACATCTTCCACTTGTGGTAAGAGGTGATAACTTGTGAACATACGCATTCTGAATGCTTTCATGTTCAAATGTGTTGTATTTTATATCGCTATACATATACTGAAAATTGAAAATCATGTCATTGCAATATTAAAAAAGCCAAAGAATATGATAAGTTAGTGCAACCCAGTCGGAAATTATGGTTGTGATTATAGTAGAACAACTATGATTATGGTCGACACTTTGGTTGTTTATTATCGATATATCCTCCATATTCAACCATTTATGGGGTGCAGTATGGTAGAGATATGTCACAACCTTCGACC
>LQNS02000211.1:22492852-22511625 GCA_001587735.2 Parhyale hawaiensis
CACAGGAGGACCGAGGGAGCCGGAGCCACGCAAGTTGTGCTGGTGGAGGAAGTTAATACAATTAGCTGATTGTGCGACCACGAGCTGCTGCATTGCAAGCGTGCTAGATGCTGCGGTGGTGCTGGTGGTGCAACGGTGGTGCGGTGGTGGTAGTACGGTGGTGGTGCAGCGGTGGTATTGGTGGTGGTGGTGATGGTAGTACGGTGGTGGTGGTATGGTGGTTGTGGTGGTGGTGTGGCGGTGGTACGGTAGTCGTGGAGATGGTGTAGCGTTGGTATGGTACGTGGTGGTGATTTTGGTTGTGGTGGAGTTAGTGTTGCAGTGCACTTGGTTCAGAATTACGATGACGGTGATGGTGCAGTGGTACGAGAGATTTGGCTCTGAAGGTAGTGGTAAAAGGCGCCCTGAATGTACTGGTGCAGTGGTGGTAAGTGCATCCTGAGACCGCGGAAGCAACGTCATGGGACACAGACCAGCAAGGAAGTGGAGCAAGAGTTGAGATAACGAAGGTCTGGCAGTGACGGGGACTGGCAGGGCATAGGGCTTAGAAGCGGAAGTGCATGGTGGTAAAAGGACTTGGCCTTACAAATCTTAACTGGTGTCTGAGAGAGTGAAAGTGCAGCGGTGATGAGGTTTGGGACTGTGTGAGTGGGTGGGATTCAGTTATTGTGGGATTTGAGAATGAAAGTAAAGTGATGGGATAAACCGGGTTTTTAAAAGTGATGGCGGTGCTAGGGCACGTGTGGTAAAGCAGCACGATGGTGATAGTGAGTAGACGTTGTTTCAGAAGAGACGTGAGAGAGACGTGTGGTGTAGCAGTGATGGAGCGTAGTGAATTTAGCTTCTAATACTTTGATGCTGGCAGGATTGCCGTGTGTCGTCGTTGTTAGAACAGTAAAAATATGAAAGATAGCTAAAATCCTGGAAGAAGTCACCGTAGAATAATCATTGTCGTTAGGCATGTTATGAGAAAAGTAAGTTAAAAACTGGTACCAGGTACCGAAGACTTTTAATGGCCTGGCATTGTGCGTTTTCGGTTGAGCCAATTCAGAAAATGATCGAAAACCAGGGCCAGTTTAGAATTTCGGCGGTTTAAACATTAACCAACCGATCAGATTTTTGCTTAACTCGTTCTCCTGACCGTCTGCATGCAAACAATCTATACATACGACGTTGAAGTTATTACTTACAGTAAGTTGCACAGTTGCATGGCGTAGGCGGTCAAGTTGACTTTACAGTAACGAGTCATTATGAAATATCAAGCGTAACTACCTTGTGTTATCTATTAAACTCTTCCCAAAAGTGCGCGGGCTGGCTAGTCAGCCAATGAGTTGCCATATGCATGTAGCAGTCACAGCTATTCTTAAGTTTTAACTACCAAGTTTCGATACAATGTCTGCCGAGATCTCCACTAAGCATAAAAAATAAATTAGCTAG
Source organism: Parhyale hawaiensis (assembly GCA_001587735.2). Lineage (NCBI taxonomy): Eukaryota > Metazoa > Arthropoda > Malacostraca > Amphipoda > Hyalidae > Parhyale > Parhyale hawaiensis. Next base: position 22,494,290 of record LQNS02000211.1, read on the forward strand.
TCGTCAATATAATGCACCGATAACAAACGCTGTGCGGTTGCAGTTCATTGTCAACACCAGTGTATCAGTCTATTTTTCTAGAAAAAGATGGTAATATTTTCGTAACACACTCGTGCCCTAAATGGAAAATTGTGATGGGAAGTTACGTGATCTAGTTTAACCAGGTTGTGCTGCTTCACCACGAAGTGCACTTCCGTACTAATAGAATGCGACACAGAACCTTTTTCACAAAATAATATATGGTTAAAATAGGCTCAGGGGATCAACATAGATTTTTCAAAACTTTTTTATTTGTGAACCGATTGTTCTGAAATCTGCACAGTATATGTAATTTTGAAAAAGAAACACATTTTGGTCATATAACGTTTTTGATTTAGGCCTTAGTTTTTGAGATAATAGGGAATATATATAAATATATATGTAATTTTTGGAAATTTCAAAGAATAGAACTCAATGAGTTTTCATGCTAAAAAAACAATGACAGTTTTAGCATCCTTGAAACATTCCTAGCAAAACGTAAGAGCCAGATTTTCCATTTTCTATTTCATTTTTTTATATGCGATTTTCGATCGCTAACTGAAACATAGTAAAAAAAATTCTGTTTTGAGCTGTAATAAAAAAAAATATATGAGGGCAAAAATGGAAAATCCGGCTTTTTTGGTTTGTTCGATATGCTTTAAAGATTTAAAAAACTGTCATTATTTTTTCCTAGCATGAACTCATTGAGTTCTATTCTTTTGAAATTAAAAAAAAATAGATAATTATTTATACATTCCCCATTATCTCAAAAACTAAGGCCTAAATAAAACATGTAGGAGCAAAATGTGTTTCTTTTTCAAATATACATATACTGTGCACATTTCAGGACAATCGGTCGATAATCGATCATTTCCCCCCCCCCCTTTGGGCCCCTTTTTGGGGGTTATAGTGACCGTCACTCCATAATAATTTGGGACACATTTCCCACTGCCTATAAGGACCCTTTTTCGAAAAAAAAATTATAATTTTGACCAAAATCGCCGCGTTGATTTCCTTATGTGAAAGTATGTATGCATGGTAATCGCCCTGCAATACAGAACATTTTTATATAGCTGTTTCGATTACTGAAAATGAATAAAAGTGCATTTTACTTTAGCTTTAAGACTTAAAAACGTTTCTAATGTTCTAGAAACTTATAAGAATTGTTCGGTTACACGCAGTGTTCTAAACGCTATTGCACTCAGTCTCCCAGTAGTGTTCCTGAGCTCCTTGTTCTCAAACTCTACCAAGTTTTTAAGATTTCACAGCTGTACTAAGTCTCTATACCAGTATTGCAAGACTCCAGGCGCTAGATGTCCACCAAGTGTTGACAAATTCCAGGCACTCAATGTCCACCAAGTGTTAGCAAATTCCAGGCACTCAATGTCCACCAAGTGTTGACAAGTTCCAGGCACCCAATGTCCACCAATTGTTGACAAAGTCCTGGAACTCGATGTCCACCAAGTGCTCCGAAACTCTCGTCACTCAATCTCCACTAAGTTTGTAGTACTTCCAACACTCGATCTCCACTAAGTGGTCTTGAACTCCTGCCACGCGATCTCCCCAATGACATCACACTTCGCTTTCCCTAAGAGAATTTTTGATCACAAATGAAGCTACTTTGAGATTTTAGCATTTGAGGCGGCCAAAAATTCTGTTAGAGTTACGATCTCTCTCACGTGATGCCTCGGTAATGTATGTATATTAGTTAGTTCTACAAAACATGGCCGATAGCTCCTTCCATAAAAAGGAAACTGATCGGATTTGAGCCGTCCAGGGAGTATACATCGATAACGAGCAGCCAACTTTTTGCGTTAAAATTTCCCATGACGATGGCTAGACGCGGCCAGTAAAGAGTGCCTCCTAGTCTATAATGATCAAATATTGTAATAAACACCGTTGTGTTCGTCTAATTTATCACTCTCAGTTGCATAGATCGTATCTTTAATCAGTCTATCGGTCGATTTTATAATGCTGAGATGACGAAGCATTGACTGACGATGGTAGCTGGCCAGTTAGAAATGCTGATATTCATTTTGCATTCATTTTTGTCTGCAGGCGGAAAAGGATAGCAAATGTCTTTCCCCGAAGTAAGAGTAGTGAGACTATGATGAGCAACGGACAGTTTCTAAGAAAAACGTAAAACGAACTGAGCGCAATTCTTCAAGCGAACTGGCAAATGATTTCAACTGCATCCTGGAAGGTTGCGTATATAAATACATGGGAGAACGTTCGTTGCTAATTCAAGAAAATTATTTTATTATTCTCCTTCCTTGCGGCCAGGGAATAGGATGGCAATGCAACGCTCGAAGAGTTGGCAGAGCACGACTTTTTTCGATGCTTTAAATAATATCACCTAGGGTGTTGCAATGTTTCATCTAAGGTAGAATCGGGATCTCGAGCACGAATAAATCCAATGTACGTTCAGTGCCACTAGTTTAATATAAAGGAGTCAGGAATGTCTCCGCTATAACTGAGTGACGTAGAGACGAAACTCGTGTGGTCGAGGTGGTCGATTCACCTGAAGTCCGTGACAGCAGATGAAGAGATTCAATTTCGGCGGGGATGCCCGCACCAGAGCAACAGATTGATGTGTCATTGCCGCAATTACTCGGTCGAACGTACCAGTTTGAAGGTTCTGTCGCGTTACCATATCACCTCACAAACGGACGCCTCAGCTCTATATCTTCACTATAGTGTGAATGCACCCATTGCATTGTTACTCTGGCCAGTGCAGCAGCAGCAGCAGCAGCAAGAGACCACGTGTGCCGTAAAATAATTCCAGTTCTGACTTACTACATTCAGTACACAGCAGTGAGCAGACACACTGTACATTGTTACCCTGGTCACTGTAACAGCAAGAGACCCTGAGTGGCGCAGATTTAGAGACTACATACGAAGAAAAACAACAGAGGCACGACGCACGGAGGACACGGAGGGGGAGAGAGGGAGAGGGGCGCGCAGTTATCGGATTAACTCAGCGGGAAATTGGATAAGAGAACGAGACGGTGATTGGGGAGTGATGGCTCCACAAAAAAAGATCTCGGCTAAAAGATGAAAACACACCACACAGCTTGCGTCCTTTTCCGACAAGACAGTTTTGAGAGCTTAGCTTGATCGAGTTGTAATCAGCGGTGCAGCGAAGCGTCGAGATGTGGGGAATGTCTCAGTAGGCTGGGAAAGCCGCCGAGAATTGCTGTATAAGGCAGTCTGATGGCAAATCAGTGGTGACAGTCTTAACAAGTCGTGAAAAGTTGGGAAATTTTTCGAATAACGCAATGCGGCAATTTACTCTGGAGATATTTTGGGAAGCGTTTTCGGTGGGATGCGTCAAAGGTTAGTATTAAATGAGACAACGAATCCCTAACGGGAAATGGGCATAGATACTCTTTGTGCCGTGCTTGTTTTTCCCTGATCAATACTTTCACCGGTAAATCCAAAGCGCACGAGTCAATTCACCTCCGACGAGATCACTCTGCTAAACCGCTGCTGCACTGAATACGTGTGCAATATTGTTGGACAAGGAAGAAGTTGTTTGGTCACAGTGCTGTTACATGTTCTCCTTCCGATGACCCGTCAGCGGAAGAATCCAATGCCCAGAAAGTGCGGAGGTTGTGTAACACTCACCAATAACACACTGTCGTCCAATGCACTTAATATCATCCACTGTGTGAACAACAGGGAATGACGCAGTGCACAGCATACTAGTCGTTTGCTTGACAGGGGCCAGTCAAGACACAGATTAAACTCTTCAAAATTTCATTACAGTAAGCATCGCTGTACAAATTGAAATAAGTAACTGCCGCAGCTCCACAATATCAGGAAGCAAAGAGCGTAAAACACTCTCTGCTTCCTGTGCAACACTCATCAAATCAGTACACGAGACAAGATATCAGATCGACAGAAGACCCAGGACGTTCTCCATGTACGTGGCATCACATCAAGTCAGAGTAAAAATTTTGAAAACGAAATAAAAAGACACGATTCAACACTCTAATGAGAGGGTATCCGAAAAAGCCATAGAGGAGAAAAGCCCTGGTGGGAAATATCCATTAGAAAAAAGAGCTGAATCATAAAATTCTCCTTGTTCTTCCCTCCGTTCCTTCCTTTCTTAGTTCATTTGTGTGTTAGTACAACCGTTACGCTTTTACAACTAGGAGAAGATTCAACTTGCAAGGATCTCCGGATATCACCTCAGAACCGAAGAACTGGTGCTAAGTTTTAATTTTTTAAGCTGTTATAGCTGGCAGTTCATCGAAGTCTCTCCTGCTAATTGGATGGTTGTTTTGCTCTTCATGAAGACGGGGAGCTAAATGTGTGGGTTTTGCAAGTGGCAAACCTGTTCTGCTTGATATACCTAGACGTTGGTCAACGTGGGCTTTGTAATGTTGTCCAGTGCTGCCGATGAACAGAGCAAAGCAGCTCTTGCAAGAAAATTTGTAAACAACACTAGACAAAATATTTGTGGGAGGCTTGTCATTGAATTAAAAATAGGAGCCTATGGTAAATGTGTTTTTTGTAACAGAACCTGAAGTTTACGTACGGGTAGACTTCGGAAAGTTTTCAGGGACTTGACTTTATCGACTGTGGTTTTGCTGTAGTAAGGGAGTGGAAAAAGTCCAATTTACGAACGGTAGCTTTAATTATAGCGGGATAGAATGGTTTATCAAGAAATAGTTTGCAGTGGTGATCTAGAAGGTGGTGTGGGTAGCCGTTATCCATAAAACAAAACCCAGCCTCAATATAGTGAAAATAGCTGTACCACTCGTCACGATCTATAACTGACGCTTTTCCTCCTACTGTACATGCTCTTTTTTCTCGGCATCCCATATCGTCCGACCCTTAAATAAGGACTCCCCGAGCGCATCACTGTCATTCGCTGTTTAGGTCTCCTCCTGTCAGCATCGGCCCAAACCTAGTTTATTTCAAATAAAATTACTCCTTTTAGATTCTTTTAACTTCATTCTTTCATCTTTTAAACTTCTGATGATGGGAGATGGACAATCCCGAAACCTTAAGTTTTAATGAAATCTGTCGACACTCATGTTTATTTTAGAGCCTGGCACGATGGCCATCGCCGATTATACGATAGCGATGGTGTGTAGACCATCGCCATCGGAGAAACTACGATACTACGATGGAACATCGCAAAAAATTCATCGGCGATAGCGATGGTCCGATGGAAATCGTATCAAGCAAATGGCGAAGGCCATTTTGTCCATCGGCGATGGTGTTATGAGGAAGAAATGGTCTGATGAAATGGCTGAACATGCCATCGGCGATGGCATACGATGGGCATCGTTATCAGTTGTACTTCGGATGCCGATGAAGTATGGCTAACACTACAGAAAAACAGTCTTACGAGTTTGAAAGATTCAGTTTTTAGTAACATTAAAAAAATAAAACAAAGAGGGGATCACAAAGTTTATTTCAATACATTTCTCAGATCTAACAATGTCAATTAATAACCTGGGCCTTACACTTCGCCCCATTTATCAGCTGGGAATAGTATTACTGGTTTGAAAATTGCACACAGGCCGAGGTTATAAGAGATGCTGCTTTTATTCGATGTATGTGGTCTGAGATGTTTGCATTTTGAAAATGTATTAATGCGATGGTCCATAGCCGATTGGGACGCCCTACGATGGCCATCGCCGACGGTTATTTCATCGTAGGTCATCGCCAATTAAAACTAGCGATTGTTTGTTCCGATGTCGATGGAGCGATGGTATTGTCATCGCCATCGTAAGAACGACGATGATGGCCGTCGTACCATCGATTTTTTCATCGTAAGATGATCGGAGATGGCGACCTCTGCTATTTTACATTGAAGACAATTCGAGCTGATTGTTCATCAGCACATACTGTATCTAACATAAGCTTAATGTTTTTCGAGCATGTGGTGTATGGTATACTTGGTGTGTTGTTGAATTACCTCTTTTGAAAACACTGATGCTATAGAAGTTGGATTGCATTTAGTGAAAGAATGTTGTCAGTCTGCTAATTTATGTTCACCAATTTTCCTTTGGATTGACGTTCTGGAATTGGATATAAATTTTAGTCAAAGATGATAATAATAAGGCGAATGTATCGCAAGCGAGTACACTCATAATTCATAAGAAATAAAAGGTCTTTCCAAGCGGGAAGGACTCCATGACTCCATTTTCCGCATATCCATAACTACGTATCAAATATCACCTTTATTATTTTCGCTTGTGGTTATACATTTGTCACTTATGAGCCTCGGTAACTGTATAGCCACCGTAAACAACCCAGATTAATACGATTATTATATATCATGATTATTTATGAAAACAAATTGGAAATCATGGTAAAAGAAATTATACGTAAGCCTCAAGGAAATATATGTGGGGCAACAAATGAATGCCAAGAAGTTACACGCTTGCTTGTTGAGCGTGTCTAATACAGGCCGTATCTCTGACACATAGGAGGACAGTTTCTATAATGGCACACAAATCGGTTATTTCAGAGAATACTGCGTCTGAATAATGTAGTGTAATATTCAAAGACATGGCATGGATTTGCTTGCCAAGATATTTCAAACATACCAAACTAAACTTTTCGCAAATTTCTCTCGTATAAAGCAATCCAAGTGTCATACACACCCTCATAAAAAGGAGACTGCCAAATTCTATGAGACAACAAAAATCGCATATATGCATTGCCCCCAGAAATAAACTGCCAACCGCCAAAAAAAATTCGTAAGTGAAGCAAGCCTGATATTTCGTTATGCAGTCGAGTTGGGAAAAATCTGCTATTAATTGTTGGCCGCATTCTCAGGATAGAAAGAAGCACCAACGTAGCTCTAATGATTGCCAATCTTCAGAAAAAAGGCTTAATTTAGCCCAGGAGTAGCTTCAGGAAGTGAGTGGAGTTTCTCTGTTATTAGATTTCAGACGACATCGCATTGAGTCATCAACCCAGTGCACATGTTTTCCGAATAGAAGTAAAATGACTAATGCGGCAATAAAATCATCTGTTAGGCATTCAGACAATTAAGTTGGTTTTGACATGAAAGGTAAAGTCAACTTTGACTGTACCATCCACTGGGACACCCACACGCATTGGTTTGTGCAGCAGATATAAGCCAACTGGCCACAGAGGAGTAAGTACAGCTGCAGCCGACCACGGGTCGCTAAGAACTATGGCGCCGAAACGGAAGGTTCAACGACCCGAGCCTCCCTATCCTACCTTTTTTGGTTAGGTAGATGCATCAACACAGCTCCGCATACCGAGCAATTGCCGACTCAGCTGCGGATGCCACAAAGATCGCCCCGGCAGGCTCGATCCTGGCACCTCTAGCACAGAAGTCCGACACGCGTGGCACGCTGCTGTTGTGGGTATGCGTCATTATTAATAAAAAAACTGAGCTGAGCGAGTATGCGTCAGTTGGAAAATTCGCGTCAATTACCTCCGCCAATAAGGTTATGTTTTCGTCGGGTTTGTCCTTCTGTCTGTCATCAAGATAACTCAAAAAGTTTTGTACAGATTTGAATCAAATTTACAGGGATTGTTAGGTATGTTAGGAGGAACGGACTCTCATACCGACCCTGTCAAACTTACTCTCAAATTCATCGAGATAATCCACAAGTTTTTGAAAAAAAATTGTTAAACCAAGGCATCGTCACCGATTCCACTTACCGTTCACTTTACAATTCATGTGCTTCACCTGTCTTGTACGGCCTTCCAAAGGTCCACGAAGTCGGTGCCCCCTTAGAACCCATTCTAGCTGCATATAAAACACCATCCTACCCTATTGCAAAATTTCTCGTTCCATTACCTGAACCGTTAACAACCAATCAGCATACTTTGCGCAATTCGTATGACTTCCGCGACCGCATCAAAACCCTCCAATTGCCCCCAATGCCTACTTAACCAGCTGACATCAACTCCCTTTTCACCAACATCCCCGTAGACGAAACCACAGATATTATCTGCAGCACAGTCTTTGAAGACACGGACCTATTCCACAACATGGACAAACTTACGTTCAGAACTCTCCTTAGTCTTGCTATTAAAGATTCTTTTTTCATGTTTAACAATAGACTGTACAAGCAAATAGAGGGAGTTTCCATGGGCTCCCCACTTAGCCCCTCTCTAGCAAATATCTTTCTCTGCCATCATGAAACTCTCTGGCTCACCAACTTCCCAAATGACTTCAAACCGATCCACTGTAATCGTTACGTAGATGACACTTTCCTCATATTCAACAGTCAAACAGATTCCGATTTATTTCGGCAATATTTGAATAGCAAACATCCAGCTCAGTGCCAAAACCAATCAGATAATTCTTTAGCCTTTTAAGATGTCCTAGTAACTAATCAAGACTCCACATTAACCACTGGAGTTTATAAAAAATCGACATTCTCAGACCTCGGAACCAATTTCTTTAGTCACTGCTATGATCCTACCTTGCATTTTCGAACGAAGTCGACTTTCTCCAAACATTTTTGAAAAATAACGGCTCCTCGCACCACCTCCTAGACCACTACTGCAAATTGTTCCTACAGCGTCTTTTTGTGGCCACGCTCGTGATCAGAATCACCGTGATCACTGAAAAGCACAAGAACGGTCAACGATTTAGTAAACAAACCAGAGACGCCATGTCAATTTTCGAAAAACATATTTTTATCGTATTTTTGCGGAAAGTGGTAGGGAATGGATTTCTTATGAGCCTTTATTTTGAAGCCAATGCATAACTGAACTAGCAGTATTTAAAGCATTTTGAACATACACAGCCATAAAACTAAGGGAACTACAATTCTGGAAGTCAATGTTGCAAACAATCATCATAACATTCAATTTATCCCTAAATATACGAAAACCTCACGGCCTTGCATTTCAAATCTTGAATTTTTACTTGTCCAACGGCTGGAATCACTTTGATTACGCATGATTAGCGTGCGGAGGAAATCACGCTGCAATCAATTCTCACCACTGATCATGGTTGATTGCCATCGGAAACACATCAAACTGCGGTTACAAAAACGCGTGAATCATGCACGATCAGGGGGAATCATCCGCGCGGTGGTCACAAAAAAACGCCTCTAGACAAACTGTTCGATCCCGGCATTAACAAACGTTCGGTCCGTAAATTGGACTTCTTCCACTACCGCACTACAACGAAACCTCCATTAGTGCAGTCAACTTTTTAAAAGCGTTCCTCTCTGAAGCGTACCTACCCACATATAAACTTCAAATTTTCCTACAAAAACACATTTACCATACGGTTCTATTTCAAATTTAAAGACAAACCCCCACACCACTACAGTCCAGTGTTATCTACCTTTACCAATGCAAGGCCTGCAGCGCCTCTTATATCGGTAGCACTGGACAACACTTTAAAGCACGCATTGGCCAACATTTAGGTGTATCCAGTCCAACCGGCTTACAACTTGCGAAATCCTCACATTCAGCCCCTCGCCTGCATGCCGAGCAAAACAACCATCCCACCAGCAGGAACAACTTCTCAATCATAGACTCTTCCAACCCAATCGAGCCCACATTAGAGTCCCACCACATCCACAGAACAAAACCTAGTCTTAATATTATGACCTCAGCTGTACCGCTGCACATTTTCCGTACCTAGCCTCACATCTGCTGACTGTACAGGAGCTGCCATCCGGCCCATCTACGTGGCTCTGTTCATTTGCGTTGCAGACCCCCCCCCCCCTCGCTAGCACCCTTACTCCCCCGAGTCGGAAATAAAGAAATTTTGTATTTTTTATAGGTTATAGGTGCTTTTATAGTTATTCTGATGATGGGATCCTTTATCTCGAAACATTAAAGAATTTCAAGTATGTCGACTTCATATTATTAATAATTACCCTAGTTTATATATCTATGTATATCGGCGAGGTAATCTCTAGGTCCCCAGATCGAGTCCTGGCTCGATGCTTCGTGTTTATTCTATTAAAACACAAGGGTGGACGGATGAGCCCCCCCCCCTGTCTGGATTATTCCGGGTGTTGACGGGACGAAATACTGTAATCTACATATGGAGAGAGGTGCTCACACACCTACCCTCAGCTGTAGTACGTTGCCCAGTCGTACGCCTATACCCTGTCAACCCTAACAAGATACCGACATTGGTGGGCAGTAATACATTTTATTCACGCGTCAGTTCTGCGAACTCTCATCAGTTAGTGAGTGAACTATTATGTGTGATAAATCGAATGGACCTATAGTGCAACAGCTCGCGCATGTGGGAATCTACCTCTAGTCACTTGGACAAGACCGAACAGACTGCACTTGCCGTATCCCAACGCTAGTCCGCGTGTTCGCAAAGAGCGGAAAGTTCCATCACGCTTCCCCGATTTTGTTCTAGAACCATTAGACCGGGTGCCAGCAGGGGTTTGGTCAGCTGAAAAGCAAAATAATTCTTGACTGCATATTGAAGTATTACTGATACCATAGTGCACAGAAATGGAAGTATCTAGCAGGGTTGTGGTGGTGGGTGTGGTCACAAAGGCAAACAAAATATATGGGAATTATTGAGCACGATCAGCTGATAAGTGTAACATTTGGCAACAGTACATGAATGTTACAGATACCTTCGCAAGTACAGGAAAGGTAATACCAAACATTTCAGTGATGGGATGACCCTGGCAGAGTTGCATAATTGACCCCCCATTCCATAAAGATTTGCAATCTGCATCTAGTGAACCAAATTTCAAAGTCATATCAGAACACGAGAAAAAAAAGGGTTTTTTACGATAGCTAAACAACAATAGAGAAAACCGTAAGCAATTTGGTCTGCTCTTTCGTGCCCATTTTGCTTTCTTTCAATTAATACTCGTCCTTTTACTGATCTACCTTTCGTCTGCTCTTCCCGACTTGTTCCCATGCTTGTAGGTACTGCAAGGGAAAACTTTCGTGCATGGGTTCCACGTTTCTATCGACATACTATACGTCCATCGTTTCTCCATCTGTTAGATCGTCATTGTAGCGGAAACGGAGGCCCAAACAATTCAATATAATAAGTTTGTATTAAGAAAACAACAGAGACAATTGGCAGTAATATCACAGAGGAGACAATAGAGATCAGCGTCACTGCAACCACTCCTCCAGATAGGCGCAGGATTGCGGCGTGATGCTACCAATGTCACTGCAGCGCTCCACCATCTGCAACGAGTGCAAGATAGGACATCAGCAACTTATTTTTGAGTATAAATTTCATATACATGAACGTTGGTGCCCAGAAAATCCCCAACTAGGCACGCAAACTAACTAAATTTTGCTCAAATTCATGTAATGGTTTTCAAGTTTGAGTTGTTCTATTTTGAACTAATTCCAACTATCAATGGCTTTATTGTAGGTACTTGAAAGTGCCCAGAAAAGGACTCTTGACGGCTCGCTACCGAAAAGGTGCGGACTGGTGCAGGCCTTGCAGAAAATTTGCCCCTCAAAGAGTTAGCCAAGGAGCTAGGGAGAGATCTAAGCACTTTGTGTTTACATGCGAAGACCTCCTACACCATACCAAGGAAAGATAAGAGCACGACAAGAACCTTTTCACCTCGTAATATTAGAAAATATACCGAGACGCGAGCAAGTATCCGAACAGCACTAGCGCTGCCATGCAGTGTTTGACAAAGCTGACATCACTCCTTTGTCCAGGCAAACTCGATGCAATGTTTTCAATGAATTGGCGGGGTACGTTAAGCCTGTCACCAGACTTCCATGGAATAAAATCCATTGGGGAAAAACGCATTGCTAGGGCACAATTATTATTATTATTATCATTATATTGGTATTATCCCGCTATTTCTGAAACTAAGACAACCAATAGCGATCTAAGATGATTTACTCGGCTTACAGCCGGAACCACAACGTTGTACTCAGGTGGCAAGAGCTGAATGACGAAAAGAGAAGATGACAGAAGAAAGAAGCCCCCGTGCGAACGGTCCCATCTGTGGCCCTCCGCACGGGCGAGGTAAGAGCCCCACCGAAAAAGTCGGTTACCTCGATCGGCGGCCCACCTCGCGGACAGAAAGGAAACATAGAGCACATACCTAACTGTACAAAACTAACCTTCTCACCAGGAACTGCGGCCAGACGCTACATCCCCTGCGCAGAAGGCACTGGGGACCCTTCAGGGCACAAACAAACTTCTAAAATATTCCCTTTACCGATAAAGTTAGAGTTACCCTTGACCGTCAGGATAGATGGGCCAGAGTGTGAATTCCCTTGGAGCCTATTTCGCATTGATTGCGACGCCAACAAGAAGGCGGAAGTGTTATGTTTTGGGCCGGGTATCATAGGTGACGAGCTTATCGGATCTATCCGTGTACCTGAAGGTGTCGAGCTGAGTTACGAGTCAACCTAACATAACGTTTCTGATTTAGCAATTTCCACCCGGGCTCGATGATCTACCATAGTTATGTTGCCGTCAAATTATTTTCATGTATGTACTACAATGCTCCATCCCTTTCAGCAAAGATCACCACTTTTTTCCTCGGAACTTTAGGCATCAGGGGGAGAGCGTACTTATGATTTGACAACCTTGCTATCCTAACCTTAATCCAAAGAACAGCTGGGGTGAATTTTGAAAAGGAAGATTGAAGGAGTACAGTTCACATTCCCCAGCAGACAAAAGACTGTTGAACGTCCTTTCGAAGAATAGAAGTTAAGTCGACAATTAACTTATTTCTCTAATGCATAGCTGTTAAATTTAATATCGCCCGCGAACGGAGTGAGAGAGGTGATAATATTTTCGTTGAAGATTTAATTGTATATACATATATATATCGAATTGGCCTGATAGAGGTACACCCCCTCCGAGAACCTTGCAGGTTAGGGGCCAGGACTGGTTCTGCTAAAGTTCTATGTCAAATATAGGTATTTATATGGGTTCACTATGTCTTAAACTTCTTATTTCACTATGGGAACCAGTCCTGGATTGCCTAACCTACAAGGTTGGCGGGGTAAGAGCTCATTGTTAGGGGGGTGGTACTAGGGTGGATGGTCGTGATGGATGGTGGCAGCACAAAAAAAAAAAAAATTCACGTTTTACTATCGAGAAGTGGGCGTGCGTTGGAACGTAGACTTATTTTCCTTCAAAATGAGACCAAATTTGCATAAATCCACGGTGTTTACAGTGTTTTTTTTTCTCATACTATTTGAAGATTGAGGCCGTTAGCTGGCCAGAATTTTGGTACCTCTATCGAACCAGACGGCCACTTAACAGGCCGTATACGAATATTCTTAGCCATATAATAGCCTGTTTTGAAATATATATCTGTACATAGGTATATATATGTCTATCCACCCAAAAACAGGTAGGAGTTGAGCTTTGTTCATAATTTTTTGCAGAGAGTCTGGTCGGTTGACCTAGATGTGAACAATGTCAAAAAACTAGGATTAGCTGGCCATCAAAGATGACAGCGATAAATTTTGTTTAGCTGTCCACCACCCAAATGAGGCAGGAGTTGAGTCACAATAATATTTTTTTTGAGGCAGTCAGGCGCATTGTCTGAGATGTGAAAAATAGCAAAAATTTTGAGTTAGCTGGCCAGCAACAATGACGGCGTTGAATCTGTAACTCCACCCGAAAAGAGGCAAAAGGAGTTGAGTAATGTTCATAATTTTTTCTAGGGAGTCAGGTGCGTTGACTTAGATGTGAACAATGCCAAAAAACTAGAATTAGCTGGCCATCAAAAATAGCGGCGTTGAATTTGCTCCTTAACGCGGGTGATGGTCTTGCGCCACGAGGCATTCTAGTTCATTATGTTTTTCTATTGTTGCTGAGGTGTTCATTGATCTAATTAGTACAATTATGATCTTGAAACACAGTTCTTTTACCGCAAATGTACCTTTTCACTAACCTGCAATAAAGTGATTGACTGTTAACATAAGTTCAAAATGCAAAACAACTCGTAATAGTAAAATACTGCATGAACTCAAGCGAAATTGGGTTAGTTGTCGTACCTAGTTGTAGTTTTTTAGGGCTCCAGCATTCATTTACATGAGATTTATATTACTTCATACATAAACAAAATCATGAATTGTAATAAAGCGAATTACAGTTCGGTGATTGGTGTGGTCTTTGGTCAAGGTAGAAAGAAAAATATGCATCGAAATTATATTAATTAGATTAATTCAAGACTCCCTAGACACAAGAGAAAGAGGGAGAGCGTAGAAGTAGTAGGAGAAGTTTTACTAGCACTTCAGTGGCAAAAAGCCTTAATCGCGCCCAACTCTTCCTGTATCATAGACCGCAACAATACTAGACTCTCAAGTCCAAAAGTGACCTCTGACGCTGGCGGCCAAAATGAGAAAAATGGGATTTTCTCAAGAGCTATTATGAACATGTCCAGACACGGTCATGCAGGCAAGCGCCTGGGAAGTGCGTCCCCGCCGTATCCAAGATACCTTCTCCGCAAGAAAAATGTTGGGTACAATGGAATTTTTTTCTTCAGCATTAGATAGGGGGAAAAGAATAGCTCTTGAGAAAATCCCATTTTTCCGTTGCTGACTTCAGGCCGCCAGCGTCAGACCTAAGGGACAAGAACTGTTGCGGTCTATGCCTGTATTTAACCACAGGCTCGTGCGAAGCTTGGGCGTGAAGTATGTCTCATTTTATATTAAAGAAAAGTATTAAGGAGGAGACTATTATTAATTTTCATTAAGTATATGTATTTAGCAAAGAAAAGGATAATGTCATAGTTGGTGGTGGTATCTATCGTGATGAGTTCATCACACTTTATTATGAAGGTCACATCTAATAAGGAAAGTCTTAATAGCGTCTCTGTTGAATTGGCCACGAGGCCCCTCAGCCAGCATTCCCCGGAGTATGGAGTCAGCATTCTGTCCATCAAGGTCCGGATAACAGTCCCTCCGCTAGTTGGAGAAGGTAGGGCACTCGGCCATCAAGTGCAAGACGGTGAGAGGTACGACGCATTCGTCGCAATGGGGCTGCGGGAGTCCCATTCGCAAATGGTCATGAGTAAGTCTCGTGTGCCCAATACGCAGGCGGCACAGTACAACGCCCATTCGGCGGTCGTTACTATTTGACGAGTGCCACTGTCGGACGGTTTCTTTGATTTTTCGTAATTGTTTCTCTGGGCCAGCCAGGGAGAGATTGCAGTATCGCGAGAGAGGAGTTTCCGCACTGAATCAATGCGAATGGATACGCCAAGACGAGAAAGAAGAAGCAGAGCAGAACAAAACAGAAGGAATATGAAAAATGGAAGCCAAGGAGACACGAAGGCCTAAACAAGGATGCGGTAACCTGTAATGTCTCACGAAAAGAGCAGCTTCTCGTAACATAGGATGAGCAAGCTTACTAATCCTTATGCTATTGCCTTGTGTCCATCCAAAGATTCTCTCCCCCCCCTCCCCCAGTGCCCCCCACCCGATGAGCCCATGCATGGAAAATCACCAACCATGAGAACAAGTTGGGAAGTAAATGCAAGAACAGGAAAAGGGCTATGGGAAGTATGACATAATGTAGACAAGTAAAGATTAGCATTTCAAAACCTCAGAACAAATTCCATTAAAATGCATGTTACACAATTGGATTTACGAGTCAAATCAATATGCATAAAAAGTAACTACAAGCTAAAATGTTAGCAAGAGCTCAACTCTAGAAACACGAGGCTGTGTTATCTCGTCACAATAGCGTGCTTTGCCGTAGGAAAAAGAACCCATGAGACCAAATACTACATCCAGGTATAAATAGGATACAGCAGTAGCATCCGCCCCATTCAGACATTTATCCTTCTAATGCCTACCGTACACTTTTGTCAACGTGACAAATAATACAATGCCGACGAAAAGAGGCGCTTAATATTGGCAAAAATAGGTTAATACTTTGTATTGTAGAATATCTTCTCCAGCAGTCGGCGAAATAAAATTCAACATTGCAGTCTTCCCAGAGACTAAAGATTTACGATGAAGCTTTCAGTGTTTACGCGCCGATACTAGAGCAATTTCGAACAGTAGGTAACTACGCTGCAAAGATAAATCAGCAGTAACGAGGGAGTAACTTAATTTCAACTCATAATATTCCACTAAAGAAAGTCGCTTTCAAGAAAATTCTTCGGGCATTTGCTATGGCAACATTCTATGAACAGCTGAGTCTGGTCAGGGCGCAATAGATTTACCACGCAATACCGGCATATGCAAGCAAAATACTTCACGAAAGGCAAGAGTAATGCGCAGCACTTGTAGCAGCTGTCTACATTTCGGTCTTATATAGACATGCGGAGATTATTACCGACTCCATCAATCTTTGAAGAGCTCCAGGGAAAAGTCACTGCCGACTTGGACTAAATTTCCAGAGAGCACATCAGGATGCCAGTAAATGGGTGTATACGCGTTAAGTAATGCACTTTAAAGCAAGTGCAGAGAATAGCGACGTGCTGCGCAGGAGTGTTGCACGGGGAAATGCGGCTTTCACGAATTCAGTGCCATAGTGCCTAAATCGATCTCCCCTGCGGCCCTCATCAATGCCTGCCTGAAGCAACGCCCGGATAACAGTTCTCGCCCTTCCTGCTCACATTTCCTCTTCTTCCTCGAGAAGGCCCAGACGTGTATTAACCCAATCTCTTATGAATTATTATTATATTGGTATTGTCCCGCTATTTCCGAAACTAAGACGATCAATAGCAATCCAAGATGATTTACTCGGCTTACAACTGGAACCACAACGTTGTGCTCAGGCGGCAAGAGATGGACGAAAAGAGAAGAAGAAAGAAGTGCCCATGCGGAAGGCCCCTCCGTGGCCCTCTGCACGGGCGAGGGTAAGAGCCCTGTAGAAAAAGTCGGTTACCTCAATCGACAGCCCACCTCGCGGAACAGAAAAGGAAATTCAGAAAACCTACCTAACTTTTCAAAACTAACCTCGTCAGCAGGAACTGCGGCAAGCTGCAACATCTCCTGCGGAGAAGGCACTAGGTACCCCGGGGTGCGTGATGCCCAAATACATCGTGGCAGGGAAAGGGCCCGCCAGAATACACCCCTGAGGGCCTATCTTTTACGAATAATTCTGTCAATCTCGTAGGAATAGCACTAACTATTTGAAATGCTGTACATAGACCTCGCTGTGAGAGAAAAACTTGAATTTAATCTAATCACAAGCATGGGAACCTAAGAACTAGCTACTAGGTAATACGCCACAGTGATTGATGTGCGAAATTGAATGAGTAGAAGAAGGCTGATCACCCAACTCACCGGACACACCCCACAGGGAGCATACAGCATATTAGGGGTGGGTGCCCAGTCAGGCACAGCGCGCCATAACTTGACACTTCCTGTAGCCGAGTCTCCACTGTAACCACCGGTGTAGCAATGCACTC
>LQNS02000211.1:22528839-22546209 GCA_001587735.2 Parhyale hawaiensis
CTCCTTATTAAGATGCGAGCCTTGTTCTAGTAAATTCACTGCTAATTTAATACCAATTGTCTCTTATGTTACTTTTTAGTATTATTCTTATGTTAGTACTAAGCATGAAAACCTCAGGATACAGTGTCCTAACCTTGTTGGACACAGTCTCCAGATGAGAAATACATGAGCTTATTATTATTATCCCGAAACATCAAAGAATTTCAAGTATGTCGACTTCATATTAAATAATTACCCTAGTTTATATATCTATGTATATCGGCTAGGTAATCTCTAGGTCCCCAGATCGAGTCCTGGCTCGATGCTTCGTGTTTATTCTATTAAAACACAAGGGTGGACGGATGAGCCCCCTGTCTGGATAATTCCGGGTGTTAACGGGACGAAAAACTCTTATTTATATATATATATACATATATAGAGGTGCTCTTACACCTACTCTCAGCTGCAGTACGTTGCCCAGTCGTACACCTATACCATGTCACCCCTAGCAGGATACCGACATTGGTGGGCAGAAGTACCTTTTATTCACGCGTCAGTTCTGCGAACTTTCTTCAGTGAGTGAGTGAACTATTATGTGTGATAAAGTCGAATGGACCTATAGTGCAACAACTCGCGCATGTGGGAATCTACCTCTAGTCACATGGACAAGACCGAACAGACTGCACTTGGCGCCATACCCAACGCTAGTCCGCGTGCCCGCAAAGAGCGGAAAGTTATATCACGCTTCCCGATTTAGTTCTAGAAATACTAGACCAGGTGCCAGCAGGGGTTTGGTCAGCTGAAAAGCAATATATAATTCTTTACTGCATATTGAAGTATTACTGATACCATAGTGCACAGAAATGGAAGTCTGGCAGGGATGTGGTCACAAGGGCAAACAAAATACTGTATATGGGAAATATTGAGCTCGATCAGCTGATACGTGTAACATTTGGCAACAGCACATGAATGTTACAGATACCTTCGCAGGTAAAGGAAAGGTAATACCAAACATTTTCAGTGGCGGGATGACCCTGGCAGAGTTGCATAATTGACCCTCCATTCCATAAAGATTTGCAATATGCATCTAGTGAACCAAATTTCTAAGTCATATCAGAACACGAGGAAAACAAACGTGTTTTTACGATAGCTAAACAACAATAGAGAAAAGCGTAAGCAATTTGGTCTACTCTTTCGTGCTCCTTTTACTTTCTTTCAATGCATACTCGTCCTTTTACTGATCTACCTATCGTCTGCTCTTCCTCTTCTTTCACGACTTGTTGTTCCCATGCTCGTTGGTCTTGCATGGGAAAACCTTCGTGCATGGGTTCCACGTTTCTATCGACATACTATATGTCCCGCGTTTCTCCCTCTGTTAGATCGTCACTGTAGCGGAAACGGAGGCTTAAACAATTCAATATAATAAGTTTGGATTAAGAAAACAACATAGACAATTGGCAGTAATATCACAGAGGATACAATAGAGATCAGCGTCACTGCAACCATTCCTCCAGATAGGCGCAGGATTGCGGCGTGATGCTACCAATGTCACTGCAGCGCTCCACCATCTGCAACAAGTGTAAAAGTGTAAGATAGGCCATCGGCAACTTATTTTTAAGAGTAAATTTCATATACATGAAAGTTGGTGCCCAGAAAAATCACAACTAGGCACGCAAACTAACCAAATTTGCTCGAATTCATGTAATGTTTTTCAAGTTTGAGTTGTTCTATTTTGAACCAATTTCAACTAGCAAGGGCTTTATTGTAGGTATCTGAAAGTGCCCAGAAAAGGACTCTTGACGGCTCGCCACCGAAAATGTGCACGAAATGAGAAGACAGAAGAAGCGCCCGTGCAGACGGTCCCATCTGTGGCCCTCCGCACGGCCAAAAAAATAGGATTAGCTAGCCATAAAAAATGACGGCGCTGAATTTTGTTTAACTGTCCACCACCCAAAACGAGGCAGGAGTTGAGCCATAATAATATTTTTTTTTCAGGCAGTCAGGCGCATTGTCCGAGATGTAAAAAATAGCAAAAATTTTGAGTTAGCTGGCCAGCAACAATGACGGCCGGTGAACCTGTAACTCCACCCAAAAAGAGGCAGAAGGAGTTGAGTAATGTTTATAATTTTTTGTAGGGAGTCAGGTGCGTTGACTTAGATGTGAACAATACCAAAAAACTAGAATTAGCTGGCTATTAAAAATGACGGCGTTGAATTTGCTCCCTAACGCTGATGATGGTCTTGCGCCACAAGGCATACTAGTTCATTATGTTTTTCTATTGTAGCTGAGGGGTTCATTGATCTAATTAGTACAATGATGATCTTGAAACACAGTTCTTTTACCGTAAATGTACCTTTTCACTAACCTGTAATGAAGTGATTGACTGTTAGTAAAGTTCAAAATGCAAAATAACTCATAATATTAAAATACTGCATGAACTCAAGCGAAATTTGGTTAGTTGACGTACCTAGTTGTAGTTTTTCAGGGGTCCAACATTCATTTTCATGAGTTTTATATTACTTCATAAATTAATAAAATCATGAATCGTAATAAAGCGAATTACAGTTTAGTGGCTGGTGTGGTCTTTGGTCAAGGTAGAAAGAAAAAAATTGCATCGAAATTATATTAATTAGATTAATTTTAGACTCCCTAGACACAAGAGAAAGAGGGAGAGCGTAGAAATAGTAGTGGTAGTAGTAGAAGTATTACTAGCGCTTCAGTGGCACAATGCCTATATCGCGTCAAACTGTTCCTGCATCATCGACCGCAACAGTACAAGACTCTTAGGTCCAAAAGTAGCCTCTGACGCTGGCGGCCAAAATGGGAAAAATGGGATTTTCTCAAGAGCTATTATGAATATGTTCAGACACGGTCATGCAGGCAAGCGCCTGGGAAGTGCGTCCCCACCGTATCCAAGATACCTTCTCCGCAAGAAAAATGTTGGGTACAATGGAATTTATTTTTTTTTTCAGCATCAGATAGTGGGAAAAGAATAGCTCTTGAGAAAATCCCATTTTTCCGTTGCCAACTATAGGACGCCAGCGTCAGATCTAAGAGACAAGTACTGTTGCGGTCTATGCCTGTATTTAACCACAGGCTCGTGCAAAGCTAGGACGTGAAGTATGTCTCATTTTACATTAAAGGGAAGTATTAAGGAGCGGACTATTATTATTAATTTTCCATTAAGTATAACTATGTATTTAACAAAGAAGAGGATAATGTCATAGTTGGTGGTGGTATCTATCGTGATGAGCTCATCACACTTTATTATGAAGGTCACATCTAATAAGGAAAGTTTTCATAACGTCTCTGTTAAATTGGCCACGAGGCGTCTCAGCCAGCATTCCCCTGAGTATGGAGTTAGCATCCTGTCCATAAAGGTCCGGATAGCAGTCCCTCCGCTCGTTGGAGAAGGTAGGGCACTCGGCCATCAAGTGTAAAACGGTGAGAGGTACGACGCAATCGTCGCAATAGTGCTGCGGTAGCCCCATTCGCAAATGGTCATGAGTAAGTCTCGTATGCCCAATACGCAGGCGGCACAGTACAACGCTCATCCGGCGGTCGCTGCTATTTGACGAGTGCCACTGTCGGACGGTTTCTTTGATTTTTCGTAATTTACTGTTTCTCTGGGCCAGCCAGGGAGTATGACGAGAGAGGAGTTCCCGCACTGTATCAATGAGTATGGATACACCAAGACGAGAAAGAAGAGGCAGAGCAGAACAAAACAGAAGGAATATGAAATATGGAAGCAGAGGAGATACGAGGCCTAAATAAAGATGTTGTAACCTATATTGTCTCACGAAAGAGCAGCTTCTCGTAACATAGGATGAGCAAGCTTACTAATCCTTATGCTATTGCCTTGTGTCCATCCAAAGATCCCCCCCCTCCCCCAGTGCCCCCCACCCGATGAGCTCATGCATGGAAAATCACCAACCATGAGAACAAGTTGGGAAGTAGATGCAAGAACAGGAAAAGGGCTATGGGAAGTATGACATAATGTAGACAAGTAAAGATTAGCATTTCAGAAGCTCAGAAAAAATTCCATTAAAATGCATGTTACACAATTGGATTTACGAGTCAAATCAATATGCATAAAAAATAACTACAAGCTAAAATGTTAGCAAGAGCTCAACTCTAGTAACACGAGGCTGTGTTATCTCGTCACAATAGCGTGCTTTGCCGTAGGAAAAAGAACCCATGAGGCCAAATACTACATCCAGGTATAAATAGGATACAGCAGTAGAATCCGCCCCAGTCCCTGTCAAACATGTATCCTTCTAATGCCTACCGTACACTTTTGTCAACGTCACAAATAATGCAATGCCGACGAAAAGAGGCGCTTAATATTGGCAAAAATGGGTTAATACTTTGTTATTATGGAAAATCTTCTCCAGCAGTCGGCGAAATAAAATTCAACATTGCAGTCTTCCCAGGGACCAAAGATTTACGATGAAGCTTTCAGTGTTGACGCGCCGATACTAGAGCAATTTGGAACAGTAGGTAACTACGCTGCAAAGATAAATCTGCAGTAACGAGGGAGTAACATAATTTCAACACATTATTTTCCACTAAAGAAAGTCGCTTCCAAGATATTCTTAGGGCATTTGTTATGGCAACATTCTATGAACAGCTGAGTCTGGTCAGGACGCAATAGATTTACCACGCAATACCGGCATATGCAAGCAAAATACTTCACGAAAGGCAAGAGTAATGCGCAGCACTTGTAGCAGCTGTCTGCATTTCGGTCCTATTTAGACATGCGGAGATTATTACCGACTCCATCAATCTTCGAAGAGCTCCAGGGAAATGTCACTACCGACTTTGACTAAATTTCCAGAGAGCACATCAGGATGCAAGTAAACGGGTGTATACGCGTTAAGTAATGCACTTTAAAGCAAGTGCAGAGAATAGCGACGTGCTGAGCATGACTGGTGCACGGGGAAATGCGACTTTCACGAATTCAAAGCCACAGTGCCTAAAACTATCTCCCCTGCGGCCCTCATAAATGCCTGCCTGAAGCAACGCCCGGATAACTGTTCTCGCCCTTCCTGCTCACATTTCCTCTTCTTCTTCTAGAAGGCCCAGACGTGTATTAACCATATCTCTTATGAATTATTATTGTTATATTGGTATTGTCCCGCTATTTCCGAAACTAAGACGATCAATAGCGATCCAAGATGATTTACTCGGCTTATAACTGGAACCACAACGTTGTGCTCACGCGGCAAGAGATGAAGGAAGAGAAGAGAAGAAGACAGAAGAAAGAAGTGCCCATGCGGACGGTCCCTCCGTGACCCTCTGCACAGGCGAGGGTAAGAGCCCTACAGAAAAAAGTCGGTCACCTCGATCGTCGGCCCACCTCGCGGGACAGAAAAGGAAGTTTAGAGAACTTACCTAATTTTACAAAACTAACCTCGTCAGCAGGAACTGCGGAAAAGCCACTACGGATCCTTGGGGGCGTGATGCCCAAATATATTGCGGCAGGAAAGGGCCCGCCAAAATATACCCCTGAGAGCCTATCTCTTATGAATAATTCTGTCAATCTCGTAGGAATAGCACTATTTGAAATGATGTACATAGACCACGCTGTGAGAGAAAAACTTCAATTTAATCTACATCACAAGCATGGGAATTTAAGAACTACTAGGTAATACGCCACAGTGATTGATGTGCGAAACTTAACGAGCAGAAGAAGACTGATCACCCAACTCACCGGACACACCCCACAGGGAGCATACAGCATATTAGGGGTGGGTGCCCAGTCAGGCACAGCGCGCCATAACTTGACACTTCCTGTAGCCGAGTCTCCACTGTAACCACCGGTGTAGCAATGCACTCTGCCATCCAACACCAGTGCGTCTAGTAACTTCTCCACGTCTTCAGTGCTCAATTTGATCTGAGTAAAAGTAAAGACTTGATGCACGGGTGTACACTGCTTGGCAGACACGGGACTTTGCCCGGCGGACAGCTAATATTGCTCGCTGTCTGCTCTCTGCGCGATCTTTCCCCCTTGACTAGCAACATTATCTACCAACACCTTCATTTTTGGCCTTTTTAATCCACTGAATAGGTCTAGCACCTGTGACACTCCAAGATTGTGTTCAATGTGTAATTTACCTATATCCAAATTAAAAGTACCGGATGTTACTTTGAGCTTTCGGACAGACACGACCTTGAAACTCCTCGGAATATTGCATGAAACAGCACTTCAATTTTTGGAGCATTTTCCTCGAAATTTTATGCGCTGTTGAAGGAACTTTGTCCGCCTGTGTAATAAGGCCTCAAAGAATTCTTGCGTAGCGGGCATCAAACCTTTTTGCAACAGAACACACGCGCAAGCGCAAAGTCCTGCTCACTTATAGAACAGCGTGCCGGTGTTTATCAACATTTTAGATTAGATGGGTGGCCCAATAGAAGGAGAGAGAACATGGCTGTGCTTTTCTGTGTGCTATTGACGTTACATCTCCGAGAGTAAGATAATACTGTATTTATTTGCACGTGTTACAGAAAATCATAGGGCTCTGTACACTTAGAACGGAAATAATAGCTTTAGCACAAAATTGACCATATCTCATTTTTACGTGATCAATTTTAATGAAACTTGCAGGGAAATCGTGACATCTTATGGCAACACTGTTAATTTTGCTGTATTCTAATTGACAACTCTTTGCATTTTTTCACTTTATCAGGTGAACGACAATAATAGCTTCTTGTATACTCTGCTCAAATGGGACGTGGAAAAGCTCTAACTGACGAGGAGAGAGAAATTATCATAAAAAAAACCGCCAACGGTACCTCTCCCGATGTTATTACCAAAAAATAGGACGCCATATTGACACAGTGACAAGATTCTTGAAGGACCCTTCACCGCGGATATAACGATCAGATGCTGGGCATTCAAAGACTGTTACTGATAGAGACATGGGAAATGTGGTTCGTCAGCTACGTAAAAGACCCAGGCAAACATGTAAATCCATTTTTACAGATACTGGGCTTCCTGAAGTACCTAAAGCTTCAAGAAATTATATCTTTCGTTCCACTGCTTCTGTCAAATCCCCTCCTCAGACCCCAAGATATAAAATTTTGAGGATAGAATGAGCAGAGAAATACATGAAGATCAACATGAATCATGTTCTTTTCACTGACAAAACCCGGGCAACCCTTGATGGACGTGATGTGTGGAGTAAGGGTAGGGTGCTACCTGGAGGTGAGCGTCATCAACGCATAAAACGACAACAACAGGGAGGTGGTGTTATGATATGGGCTGGTATCATAGGCGATCGACTTGTAGGTCCAGTTAGAGTACCTGATGGCGTGAAATATTACATCTGCATCATATTGCGACATGTTAAAAGGACGCCTTGGTCCTATGGCTGGATGACACCCCTTTCGTTGCTTCGAAACTTGATTTCCATGCATGATAATACGCCTTCTCACTCTACCCGTACTATACTACAGCATTTCTGGACTCTTTGGGGTTTCATGGAGAGAAACTGATGGTTTGGCCACCGTGCTCACGTGATCTAAAGCCAATTGAAAGCTTCTGGTCCCTTCTGAAAAGGGAAATTTACGCAGATGGAAGGCAGTACAACTCAAAATTTGTCTTGTGGGATGGTGTTGCTGCTGCAGCAGCAAGGGCAGCTCCACCTTCTGCAATAAAGAAACTAACTGGCTGCATGGATTCAAGGATTATTTAAGTTTTTAAATATCAAAAAACACTTTTTTCAGTCTTTGTAAAATTTTGATTAATGATTTCTTGTTTAACATAGGTATATTTTTCACATTTGTGTTGTTCCATTTTTACTCCTTTGGTTACATGCACTGTGAATATTTTGTTTTTTAGTCAAAAAGCTATTACCGCCGCTCAGTGAAATTAGTTAAGTTGACAAAAAACATAATTTTTCTAGAACCAGCACGATTAGTCCTTTGAAAATTTACAGACATTTTATATAAGTGTCATAAGTTTAACTTTTTGTGAATTTTTTGCTGAAATTTATAGCCAAATAGTCGAGATATGGTCAATTCTGCGATAAAGCTATTATTTCCGTTCTAAGTGTAAGTTTGTAAGAACGTTTAGCACATCATTGATCTGAAAGAAGGCCGGTACGGTATGCATCCCATGCATTTACCATCACAATATTTCAGGAATTACTACACAAGCCGCTTACATGCCACCCGGAGGATTAAGTCTTGGCCATATGAACGCGTAATTCTAAAATCTAGTTAATCTGCAAAGGAAATAGTATGGGTCCCTCCCATCGAGTCTGAGCTCAGCAACTAGTGAGTAATGACGGCTGCGGTTTGCGGATCAGTGCCTCACAGACTGTTGTTGCGTGAGGTTGTGGTAAGCCGTGGTTTCAATGAGATCACTAATCAGAACTTAAAAGAAGTGGAATTCTCCAAGTTAGAGCTTCCCAACCAACAGTAATTACTGTAAATACTTTACTCATTTATTGTGTGCTCAATACATGCAAAAAGATTAAAAGTACAATGAGTAT
Source organism: Parhyale hawaiensis (assembly GCA_001587735.2). Taxonomy (NCBI): domain Eukaryota; kingdom Metazoa; phylum Arthropoda; class Malacostraca; order Amphipoda; family Hyalidae; genus Parhyale; species Parhyale hawaiensis. The sequence goes on from LQNS02000211.1 coordinate 22,537,317, forward strand.
GACAATCAAACTAAAATTGAGGCAGTCACACACGAGACGATATGCAAATTGAGAACACGCGTTATAAAAGTGATATGCTCACTTATAAGGCACCTAGCTTTAAAAGTCACACAGGTAGCAGCATGCTTCCGTTCTCAGCTCTAACACCTTGTATCGCTCGCCGGTCCGATACCCAACCAGGCAGCGAGATCTTTGCAGATCTTGGTGTGCTGACTCGGCAGTTATGTGTGCATGCACGGCGCCGTGGCGGAACTGCCTTCCTCAGAGATGAGGGGAGGTGGGGGGTCTCGGGTCATTTGTTCCTTCCGTCAAATTGGCGCCATTGTTCTTGGTGCCCCGCGGTCGACTGCAACTACACTTACTCATTTGGGGCCAGTGAGCCTATACCCGCAGCACAAACCAGTGCATGTGGGTTTCCCAGGTGAGGGTGTGGTGTAAGTTGACTTTACCTTTACCTTTTTACAATAATATAGGATAATTAATCGGAGAGCTACTTTCACATAGTTTGATAGTTCATACAATATTTATTTCCCTCAAATTGGCTTAGCCAAAGCAAAGGGAAACACCAAGCTTCAACTGTCACTCTGCTAATAAAAGACTACTAATAAAACAAACGGTGATCGTTTCGAATGGTAGCTAGCTAAATGATAAAATTAGAACATGATCACAAATGTGACACCCTACAGGTCCAGAGCGTGTCTCATAGAAGTGATGTGTTCCCTCCCAAGGCATGTAGATTTAAAAGTCACGAATGTCCTATCAATACACTTGATAATCTCTCAATAAAATTGAAATGCTACCTGCGCAAAGTCGATACAATAACACAAAAATTGACTTCACCCAAATTGGATAAGTCAAAACAGTGTAAAACACTTAATGTAACGGTAACGCAGCGACTCGCATTGAACTAACGTAGCTTATTGTTCAGAATTAGTAAAAAGTGTACATTTGAAAATCTAAGAATTGGAAATAGAATATATACTGCACCGGTATTGGTTAAAAGAATTCATATATAGAACTCTTTAGTTGTGATTAGGTACTCAATTACCATAATATTTATCAAATAAATCTGTGTCTGTAAATTGTGCATTACGTATGAATTTCGATGAATACCTAGTCATAGACCTCATCAAATTTCAACAGAGGCAGCTTCTCATACACAGAATCCACAGAAAGTTCAGGAACATTATTCTTGTCTCGTCTCACATCAAGTGTCACTCTAAGTAGCTACATTATTGACGGCTACTTTCAGCGGTCTCAATATGTTGGCAGAGGCGCCACCCCACAAAATGATATTTTGTATCAGTTGGGAGTACACAAGCGCATAGTACAATAATACAAGAGACTTCCTAGAAAGATATTTCCTCGACGCATACATCGCACCTCTAGCTCTTGCAATATGTGAAGAGAGGAGGAACACCAGAAGCATGAAGTACGTCATGCAAGAAGAGAACCCTAGTACTGGAAGCAGATAACGAGGAGAGCAGAAAAGCAGTGGGGCATATCGATCAGTTACTATTAGAAGATACTAACAAGCATGAAGATAAACACCAGAGAGACATTTCAGAGGCCCAGCTCTCACCTTCGCCAATTTGAGTCCTTCAATATACTCCTGCATTTCTTTAGCAGTAACTTTGGCAGCATTGACAACAGTGAGAGAACTGTCCTGCTTGCGCTCTGCTTCAGCTACTCTCAGTTTATTGACTAAATGTCTGAAACGAGATTGGTATAAAAAATATTAAATAGATGTTTCGAATAAATTCTATATATATATAAACTCACATCATCAAAATAATTTTTAGCTCAAACTTACGAGGATCCAATTCATAGTAGACAAAAATTAGCTTTAGCTCAAGAAAATTAAAGAAAAATATAAGTCCAATTTCAAACAAAATAATAATCTAGTTTACATAGCTACCTCCCTACCTCACCAAACTGCATTATACAAAAGGCTTAGTAAAAAAAAATATTTGTCTCACCTATAGCAGGTGTCCATAAGAACTTCCACAAATGCGCTGTCGAATTGGTTATCTGAGTAAAAAGCTCCACCCGTGAGGCTGCGATCAGGCTCAACACCACAAACCAAATAAAATTTCTTCTTTGGAGCCTGTAATAGAAATTATTAATAGGCTATTATTGGGGTGGGGTCTGTTTTTTGTATAAAATCTATAACTGTCCCAGTCATCCACTGTCTGAGTTTCTTCCGAATTCATTTGTTCGGGTGAGGTATACTCGGCGGACTGGTGCTCTACATGAGTTTGCTTTGGNCAGCATTGACAACAGTGAGAGAACTGTCCTGCTTGCGCTCTGCTTCAGCTACTCTCAGTTTATTGACTAAATGTCTGAAACGAGATTGGTATAAAAAATATTAAATAGATGTTTCGAATAAATTCTATATATATAAACTCACATGATAAAAATAATTTTTAGCTCTAACTTACCAGGAATCCAATTCTTAGTTGACAAAAATTAGCTTTAGCTCAAGAAAATTAAAGAAAAATATATATCCAATCTCAAAAAATTATATTCTAGTGTACATAGCCAAACCCTTCCTCACCGAACTGCATTATGCAAAAGGCTTAGCAAAAAAAATATTTGTCTCACCTATAGCAGGTGTCCATAAGAACTTCCACAAATGCGCTGTCGAATTGGTTATCTGAATAAAAAGCTCCACCCGTGAGGCTGCGATCAGGCTCAACACCACAAACCAAATAAAATTTCTTCTTTGGAGCCTGTAATAAAAATTATTATTAGGCTATTATTACATTGGTAGTCTCGCTATTTCCGAATCTAAGAGGATCAATAGCGATCCAAGATGATTTACTCGGCTTACAGCCGGAACCACAACGTTGTGCTCAGGCGGCAAGAGATGCAGGACGAAATGAGAAGAAGACAGAAGAATGAAGCGCCCATGCGGACGGTCTCTTCCGTGGCCCTCCACACGGGCGAAGGTAAGAGCCCCGCAGAAAAAGTCTGTCACCTCGATCGGCGGCCCACCTCGCGGCACAGAAAAGGAAATTTAGAGAGTCTACCCAACATTACAAAACTAACCTCGTCAGCAGGAACTGCGGCAAGCTGCAACATCTCCTGTAGAAAAGGCACGAGGGACTCTTGGGTGCGTGACGGCCCAGGGTTGGCATTAAAAAAAACACCAAAAAAAAAACCCACCTAAAAAAACAGCCGGTGGTTTTTTTTAAGAAGCATTTTTAGAGTAAATAAAAGCTAGATAGCAGTGGGAACCTGTTTAAATATACTCAACATTACCTACACTACTAAATCACATATGGCATAGTACTTGCTTGTACACTTCAAAAACATGTACAGATGCCCTCTGTAAAATGTACTGGAGGGCCAAATTAGCACAAAAACTCCAAACAACAACTGATAACTTCAAAGTTCAAACTAATCAAAGGAATGAATTTATTAGAACCACAACTGTCAAAGCATAGTATTGGTAGACAGCCTGATTGAATCATTAGCAACCTAGATAATTATCATGGTTGCCTGCATATATATAATGCAAGTTTACCATCTGAAGCTTCAACAAATGCAACTGTTGCTTTAGTCCAAATTAGGCTACACAGATTGATGTGTTAGCGGGTCTTGCAGTACTGAACACAATGCTTACATCTGTATTAAGTTTTTTCTAATAATTGAAGTCCCAATGTTAATTATAAAATTTTTTTAATCTTGTGTATCTAAAGTTCTAAATCAGCTCAAGGAATCCTTGAGAAAATACCAGATTTCATGTGGACAGTCAAGTTTGGGTAGTTTATATCCTAAACAACATAGTAAGAACTTATTTGGCTCTTTCTTACTTCTAAAGTTTACTGCCCACAACCTTCAAGCGTTCTTTAGTACAATAACTTATTAGTTAGCAAAATAGTTCATGATTACATTTCTTTGGACAGTCGACTTGAACTACATGCTGCTCTTGCTATTGGCATATTATTATATTCCTGGCTTTGTCACCATACCTTCGGCATTTTTGTCGGGTCGTTCGTTTTGTGTGTGCATTGATGGTTGTTGTAGCGATGAGACACAGGTGCTTACTGGTGTTCCACAGGGCTCAGTTTTGGGGCCCTTGTTGTTCTTGATCTATGTTGATCCACTGCTATCCCTTATGTCTGCTCTGTCAAGGTGTTTGCAGACGATTTCAAACTCTATGTGTCTTACCATCGAGGTCAGTAGATGGAGTTGATGTGTTGCAGAGAGACCTGGATATGCTGGTTGGTGTGGTAAGTCATGGAATTTGATGCTCAATCCTGAGAAGTGCGTTTTGATGAGGTTTTGTCGTGGTCACAGTGTGAATGAGTATAAGGCTTATCCTTAGTTCTTGTAAGAATCTGTGATGAGTTGTGTAGATACGCACCGCGACGTGGGGGTTACCATTGATTTGGACCTCAAGTTTTATGTCCACATTAGGCAGATAACTAGTAAGTAAAGCATCAGGAGTTGCGAACAACTTCTGAGATCTACAGGTACTGTCTGTAGGAGCCCTGATTTTATGGTCACACTTTATGTGGCTCATGTTAGGCCCATTTTGGATTACTGTTTGGTTGTCTGGAACAGGGGTTATGTTGGTGATCTGAGGTTGCTAGAGTCAGTTCAGCGAAGGTGAACTAAGTGTGTGGAAGGTTGTGGGGACCTAAGCTATGGTGACAGGTTACAGCAGTTAGATCTTTTCTCTGTTATGAGCAGATTGCTGCGTGCAGACCTGATTAAGTGTTGGAAAGTCCTCTCTGATCACGGAGGCACTGCTAATATGGCGCAATTATTTTTGAGGGCTGGTAATGGAGTGACAAGGGGCCACTCAATGAAGTTGAATCGTCCATACTTTTGTACAGATGTAAGGAATAGATCATTTCCATCGAGATGTGTTAGGCAGTGGAATGCCTTGCCAGAGGATGTTGTGTCAGCTGATTCTTTGGTGGTTTTCAAGAGAAAGTTGGCTCATCACTTAGGTGACGTTCTGTTTAATTTTGTTCAGTGTTTTGGCGGTTGTTTGGTTGCTGTTCTGGGTTGCGGTGCCTCCTTGTTGTAATTGGGTTTTGGTTTTTGTCCCATTTCCCTGGTCTTACTGCCCTGCTTCGGGGCTGTGGGGCGGGGCGTTCATTTTTAATTGTTGTTAAGCTTTATGATAGCCAACTGCGCACCTTCCAGCTGAGTTCTGTATGTGCTTCCTTGTGCTGGCGCGTGGGGCTGTGCTTGCCTCCCTGGTCTGGTGCTCCTTACTCTGGGGTTGCCTTGGCTGTGGGGGCTGCAAAGGTGAGTATATGACGTGATCCAAGCACCAAGACTCAGTTTCGAACGCCGCATCAGCACACGAATGCTTTTTATCTCAGCATTCCGGTCGGAAAAAGAATAGGGCGCGCCAGAATATACCCCTGAGGGCAGTGCTGCTCGTGTCAACTTTGTTTAAGGTAGTAGGTTGTGACTATTGGCATTTTTGCGCTCGCTTCTCAAGTGTCTAAATGGCGTAATTTATTGATTAGCAAAGTAGTTCATTATTTATTTTACCAGATGAACTACTGGTCATGTTAACTTCGTCTAAGGTAGCAGGTTGTGTTTTTTGACTTTCTTGAGCTCGCTGGTCAAGAGTCAAATGGCATAGCTAATGTTTCGCCTTTTGGTAGCATTGCTGCAAACATGACTTTAAGCTTGCCAAGCGTTGTACTGCCCAGAAAATGTTTTTATCCACCATAGCAAATATTGATTGCATAGATTCAATAGCTTTTTTTGAGCAAGTTAGGTTCATGTAAATTACATTTAAAACAAATGTTTAACAATTTAAATTCGGTCATGGTCTATGAGACTATAGTCCCAAGAATGTGAAGCGTTTTGCCATTCACTCCCGTGTGCGCAGGCTTAAACTGCTTCAGTGTAATTGTTGAGGGAAAAATCAGGTTCTGTGGCAGTTTTGGCTGCCCGAGAATGAGATGACTTTAGGAAAGGCTGTTTAGGCAACTACAATGTATCAATTTTTTGCGGCTGTTTGGCTGCCCAATAGCTAATAAAATGACTGCATGAAAGGCTGTCTCTGCAACTACTTTTTAATATTATTGTAGCCACATAATTAGGTACTTAAATTTTCACAAACTAAACTTATAATGTCATAGTGTTAAAGATGAACAACATGTATTGCCTCTAAATTTTGTGATTAATTAGGCTTGGAAGTGCTGTAGGTATGTGTCAACCATTATACCATGTAAAGAGTACAGTATTACACAAGATAAGGTAGCAATAATTTTAAGAGTAGAGTGAACAAGAACGCCTTGTAGGAAGGATCCTTACCTACTAGGATTGTTGAAAGTTTTGAGTCAGCAGTTTTGGCATTTTTCACATTTAGGTCAACCCACATGACTACATACAAGAGATTATGGTGATGGTTCAATTCCTTCTAGCAATTTTTGGGCAGAAAGATATGCATACAATTATACACTTCATACAAACAAATACTACCTATATAGCTACACTTAGGATGACAACATTATCACTTCTGTCCCTTCACTCACCGGTGAAAATCATCTTTCCCAATTTGTTTTTAGGTGATAAATAGTCTAATTTGATTCCTGACAAGCAAAACACTTGCCACTTCTTTGATTTTCAAAATACTCATACACATAAGAGCAGAGCCTACTGATTAAAATGTAAAGTATATTCAGTGTGTTACTGAAACAAGACTTGCTGTGGGGTCACAAGCAAAAAGCAATAACTATAGAAGCTGAAATGTAATAGCATGCGCTATCTGGAGGTGCAGGATATTCGCTACCTGCTATGCTTGTCAAATCAGTGAGGCAGCCTAATTAGCATAGATTTGATTTGCAGATTCATAAATATTGACATTTTGTTCATATTGATTCACCATAGAATTTACTGAAGTTTTAACTAGCTGCTACCCTTTTATTATTCTTACAAAGTGTTCATATTGGCTACATCTATTAACTCTCTAGGATTAAACCTGACAGCTTTAACTAACAGCCTGTAGCTATGTGCCAAATGGCTTCCAAGTCTGTATTTTCCTGAAATTTTCAAAAGAGCATTAGCTCCCTGCCAATGTTTGAACTTGTTAATGATTTTCTCCACTTAGTTTGTGTTTTGCATCAGGCAAAACAAAGAAACATGAAGAAAACTGGTCAATATGAATGATGAACTAGGTATCCATTAACATTTATTAGTCAGTCATCAACCGTCTCCCATTTGAGATAGCCTGCTAATATTTTCTATCATAAATTGTAACCATTCTTTCATTATCAATGAGATTGTTGAAGGAATAAGCTCTTTTAGATTAGATAGGTGGCAGTAGACGAACCAAGAGGCCCATTCCCAAAGAGACACCGGAACTTTCAACCCGGCCCTCTATGAGTTATTACCATTAGCAGTTAAATAGGTGCAGAACAATGAAAAAGCATTATATTTATCATCATTGGATATGTTTTCCCAATGAAACCCAATAAAATCCCAAAAAGCCCCAAAAAATTCAATAAAACCCAAAAAACCCACAACCCATTTTTTTTTTATTTAAACCCTGGGTTTTTTTCAACCCAGCATGGTGATGCCCAAATATATAGTGGCAGGGAAAGGGCTAATAGATATTAAAGTATGTATGTGAGTAACGTTCACTATTCTAATCAGAAATACTGTACAGTATATTGATTTTATGAGCCTGGAAATTAGTGTGTTTCATCAATGCCTAAAAAGAAAATCAGCTGAGGAGCAGTCAAAAAATACTATTTGTTAGCAGGCTGAAGCTACTTTGTTCAGTAAGTAACAGAAAATCAAAGCATGTTTAAAAAAATGGCTACTGTCAAGTTCGATCGATATCAAATTCTTCCCTGATATACTCTACAAGGTGGGTAATATTTCAATAAAATACCTATGGCTAGGGGTACACCTAAATCTGCTGGTAAAATTTTCACTCAAAATAAAATGAAGGCCAGGAAAACAGTCAAATATGCACCGGTTGAAAAAGGAACTAAGTACCAGAAGAGAATTAATGCTCTTTACTGATGCAAATACCTGAACAGAATTGATGCTCTTAATAAGTTTCTTGCTCTCCAGCCGCTTGAGGACTTTGTCGACCGTGTTGTGATAAAGATTGGACTCCGTTCGAATCTTACGAGCCCAAATACCAAAACTGCCGCTGCGCTCGATGATTTCATATATAGCCTGCAAATAAATAGAATACAGTGCTAGTGCTGGCTACAATACAACATTTATAGCAAGTATCAGAAACCAGCAGAGCAACTTTAATTAAGGGTATGAAACAAAGAGGAAGCACAATAAAAGTCAATTATGTACTCCAAAAAACATGCTAGGGGATGTCATCACCTTAAAAGTGAAACAAACCTGCTCTTCTCTATTCGCCCCTTTCAATTTTTGAAGACCAACAGGATCTTTTAATTTGAGGACCGGTGTACCATCAGCCTTAGAAAGCAGCGACAACTTGTTCTGTGAAGTAGAGAATGCTGAGTAATACCAAGCAGAGAGAATGATACAAGGAACTTAGAGACCTTTTTCCCCACTGGACAACCAAGAGATTACGACATGAAGGCCCTAATAATGCTTACCCCAGGAATAGATTACCAGTACCATACTGGACTGGCATGCAAAACTGAAAATTACAATTTACACCGCTCAATAAAATCCTTAAATCAGTAAGTTTTGTTAGGACATATCTATCACTGCGGTCCATTAGGACGAAGAGGCGCAAATATACTGTAGCTTTATAAAATTAATTATCCTAGGCAAGGAGGCACGGCTTGAAAGTTTAAAATTTAATTATTATTATTATTAAATCACACCAGACTGGCGACGTAGGAACGGAGAAACTCCATGAGGTTAACAAACCCCCACGCAACCAGCCCAGCGGGTGGAGAAAACAAAAGAATGA
>LQNS02000211.1:22662996-22689620 GCA_001587735.2 Parhyale hawaiensis
CGGTTGTCCATAAGGTTGAATTGGATTTGGATTTTGACATGGTAAGGCCCTTGTTTGCTGTTCAATAGCTGATTGAGGCAGTGATCCGAGAGAGTGGTACCTAGCAGCGGTGAGAGGATCGGGATGGGACGCCACGACAGTGGAATCGTCGGCATAAGATGTAACAGAGGGGTAGCAGAGCTTGTCCCGAGGAATGGGGAAATCAGAGACGTAGAGGTTGAACAGGGAAGGAGAGACGACAGAGCCCTGAGGAACCCCCGCCTTGACAGCCCGGAACTGAGAACAGAAACCGTTATAGACAGGGTTGCGGAGTCGGAGGGTTCAAGGTTCGACTCCGACTCCGACTCCTGGCCCTCCAAAATTTCCGACTCCGACTCCTGGTCCTCAAGATTTTCCGACTCCTAGGTCCAACTAGTCGATATTTGATGTAAACATTAAACATGTCCAAATAATTTTTGCTAATATAAACATGTATCAAGTTAAAGATGTTAGGTGTTTCGTACATATACAATGATATTGTGCATCATTTGGAATATTAAAGTGAGGACATGAGGACATTAGACAAATTTTGATAAAACTTCACCTGGTACACTATGTGAGGGGGGGCATAATGTACAAGGTGAAAAAGTTCTACCCAACATTTTTTCAATGGCCTCATCACATAGAATAGGAAAATACATGGTAGCTATAGCTGTAAAAGAGAAATGTGCAAAGAAAAATATCCACATTTACATTTTTTTTTAATTTGTGACTGAAAATTTAGATTTGAATATTTGTTTATAAATGGCCTCCTGGAGTTGGAGTCGGACTAAAAATTCCAACTCCGACTCCTAGAGCAAGTGAGATTCCGACTCCGACTTCCCCTCAAATCCTCCGACTCCGGCCGACTGCAACTCCGCAACCCTGGTTATAGAGGCAGCAGGCCGCTCGTCCCCTGAGGTAAGCCGCGAGCCATCTGACAACATAGTGGTGCCGGAAACTGAGGAGAGGAGGCCCTCAGTAGGAACGGTGTCGAACGCTTTGCTGAAGTCAGTTAACATAGCCACCGTGCGGCCGTGGGGTTTGGGTTTGTTCATACCGCGGGCTGCTTGGAAGGCCAAAGGAAGTAGAGCGATGTGGTGGAGTGCATAGGCCGGAAACCGTGTTGGTGAGGAGCAGGTTGGTAAGCCTCATTGATGAAAGGCAGGAGAAAGCGCTCCAAGACTTTCACAGCGGGACACATGAGCGATATTGGGCGGTAAGATGATCTTTTATCCGCAGGTTTAGATGGTTTTAAGATGGCAATTATGACAGCTAACTTCCATAAGGCGGGGATGTCAGCGTGAGCAAGGGAGAGATTGTATAATCTGGTAAGATAGATGAGATCCTGCGGGCCCAGATGCCTAAGATGTAGAATGGACAGTTGGTCTAGGCCCACTGCTGTGGAGGACCCTGAGGCAGCTATGGCCTCACGGACTTGAGCGGGAGTGAAAGGGGTGAAACCGTGAACAATGGGGTGGCGCTTTCGGAGTAGACGCCTGGCCTGTCGGGGCGAAGTACCTAGCTACAACAGGGGGAGAGGTGGCAGTAAATTTCTTGCAAAAGCCTCTGGCGATATCGCCGCTGTGGGTGAACGTGTGAGTTCCAAAAGATATAGGCTGGTTGCGAGGGACAGAGGACTGCTTGCCAGATAGTGAGCGGAGCAGGGACCAGAATTTACTGGGGTTGCTCTTGGGGTCGCAATCTTGAATCGTTTGTTTCCAGGCCTCTTGGGCCGCGCCGCAAGTGAGGCGATCCACTTCTTGTTGTAACTGAGGAAGGGAGGGGTCGTGGGGAGACGTGGTGCGAAGGAGATCTCGACGCGAGATGGCGTCTGTGGCGTTCGAAGTGAGTCGGGGGATATATTCCTTGCGGCGGCCGGCCGGGATGTGGTGCTTGGCAGCTGATAAGAGGGCCCGATTGAGGGCCCTCAGTCCGGCATTACAGGAAGAGGGGAGTGGGAGGGAGGTAATAAGTTCCTCGCACTCGCGTGTGACCTCCTCCCAGTTAGCTTTCCTAAAGTTAACGAAAGTGCGTCTGGGACATGAGGGAGCAGAGTCACTGGACTCGGCTGTGATCAAGATGGGTAGATGATCAGATGAGAGGGTGGTAGAGGTGGACCAGGTGTAATCAAGTGCAAGATGAGCAGAGATAACGGTCAGGTCCGGAGAGAAGCCCGGACTGTCCCGAGGGATCCTGGTGGGCGAGTCGCCGTTGAGAAGACAGTAGGGTCCATTATTGATGGAGGCACCAATCTCCTCACCCCGCGCATCCTGGGTTACAGAATACCAGTCAGTATTGTGGGCGTTAAAGTCACCCATAATGAGGGTGTCAGCACAAAGGGCGGAGGAGTCGAGCCTGTATCCAGGGGGGACAAGATGTGGCTCGAGGAACGTATATGTTAATTGGAGTGAGGGAAGAGGAACATAGGGTGACTACGACACCCAAGTGTTCTACTGTGAGGTCGTTGCAGAATAGGTGGTTAGTGGTAACCTGCTGGTAGGAGATATCCTGTCTAATTAGGAACAGGAGACCGCCACCGCCATTAACGGCAAGACGATCTCTCCTGACTGGAGTGTAGCCGGGGAAAACGGAGAGGGAAGAGCTGGGAGTGAGTTTGGTCTCTTGGAGGGCTGCGATGGCTATGTTGCTGCTATGTAGCAAGGCGGATAGTTCAGATCTGCAATGTAAGAGTCCATTGCAGTTAAATTGCAAAACGATGAGCGTAAGGGCGTTAGTGGGATGGGGAAAGACAGGAGGGGGACCCAGGAGGCTGAGGGCTCAACTGGGCACCTCCAGTCTGGGTGGTAACTAGCGGCGCTAAAGAAGCCAGAGCAGGGCATGTGGACCCAGCGCGCGCAGGCGGAACACAGAAAGGACCACTCCTGCGGGTGACGTTCCGTGAGCAGACTGAGCAGGGACAGGCAGGGCCGGGGTTGGGGTGGATATCACCGCATAATAGGATGGATAAAAGGGGTAAAGGGACAGAGAGAGGGGAAAACAAGTAGGGAAAAGGCTGCCTAGACAAAAGCGGGCAGGTCGTCGGCAGAAAGGACCTGTCCATGAAGGAAAAAACACGAGACAGCGAGAAAAGAATAGCGGGAGAAGAGAGTAAGACACCTACTTCTGTTCTCAATTTACATCAATGATCTGGACTTAACATAAGTAGTAAAATCAGTAAATTTGCGGATGATACAAAACTATGTCATCCTGCAACAAAAAGGGCAAAGCTCCAACAAGACCTTGACCACCTCATGGAATGGAGCCTAACGTTGCAGATGAGCTTTAATGTCAACAAATGCTCGATAATGCACATAGGGCTCGTGAACCCTTCAACTCCATTGAAAATAAATGAGACGGAATTGGCCTCTGTCACCCAACAATATGACTTAACAATCTCTTTGAGAAACAAGCAAGCAGAGTACTCCTATGCATCACCAGAAATTTTTAATAAAAGTCTAAGGACAAATCATTAGTGCGGCCACGCTTAGAATTTGCTGTTCAAGTCTGAGCGCCACATCTGTGCAAAAATATCAATAACATAGAATGAATCCAATGCAGAGCAATGAAATTGATACCTCAGCTGCTAAAAAAAAGCCATATGAAAGTCACCTAAAGGAACTGGGTCTGATATCTCTCGAGCAAAGACGACTCAGGGGACAACTAATAGAAACATTCAAGTATCTGAATGGCTTCTACAACGGGACTTCTTGGAAGAGACCTCAATGATCGCTTGCAAAACAACGGTCTAAAACTCGAGCGTAAAGCTCAAAGAACGACCTTAAGTCAGCAATCCTTTCCCTGTTTCACAGTCAGCATCTAGAATAGACTCCCTTCCAAGGTTGTTAGTGCGGAGTCAGTCAACACGTTTGAAAATAGTCTTGACATACATTGGGAGAGACATCCTCCTCTGCTAAGAACTCCTTTTCCAGGAGTTGCAAACTCTTAATGGCCAAAGGTTCTGAGGGCACCTTAATCTGTCTTATTCTCTCCCACTCCAACTACACAGTTTGACTTCCCCAACTCCGCATATCAGCAGCTCTTGATCGTGCTTGTGTGCATTCATGATTGTATCTTTAGCAGGGATTCTTCCCCATTTTTTCTCTTTTCTCCAGGCCTCTATACCCTACTAACAATGGCAATAGCTCATAGAGGACCGGGGCGTAAGTTCCGGTGTCTCTTTGGGAATGGACCTATTGATTCGTCTACTGGCGCCTATCTTATCTTAATAACACCTGCTTTTTGCAAAAGCGAAGACGATCGTGATGACGACCCAACAGGTCACGGGTCGTCTAGTATTTTACTAAAACTTCATTTGTGGCGGGCCCTTTCCATGCCTCAAAATGTTTGGGCATCACGCACCCAAGGGTCCCGAGTGCCTTCTCCGCAGGGGATGTAGCATCTGGCCGCAGTTCCTGCTAAGAAGGTTAAATTTGTAAAGTTAGGTAGGCTCTCAATACTTCATCTGTTTCGGGAGGTGGGCTGCTGATTGAGGTGGCTGACCTATTCCCGCTAGACTTCTACTTTCTTGTATTTCGTTTCCTTCCCCTGTGTGGCGTAACTGAGCGACAGCGTTCAGCCGCACTTGGGGGTCGGAGATGCTGAACTTGCGCCTTTTTCCTGTCAGTAGCGCACTGACCACTCAGAGACCTACTGGCAGAAAAGCCAAGACAAAAATCATTGACAATTTAAAGCGCGCCCTAGTAGGCGCACGAACCTGTGGTTAAACACAGGAATAGTTCGGCGCGATATAGGCAGCGTGCCACTGAAACTCTAGTAAAAACTTCTACTACTAAAACTCCGTATATCTTGCTTGCATGTTTACTTCTTCGTGTCTTGTTTGACACAGCCTATTTACTTTTAAAAGGGAAGAAATTTGAGGTATTGGAGGAGGGGGTGGGGGCAGTTGCATTCTTGTCTTGTTTGACATAGCTTCTTTGCTTTTGGACGGGAAGAAATTATTCAAGGTATTGGGGGGGGGGGGAGGCAGTCTCATTCTTTCCATGGATTAGCTCTTTAATTCGATTGTATCAGTGATACGGAAGTTAAACTGAGATGGGCCTCAAGAACGGGCATGATCAATGCATCGGTTCCATGGGCAATACATCTGATATAGGTACGTTACATGTATGGGAACTACCCAATTGCCAAACTAACTCTATTTCCGAATAAACATTGATATTTGATAGGTAAAAGTACCTAGTAACCCTATCAAGTAATAACTGTTCAGAAACAGTGTTAGTTCAGGAATTGGGTAATCCCCCTAATAATTTGACTTTGCTTAAAACCTGGGTCTTCAATATTCGTTAGAGAAGCAAAGAAGCTGTTGATAGTGAACCGAACGAGCCGCTCCTTGACGGGCAGAAGAGGACGGCTGAATAGCGGTTTGTCTATGCCCAGCTAAACAACGCATGCTTTTTTGCGAAGCAAAGACGATCGTGATGACGGCCCGGGTCATGGGTCGTCTAGTATCTTCCTAAAATTGGCCCAGTGTCACTGTCTCCCAACTCCTGGATTCTGACAGTTTATCAATTCTGACTCCTGGTCCCCACAATAGGTATCCTACCTCGACTCTGCAACCCTGACTCTTCAGATTCCATCTCTGAAACTTTGCTATAGTATATGTAGGTATGCTGTAACTATATTCTTATTGTGAAAGTTGCTGTATCTTCTGGTAATATACCTACCAATGTAACTGGAAGGAATTATTATATACTTATATGTTTTATTAATCTGTAAACCTAATATCTAACTGGCTCAGCCACTAGCCGTGTTGTAAACCCGTCAGTAAATTTGAATTTATTTTTTCCAAATTACCAATTGTCTCTTCTTTACTTTTTCAGATAACGTTCTTCATTGGTGGTTGGGTTTGGTTCATAAGAAAAATCTTCCGTGACTATGAAGCAAATAATACTCTGGTGCAGCTCTTCTTTCCCACAGTCTTCATGTTGTCCTGCACCATGTTTGAACTGATCATCTTTGAAATTGCTGGAGTATTATCTGCCAAGTATGATATTTTAAGTGTCTAGGCCTACTACCTAAAAACATGCTGTGAAAGTAAATTTTGGCAAGTGTAGAAGAAAGTCAAGCTCCTATTATGTAAATGAATGTGGATTGATGTAATTCTATTATTCGCCAGAAATTAACTGGGCAGGGAATCGGATTTCTCTCAGATAAAATTTTGTAGCTACTGAGCAAGTGTTTAAAAGCATATCCACAATGCAAAGCAATGTTAGTAACAATCGGTAACTTCCGTTTTTGATACCCAGAGTGAAAATGTAGGGAGGATGGTATGGACTGTGCCTTACACAGATATCTCTAAAATACCTAAAAATTGCCCCAGATTTTGCTATGAGCTATGTATGTACTTATTCATCAAGTCTATTTTACATTGGTAAGTTCTTGAAGGGAAAAACTGGCAAAATTCTAGATATACTAAGAGAATGGATCAGGCTGTCATCAAGTGTCTCCATTAAAATCCTCTGCATCTGCACCATATGCTCATGCATATCTGAAGGACACATGCCTTTTCTGATGTCCGATGAAGCAGCTTGATTACTGCCAAATGTCTAACTACTCAAATGCTTTCATTCAATGAAAGTTTTTAAGCATAATTTAACTTCACAAATCTGCCAGAATAAAAGAGTTAGCTATTACCTACAGACTTTGTACTGAAGTACCATACAACCCTTCGCGAGTAGGTGACTATAAAGGTAGACTACCTATCTTCATTATTTTGAATCAGGTAGCTAACAGTTATATGTGTGGGATTTCATTACTTTGTACTTTACATTCACTGCTAGTAAGTTGAATATGAGTCACTTCTAGTACTCGGTAATAAATCATAAATTCTAGAATAGTCTTTAACAAACTGAATGTTACTCATGATTGGTGTAGTAGTAGCTATTTCATTACTATTTAAGATAATGACTAGCTATGGAGCAATGATAGGTAGAGAATTTAATCCTACTCAGAGGTAATTTTATGTATGATATCGCATTTCTGTGGTCTGTTGAGTTCATTCTTGTTGCAGGGCAGGTAGGAAGTACATGACAATGAAGCAGTGGTTTGAAAAATCCACATACTGTATAGCCACTGCAGTCTGGCAGCCAAGGGGCAATTTTGGCCAAACCACGTTTTGACTAAGTTTTTCTTTGCAGATTCTGATAGTTTAGAGTCTATATATGTAATGTTGCCTGGGTGGGTGTGGAGCTCTCACCCTTGAGTAATTTTTTATAGATGCGAAAATCCATTAAGGCCACTGTGCGACGGCGACAATATTTGAAATACCCATAACTTTCCTCACACGATATAAACCTGTTTTCGGTGTCTATACCTAGGTTTCTAAGTTTAAGGATTGCAATCAGATGTGCATTTTCCTCGTCTGATTGTTTTAAATGTCTAAAACGTGATACACCATCTTATTTTTGCCTGATTTTTCTGTTATCTTGGAAACATTTTATGGGCTATTCAGCATGCATACATTTTTATGCTTAATTATTTGAGATCATTTTTGAGTGACTTGATAAATTCCCAGTGTTTGTACAGGAATATACTAGTAAAAGTTTGTTATATAAAAATTCAATAAACATGAACACAGGGTTACGGAGCCGAGGGTTCAAGGTCCGACTTCGACTCCTGGCCCTCCAGAATTTCGGACTCCGACTTCTGGTCCTCGAGATTTTCCGACTCCGACTCCTAGGTCCAACTAGTAGATATTTGATGTAAACATTAAACGTGTCCAAATAATTTTTGCTAGTACTGTATAAACATACATCAAGTTAAAGATGTTAGGTGTTTTGTACATATACAACGATATTTTGCATCATTTGGGATATTAAAGTGAGGACATGAGGACATTAAACAAATTTTGGTAAAACATATGCACCTCTTACATTGTGTGAGGGGGGAGCAAAATACTCAATTTTCTACCGATTGTGCTAAAATTTACATAGTGTATGTATTTTTGAAAAAGAAACATGGAGACGACTCGCAAACACATTAAGATTGGCGAAAAAAATATCGTTGCTGTGGAGTAACTTATGCGAGAGTAATGAGTCGGCAGAACGCCACAAGAGAACTTGAACATTGAAATTTCATGTCCTATGAATTGTCACTTATGTCAACTGCATTCTTTAGCGATCATGAAAACGCGCTTGACAAACTCCAAGCCATACGGGATACCGTTGCAAAGTGGAAATCGCTCAGAGAACACAGCCGCTGGGTGCCATTGTAATGGACGAACGTGCCATTCTATGGGTCACTCCAAGCCTCGAAGTCGCTCAATTGGCCAAAACTACCTGAAAGGAGTTCGAATGCAAATTCACAAACTATTGAAGCAGGCTGATGTGTTACTGATGCTTGATTGCTATAACCAGAGCAGCACAAAAGATGCAATAATATCTGCCACGGTAGCTGCATGCTTCCGTTCTCAGCTCTAACACCATTTATCGCTCGCTGGTTCGATACTCCGCCAGACACTCGAGCTCTTTGCAGATCTTGGTGTGCTGACTCGGCAAGTTGTGAATGCATGCTCAGCGCTGTGGCAGAACTGCCTTCCTCAGAGATGAGGGGGGTGGGGGGTCTCGGGTCATTTGTTTCTTCCGTCAAATTGGCGCCATAGTTCTTGGTGACCCGAGGGCGACTGCGACTACACTTATTCATCTGGAGCCAGTGGGTCTATACCCGCGTCACAAACCAGTGCATGTGGGTTTCCCAGGTGAGGGTGTGGTCTAAGTTGACTTTACCTTTACTTGATATCATAGGTAACGATCTTAAGATTGATGTCCATGAATTTCAGGGAAAACTGTTATTTGTGTCAAGGATCCAATTCCCTATGAACTGAACTGTGGATGAATAAGTAATCCGATAAGTCAACAAGCCAGAAAGAAGCTTGCACCGTCAGAATACGGGAGGTCTCCCGAGTTACGAAAAAAACTGCCCTGGTTATGGTGGACAATGCTGATGTATTTCTGCTTTTGTGACATTAGTGGAAGAGAGGCGAGATCTGTTACACAGTATTCATGACTTTCCTTATTGAATGGAGCTGCTTCTAGGACATTAGTGCATCTGTGGAGACCCACAAACAAATACTAGTTACGTTGGCAGCCCACGCTCGCGCTGGATACCTCACTGTTCCATCGCCTGGCGCTATTGGCCCTTTTACGGGCCTAAGGGTCTTCAAAACCCAGACTCGTGGGCAGGGGCGTAAACACTGTCCAAAAGTTGGGGGACGCTATACATCGCCATTATCAAAAAGCACTTAATAATTTAATACTTAGAATGACCGTCGTGTGTTTATATATTTATATTTTATATAGGTTTCGTGTCACGCTCTTCACGAGATAAGCAAAAATTAGCTCTGGGCTTTCTGGTTTCATTGGTGTATTCATCTGCTTTAAGACTGTGATCATCCTGCTAAGCTTCATAGAAAATTGATAGGTAGAAAATATTCCCCTTTTCAGGTGATGGCACTTGAACAGTATATCTAAATTCCGGTCTTTGTTTGACTACGTTGAACATGTAGGCTCTTATCAACTTCCTTGTGTAGGATGCTGCGCAACTGCCAACTTGCATTAGGGAACCATACAGATGAGCTTGCAAGGCTGAACAAAACCCAGCTTCTTTCGGTGATACACAAAAAAAAGCTACGTTTTTTGCCTGCAGTCGATATTGCTTCTAATAATTACTCGAGGGTGGCATATAACTCGGACCGGGAAAATTTTTTTCCTCAAAAGAAAACTTGTTCTGTTGAAACAAGAACCCAAAATAAGTGGAGAAAATAATTTGCTGCGGAGAAATCATCATAGTCTTTACGCGCCTGCTGACCGCTCAAGAATATCTTGCTCTCATTTCCTAATTATGGAGGCAACTAGTATCAGCTGAAGTTTGGATGAAGTAAATCTCAGAAGAGAGTACACAATACACATCACGATGGAAGAGATTGTTAAGAGCGTCCGTATTTCGACTTGTACGCAGGAGGCCTACCATAGCCGTGTATGCCAGACACTATAGCACCGGTGGACCTCGCAGATGTTTTACCCGCGAAGTTTTCGCCCTAGTATATCTTGATTTAGCTAGACATAAAGATAGGTACCTAGCGTTAAAACCAATAGATTATAACAACTGATTGTTTTCTTCTGTATTTACACGCCTTGGCTAACCTTTATTTCTCATCGTTTGAAGATATTATTTAAGCTTTCATATTTTTGAACTTTTTCGTTTTTCTCATAGGTGATTTTGATGATTTTCATTCGATATCGGGACCCGTGACAACTTAATACGTTATTTGTGCAACTAGAGGGCCTGCGCTGTCGTAAAATGACAGCGAAGAATTTCTGATGACCTTCTTCATTGATCATATTTTAGTTATTACAATTACTAACCTAAGCACCCTGAGGAGAGCGTTTACGGCTTCACAGCCGCTCAGTATCGAAACTTTCTTCTCTCCGAAATGGAGAAAAAACATCCCTTATTGCAGCCCGATCAGCAACGCTGAAAGTAATAGTTCAGATTTTATATTGTGAATACGGTGGGCTAGCCTATACATGCCCAATGGTTCTTGCTCAGCGAAAGCTGTTTCATCGACCATTGAATTAAATTTGGGAGAATAAGTGAAGTAACGAAGTCATCTGTGGGAAGAATCTACGAATCAAGATGAATGAGAGTGCCAATGGAAGCTTCAGATATCTTTCAGTGCTGCGATTTCAATTTCGGCAACGCAAGAAGTGCATTCAGACATATGGTCGTCCGATACTTTGCCGTAGATTCGATGTATGGAGGATCTGATACTCGTATTTTCTACCGGTCTGTTTTCAATGGAATTTGAGAGGACGGCCAGAGCCTCCAATCTGGGCTAATTTCCACCTATCTGTTTGTTAAAGTTTGACAGAAAATGGATTAACAGATAAATAAACAAACAAACTGATGAATACACATCGGTTTTTATTATACTGTAGATAGCTTTCTCTTAAAAATAAGAGTACAACAGACTCTGTCCTTTTTTTCAATAATTTATTCGGGTCGCCAAAAGCACTTTTCCTGTCAGCTCACGGGATTTCTTTGAACATCGCGCTTTCACTTCAAAAATGCATTGGAATGAAGCAGTTCAAAAAGCAGCCTGCTGCATCGTACTATTAATACGAATTATCCCGTGTTTGGATCGTTACCTATGCGACCTCAGCAACGTGAATATTTCAAGATACGAAAATCGGTACGTATGTAGGTATGATACCTGCAAAAGGAACTTCATGTCTTTGCTTCGAAACTGCTTGAAAATTTTTTCACGAATTTCGCACGAATTAGACTAAGCTTGCGATATCTTCATTTTTGAAGTTCAACTATCCCTAATTAAGGTACGTTTGCCATCTTCTGCAACCCGGCCTATTTCTACCTATCGGATTTCAATGGAGCTTGAGAGGACGACCAGAGCGTCCAACCTGGGCTAATTTCCGCCTATTTCTTTTGTTAAAGTGTGACGTAAAATGGATAAACCTATAAACTAACAAAAAAATACACATAGGTCTTTATTATATTGTAGAATATTTTCTGTCACTCTCCAAGTGAATAAGTTAGGGGAAAATTCGTGCCTGGAAAAGGACGCTATTGTATCCAGGATACAGGGTAACAGTCGTACAAACCTGGGGATCTGAGCCTAAGCTCGCTTGCTAATTCCTGTTCGTGCAAGGAAAGATGATGGGAATACCACTGAACAATACACATCCAAGCTTTCAGGCAGACTGCGTACCTATTAAATTTTCGTTTGAAGAGTAAATAACAGTGATGAAAATGGGGTTTCACTGACGTGCCTACTAATATTCTGCTCTCATGTAATGACGGCGAGGGTCACTAGCTTACTATGTTTGATTGAGATCTCTAGAAATAGGCTATTAGCTATATTTATCAAATCAATCGTTCAATGCTTTAACACGTGGACTTCGAGTCCGAGACATGTGATGAATCAATCATTTGTGCATCATGATCCTTTAGGACCTCCAATATCATATATACCTACTTGATATATATATTTGGTCCTTTAACATTCAAAAGTAAAGAAAATGATGTTAAAACTAGTCACTATTATCATCTTTCACTGTATTCTATTGTTTTGAACATAGGTATTTCTATGTCAGAATAAATATAGATTTGTAATCGTAATTCATTTCATGAGCGTGCACCATATATGGCGCACAACACGGTGAATGTGTGAAGACATAGTATTCTGTTTCAGTTGAACTGCTCATATCAATATTGTAAGTTTGTAGTCGCTATGCAAAGCTAGTTTAGCCTACTTGATGAATAAAGACAATATTCCACATTCTTTATGTGATACCCTCCTTTTTTTCAGCACTCGATATGTGTATTGGCACATTGTTCTCTACAGCATGCTGGTATTGCTTGTGCTGGTCATTCCCTTCTACCTCTGCTATTTTATGCTCTCAAATTCACGACTCGGTAAGTTGTGTACATTGACGTCCACACTCTCATTGTAATTATGGATATTAATACCTTAGACTCTATTTCTTCCTCCTCTTAGGAGTCATGAGTTGAGTCGAGGTCCTGATGGTAAGGTTAGTTAATTAGATCTTCTGTTGGTGTCCTTTCTCTAGAAATTGCCTAATGGAAATTTTGTCATCAGGCTTCCTTATTCAGGGGCCACACTAGGCATTCATCTTGGCAACTTGACGTCAGGACGCACAGCTCGTATGCCCTCGAGCAGCAGAATTGTTGCTAGCAACAGACAAGTTGCGCCTACGTGGCAAAAGGTCGCTTGAGGTTTTCTACAAGCAACTACTTGGTCGTACAGCCGTGGAAATCGAATTTGTATTCACTATGTGATTCTGAGAAGTCATTTAAAATTGCCTTTTTATTTGAAAATTGTTTTTGAGTTACTTAGCCTGCAAACTGAGATGAACTCAAAAAATCTGTTCACAAATTTTCATTGTCAAATTGCAGCTTTATGAGTTTTCACGAGCGTCTAATTTGCTGGATATTTTTGTGCGATTTAAGCTACGAAAAAAGCAGGTTCACGCGAAAAACGAATAAATCAGGTGTTCCATGAGGTTTTTTTTTTTTTGCTTCTTTATAGACATTTTAAAATCTTTTAAGCTTTCTGAGTTCTAATTCACTGCAAATTTGACGAAAAATATGAAACTTTACTTCACTAGTGACACTCGTGAAGAAAACTGAGTTGACGGTAAACATTTTATCAACGTTTTATGGACTCACAGCTGTGTTTAAGAGACAACATAAAATGTTCGAACACTTTGCACTACGTATAGGGAACAGAAAATTGTCGAGCAGCCCCACGTTACAGATATATTTACTTGACAATCTATGTGGGTGTTGTTCTCCCTACTATTCGTTTCAATGCGTTGCTATGCCCTTGAAAAAGCTACCAAGCTCAGTTCGAGTTTTGATGGAGAACGCATATTATATAGTATATGCATTTACAATGATTGCTTATTCATAGTTATATCGATACCATGTAGAAGTAAAATAAGTTACCAGTAGTGAACCAAAACTGCAGCTTCTTTGGATCAAGCAGCATGAGCAACGTTAATAAATTGTCAAACGTCGCTACAAGGTCCCGTGCGACAGTGTGGACGCTCTTGCGAGATTTTCGCCTCGTTCTGCGAAATCGCTCAGGCGCTTTTCACACTTATGAGCGGCAGTCTGGATGGGGCTTTGTATAGCGGATGAACAGCTTCCCGTCACTAGTGTTTCACCTGCTCTCGTTCCGATCCACGACTAGCTGTCTGAGTGAGTTGCGCGTTGCTCGTACAAATGTCATAGTGTGGCCCCTGCATGTGTGGTTTCGTAAGGTTTGACTAGATCAGTGGGTCGCAAACTTTTTCTACATGCGGCGCACGTTTAAAGCTATTCAAAAACTTTGGCACACGTTGCATCAAAATACTAAAGTTTAACTTGATAATTTTGCACATGATTAGCACAGGAATGTTAGCTTCCAGTATATTAAAATGCTGTACTAAAATGTACATTCTCCACAGGCCTATTATATTTATTATGGCGATATTGGTATAAAACGCTTAAATTATACAAAAACATGGCTGTTTATCGCTGTGAAATCTAACTGGAATGAGTTTAACTGCCCTGCAGTTACGGGCAGCATTTTGCAATTTCGACGCCAAAGGAATATTATTGAATGTTATTGTTTCTGTCGGAAAGACATTTACGGATTTTCTATTTTCTGGTAGACTATGTGCCGCCTGGCAATTTTGCTAAAACATTACTTGCATTATATACCTTGATGGATATACTGAGAGAGGGTCCTCTCAGAGGTCGAGTGGAGTGGCCTGTCAGAAGCCCATTTGGTCACCCACAACCACGAAGTTTACCCAGTCATTGTTGGAAATTTTTCTTCCAACCCTTTCAGCATAAAGTAAAATTATCTGTAGCCTCCTTGGTTGGAACTAAGTGTTGATGGCGAGGTGTCCCGTACAAATCTAGCTTTCACCTTGAACAACAGGATTTCTCGACCAACATACCATAGATACATAAAATATTTAGCTTTACCTATCATCCTGAACACTGTAAGAGCTAAATTCGCATCATGTCGTACCTCTTCTGTTATGTATACGTTTCGCACATACAACATTCCAATGTGTTAGTCTTAACATTAAAATGTGTAGATGCGTTCTTTGTATCATGTGAGTTCATGTTGGGCGGAAGTTACCACCGTCCGTCTTCAGGTCAGAGCCTGTAAGATAAAGAACCTAAAAGGTCGTTGATGACACCGTACAAAAATGTGCCGGTTATTTAAGGCGCTTGTGCTATCAAGCGTCAGCTTATTCAGTACTTAGCACTTATTCAGATATAGACTTTGTACTGTTGTCTGCATCTATCAAGCAGCATGCTTGCTACTTATTATTGGATCATATCTTCTAAGTCTTGTATAATAAGATGTAAATAAACAAGAAGATCTTGACGACATTCCTTCACTATCCAGCACTGTACCTTTTAACATTACTCGGCATTGCAGTTCACTCTCACAACCAAGGACGGTGACGAACTCAACTAAAACCTCACTCTCACGCACAAGTTGATTATAT
Source organism: Parhyale hawaiensis (assembly GCA_001587735.2). Taxonomy (NCBI): domain Eukaryota; kingdom Metazoa; phylum Arthropoda; class Malacostraca; order Amphipoda; family Hyalidae; genus Parhyale; species Parhyale hawaiensis. Next base: position 22,678,086 of record LQNS02000211.1, read on the forward strand.
TACATCTCCATCTACAGTTTTGCTATTATGCGCTGGTAGGGCAGGATTTAGTCGCTGATACAGCTCACCATATGCACTGTGAAAGCTGAGGTTGGATGATTGGTATCTCATCATATGTAATGTGAAAACTATATACATATGACCGCCACTTTGACCTTCACTCTGTTAGCGCTGGATTCGGATGATGTCATACCTATCTCGTAGTATGCATTTAAACTGAGAGCCTCGAACACACTGATAATTGTCAGATGACGCACAATAACATATGCTTGTGTGCAGTGCGGCGCCAGTGGATCAGACCACTGAGTTTACTGACGTGGGGAGGTTATCTCTTCTGCTTCTGGAAGATTGGTGACCCTTTTCCTATCTTGAGTCCTCAGCATGGTCTGCTATCCATTGAGCAGGTTTGTTGTTACTGTCTTAACACTTTTCACTTATTGTGTACATCCGCTCGCCCAACGCTTAGCATTGTACTGTAACACATATTGTTTTTGTGAACAGTTACTTATTATTCTTGTTCACCGAGCAAGAAATTGAAACTGATTCACCTTCAGACATATATTCTGGCGGGCCTTTTCCCTGTCAGAATATATATTGGCATCACTCACCCAGATGTTTGGCCTCACAACCCAAGGGTCCCTCGTGCCTTCTCCGCAGGGGATGTTGTAGCTTGCCGCAGTTCTGCTGGTTTCGTAAAGTTGGGTAGGTTCTCAATACTTCCCTATCTGTTTTGGGAAGTGGGCCGCTGATCAAGGTGGCCAACCTATTCCTGCTAGACTTCTTACCTTCTTGTATTTCGTTTCCTTCCCTAGCGTGGCGCAGCTGAGCGAAAGCGTTCAGCCGTGCCCGGTGGTTGGAGATGCACAACTTGCGCCTTTTTCCTGTCAGTAACGTACTGACCACTCTGAGACCTACCGGCAAAAAAGCAGAGACAAAAATCATTGATAATTTGAAACAAGACGTCCTTCGCGCTTTCGTGGAGCACGAGCCTGTGTTAAAGTACAGGAATAGTTCGGCGCGATATAGACATTGTGTCCCCGATGCGCTAACTAAATTTTGTACTACTGCTACTCACTCACCCAGGGGCAAACCCAAGTCCCTCTTGCACAGGAGATGTAGCTGTCTGTAGTTCCTGCTGACGAAGTTAGTTTTATAAAATTATGGAGGTAAGTTCTCTATATTTCCCTTCTGTTCCGCGGAGTGGGCACCCGAATGGTGGTCAGTGACCTATCTAATGGGATGGGTATCTGTTCTCGTCTGGAGGCCACAGAAGGAACCCTCCACACGGGTGTTTCTTTCTTCTGTTTTCTTCTCTTACCATTTTACGTCTCTTGGTCGGTGCCGCATGGCTGAGCGAATGTGTTCGGCCGAACTGTTTGAAATGCTTTGCGCTTTATTTGTCAGAGGTGATGCACCTGACCAAAATTATACTAACAGAACTCACATGAGCTTAACGCGACTTCTAAACTATAGATACTGTACGAAATTGGATCACTGCTATGTAGTCTTTGTATCTGATGTGGGGGAAAAAGCCCTAATTATTATAACAATAATAATAATAACGCTAAATCATACTTAAGCAAGGATCACTGCTTATGCAATTAGAGAAAAATAATGTATTACTGGTCTTCAAGTGGCCGTAGCACAATGTATGTGGCCTACCTACTTAAAAATATGTGTTGGGTTAGATTAAGCTCGGCTCAATTAGAATAGGTACGTGTCTTAACTGCTAGGTATATACTGTATATGGCTTACTTGAATGGTAAATCTCAGCTTGGTTGTGTAGTGCAATTTGCCAGCACCATTATTATATATCAATAGAGTTCAACGTTGACATACTCAGAATTTACGTGCTACACAAGGATTCAGAACTAATTTTACTGCTGCCAGAGCTTTTCAATTTCCTGACAGTAATCTGTCATGTCTTATCCTTTTCCTAATATATTTTATTTTGGTTAATTTTTGTTCTTTGATTTGTTAGCGAAATGACATTGTCCTGCATGAGACCGAGTTTAACAAAGCCGTGAAGTCCTTGCTACACCACCATGCTACCAATGAACCTTTATTGTACCCCATATTTGTTAACTGCTGTGATCAACAAGTATATATTTGTAAATATACACAGCTCCATCTATTTGTTAGATTAAGTCCAGTGTGTGTGTGTTCTTCCCTCTACTTGGCTTAACACTCACCATACATTTGTGTATTTGTGTGCTCTTTGCTGACCATTATATTATTCCAATATTTCTGATGTAAAATTCGATATTTCCATTGTGAAAACCTGTATTCCGACATAACGTGTTTTCTTTTCCAACTTACTTTGCCCTGAAATGATTAGTGAAATCCGTACGCTGTTCTTTTTCATTTCAGAGCATAAGTCGGATTGGTGTTGTGGGTGTGACCGTCATGGCCGCGCTCTCTGGCTTCGGTGCAGTCAATTATCCTTACACTTCCATGAACATTTTCATGAGGCCAGTTAGCAAGGGACACATGCAGGCCATTGAACGGAGGCTTCTTCAGAACATGGATCTCATTGTGGCAAAAAAGAAGAAAATCGCCCTCGCCAAAAGAGAACAAATGGTGTGTACTTTGTGATATTTTTAGACGTGATTGCTTGTAGCTGAATTATATAGCTAGGGGACTTAGATTTGCTACTTTTTTATTATGAGAAGTGAAAATGCTGGTAATTATATTAAACTTTCTCTGTGTTGTCACTGTCGAGAGAGAATGTTGTTACTGTTTTAGTTGATTTCAGTGTATCTGGTTTTGTTTTTAGTATGATTTTGTACATCAAACCTTCTTGCGATGAAATTGCTTCTCCAGACCCATGCCTTAGAAATGTTCCCATCATGTGAAATAAAATGTAATTTTTTGAGCTCAACACAAACAAATAAGCCAATGCCTGTGCTCGCACTCGTTGAGTGCAAACTGAACTTGTGAGCTGACGTTCAACTCCCACGTCCTTCAACTTGAAACTTCTTTTCAGAAGGATCTTGAATACAGACTTTCCCCGTGTAATCGGGACGACTTGCGAGCTGAACATCTGTTCCTAAGTTGTGCGTTTGACTGCATAATGTGGCCCCGGTATAACACTCCCCACAGTTCATTTCTAAGACGGAGAGCTCAAGTGCTCGTGTTCACCCTCCAGTCTTCATTTAAAACAGTGCTTCTCAAAATTATTATACTCGCGGTGCACCTTTGAATTAATTAACCGTGTAAGGATCACTGTCCTCTCGCAGACTCCTACGGGATTCAGACATTTTAGTTGATCCTTACATGTTTAAGATATTTCGACTCACTTCGTTACGAAATAGCAAAATTTAACTCTACAGTTTTAAACCCATATCACCGCCCCCAGGAGTATATTCTAGCGGGCCATTTCCCTGTCACAATATATTTGGGACTCACGAATCTAAGGGTCCCAAGGGCCTTCTCCGCTGGGGATGTAGCAGTTGGCCGCAGTTATTGCTCAGAAGGTTAGTTTTGTAGAGTTACGTAGGTTCTCTATATTTCTCTTTCTGTTCCGCATGGTGGGTCGCCGAATGGTGGTAAGCGACCCATCCCATGGGACTCCTATCTACTCACGTGTGGAGGGCCACGGAAGGGACCCCCACATGAGTGTTTGTCTTCTTCTCTTCTCGTTTTTCTTCTCCTTCCATGCGTCGCACGACTGAGCGATATCGTTCGGCCGAGCCATGTGGAGTTGAAGATGCTCGGGACTTATTTCATGCCAGACATGGTGCACCTGGCCAAGATTGTTCTCATAGATCTCATCTTAGATGAGTTCGGCTCAACTTCTAAAGTATTTCATACAAAATTGAATCGCTGTTATATACACCTAGAATGGAAAAAGTAGCTTTAGCACAAAATTGACCATATCGCATTTTTGCGCAATCAAATTTTCATGAAACTTGCTGGGAAATCGTGACAGCTTATGGCAACACTGTTAAGTTTGTTTACATTTTGCTGTGTCTCCTGATTGACAACGCGTTGCATTTTTTCTCTTTTTGAGGTGAACAACAATAAGAGCTTCTTGTATATTCTCTAAAATGGGACATTGAAAAGCTCTAACTAACGAGGAGAAAGAAATTATCATGAAAGAAAATGCTAAAGGCACCTCTCCTGATGTAATTGCCTGAAAAATAGGACGCCATATTGACACAGTGACAAGATTCTTGAAGGACCCTTCACCACGAAAAAACAATCAAATACAGGGCATTTAAGGACTGTTACTGAAAGAGACATGAGAGATGTGGTTCATTAGCTCCGTAAAAGACCCGGGCAAACAAGTCAATCAAATTTTTATGGCCGCTGGGCTTCCTGAAGTCCACAAGAAATTATATCCTTTGCTACATTGCTTCTGTTAAATCCCCTTTGAATTTGCCTCCTCTGACCCCCAAAAACATAAATTTTGAGAATGAAATAGGAAGAGAAATAGGTACATGAAGCATGTTCTCTCACTGACAAAACCCGGGCAACTCTTGATGGACCTGATGGGTGGAGTAAATGTTGGGTGCTACCTGGAAGTATCATTAATGCATGAAACGTCAACAACAGGGAGGTAGTGTTATGATATGGGCTGGTAATAGGGGATCGATTTGTAGGTTTGGTTAGAGTACCTGATGACGTGAAAATTACATCTGCATCATATTGCGACATGTTAAAGGACGCCGTGGTACCATGGCTGGAAGACATAGACTACCCCTTTCGTTGCCTTGCAACTGATTTTCAAGCATGATAATGCGCCTTCTCACTCTGCCCGTACTATACTACAGCATTTCTCTGGACCATTTGGCGTTCCATGGAGAGAAACTGAGGGTTTGGCCACCGTGCTCACCTGATCTAAATCCAATTGAAAATTTCTGACCCTTCTGAAGTGGGAAATTTACACAGATGGAAGGCAGTAGAACTCTAAATTTGTCTTGTGTGATGCTGTTGCTGCAGCAGCAAGGGCAGTTCTACCTTCTGCAATAAAGAAACAAACTGGCTGCATGGATTGAAGGATTAATGAAGTTATTAAACGTCATGGGGTCATGTTTGCAAATAAGACGTTTTTCAGTCATTGCAAACTTTTGATTGTTGATTTCTTGTTAAATACATATAATATATATTTTTCTCATTTGCGTTGTTCATTTTTGCTCCTTTGGTGATATAGAACTGTGAATATTTACCTCCGCCAAGGAGGTTATGTTTTCATCGGCTTTCTCTGTCTGTCATCAAGATAACTGAAAAAGTTATCGACTGATTTTGACGAAATTTACAGGGATTGTTAGGTATGTTAGGACTTAGGAGGAACAGATGATTAACTTTTGGTGAAGATCTGTCAATTCGTTTGTTTGTCTGTCTGCCTATTTTTTGCTAGTGTCCTAACTTGAAAAGTAGTGGATGGATTCTCAGGACATTTGCACGAGTTGTTGGGTTTATTACAGAGAGAAAATGATCACATTTTTGTGATGATCTGTTTGTTTGTTCGTTTGTTTTCGCTGTGTTTGATTTTATGTTTGTTAGCGCAATAGCTAACTCAAAAAATCATCGATGGATCTTTATTGTTAGTAATGTTAAAAGACATAATTGATTAAATTTTGGTGATGATCAGTAGGTCCATGTGTGTGTTTGACTAATGTTTGTTAGCGCAATAACTAAAAAAATTATAGACATATCTTTATGAAATTTTCATGAATTGTTATTAATGTTAAAAGACATTTTTGATTAAATTTTGGTGATGATCGGTAGGTCCGTTTGTGTGTTTGACTAGTGTTTTTTTTTATTTCAGTCAAAAAGCTATTACCGCCTCTCAGTGAAGTAAGTAAAATTGAGAAAAAAAACATAATTTTTGTAGAACCAGCATGATGTTTGTTAGTGCAATAACTCCAAAACTTATGGATGGATCTTTATGAAGTTTTTACTAATTGTTGGTCATGTCAAAAGACATAATTGAATGAATTTTGGTGATGATCAGTTCGTCTGTTTATGTGTTTGACGTATGTTTGTTAAATTGTTTGTTAGCTGCCTAATTAAAGTGTTATGAGCGGATCTCCAAGAAAATTACGGACACTGTTAATTCAATCAAAAGGCACAAGTGGTGAGATTTTGGTGTTGATGTAAGGAAAATCATGGTTTCAGAGCCGAGTTTTATTTTTCGTTACCGCTGCCTTACTTGGCGGAGGTATGCACTGTCAGAGTGCTCTATTAGTTAATGTTATTATTACCTCTTCACTTTTTTACTATTCTTCATTATTCTGTTTATTTTACAACTTTAACTGTATTTACATGAACTTAGGTTAATAATAATGTTGATAACATATCCCCTCTTTGTTTTTTTACTATTCTTCATTATTCTGTGTATTTTACAATTTTGTTTGCATACCTATATGTTTTGTAGTTAATTACAATTTATAAAAGTCATTTTTCTTTGCCCTTTGTTACACAGGTTTTACTTAAATGTAGCATGATGCATGCATTTAACGCTAGAACACTAGGGGTCTATGACAATGCACTACTGTATTTGCAGGGGTCTACACTGATCAGTTATAGGGAACCACTGGACTAATGTTTGTTAGCACAATAACTCAAAAATTATGTGTGGATCTTTATGAAATTTTCAGAAATTGTCAGTCATGTAAAAATACACAATTCATTCAATTTCAGTGGTGATCGGTTTGTCCATTTGTGTATTTGACTTATCTTTGTTAAAATATTTGTTAGCAGCATAACTCAAACAGTTATGAACGGATCTCAAAAAAATTACAGACACTGTTAATATTATCAAAAGGTACAATTGATTGGATTTTGGTGTTGATGAAGAAAATCATGGTGTCAGAGCTGATTTGAATTTTTTGTTACTGCTGACTTGCTTGGCCGAGGTATGCACTCTCAGAGAGTGCTCTAGTTTGTTTTTTTTTTATTTCAGTCAAAAAGCTATTACCGCCTCTCAGTGAAGTAAGTAAAATTGAGAAAAAACATAATTTTTCTAGAACCAGCATGATTTGTTGTTTGAAAATTTACAGACACTATAAGCATCATAAATTTAAGTTTCTGTGAAGTTTTCACTGAAATTTATAGCCAAATACGTAGTCGATATGTGGTCAATTCTGCAATGCTATTATTTCCGTTCTAAGTGTAGTCTTCGTATCTAATACGGCGGGAAAACCCACAATATAATAATAAAAAAAAACCTATATCACCAAAAGTCGCATAACGTCGTACAATTCTTAAACAAAAATAAATAATTTTCATAGTTTCTTACTTTGCACCGTTTGGGAACAACTGATTTCATTAGAATATGTCGAGTACTGTTGCTTCTTTATTCGGCTTAATATCTCGTTTTTCTCTTTTGCAGCTCAACCCGCCAAACAACGAAGCTGGCCAGCGCAGCAGCTATGTCTGGAATTTGTTCCGCAGCAGTTCACCCTCTACCTCTTCTTCTGTTGACATCGATGCCTTGAAATCTGAAGTGCTGGCTTTGGAGGTAGCGACAATGGTGGAGTCGGTCATATTTTAACCCAAAACTCCAAATCAAAATTTGATTCCTCATAGGAATAGCTTTGTTTGGCATGTCTATAGGAGCTAACATATGGTATATAGGATTGATATTTCATAACGTCAGACTGTCGTTGTTCATTGCCATCATCATGGCATTTCAGTGCCAGCTTGGGAAGAAGGCTCTGGAAGGAGTCTGGGTAGTGGGGGTAGAAAGTCGAAGAGAGGCAAGGGAATGCGCGGCTCCAAGTTAGTCCAGCAAAAGACTACTCGCCGAAAAATTGGTGGGGTAACTAGGACATGAGAAAAGATGGATAACAGTCTGTTCTCCAAGTCCGCTGAGCTGACAGGATTTATCATCAATCTGTCCCCCTCGAAACTTATTGTTGGCTAAGACCAAACAGTGGTCTGAGCGTAACTGGAAGAGGGTGGGGCGGAAAATCCGGAAGGTCTGGGGAGAAGAAACTCTCCGCACAGAGAGAAGGGAATTGATGGACCAGAACCATACTAGCAGGATATGCAGCTGCAGCTATTGCAACTGCTGAGATATGTAATGAACTCAGAGCAGAGCGGTATTGCTCGGGGGCACAATCCCATCTTAAGGGGATAAACGTAGCGATTTTGGTCAAAGTTATCAATTTTTGTTGCTTTACTGAAAAAGAGTCCTAAGGTAGTGGAAAAGTGTGTCCCAAATTATTATGAAGTTACGGTCACTGTAACCCTCCTAAAAGAGGCCCAAATCGGGGCATGGGGGGTCAAAATGATCAATTCTGCACCGATTGTTCTAAAATTTTCACAGTATATGTATTTTTGAAAAAAAAAACACAGTTTTCTCCCAAAACTTTTTTTACTTAGGTTTTGAGACAATGGGGTATATATATATATATTTTTTAATTTCAAAAGAATAGAACTCTATGAGTTTTCAAGCTAAAAAAACAGTGACAGTTTTGGAATCCTTGAAACATTCCTAACAAAACTAAAGAGACGGATTTTCCATTTCCTATTTCGTTTTCTTTTGATATGCGATTTTTGATCACTAACTAAAATATTGATACTGAAAAAAATATTCGGTTTCGAGCTGTTATTAAAAAAGTAATGAGGGTAAAAATAGAAAATCCAGCTCTGTAGTTTTGTTACTAATGTTTCAAGTTAATTCATTCGATATTTCCAATATACATATATGTGCATATATATTTCCCATTATCTCCAAAAGAAAGGCCTAAATCATAAACGTTGTAGGAATAAGATATGTTTCTTTTTTCAAAATACATATTCTGAGCAAATTTCAGACCAATGGGCGCGCAGAAAAAAAAGTTATTTGAAATTTATTTTGATTCCCATGGTGAGTAGGTACTCAAATAATGAAATATATATGTATGTAATTTAGTAATCTACAGGTATAAAATTTGGAAACTATGCATTTATATGTATCATTTGTAGATAGCACAATATGAATACAGCATTCAAACTTCATTCATAGTGCAAAAAGGTCTATTATATGACATTTCACCACAATATTCTACATTTTTTACCTATCCGGTGAAATGTAATTGTTCAACCTAAAAAAAAAAAAATAGAAGTCATTAAATTTGCATGCTAGGAAAAAACAAAGACGTTTTGAAATCCTTGAAACATTCCTAATAAGCGATCAGTGCCAGAGTTTCCATTTTTGTCTTCATATATTTTTATCACAGCTCAAAACAGAAAATTTTGCCTTTTTTTACTATATTTCAGTTAGTAATTGGCAATGGCATATCAAAAGAAAATGAAATAGAAAATGGAGAATCTGGCTCTCATCGTTTGTAAGGAATGTTTCAAGAATTCCGAAACTGTCTTGTTGTTTCCTCGCATGAAAACTCATTGAAAAAATTAAAAATATATATGTATAAATATATAGATATCTCATTAGCTAAAACAAACTAAGGCCTGAATCAAAAAAGTTAGAGGGGCAAAATGTGTTTCCTTTTTAAAATTACATAAACTGTGCAAATTTCAGTGTAATCAGTCCACAAATAGAGTTTTGACGAATCTCGGTGGAGCCCCTGAAGTTGTCAATCCAGATTTCAGAAAATTTTCTATTAGTGGACCGATTGGCCTGATATTTACACAGTTTAAGTAATTTTGAAAAAGAAACTCTTTTTTCTCCTGTTACTTTTTTCGATATTGGCCTTATGCTTTGATAACAGGGCGAAAAAAGTTTTTATTAAATTTCATAAGAATGGTTTTGAACCTCGATAAAAAGAAAATGAGGTAAAAATTGAAAACATCTCTTTCTATCAGTTTATTGCAAATTTTCCAAGGGTTTGAAACTGTCTTCGTTGTTTTTTTCTATCTAACATGAAAACTCATAGATTTCTTTACATTTTTAGATTAAATTGTAAAAAAAAAAATAATTTTCACCCCTCCTGTCCTCCCTTTGTGCCCCATTTTTGGGAGGTTATAGTGCCCGTAGCCCCCAAAAATTCGGGACATAAAAGCCTATTGCCAAACATCCCTCTTTTGAAGAATAAAAAATTAGCTTACCCCCTACCGCCCCCTCTTGTGTCCCTCTTTTTGGAGGGGAGTGTTGTGGTCGGAGCCTCATAAAAACTTGGGACACAAAAGCTCACTACCGGAGGATCCTTTTCCAGCAAAAAACAATCAAAATTTTTAGCAAAATCGGGGGGTTGGCCCCCTCAGAAAATGGAGCAATATCTGCTTTAAATTTTGATTAAAGAGTATGTCGTATACGTATACAACGAGGGCCGGAAGGGGCCATGATTATTGTATCACGGGCAGGGTGATCTACCCGCTAGGCACAAAGGAGGAACTGCTTTGACAGCAACCCCAGACTGTCGCCAACTGGCAGGGTTGAGGTTTCGTGATTTAGAAGATGTACCGATGCCATGCGGTCGGATCCGATGACTGTGCGCAGAGCTGCGTTCTGCACGGCTTGCTCATTGCAGTTTTTAACACATTTAGAAACCATATCGGGGCTGCGTGAAGTACAACGCTTCCAATGATGGTCCAATAGGTCAGTAGAAGGGTCTCCTTCTGTTGCCCCATCTTGTGCCTGCTAGCCTAGAGAGGATCCACAAACGGGAGCAGCAGCTGTCGTAAACATGATTCCGCGTGAGCGACAAAATTATGGCGTGGATCGACACCACATCAAAATTTTTGGTCGCGCTCCGGGGTGAGGTCCGTCGCACCCATCTTAATTTTTGGGTCTTACTTGGATTGATGATAGTCTGAAGTCAATACGCCAGACTCTCGCCATAACTTTGCTGCGCCATGACTTTAGCTTACACGTGGTGGTATCATACTGTCACACGCAGGTGATATTCTTCCTAATTACTGAGTAGTGTTTAGGAAGTACCTACAGGTCGTCTTTCCTATATACCTATAGGCTTAGCTAAATTTGCGGGACGTCTTTGCTCTGTGCTCGCTTTTCTTACTTCCGTTTTCATGCTCCTACCGATGATACTTTGTTGTTTTCATCTTCTTTCCCAAATTCCTGTTCCCATGCGCGTTGATGCTGGCTGGGAAGACGTTTCTGCATAGGTTCCACTTTTCCCGGCATACTTTATTTCCCTTTCTTTTCCTCTTTAGAGACGCTTATGATTTCCACGCTGAGAATAGCATGTTGAGCTAGCAAAAATTTCCTTATGTAAGCTTCAGTTACTGCCTAGTTAGTACATACAGTGTGCCCCTGTAAGTGTTTGGTGTAGCTAGTGCAAATTGCCTTTATTGATGACTGCCGATGGCTTCTGTCAGATCTACGGCGCGATATATCCGTGGCCACAGAAGCGCTAGCAACCAAATTACTACCAGTGCTGTTACTCTTTCGCTCTCCTGGTGTTGCCAGTGGACGTTTGCACTACCTGCTGAAATAAGAAACGTCTCGCTGTCGGGCAGGAAGTGAGCCGGCAGCTGTTTCTGGAGTCTGTCGAGTTGGAGGGGCAGAGGGAGCGTCTGCTGTGGGCAGAAACTCTCCAGGGAAAATTCTTCAACATCATGGGATATTTCTTCTCCATGTACTGCTCGTGGAAGATTTTTATAGTAAGTTTTTTCTTACGC
>LQNS02000211.1:22749776-22761911 GCA_001587735.2 Parhyale hawaiensis
CGTGCCCACTTTGCTTCCTTCCACTTTCATACTCCTACTGATCTTACTGTTATCTGTTCTTCCTCTTCTTTCCCGACTTGCTGTTCCCATGCGCGTTGATCCTGTGTGGGAACACCTTTGTGCATGGGTTCCCCGTTTTTCTATCGACATACTATATGTCCCTTCCTTTTCCTCTCTTAGAAGAGCTTAGTACTTATTTAGGGAGGCTTAAATCTTCTTACAATACCTAATACCTAATATTGCATGCCCCGGATTTTAGCAGTGAACGATCTCTGGATAGCCTCGAGGCGCTCTAAGCCTTTCCGTTTGCTTGGCATACAAAGAGGTGAACAATATTCAATCCTCAGGAGTATCACCTTAAGGTGAGCGTTGTGTCTGCCTCTCATGAAGAAAAAGTGCGAAACACCCATCCGCTCCCCTCCTTGCCTGTGGTAACAACTCGAGCCGTGTGATCTTCAAAAATTGCATTATCTTCTATTCTCACCCCGAGATCCCTATGGGAATTTATATACACACTCCATTAGAATGAAGTGAAAAATTCAGGAAACCGGCTTTGTACATGTAACTTATGTCGTCAGTAATACAGCAGTTTACTCAAACGAGCATTCTTTTGATTAAGCCAAAACTGATCTAGCGTCATATTTATACGTTGTTACTGTTAATATATGTAACTCATACGTTTTCTGTGTACTTTTTACTACGGGAAATTTCCTAGGAATGCATTTGGGTGTCAATTAAGAGATTATTTTTTGTAACAGGCAAACAACAATGAGGTGGCTCGCTTCCACTACTACACCGGCCGCATTGCTGCTGTGAGGCTGGACATAAGGAGTCGAGTGTGAGTCGACGTCGAGCGGGACGCATTTCGAGGGTGAGTCGTGCGGCGACTAGGTTTCAGGCAGGCCGTGCAGAAGCTCAGTGTTGTGGTCCAGCTCCTACTTGGAGAAATTCCTGACCGACAAGTAAGTGTTTTGTCCTAAGTGATAGTTGGGTGAGCAGACTTATCGCGTTACTACCAGCTGTACTAATTGGCACCTATGATAATTATTATTATTAAAATTTCACGCCCGGGCCAATGCGGACAGGAAGTACAACCCAAATCGAGCCTTTTGCAACGCCGGAAAGCCTGAATCGCCGCTAAAGAAAATCCAACAAAAGCCATTAACAGCTGACTTAGACGCCTGCTGGCCAATACCACCGAAAGCCGATGCCAGCAATGAATTTCAAATCCCAACAGACCAGGGCACGAAGCACCGACTGAACTGACGAGTTCGGCCTCAAACACTCTAAGTGAAAGAGCGCGCGTCAACCACAGATGCAAGCAAATGTTGACGTTTTCCCATATTGACTTGTGAGATTGAGCAACCTTTTTTTTTTCTTTAAAAGTTATTTTTCTCTGATATACAAGTTGACATTGCTCATCTTTGTCCCAACTAACATGTATGCAACATTCTCATTCTTGTTTTTATTGCCACGTACCGTACACATTGTTTTTTCGTCACCCTCAGGCAAGTGTTTTTTCTTGGCCAGGAAACGTACCTACAGTGCAGTAGCATTAGCTATGGTATGTTTAAGTAACATTAGGAGTGGAAAGGTTGATTTATTGTCCGATATTTGCATCGGGAAAGACCATCAGTAGCTGTAGCCCTTAATTTTGCTGGACTTTCAGGTGTTCCGAGGAGCAGGACTCCGTATGGCACTGGCCCCATATTTGCAGCTGACGCAGGCTGTTCGGCTGGGCAATCTGCAGCGATTCCAGAAAGTGCTGGACACTCACAGAGCTAAGGTCTGTCGTGCACCTATTGTCTTTTTCTCTATTTATAGGAAATAACTTTCAGTTTCAATGAATTTCTTTCCAATAGTGTCCGCTTGTGAAATCTGTCTGTGGTATGAGCGTGACTGGGCAAAAACGTTATGTGGTGCTCATGTTATCATTTAATTAACTTTAATAAGTCTGTTACACATTAAATTACTGAAAGGCATCCCAGATATAAACTATACATTAATTGTGGCATTTTTATCCGTATCGCAGCATAGTGTTCATGTGCTGCTAAAGAGCGTATTGGTTAAAAGCAGAAAATTATACAGATTTTGGGGAAGTGATACTGTTGTGATGTGCCCTAGTAGAAATTTTTACTCTATCATCTGTAATTGCAAGACCTACAGCTGGTAGGTAGTAGTCAGCTATTATTGCAGAAGGAATGAGCATAGCTTGTAACGTTGAACGACCTCCGCGCAAAATTCTCTTCTACTGAACTGAACTCTTCTACATTGCCTGTTACCTACGTCATAGCTCGACCCGTTGTGAATTTGTGTATTGTCACCCCAGTTCCAGGACGATCACACTTTGATGCTCATCGTGCGTCTGCGCCACAATGTTATCAAAACCGGCCTGCGCACCATCTCGCTCAGCTACTCCAAGATACCTCTGGAGGATGTTGCGGCCAAGCTTGCTCTTGACTCGAGGGAGGATGCAGAGTTCATTGTTGCCAAGGCCATCCGAGATGGTGTCATTGAGGTAACGTCGTCTTCTGTTGTTGTCGTTACGCTTAACAATAATAGCTCATAATCTTAATGAAGGTACGATAAAAGTTCGCCAGAAACACTGTATGGGTCCACCCAGAGGTGGAGCAAAGTGATGTCTGCCTCACGATTTCGGAGTTGATATGTGAAGGAAATACCTATTTAATGTCGAGAAGCAGGTTGGCGTCGTCTGATGGTCAAATCCGACTCCTGGCCCTCCAGTTGTCCCACTCCGACTCCTGGTCCTCTAATTTATTTGACTCTACCTTCTTTATACATTTAGCGTGACCATTAATTTTGGTCTACTGCATTATACTACTAGTGCATTCACTTATGTATTAAGCAAAAGAGAGTATTTTTTCACATTAACAATATTAGGCATCATTAGCCCCAGTTGAGACCTCAAATTTCCATATATTTTATTATTATAATTCATTAGCTAATAATTATCTAGAAACTGTTCTCCCATCGCGGAGGGGGTGGCAACTGGGCCACGGTTTCACGCTTCCTCCCTAAGTTTATCCTGGCTATTCCCCAGTTTGCTCATTTACTGTGTTTTTTCCTATCTGCTGAGTTGACAGCCCTTTACTTCTTTTTTTTTTCTATTAAAACAAGACGTGTGTCGTGCCCCACACTTCCTGTGTGGGGGCTGGCGGTGCTGGGGGGGGGCCGGGCGTGGGCCTCGACTGTGGGGCTACTTGGCCTACGGTTTGGGCCTGTAAACGGCTCTTGAGTGCTGGTGGCTTTCGCGCGGGGGTATTTGGGGCCGAATGGGCGACTGCTGGCGTGGTGGGCGGGTGCTGGACGCGTTTGAAAATATGTATTATTATTTTTCTTGTAGCCTTGGCGAAGAGTAGGCTTCTGCTGCTCACAGCCACCAACGCCCTAACTATTATGCCCTACGGAATTGGGTTCGGTACCGTAGGCACGCACATGCCCTAGTAACCCAAACCAATATAATAATATAATACCGTAGACACGGGCTGACCCCGGTCCGCAGGGCTGCTCCCTCCCCGGATATTGACACGCCACCGTCTGGGGTGGGGTTATTTGACACTAGGATTGGTGGTGCCCTAGATGCCAAACACAGTCCCTCCCCCCCCCCTTGCACGTCTGAAGTGTGCCATAGGGCACAGGGTTCCGGGTGACATGGCCAAAATCAACATGGGAATGTCTAATGAAGAAGAAACTGAGGACGGCGGCCTAACGGCTGCTGACTATCAGTACGATCATGACGTTGGGGAGGTGGGATGGTCGGCGCTGGCCCCGGGTGACTTGGAGCTGAGTCTTCCGGAGCCTGGGCCGGCTACTATGTATGCGACCTCTGGACCTGAATTCCCTCCTACCTCCACGTCGCCTGATGGAAGTCGGCCACCCATCATTCATAACTCGACTAGCGGGCTGACTACGTCGAGTCCTACTGACGACTCAGCTCAGGCTCGAACTTTCGCTGGCTCAACAGCAAGAACCCTAACTCTGGAACCGTACATGTTTCTTAAATCACGACGTCCAAAAAAACAACTGGTGAAAACCTAAATCATCAATTCTCATCAAATCAAAAACTACTCCATCATACCCAATGTTTTATGTAATTAACTTTCCATGAGGACGTAGACGTAGTGTCGACAGGGATTGACCTACAAAACGAGGTTGCTACCCTAAAGACCATTCGCCAAATCTCTAAAAATTCTTCTGAAATCTCCCTCATAGAGCAGGGAACTTGCCTGATAGAAGTGAAAAACTAGGAAACTATTGTTACAGTCTCACTCCACCGATCCCTGAACTCGGTGAAGGGCACTGTGTACAGCTGAGCCATGTGTAACCCCCTATTCAACGCCCATATAGCGTCCTAAAAGACCAGAATGTTACCAATATTAAGCAAATCAAGCTCAATAAAGGTGGCAAATTGGTAGAAACCAATAAATTCATTCTCACGTTCAACAGATCTTTTCTTCCTCCAACTATCCAACTTAGCTCCTGGCAGGGAAATAGTGGAGACATATATCCCAAAACCTCTACGCTGCATCAGGTGCCAAAAATTTGGGCACACCAAAAAGCGATGTCGCTCGGTTGAGGAAATCTGCGTTCGATGTGATACTGTAGGACACAATGGTGACTCGTGCAGCAATGACCCACTTTGTGTCAATTGCAAACAAGCCCACGCTTCAAACAGCTCTAACTGCCCCCAGCTACATTTTCCGTAAGGAAATACTTGCAACCATGGTTAGCCAACTCACTGAATTCTCTATTGCCTGTGAACTTGTGAAAGCACGATATGCGGAGCAAGGGAAGACTGACAGTTTCTTAACAAGACAGCTCCGACAGCAGGGACCCAATCTCATCATCGTTACTGCTGCGGTTGCTGAATCTTCTGCTCAGGGAGCTCAACCAGGAAGTACCCTTCACCAATTAGTTCAAGGAACAAGAGAGCAGACACAGTCCCGCCAACTGTCTAATTCCGTTAAGACTTAGAACGCTGTGCATACTACACCAGCTACACCTGGGGTCTCGGAGAACACTACGGTCCAATTTCGAGGGACCACCAGTATTGGTGCTGTTCCCAAGAACAGTACCAAAACTGCGAGCAGCACCCCGTCACCCAACCTTGCACTGACTAGCCCAAGGCCAACAACCATCCTAATGGGTGCACCTGTAAACACATCAAAATTCAATTTTAAGGCTCCCAAAAACCTACAAGATCTACAATAAACTCACTCGACCGGATCATCCTAACAAAGAATCTACGCATAAACAAGACCGAAGCTCGGAGCGACAAAAACCGCACTGCCGGACTACTCGCTCCCAGTCTGGATCAAGTAACAAAACTCACCCAAAACGATCCCCTTCTCTACCTCACTCTTCACAAGATCAAGAGTGAGGAGTCTACTCCCATGAAGTCTACCTGCTAATTCTCAAAAAGCGGGCGAGAATCCTCTCCTCCCAACACAGCGGATACAACTACAAAACGCAGTGTCCACCGGACACGCAGCAACTTAAACATATCCCTGTAATACGTAGTAGCAGAAAGGAGCGAGATGTAACTTGATATCTACCCCCTCTTTAGCTTCTATGCTAAACATAATCCAATGGAACTTACAATCGTAGAATTCTAAATTCAATGACCTAAAAATACCATTAAATACTGAAGAACCTATATGTGTATGTATACCGGAAAACCTACTCAACGGCCATCTAGCCGCTCCCCCGTCACAGTATTCTCTTATTGTGTCGACGCCCGTTCGACCTGACGGCCACGAACGCGGAGCGGCTATTCTAATACACAATCGATACCAGTATGACCCTATAACTCTTAACACCAATTTATAGGCAGCTGCTATAAAAATTTATCTTCATCCAAAAGGCTATACAATTTGTTCTCTATATATGTCCCGATTAGACAGCTCTAAACCCGATGTTAATGCCCTACTTGATCAGCTGCAACCGCCATACTTGGTATTAGGAGACATGAATGCTCACGACCCTCTGTGGGGGGCCCAAGATACAGATGTACGCGGAGCTATACAGTATTCACTGATATTATAAAAACCCGAAACCTCTCTCTTATGAACGATGGGACACCTACCCATTACCATATAGAAACATATCTCTGTGTTCATCTGACTGTTTGCTAGACCTCGAATACAGAGTAATTGATATCTATAATATCAATGATATCAATATTTCCTTTAAGAAGCTATACCTGGTCGCAGTGTGACTAGGTATAACGCCAAAAAAGCCAACTGGAGTGAATTCCGGCAGCACACGTGTACTAACCACGACCTCCGATCCATAGAGTCCGTTGACAATATGCTCGCGGAGATTAAAGGCATCGTCTTGGATGCTGCAAAAGCAACAATCCCTGTTACATTGGGGAAATATCCCAAACCTCCAGTCCCTTGGTGGACGGCGGAGTGCCAAGAAGCTCTGCAAGAGACGTCAAGCACAACGCCGACTCCACAACCTGGTCAAGGATTTTACCAATAACCCCTTTACCAGCGTTTACTGGTACCAAATTATATTATTGTGTTCATCTTTGGTGAAGGGATACTGTGTGCTTGGGACAAGGATTTGATAACTGGAGTACAATTTCCCAATTGTATTCAAGTCGCATCACANATGTTTGGAATGGTCTTGATGGCTCTGTCTTTGCTGGTGCTGGTATTGGCGGCTTTAAACGATCTGTACACAGAGCTATTCTGTGATTTCGGATCTTCTTTTTTTCTTTTCTTTTGTTTTCTCCACCGCTGGGCTGGTTGCGTGGGGGTTTGTTAACCTCATGGAGTTTCTCCGTTCCTGCGTCGCCAGTCTGGTGTGATTTAATAATAATAATAATTAATATAATTCATTAGCTAATAATTATCTAGAAACTGTTCATACAGGCTGAGCGCTAAAACCATACACTACCCTCTCCAAGCCTACCGCGTCTCCCATCGCGGAGGGGGTGGCAACTGGGCCACGGTTTCCCGCTTCCTTCCTAAGTTTATCCTGGCTATTCCCCAGTTTGCTCATTTACTGTGTTTTTTCCTGTCTTCTCTTCCTATCTGCTGAGTTGACAGCCCTTTACTTTTTTTTTTCTATTAAAACAAGACGTGTGGGGGCTGGCAGTGCTGGGGGGCCGGGCATGGGCCTCGACTGTGGGGCTACTTGGCCTACGGTTTGAGCCTGTAAACGGCTTTTGGGCGGGGGTATTTGGTGCCGAGTGGGGGACTGCTGGCGTGGTGGGCGGGTGCTGGACGCGTTTGAAAATATATATTATTATTTTTCCTGTGGCATTGGTGAAGAGTAGGCATCTGCTGCTCACAGCCACCAACGCCCTAACTATTATGTCCTACGGAATTGCGTTCGGTACCGTAGACACGCACATGCGCTAGTAACCCAACCCACTACAATAATATAATACCGTAGACACGGGCTGACCCCGGTCCGCAGGGCTGCTCCCTCCCCGGCTATTGACACGCCACCGTCTGGGGTGGGGTTATTTGACACTAGGATTGGTGGTGCCCTAGATGCCAAACACAGTCTCCCCCCCCTTGCACGTCTGAAGTGTGCCATAGAGCACAGGGTTCCGGGTGACATGGCCAAAATCAACATGGGAAAGTCTAATAAGGAAGAAACTGAGGACGGCTGCTGACTCCCAGTACGATCATGACGTTGGGGCAGGTGGGATGGTCGGCGCTGGCCCCGGGTGACTTGGAGCTGAGTCATCCGGAGCCTGGGCCGGCTACTATGTATGCGACCTCTGGACCTGAATTCCATCCCACCTCCACGTCGCTGATGCCTGATGGAAGTCGGTCACCCATCATTCATAACTCGACTAGCGGGCTGACTACGTCGAGTCCTACTGACGGCTCAGCTCAGGCTCGAACTCTCGCTGGCTCAACAGCAAGAACCCTAACTCTGTAACCGTACATGTTTTTTTAAATCACGACGTCCAAAAAAAACAACTGGTGAAAACCCAAATCATCAATTCTCATCAAATCAATAGCTATTTCATCTTACCCAATGTTTTATGTAATTAATTTTTCAGGCTACGACCTCCATGAGGACGTAGACGTAGTGTCGACAGGAATTGACCTACAAAACGAGGTTGATACCCTAAAGACCATTCGCCAAATCTCTAAAAATTCTTTAGCTACTAGCTGAAATCTCCCTCATATAGCAGGGAACTTGCCTGAAAGAAGTGAAAAAACTAGGAAACTATTGTTACAATCTCACTCCACCGATCCCTGAACTCGGTGAAGGGCACTGTGTACAGCAGAGCCATGTGTAACCCCCTATTGAACGCCCATATAGCGTCCTAAAAGACCAGAATGTTACCAATATTAAGCAAATCAAGCTCAATAGAGGTGGCAAATTGGTAGAAACCAATAAATTCATTCTCACGTTCAACAGATCTTCTCTTCCTCCAACTATCCAACTAAGCTCCTGGCAGTGAAATAGTGGAGACATATATCCCAAAACCTCTACGCTGCATCAGGTGCCAAAAATTTGGGACACACCAAAAAGCGATGTCGCTCGGATGAGGAAATTGCGTTCGATGTGGTACTGTAGGACACAAAGGTGACTCCTGCAGCAATGACCCACTTTGTGTCAATTGCAAACAAGCCCACGCTTCAAACAGCTCTAACTGCCCCCAGCTACGTTTTCCGTAAGGAAATACTTGCAACCATGGTTAGCCAACACACTGAATTCTCTATTGCCTGTGAACTTGTGAAAGCACGATATGCGGAGCAAGGGAAGACTGACAGTTTCTTAACAAGGCAGCTCCGGCAGCAGGGAGCCAATCTCATCATCGCTACTGCTGCGGTTGCTGCATCCCCTGCTCAGGGAGCTCAACCAGGAAGTACCCTTCACCAATTAGTTCAAGAACAAGAGAGCAGACACAGTCCCGCCAACTGTCTAATTCCGTTAAGACTTGGAACGCTGTGCATACTACACCAGCTACACCTGGGGTCTCGGAGAACACTACGGTCGAACCTCGAGGGACCACCAGTACTGGTGCTGTTCCCAAAAAAAGTACCAAAACTGCGAGCAGCACCCCGTCACATAACCTTGCACTGACGAGCCCAAGGCCAACAACCATCCGAATGGGTGCACCTCTAAACACATCAAAATTCAATTTTAAGGCTCCCCAAAAACCTACAAGATCTACAATAAACTCACTCGACTGGATCATCCTAATAAAGAATCTACGCATAAACAAGACCGAAGCTCGGAGCGACAAAAACCGCAGTGCCGGACTACTCGCTCCCAGTCTGGATCAAGTAACAAAACTCACCCAAAACGATCCCCTTCGCTACCTCACTCTTCACAAGATGAAGAGTGAGGAGTCTACTCCCATGGAGTCTACCTGCTAATTCTCAAAAAGCGAGCGAGAATCCTCTCCTCCCAACACAGCGGATACAACTACAAAACACAGTGTCCACCGGACACGCAGGAACTTAAACATATACCTGTAATACGTAGTACCAGAAAGGAGCGAGATGCAACTTGATATCTACCCCCTCTTTAGCTTCTATGCTAAACATAATCCCATGGAACTTACCATCGTATAATTCTAAATTCGATGACCTAAAAATACAATAAAATACTGAAGAACCTATATGTGTATGTATACCGGAAAACCTACTCAACGGCCATCTAGCCACTCCCCCGTCCCATTATTCTCTTATTTTGTCGACCCCCGTTCGACCTGACGGCCACGAACGCGGAGCGGCTATTCTAATACACAATCGATACCAGTATCACCCTATAACTCTTAACACCATTTTACAGGCAGCTGCTATAAATATTTATCTTCATCCAAAAGGCTATACAATTTGTTCTCTATATATGTCCCGATTAGACTGCTCTAAACCCGATGTTAATGCCCTACTTGATCAACTGCAACCGCCATACTTAGTATTAGGAGACATGAATGCTCACGACCCTCTGTGGAGGCCCAAGATACAGATGTACGCGGGGCTATATTCACTGATATTATAAAAACCCGAAACATCTCTCTTTTGAACGATGGGACACCTACCCATTACCATATAGAAACATATCTCTGTGTTTATCTGACTGTTTGCTAGACCTCGAATACAAAGTAATTGATCTCAATAATAACAATATCAATATTACCTTTAAGAAGCTATACCTGGTCGCAGTGTGACTCGGTATAACACCAAAAAAGCCAACTGGAGTGAATTCCGGCAGCACACGTGTACTAACCACGACCTCCGATCCATAGAATCCGTTAACAATATGCTCGCGGAGATTAAAGGCATCGTCTTGGATGCTGCAAAAGCAACAATCCCTGTAACAGTGGGGGAGTATCCCAAACCTCCCGTCCCTTGGTGGACGGCGGAGTGCCAAGAAGCTCTGCAAGAGAGACGTCAAGCACACCGCCGACTCCACAACCTGGTCAATAAGATAGCCTACAACCGTGCTAGAGCCAAATGCAAGTTTTTCTTTAGTAACAGCCTTAAAGCCTCGTGGCGAGCTTATACCTCGTCCATAAATAGCTGAGAACCACGGTCGAAAATTCGGGAAATGTGGCTAAAGTTTCAGGATAATTCTCGCCTAGCCCTACACCAGTTTCACTCGTGAACAACCGAAACCGAGCCAGGGGACGTGGCGGATATCTTTGCTGATAGCTTCGCTGCAGTATCCCAAATTACAACGCCTCCGCCTGGGTTTAATAACCATGAGCGAAATCAAGAATTAAAACGCTTAAACTTTTTCAGCAGCCAGAACGTAAATTAAAATGTTCCGATCAGTATCAAAGAATTAGAAAGTACTCTTCGACAGTGCGGTGACACCTCTCCTGGCAGGACTGCATCACTTACTCCATGCTTAAAGTAGTGGATGACTCCCTGCTACGAACTAACTTATATATGTATAGTAAAATATTTATCGAAGACTGCTGACCCGGCCAAGCTTTGTCTACCGACCCGACAGGGGGGGGGGGATAAAGCAGGTTTTCTTCAACTACACGTATACTTGGATTAGCTTGACATCACGTGGCCGGCTGTGAGTACAAGTTGTCAATTTGCACTGAACCGACGGCCACGTGATGTTAAGCTGATCCAAGTATACGTGTAGTTGAAGAAAACCTGCTTTATTCCCCCTCCCCCCCTGTCGGGTCGGTAGACAAAGCTTGGCCGAGTCAGTGAAGTCTCATTATTGAAGACTGGAAATTCATGCACCTATTCCCAAGGGTGTTGTATATTTATGAGTGTTGTTACTCCTCCGGTAGTTTAGCGTGGACCATAGGTTTGTTTGGTAGGTTCACCCATCCTGTGTTTAGGAAAGCAGCGACCCCAGTGGGATCCTAAAGGTTGGTTACCTTAACTGTCTTGTTTGGGAACACACTCGTGTATGGGTTTCACGTGTCTATCGGCATGCGATATGTCTCTTCATTCTTCCTCTGTCATATCGCCTTTGTAGTGGAAACAGAGACTTAAACTTCTAAATATAATATGTAATATAATAAGTAATGCCTCCCCTAATTTCCGCTCGGCACTCTGGACGTCTTTCCTCTGTGCCTACTTAGCTTCTTTCGAGCTTCATACTCACACTGACCATTCTTTCCTCTGTTCTTCCTCTTCTTTCCTGTCTGTGCGTATGGTGACTGATCCCGTGTAGGAACTCCTTCGTGCTTGGGTTCCACATTTCTATCGTCCTTCTATATGCATGTCGTGTTTTATTTCTTCCGCTATTAGATCGCCTGTGTCGAGGAGACTGAGGCTTATGCTATTCAGTGAAATATATTTTATCGACCATGTATACATTCCATTAAAAAGAAGGAAAGTTTCATTAGACGTTCGATACTTTTCATAATATTGACGGAGATTTTTGTATAACGTAGTTGCTGCTGCAGGTAAGCAAGTGAAGTTGCAGCTAGCCCAGAAGGTTCTTGCGTCTTTCTGCGAGATGAAACCGCGCGAAATTTCTTGGTCACGTAGGGTTTGTGTAGGTTACCTTAGTCATTAGCTAGGCCTTCGGGACGGCTGTCTTTCGTGCCCACTTTGCTTCCTTCCCATCTTTTGCTCGTACTGATCTTTCTTCAATCTGTTCTTACTCTTCTTTCCCGACTTGCTGTTCTCATGCGCGTTGATCCTGTGTCGG
>LQNS02000211.1:22763536-22774917 GCA_001587735.2 Parhyale hawaiensis
TAACAATGGATTTGGTCTTGGAGGGATTAACTTTCATACCCCAAGAGAGACACCAGTCAGATATCAACTGCAAGTCTCTGTTGAGGGAAACAGAAATTACTGGCCTGTCTGCAGGGGTAGGCACCAAGGCCATCAAGGTGGGGTCATCAGCATAACTGATCAAAGGGTTGGCGACAATGGAGCTCAGTTCCGCTGTATACAAAAGAAACAGGAGAGGTCCCAAAACGCTCCCCTGAGGAACACCCGAAACCACCCGGGTAACTCCACTGCAATACCCATCCAAGACAACTTTCTGCCAGGTACTTCTTCTTTTGCACTCTATTAGCCAGTAAGATGATGTTTGTGTAAAAATTTGAGACATGTATGAAGGATGATAAAAAAGTTATGACCGAAAAGCTTTTCTCTTGAAATTTATAACGTCCAAAACTAAGGGACAAAAAATAAGTTAATTCCTTATTCAGTATGTATTTCTTTATTTACATCGAAGACAGAGTTTGACACTGCCAATTGTAAACATTGCTGTTCGTTACATGAGGGTACCTCGTCAGAAAGTTGATTATATCCTGCGAAAAGATACTGTCAACTTGCAGAAGAATAATTAGAGACATTTCTGGGAAGTTAAACCGTTCGAAAAGTGTTGTGGGCAGAATAGTGAAGTCGTACGATGAAACCGACTGCATTGGTGCCCCTAAAAAAGCCGGCCGCCCCCATAGAAGTCGGTTAGAGATGACAGAGTCATCCATCCAGCGTACGTCATTGAAGGATGGTTTTCCATCCTCAGCTGCGATAAGTAGGGAAATAAATGACACAACATGTATGAACGTCTCACGTCAGACCGTTTTTCGGCGCCTTCAAGAAATAGAGGGTTATTTACAAGGCGCCCACAGAAGAAACCGCTTGCGAGTACCAAGAATAAGAAAAAGAGATTAGAGTTTGCAAACAATCCTGTTAACTGGTCCGATGAAAATTGGGCTAGAGTGTTTTTCGGTGATGAAAGCAAATTCAATTTGTTTGGTAATGACGGTAAGAACTTTGTTGGAAGACGTGAAAGTGAGAAATTAAGTTTAAAGTGTACTAAGAAGACTGAAGTTTGGCGGCGGGACTGTGATGGTTTTCGATATGTTCTATAGTCAAGGGACATCGCCTCTCGTTCGTTTCCAAACCCGTGTGAATGCTCAGGTGTATAAAAATCTGTTGGAAGGTATTATCGTGCCTAATCTTGCAAACTCGGCTGTCCATAGCCCTGTCTTCATGCAAGACGATGCCCCCTGCCACAAGGCATAGACAGTCATGAGTTACCTTGAGCAGCAATATCTCGAAGTTATGGATTGGCCACCACAAAGTCCTGACCTTAATCCAATTGGGAATCTTTGGAAAACACTAGGGGTGAAAATTATGGCAAGAAACCCTAACAATACGGAAGATCTTTGGATGGGCGAAAATTACTGTTGTTATGTCGTCAACGATGTGCAGCTGTAATCGAAAGCGAGGGACTATTTACCAAATATTGATTGTTCACCACCACTTTGCTAAATGTTTCTAGCAAAATATTGAGTTAAATGCATTTTTTTTCAGGTTTGTCCCTTAGTTTCGGACGTTATAAATTTCAAGAGAAAAGCTTTTCGTTCATAACTTTTATTATCCTTCATACTTATCTCAAATTTTGACACAATCAACATCTTACTGGCTAATAGTGTGCAGAAGAAGAAGTACCTGGCATTGTTAGAAAGTTAGAAACAAAGTTTCGCCGTTTTGAAAATTTGCCCCTTAGTTTTGGACGGTACTGTCTCTTCTTTCTTCTTCTCTTCCTTTGCGATATCGCCTTTGTTGTGGAAATGGAGACTTGAAACTTTTGAATATAATCATAATATTAAGTCTTGCAGCATGGTGGAATCTCTCTCCAATTTCCACTGTAATTTACAACATGAGTTTATTGTCGCAGGCGGTGATTGACCACGAGGCAGGTTACATGCAGAGCAAAGATACGGTGGACGTGTACTGCACACGGGAGCCTCAGTCCATGTACCATCAGCGGATCGCTTTCTGCCTGGACATCCACAACCAGAGTGTCAAGGCAATGAGATATCCGCCCAAATCTTACAATAAGGATCTTGAGAGTGCAGAGGTAAGAAGAAACGCTTTTCGAAGGAGATTCCGTAGGACCAAACGCAAACGCTTCTAGAAAGAATGCTCATAAAACCAGGCACTGATTTGGCCTTAACTGCACCCCTTAGCAGTGGTGGAAAATTGTACCCAAGTTACAATAAACATTTTTTATAATAGCCTTGCTTCAATAAAAGAAGTTTTTATGTAGTTTGTACTTGTCCTGCGAAGGAGAAATGATTTCTTTCTAAAATGAAATAAAAGTCGACACAAACTAATATTGAAATTTAACGTTTCGGGAATTTTATCCCATCATCAGAAACCTCTATTAAAATCTTCTAAGGATGCCTAACAAAAGTTTTATTTAAGATGACCTAAGTTTCGATAGTGCTAGCAGGATGGAACCTAGAGGGCGAATGACCACGGTGCGTAATGGGGTCCTCGGAGAGGCGTCGAACGGCAAGGGAATCGGAGGGTTTTCCGAATGCAGTCGGAGGAATAAGCGTCAGCCATGGTTTGTGACGAGTGGTACAGCTGTAGTCATTATATAGGGCGGAGAGAAAAAGAACACGTATAGTCGAAGGAAAAATTTCGGTCCTGTACAAAGAGCGGATAAACAGAGCTGTGAGGAGAGGCCGGGTGTCGGCTCCTGTACAGTCTGCCGATGTGGAGTTAGTTAGTCGGGGATAGTGTGAAGAGGTACAGCTGAGGTCATAATGTTGAGGCTAGGTCTTTTCTATGGATATAAAGGGATTCTAATGTTGTGATTTCGATTGGATTAGAAGAGGCAATGATTGAGAAGTCATTTTTGCTTATGGGATGGTGATTTTGCTCAGCATGCAGGCGGGGAGCTGAATGGGAATATTAAGCAAGTGGTAGACCCGTTCGGCTGATTACACAGGGCCGACGTTTTTCCCCCGACTGTACATGTTCTTTTTCTCTCCGCCCTATATAATGACTACAGCTGTACCACTCGTCACAAACCATGGCTGACGCTTATTCCTCCGACTGCACTCGCCCGTTTTCCTCCGCTTCCCGTGTCGCTCGACGCCTATATGAGGACCCCATAACTCACCGTGGCCCTCTAGGTTCCACCCTGCTAGCACTATCGAAACTTAGGTCATCTTAAGTAAAACTTTTGGTGGGCATCCTTAGAAGATTTTATTAGAGATTTCTGACGATGGGATAAAATTCCCGAAACGTTAAATTTTAATATTAGTTTGTGTCGGCTTTTATTTCATTTTTGTAATTTGCCATAGGATAGTGTTTTTGATTCCTTTCTGGCATGGATATAGGCCCTGTGGGCTTCACGATAGATTGAGGCCATAGGACTGGTTTGGCGAAGTTTACCCACTGTACGTTATGGGTAACCGTACTAGGGGGAGCATACAGGTTACGTTAGCCTTTTGGTTTCATTCTCCCTCTCTTGATACTTTCCTTGGTTCTTTCCCCACTTGCTGTGTCCAGGTGCGTAGATATATGTTTGGGACCACCCTCGTGCATGTGTTCATTTATTTAGGCGTGCTGTGTCTCTTCTTTTTCCTTGCTTGAGTATCAAATTTAGAATTAGGGAGGCTTCTACTTTTATAATACTATTACATTATTTCTCTTTTGGAAGGTCGTCACTTTGCAATTATGATAACAAAACCATCACAGTAATAGTTACGTAGGGGGCGGCTCCGGAGGGGGTCGGGCATGTGGCGGTAGATATGAAAAGGAAGGCAGGGAGCACAAGAAGTCAGTCACAGATTGAAGACTGTCCCATAGAGAGGTGGGAAGAAGGGCGGTAGGGTGGGCGGGACACTCAAAGAGGTGGTTGACGGTGTGGGGGGGGGGCGCGGTGGCACTCGGGGCAGGAGTCCGATCCTATGGACTCAGAATCATCCACAGCGTAGCCGCAAAATGGCTTACGAATATAAGCTTTTCGTTGGGCAGAACAATTTTGACTGAAGTTATATCATTGATGCTCAGTTGAAATTTATAGGTATTATTATGTGTTATGTTTCACAGAGTGCTAAACAAATTTTTGAAAATCTTCCTAGGTTTGGTTGGTTGGTGTGTGCTCGTGTCTCTATACAATAATATTGAAGCCTAGAGCTCTCATATATTAGATACCGTGGCAGTTGCAGTGCATTTTTCGTAGACAAATTGATAACTAAACTATGTGGAAAGGTGATGTATTATAAACTCTTTGTGGTCATATTTAGGACAGAGTACCCTAATGAAGTAGGCTAATAGGTCTAATCCTTGAGCATTCATGGCTTGTAACAAAGTGGCAACTGTGTAAGTACAGCTTACTTCATTCGCTCGGGAAATGTTCCCTAAATAAAAACGACTGCTGACGGGAAGCAGAGTTGTCGGGAGTTGTAATTCACCAGCAGATGCTCTACCAGATGCCCCTTCAATGGGGAGGGAACATGATGAGCCATAGGGATAGGTCAGTCAGGTTCGCCCATCCTATCCTATGGGGAGCAGCGACTCCAGGAAGACTATGTAGATTACCTAAGCCATTAGTTAGGCCTTCGAGACGTCGGTCTTTCGTGTCCACTTTGTTTCTTTCAGTTTTTTATACTCCTCCTGGTATTATTTTCCTCAATACTTCCTTTGCTCACTTGCTGTTCCCAAGCGCGTTGATCCCGTGTGGGAACACTCTCGTGCATGGGATCCACGTGTCGATCGACATACTGTATGACCTTTCTTCCACTGTTAGATCACCGTTATGGTGGAAACAAAGGCTTAAACTATTCAATACACCGGTATATAATAATTATAGTTAAGGCTCTTCAGAGCAACGTTCAGTTCAGTTTGCTTACGTAGGCACGCCTCTACTGGGTTGTGTCACCATCACGCCAAATCCGGGCTACCACAACCCGAAAAAAAGGTTACCGTAACCTGTGAGAACGCCATCTAGCGACGATCGGAGTAAGCTCAAAAATTTTCAAATTCAGTTTAATTTTAGATTTCCTCATTTAGAGTTCCAAGTACCTGATCTAATTTACTTATTCTGGTATAAGGTGTTTATTACCTCCGTCAAGGAGGTTATGTTTTCGTCGTGTTTGTCTTTCACTAAGATAACTCAAAAAGTTATAAACCGATTTGGATGAAATTTACTGGGATTGTTAGGTATGTTAGGAGAAACAGATGATTACCTTTTGGTGAAGATATGTCCATCCGTTTGTTTGTTTGTCTGCGCCATTTTTCTCGATGCCATAACTCAAAAAGTTAGGGATGGATTTTGATGAAATTAACATGAGTTGTTAGGTATATAACAAAGATTTGATGACCAAATTTTGGTAATGGTCCGTTTGTTCGTTCGTTTGTCACTGTTTTCAATTTTATGCTTGTTAGCACAATAATTCAAAAAATAACGAATGGATCTTTATGAAATTCATAGGAGTTGTTAGTATTGGTAAAAGACATAATGATCAAATTTTGGTGCAGATCGGTTGGTTCGTTTGTATGTTTGACTCATATTTGTCACAACGTTTGTTAACAGTATAACTCAAAAAGTCATGAACGGATCTTCAAAAAATTGAACAAGCTGTTATTAATATAAAAAGGCACAAATGATTAGATTTTGGAGTTTATGCAAAAAAAAAATATGGTTTCAGAGCCAATTTGAATTTTTGCTACCGTTGGCTCACTTGGCGGAGGTATGCGCTCTCAGAGTGCTCTAGTATGTTATGTATTTGAATGAATTTAGTGCTCCTTTTATTCAAAATAGACGTTTTGGCTCGGTGACCTACATCGCCGTAACCCGTGTCGCAGTCGCCATTTGAGCTATGATTGCGACTGGCTGGGTCACCGGTGTTACGCGATGTAGCACCGGTGACCCAAAACTTGGTGATTGCGACACACTCCTGCTGTATCGTACTTCTATTTTAACTTTTTTATGTTGAAATGGTTGTGGTTCCTAATGTGATGGTGAAAAATAATAATAATAAAATGATTTAGTCAGATGGGTCACTACCAGGGTGGTGGAGCTGGATGTTTTGTGCCGTCGTGCCAGTGCGACTAGTGCGTCAAATGAGACGTACGACGACACTGTATTTTCGGGCTATGGTTTTTACCCGAACGGGAGAATATTTGGAGTAATGTATCTTGGACAATACTGCGGTTTGGCTTCGGTAGAGCGGAACGGTAAAAGAATTACCTTATATCGAGAATCCCAGTCAGTGTAGGATCGTAGGAATGGTACGGTTACTGGTGCTGTCCGATATGGTTAATGAAAAGGAAGGTAAACTCCAATTCGTATATTCCACAAGGTTACAGTTGGTGCTCAGTAAACTGTTGAAAGTCGAGCTAAGGTTATATACAACACTGCAGCTACTGCTGTTTGTTACCAGTACTGTTAAGTGCTAAATATCAAGTACTGCCGGCCGAGAGGCGACACGGCTATATATATATTCCGACTAGCTTCAGGATTCATGCATGGCGTGCACAGTTCCGAGTCCAACGCCAAATCCTGACCCGTCCGTTTCCCCGTCTCAGACTCCTTGATACAATTAAAATAGTATGTGTCCATTAATTTTCTTCAACTGTTTTTTTTTACCGAGATAAGCTCGCATATTGAGCTAAGGAGAGTATTTTTATCGCATGTACGATGATATTTAGTGTAATTAGTACCATTAAGGACACTAAATTATAATACCTTTATAATTTATTAATCATTTTCAGCTAGAAAAACGGTTTATATAGCCAATGCTGAATGCCAGTAATATACTCTAGCTTTAAGCGTAAGATTTTTTTTTTGTATTTTCGAAGGAATTCATTCTCATTTGCATCATCTGGGACTGACTTTAAGTTTATAAAATATAAATACCTAGTTAGCATTCGTCAAGACTTTGCATGGACTATCTAGGCACTCCACTGTCAATAGCAAGCGCATGGATTAAGTGAAAAATAATATTTGTTCATATTTCCAATATTTTGCATTATTCTTACAACGCAAGACGTGAAACTTCTGTAAAAATTATCAAATTTTCAGATATTTTATAAAATGGTTCTTCGGAGTCTGAGTTCAGACTCCAACTCCTGGAGCAAGTGGCTCTCTAACTCCATAACCCTGGTTACGGCAGTGTTTGGTGTTCCTTACATGTAGACGGTCTAGCGTCCGATTGGGTTATTTGTGTCCGTGTAAATTGTAGGACAGTGCACATCTCCCTGAATTCTTATTCACTCTTTATTTGAGGAGTACCCGGAGGAGGCATAGATTGATGGGCCATAGACCATACGGTTAGGTTAGTTGAGTTTGCCCATCCTATATTATGGGCAGCAGCAACCCTATGGGGAATTGCGTAGGTTACTTTAGCCATTAGCTGTCTTTCTAGCCAACTTTGCTTCCTCCCACGTTCACACTTCTACTGATGATACTGCATAAATATTTTGTTATCCCTCTTCTTCCTTCTTTTCCGACACTTTCTGGGCCCATGCGCGTTGCTCCTGTGTGGGAATACATCATACAATGAGTAGCACGTTTATCTTGGCATGCTGTGGGGACGTTTGATTGGGTGCCAAAATTAAGCCTTGAAGCCGGCTTGAATTGCCCGAAACTTCGGACAAAAGATTTGGCTTTGTCAATTTGAATCTTGGTCATTTTGAATGGGTTGCTAGTGTTAAAAGTAACGTGATTGCAGTGAGCCTACTCATAACTTGATTTTAGGAAAAAAAACACGAATTTCTGAAAATCTTGAAAGGTAACCGATTAATGATCAAGACTCTGATATTCAATTCAGCTGTCTGTATACCCTGTATGACCCTTCCTTTTCTTCACTTACAACAGCTTAGTACTTATTTAAGGAGCCGTAAACTATCCTGTTTAACAATTTGACAAGATCCGAGATTTTAAATATGGACCCTTGCCAAGGTAAATGAAGACGTTTAATATTTTAGTGATTCCTTTGGTAGAACTACAATTGCGTTTGCAAAGACAGTAGACCAAACAAACATTCGCTCGCCGAGCACTACGTACGGGAACTAAATATGGCGTACAAAATAGCATTAAAATGTATGTAATATGAACTTTGTTCCACTTGATTCAACGTGTTAATGGTTTTACTCAAAGACCTCAATTGAAAGCAATTTTCGCGTGCACTGGTACGCCGCACGTGCATTCGTATGTCCTGGTAAGCTTGACGTTCCGCCAATTTTGTCATGTAGGAATAGTTGATAGTGTCGCCGCCCCTGTGGCTCAGTGGTGGTGCCTTGCTCGTAGTCGGACGATCTATTGCCAAGCCTGGGAGGAATGTCATGGTGCCCGGAAATATAACGTTAGTGTTGTTTGCCGTTCGTAGCCTGTGCGAGGAGTAGGCTACTGACACTGGCAAGAGGGCGCAGTTTCTATTGTGTCGTAGCTCAATCTGTGATCGTCATACCAGGGTCGTAGAGGAGATTCATCTACAACATGAACCTGTGCATGAGAGTTTCTTAATTGGGATGTATGGTCAGGACGATTTCAAGTTTCACCTTGTTTGTCAACACCAAGGATGATAATACGGAACAGATTAGGCCCCTGACGAACAGTGCTGTGACGTTGCGTGGCTGTTCAATCGTAGCAAAGTCGAGGAGTAACAATTGTCTACCAGTATTTAGATCTAAATTATGAATACCACAGCTTTTAGAAAAGAGGTGATCAGTGTGAAACTGTTTACCCAATTACCGTAGCTGGGTATTGAATAAATATCAATTTTTTTTGCCGTAACTATCACGTACTCGGTCGCACGGTTTGTTTGTAATATGTGGACCTAGGTATGTATATTCGTATAGAATGAGGCTGACGCTTCTAACTTCAAAGGGTCGAGCATCATTGGATAACAAATTATGGATTTGTCATTGACCAGTTTCAACGACATAGTTCCCCAAGACGATTCAGATGGGGGTAGCCTTTTTTTGCGAGCTAGTTAACAGGAGTTAAGACTTAATGTTAACCTTTCTACTGCTAGACCGCGCCCGGCGGTACAATAGCTTATATTTATTTTCCCATTTTACAGAGCAATCCTAGGGTTTCTATGTATTAATATACATACTTTGCTTTTAACATTACTTGTCACCATAAGGAATGAAATTCGTTTCTCTAACAATTTTACAATTTCTATGTAAATCCCGTTGAAAATTCTTCTATCTCTCGTTTAGTTTTACGTATCTGGACTAATGTTGCAGTGGCTTAAAAATTATACGAGACAGCTGGTCATAAGTAGAAAATACAACTAAATCGAAAAAAAAAAGCACTTCATTTATTGCATTTTGAATCACTTCAAGAAGTGATTCTGACACAGGCGGGCATTCGCCGGGTTGAATTCATTCGCTTTCTTTACAAGCCTTCACCCAACGCTCTTTCAAAATTTTATCCTCCAGAAGCTGAAAACATTATAGATGCTTTGATACGTCTTTTTGTGCAACCATAATAACTGAAGGACATTCTGACGATGCAAATGGGATAATGAAGAAACAATGGCATAAAGCTACTTATCAACATAACAGTGAAGTTGTCAGCTTATTCCTCGGGAGTGTACGACAGCTTTAACACTCCACGTGCGCTAGCCTGTTCCCTTATATCATCCTTGCTCAACACTTTAAAGAGAACATGGGGCCCTGGTTGCTGAAAAACCAAAGGGTAAAATGTACTGATCCTCGTCATAGGGTAGTACCTATCCTATGACGAGGATCAGTACATTTTACCCTTTGTGATATAGCTACGGCAATAGCCGTATATCACAACTGTAAACAACCTAAAATAGTTGAAATGCTTGCTTTTGTGAAAAAATAGCATTTTGGAGAGTTGCATCCCAGGGTTCTCGATATTGCTCGACAGCTAATCTCTCAATTTCATTACGTCAAATACGGTTTAACTACACGG
Organism: Parhyale hawaiensis; assembly: GCA_001587735.2. NCBI lineage: Eukaryota > Metazoa > Arthropoda > Malacostraca > Amphipoda > Hyalidae > Parhyale > Parhyale hawaiensis. The sequence continues at coordinate 22,773,495 of LQNS02000211.1, forward strand.
TGACGGCAGACATGCGACTTGGCCCTTGCAATTTCCAGATTTTTTGTTTACCGCGTATAACCGCTTTACTCCTGTAGTAGTAGTAGTAGTAGAGGTTTTACTAGCGCTTCAGAGGCACAATGCCTATATCGCGCCGAACTATTCTTTTGTTCATCCTCAGGCTCGTGCACCGCCAGGGCGCGAAGTATGTCTCATTGTACATAAATAGGAAGTGTTAAGGAGGGGACTGTTATTAATTTTGCATTAAGTATATTTATCAAACAAGGGGATAATGTCCTAGTTGGTGGTGGTATCTATCGTGATGGGTTCACCACAGTTTATTATAGAGGTCACACATCTAATAAGGAAGGTTTAAGGGCGTCTCTGTTGAATTGGCCACGAGGCCCCTCAGCCAGCATTCCCCGGAGTACGGAGTCAGCATCCTGTCCATAAAGGTCCGGATAACAGTCCCCCTCCCTCGTTAGAGAAGGTAGGGCACTTGGCCATCAGATGTAAGACGGTGAAAGGTACGACGCAATCTGGTTCCGGGAGTCCATTCGCAAATAGTCATGAGTAAGTCTCGTGAGCCCGATACGGAGGGCGGCACAGTACAACGTCCATTCGACGGTCGTCGCTGTTTGATGAGTGCCACTGTCGCACGGTTCCCGTGATTTTTCGTAATTGTTTCTGGGTCTGCGATAATTCGCGCAGGTTTGGCTTGATTAGCGGGTAATAGTCTCGGCAGAGGACTGCACGGTTTGCCACAGGCAGTTCCGTCAGGGCCACCTGCCTCGACTCCTAGTCGGCGAGCTCGTTGCCCGCGACGTCGACATGGCCAGGCACCCAACAGATACACACAGTCTTTCTAGTGCGTTGCAATTGTTGCATCATGGTTACTATTTGGTTAAGGGCTGGGTGGATGCTGTCGTATGCCCGAGTGGGCCTGTACTACACTCAGTCTGACAATAAAGTTGCGTTTATCGCTGTCTCTAATGAGGAGCAGCGCTGTGCACACGCCGAACAGCTCGGCGGTGACGGTCGTCAGGTCTCCGGCATGTTCTAGTTTCATCAGTCGTAGGGGCCGCGCAACCCACTCGGTCCGTCATCTTAGAGCCATCGGTATAGACGTAGGTAGAGTCACCATGTTGGTCCCTCACGTGTTCCATGAAGAGGGTTTTTTAGGAGGGGTGGCAGTCTTTCTTTTTTGCGTATTGTGTGCAGAGGCAAAAGGTTGAAACTGGTATGCGCCAGGTTGGTTGGGCTCTGAAAAGGACCCGGGCCACCTTAAACGGCTCGATTTCCGCCATGAACGAGAGCTCTTTGTAGTCTGTAGAGGAGGGGCTTTACTCCTGTGTAATGTAAGCAATGCCGTTGTATTTTTGTGTTCATTGGCTAGAAAATGATGGTTAGCTATATGCTTGGAAAATATAAAGGTCTCTGCCCG
>LQNS02000211.1:22782457-22797803 GCA_001587735.2 Parhyale hawaiensis
ACATTTTGTCAATGGAATCATCATATGGAATAGGAAAATACATGGTAGCTATAGCTATAAAAGAGAAATGTACAAAAAAATATAAACTTTTATATACAATTTTTTTTTCAAACCTGTTACTGAAAATTCAGAATTGAATAATATTTGTTTATAAGTGGGATTCCGGAGTCGGAGTCGGGCTAAAAATTCTGACTCCGACTCCGACTCCTAGAGCAAGTGAGATTCCGACTCCGACTCCAACTCCGACTCCACCTAAAATCCTCCGACTCCGGCCGACTCCGACTCCGACTCCGCAACCCTGAGCACATCCAACCATAAAATGCTATAACGATTACTCTTGCTCTAATTTTTCTTCCTAAACAGAATGTTTCAACCTAGGATACACTGTAAAGTGTAAAGGAAGTCTTCTCAAGAACATCTTGCTGCCAGATATTCAAATCATATTCATTAACCTTTTTCATAAGCACTACCTCAATCATCAATCCCAGCTTTGCCAAAGAGCACACATCCAGAGCACTCGTGTAATTCTTAATAACAAATGGGAGTTTTTTCCGCCCTTCCCAAACATATTAAACGCAACTGTCACCAGCCCTGATGCTCTATTGCGAATGTATCGTAACATAGCTATTTTAGCACGGTTTCCATTAACCCAGGTTACCATGTTAGAAGCCCCAATATGGCATATTCTGGTACTCCCGAAATACATCGTCTTACGACTATTTTCTGTTCACAGTACCATTTTTGTTCCCTCCTCGTTCAAACTATGACTGATGCTGCATAAAGAAGTGACGGGACGACGAGAGGGGCGCAGGGTGGCGCAGTTCCTTGGATAAAATCCAACTCCTGGGTCCGGCCAGAGCCCAGCTCGCTCTGACTCAAACTCTTGTAACCAAAAAACGTCCAACGCCAAATAACCCATTTTCTCAACATAATAACCTCCTCTTCCATCTCTCCAATGCAAAAAAAGTATGACTACAACTCTAGGAAAGTAACTCGATAGTCATGATTTAACTGTTCTCTAGGAAGATACAACAGCGTCGCAGATAACGAGACCTTAATGAATGAGGATCGACTATTAGGTAATTATATGTATTACTACAACCCTTACTTCAACTCAAAATTCTCGACGACAGTGCTGGTAGATATTGATACGCTGACTACGATTTTAAAAGTTATAGCCATCAAAAATCAGCAGTTTTCGTGATGATGGTTTGTTTAACACAGCATTATAGCAGCACCTACTTTAGTGCAATTTAATTCCGCGTATTTCCATTTCAAATCTACCTAATGCTTGTAAGCTATTATTATGTATGTTATTTACTATTGCAGGAATTTTTTTTAGATTAGACTATACCTATACAGTATTATATTCAGAAATCTCCGTTTCGACCACAAAGGCGATAGGTATCGCAGAGGAAGGAAGATGGAAAATGATAGTATGACGATAGACACGTGCAACCCATCCATGCACGAGGGTGTTCCAACACAGGATCAACGCGCATGAGAACAGAAAGTTGGGAAAAAAGAGAAGAACAGATGAAAGTAAGATCAGTTAGACGTATGAAATGGGACAGAAGCAAAGTGGGCACGAAAGACAGACGTCCCGAAGGCCTAGCTAACAGCTAAGGTAACCTACAGTATACTCCTGGGATCGCTGCTACCATAACATAGGATGGGCGATCCTAAACTAACCTAATCCTACGGCCCATCCTATGCCTCATGATGGGCTTTAGATTAGAATAACTGAGGTTAGGTTAGAAAAGATTAGGTTCAAGTGGGATTAGGTCGGGTTGAATTGTAGGCTAATAATTTCCCGAAAATAAAGCTGACAGTCGAAACATATATGATGGAATAATGCGGCGTTTAACTGCGCTGAAGCACTGGTATAAAGCAGTATATAACGTGTCAGTATTAAAAAAAATGAAGTATTAGGTCTACCGATGGCTATAACCATACAACGCAGTATATAATAATGACATGTCAGTATCTCAGAAACTAAGTATTGCCGACGGCTGCAACCAATCAATATCTATTGGGAAGAAGGTCTAATATATCAAGGTTTGAGTGGTGGATTATACATAGTAAAAATTAACCCATGATTGCAATGCTGTTTGTAGCTACTTCGTCATTATCAAAGGCATGTTGTAATCACTATTTCTGGGTTACCGGTAATGGATCCCTCAAAAAATCGAGTCGAAGTCATAACTATCATGCAAGTAACAGCTAATAAACCTCCAACTCAAATAAAGTGAACACAAAATTATACTATTGAATGAGTCAACTCCATCGCTCGATGAAGCAAGTATGCAGTATGCACACGTACGGCAAGGTTCATACATAATAATACGATTGACACATAACTCCATTATTGTTCAGCATACACTGCCCACCAATGGATGGCGCTCTTGCAACTTCATTGTACGCTATTCTTGACCATTTTTCTGATAGTGGTCGCCCATCATACTAGTGATTACATGCGTCCCGTTACAATTTAACCACTTTTACATACCTATGCGTAGGTACCTGACCTAAAAACACTTCAAAGGAAGTCCTACATATCACTCAAGAGTTTATAAGCCCAACGAATTCAATCCTATGGCCCAAATAAGACTCCAGACTCCAAGGGGTACATTAGCCTTACCTGTTCATTTTTCGCAAGAGCTTTTTCCATGCAGTCTTTGGTGTAAAGCTGAGGGTTCCTGCCACCATCAATGTATTCGAAAACTTCTAAAGGCACGTGAACTTCTTGTACAGGAGATCTCAACTTGTCAATTTCTTGCATGTTGCTGATCATGTTCTGCCTGCAAAAAAAACACCACACATCAATAAATCAAAAAAATATTTGTGTGCTCACTGGGTCATCGTATTTTTTTATTCTTCACCGAGAAAGTTATGCACTAGGCTAACTCTGCCGAGTGAGATGCAGATTCATATATATAGGCCGGTCGACGTGTCGGTCATCACTCACGAGTGAAACGAGAGCGCTGATATTTTCATTTAGGGAATATGGTTATATGTCTGTCCGCCTTAAAACACGCAGGAGTTGAGCCATCATCACAATTTTTTTAGGCAGTCCGGTGGGTTAATTGGGATGTGAGAAATGCCCCGAAAAACTAGAGTTAGTTGGCGATCAAAAATGGCGGCACTGAAGTTGTTGGTCCTGGCTCAGCAATTTCAGTTTAGTTGCTTTACATGTTTTTCATGTATTTTTCAAATTCTTAAATCAATTTAGAAAATACTTGATTAACATGGCTATCATGATATGGCAATCATTAATATAGCGGGTTCGGTTACTAGCGCCACAGGCATCACGCGTGCCTCGCGCCGAAAACACAAGGTCGGGATATTCTGGGTTTTTGCACGGTCACTGGCCCAGCATAGTACTGAGAATATATACTCCCTCACAATCATAAATCCAAGATCCATCCGGGGTCCCAGCAATGATATGGCAAGTTGGCAACATCGCGGTGTTGCCCGCGTTTCCATCGGACACGTCGTTGTTCACTTCCAGAAAGCGTTCGCTGTTTTTCAGTCGATCACGCTAATAGCTGTTGAGCTTCCGGGGGGTAGTGGCGTTCGTGGTGGAAGTGAAGCTGAGAAGGCTATGCTAAGAGACTATCTGCAGGGGATATTGCAGCTAAATTAGGTCGTGATCTTTACACCATAAAGATATTTGAAAAATCCGTCTCCTTGGAAGCAACGATAAGATCATGGAGTTTTAAAAAGTGCCACGGCGCGCGATTTGCGCAAAATCAGGAGAATAGTACGCAAGAAGCCCAGGCGAACATCACACAGTATTTCCAAGGACGCAGGACGCCCGGATATTCCAATAGCAACAAGAAATCGACTGTCAAAGAGCATAACCCTTGACAAACCTCCTGTAACAAGACCTCCTTTGACGTCCAGACACAAGAGTTTACGGATAGAATGGGCTAGGACACACATGAAACTTGATATGCAGCACGTTATCTTCAGTGACAACCCTTGACGGCCCGGACGCGTGGGCTAAAGGATGGGTACTCGAAGGGGACCAACGCCATCAACGAGTCCGAAGGCAGCAGGGAGGCGGTGATGTCATTATATGGGCGGGGATAATAGGTAGCTACCTAATAAGAATATTGACCCCAACAATGTTCCTGAAGATAAACTTGTCACGTATTGTAACATGCTGAAGTCTGTTTTTGACCTTGGTTGGAAGATCTTTCACTCTCTTCGTCGCCAGTTCGTGGTCATGCAAGATAATGCACCAGGGCACTCTGCAAGATTGACAAAGGCATGCCTAACTTCAATGAGGTTCCGGGACAATCGACTCATGAACTGGCCGCGGCTTCACCAGACCTCAAACCCCATTGAGGATCTCTGGGCCGTTCTCAAGCGCACAATTTACGCTGACGGAAAGACATTTTACGTGATCTAGTAAGGTACACCCAAATTAATAAATTAAAAATCATTTCAGATATACTTCACCGCATAGAACCAATAATCAAAGTATCATAGCTGTTACTGACACGAACGCGTGTGCCACTTTTGAGATTACTACGTCGTTTTCCCAACAAATAATGATTAAAATGTATTCAAGCTATTAGCGTGATCAGCAATGTAGTATATCTATAGCCTACAGTACATGCTTGTGAGTACCCAGAGGGCTCTTTCAAGGAACAACACGGATCCAGAAGAGCGTTAACCAACCTTGAAAGAGAAGATGGTGGAGTGTGAGGCTGTGAGCCCCAGTACATACGTGCCTCTCAATTGTTTCTGTCACCTTGGTAACACAATTTTTTTAGCGCCCTATGTAATTCACAGTATAGCTACCGGATATGAAAAAATACGAAAGTTTGCTCGCCGACTGATTTGATTGTACGGTAAACGCTTGGTCACATCTTTGTAGACACATAATTGTGCTTACTAGCTGCACCCTTGGAAATTCCACGGTCAGTGAAAGTTTTCACTTAGGTACTTTATTTAATTTGAGGTAGCGCTCAGATCTGAACAAACGTCCGCCGTTAACCCAATCTATCGTTAAGCAGTCCGTCTACCTAACATCTCTTCTAACCTTTCCTAGTACTGTATTTCGATTTCACTACGGAATCACGCATTAGGCTAGTTCTGTCAGGACAAAGAATTCGCACTTGTGTCTTGATAAAGTACGACGGTACATCTTACAATGTTCTCCTATGCATTTGCACACCTTTTCTAAGCTCTGTTTCCTATGGTTTACAGATAGTTTAGCCCTCCAAAGGGTTACAACTTTCCCTTTGTTGTTGGTGTATCCGATTTTTTATTCTGGAACCCGTGGATACTAATCAGTAGCCCTTAACAGATTCGGTCAATTTCTTCACTCGCAACAGGTTAAATTTCTGTTCTCACGATGCCACTGTATTTGCTCAAAAGGGGCAGATGCTTTCCCGGCAGCGCTATCGTCTCGCACAACGGAAATGCGTGCGTGTTTGTGTACGCAGATCGTGTGCGCGTGAGTGGCGTTCAAGTTGGTGCGCCGCGCTGCTCGCTGTATCGCTGATTAAGTTAGGTTAGGTTAGGTTAAGTAAGGTTAGGTAACGTTAGATAACGCTAGATAACATTAGATAACGTTAGGTAAGGTTAGGTTAGGTTACGTTGGGCTAGGTAAGGTTAGGTTGGGTAAGGTTAGGTTAGGAGGTTAGGTTTGCCTAGGTAGTGTTTATTTTAGTGGTGGCGAGCGCAGGAAAGTTTACGTGAACGCAAAATCGTCGTGAGAGACGATAGTGCTTCCCGCCAGGACACCGGCCACTTGAAAAAAAAAAAAAGACTTCAAAGCAAAGATTCCCAACACTACCCGTTTTGTTAACCCGAGGCGTATCCCAGCTACGGAACTGGCCTCATTAGAAATACCCTCCCCTACCAGCAAAGCGAGTGGAATGTTGTGGGAAAAAATGAAAGCCCGTAGGTAGATATGATACGGGGGAAATGATTCATATTTGAAGTCAAATCTCTAAATTTGTAGCTATCTATTTCTGAAGAGCGTGACACAAAAGGTAGGTACGTAGGTAGTAGCGTATTAATACCAAGAAGCTTCTAATGGGAGGAGCAAGCCTAAGGACTCTCTGGGCGAATAAACACATAGCTTTGTCACGTGATCGAAACTGGCGTTTCAAGTCCTTGAAGTGGATGAACTGCCCTCATGCAATAAAACGAAGGCAGTGGTCAGCACATATAATTGAGCAAGATACGGACAGGCAGTTCAACATACATATTTGCAAGGAAATCGGGTCTGAAATTCATATCCCAGTGCTCACCCTGTCACTTTCATCATAAGATGGTATACAGGATACAAGTTTCCTTTACATACTTCCATCCGGTCGGAATTTCGTCGATGGTTAATGGCTATAAGAATATGAACTCAGGACTCCTGCTTATACAGGCTGCGTGAGTCAATGCCGCTCTCGGATTGGATATGCCACCCAGCCAGTTAAAGGAAAAGTTTAATCGAAACGCTCCCGTAGGGTGAATAAAGAGGGTGCGCCGCGCCCCTCCCTATTAGAATCTCCTTGATTAATACATATATTAGGCCGGGGACATATACCATATGCATTTCTACTCCCAACTTATTGCTCGGATGTATAACTTGCGTGCCGTTTCGACACATATTTAAAATTGGTAGCATCGAAACCGTGGAATAAATGACGTCCGGGTCTCGCATTCTTGCATCAAGTTGTCCGTGTAAATGACTAGTGTGTCCATACTAGACTTCCGTAGAAACGTGATTTGAGAATGGGCAGCTTGCATGTGGTTCATGCCACCGTACCTATCTATGCTACCAAGTTTAAATAAGTTTCCTTTCACACTACAAGTGAGCTGCTCACCCTCGCTTCCAATTGTTTGTGCAAATGTGTATGATGCTTCGGCATTAGAATTCCTGAAACTTAGAGTGCCTAATGACGTAAGACCATCACCAGCAATAGGTGGGGGGACCGGGGGAGTGGAAGGCGCTGAATGCACTGAGTCAGTAGTTTCGTCAATTTTCACATCAAGGTCAACTCACCTGACTGCCTGCATGACATTGAACCGACAGCTCAATTCCTTCTGGCGGTTTTTGGGTCGAAAGACACATAGCTATCAAATAAGTATGAGTAGATCTATAGAAACAGACAGGACAAAAATCTCACTGCTCTCTAATTCATTCAAGCGTGGTAAACATTTGACGACTTGCTGACAGCACGAACATGCTGAAAAGAGTAATTTGTAATCAATCTTTAAACAATTTTATGCAGTTGTAACTTGTAAAGATAACTTAACGTTTATATGATATATATGAATATGATAGATATATATATACCTATATATATACATTGTTAAATATTTACTCACAATTTTTGATTGAGCACCTGCTGACCCTGAGGCTGAAAGTCACTCACAAGAATGCCAATTTGTCGGACATTCTCAATGAATGTCTCCAAATGATTTTCCAACTGCTCTAGAGATGAAGACATTCTATTAGATCTGCAAGAAAAAGTAAATTTCCATCAATCAATTATCTTATTCCAATTGTTGCAGCACAAAGTAGAATATTACCTACTTTTGTGACGTAACATCAGGCAAAAAGCTCGGCAGAGAAACCAGATATGCCTCTTACTGTTAAGCAGCTGGTCTTTAGGCAAGTCCTAGGTACTACTGGCGAGTAGCCTAAGCATAACATCCCTGCTGGTCGAGTGAAGGACTTAGTCCACAATCTGCCCGGCAGTGCCCAAGCCCTGGTTCGCCGTCGGGACGAGGTCAGGGCAGGACCACCAACTCTGCAAATCGATTGATCTCCCTAATCAGGAGATAAATAGGACCACCTTCGAGGCCGCCAGGAGGGCCTGGGAGGAGACCGTGGAGCGCTGCGAACACCACATTCACGGCTCTTGCTTCTGGTCTCTCCTAAGTCCCTCTCTGGGAAACGCGCCAGGCCTAGGACGGGTCCAAATCAGCCGATTAGATTTGCTGACCGTTTGGAGTCGTCGGATCGGGCGATCTCACTATATTACTGCCACCTTAGAAGCGATTCGCTTATGTTGAACTGACTGAAATCTCAATGATACAAAGTAATGAGTTTTTAGAAGCCTCACACGTGATAAATTTTGACTCATCGAATGATACTTCAATAAACGGGACGAATTCGGGACACCTGTCTGCAGTTTCGGAAAAGTTAAGTCAAGTTGGTTTTCCTTAGATCGACTTTCAGGTCCCAGTTGAACACGCCCTATCATACCTTAACATGTCCATTGATTATCAATGGACATCAATAAAGGTATATTATGTACTTGAATTTAGTTTTAGAATTGAAATGCGTGTGAAAAGTGCATGCGTATATTATATGTACACTGGTCTGTGTGTACATGATGCGTACGTGCTCAGTATCTCTATCCATTGTTCAGTTAAGACTGTAGATGAGCAACAAATTACCGCTCTCGAAAAAACTAGGTTAGAGAATAATGCTGCTTTTTTCGGCCCTTAACAATGGACTTACTTTACACCTACACTATTACGAAGTAAAGAACTTGAAGGTCGCACTATAACTCACTACCAAATATTCAAAATGACAGAACTACTAGGCAATCCAGCGTAGATCATTCATAATTTTCGGTCGCATCAAACACCTATAACACCATGCAAAACGACGAAACTAAAGTTCCTGTTCCTGTCAACAGTGCCGGACAAGTTAAGTCAAGTGGGCTTGACTTAGCTCGACTTTTAGGTTCTAAATCGAACACGGCCATAGTCCCGCTTGATTTAAGCTAAGCACATTGAGTTTATGCCCTTCTTGAACGCGCTTTAAGTTAAGTTTGTGAATTATTAGAACGTACAGTGCCTTAACATTTTTTTTTAACCTAATTCGTCGTAAGCGTAATGTGCCACCAATTTCCTGTATCAACTAACCACTGTCTACAAATAATGTATGTGTGTGTTACAACGAACAAGCTGAACCCAGCGTACTGCTTCGACAATAAGTGAAATGAATCAGCAGTTTCAGAAAAGGGTTAATTTAAGTCAGATATGTTTAGCTTAGATGGGGTAGGTTATGCTATGGTAATTAGGGTTGAGCAAGAATAGCGATAGCCTAGGTTAGATTAGGTATGGCTAGGCTGAGTTATGTCGAGTTACAGAGTACGGAACTGAGAACATAACCTATGTAATAATTCAGAAAGAAAACGTTGTAAACTTCAAAAGTTATGCACGCATCTCTTTAACATTACTCTCCATTGAACTAATAGAACCTGGCCTAGTGTTACATAGCTTAAAACAAGCCTATCCATTTAATGTGTGAGTGATTCAATTCACTTATTTTCTAGGCATTGCGCGCAATATGCTTGGTGACATTTACTCCCTATACATACACACGAGCACTTTTCACATGTTGCTCAGATATAAACGAAGTTCAAGTACATCACACACCTTGATTGATGCCTATTAATTATTAGAATAAACTTCACAGAACGTAAATTGTGAATTTACATAGTTTTTTCAAGGTACCCATACGAAGACTCACGTTGTGGTAGTGTTTGGTAGTGGGAAGCGGGGAGGGTGACACCGGCCACTGGACGGTGCGGTAACCGACGGCACTCTGACATGAACGACTTTCCAAGTCCTTTTTTTTAAGCCTGCCCGCTGCCCTGCCCACCGCAAACCATCAAAATGGACAGAGTTTTGCAACGAACTTTTCTCAGTGGTGAGGGAAGACAGAACACCCCTGTTGGTAGCACCAGACCCGCGACAGCGCCCAACTCTGGGGCGTCTAAATGGTAGTTTAGACAGTTTCGAGGCGTAACCCTCATTGAAGACCGATTTCGGTGTTCTCTTTTTTAGGCCCCGCCCACCTAGTACCGTACTTCAGCGTCCCAGCACCCTTCACTTTGGCACGACAAGCGTACTAATACATCACCCTAGGCCATGGAACTGAAGAGGCTTTGAGTTTGTTTGATCCTCCAGAGGTGTTCTGTCTACACTCACCACTGAGAAAACTTCGTTGCAACACTATCCATTCTCAGTAGCTTGCTCAGACAGAACACCTCTGTCGGTAGGACCGACATACCCAATACCCATGGGGCAGTAGGGAGGGGTTTCATGACCCCCCCTGAGTTGCTGGTGCAAAAGATACTGACCTGAACTTTGTTATTCTCTTCCTTTTTGTTGACTTTTCCCTCAGACAATCCAGCTCTTTCGGTAATGGTAATGTAGTGAACATAAGTCACCTCTAACCTCAGGGGTACCTGGCAACTATGTTCAGTGAGTTGCTGTACCCCTGGCCACCAGGAATCTTTGGTCAGTTCGTATGAGCCCAGCCTTTCTTCCTCCGATTTTTCCGGAAACAGAGACACCTACCCTCCAGGCTTCTGCCTGAGTCCTGTCTCCTCCTGGTGACAGAACCACTATCAAAGCCTGTTACAATTTCAGTTTGGCACCTAGCTATATATAAATACTGCAGCTTTCAGCTGTTACCCAGCTTCGGACCTGTCTGGGTAGACGTCTACTAAGTGGCTTCGGATAAAGGTTACTGTCGCCCTATGTCAGGAGGGAGCAGAATTAACCTGCTCTAAGAGGACCCAATCCCCTACTGATGGACGGTCCTCGTCAATACAACTTGTACTCTGCCAGAAACCAGAAGGGACCCTGCTTTACTCTGCAACTCCTATGACTAGAGAGATTTTCCTACAGTAGTAGGACACTCTTCCTTTACCATAGGCGGACACAGCCTACATCCAAGGAGCTTCTAATGGGAGGAGCAAGCCCAAGCACTCTCTGGGCGAGGAAACACACGGCTTTGTCATGTTATCGAAGCTGGCGTTTGGAGTCTTTGAAGTTTCTGAAGTGGCAGTGGTCAATACATTTAATTAAGGAAGATACAGACAGGCGCTTCTTCATTCAATATCTTTGCAAGACAATCGTATCTGAAGATTTATATCCCAGTGCTCACCCTGTTACTTTCATCATCAGATGGTATACAGGATACAAGTTTCCTTTACATACTTTCATCCGCTCGGAATTTTGTTGATGGTTAATGGCTATAAAAATTTGAGCTCAGGACTCCTTCCTATACAGGCTGCGTGAGGCAATGCAGCTCTCTGACTGGATATGCCACTCAGCCAGTTGAAAGGGAAAGTTTACTCGAAACGCTCCTATAGGGTAAATAGAGAGGGTGCGCGCCTCCCTATTAGAACCTCCTTGCCTGCATCATAGCCTTAGCCTGGCCCCTCATTGAGTTGTTGAATGCTCAGGTCTGTAAGACTGTGTATAGGCCTAAGCAAGCCCAAACCTGGAAAGACTAGGTTTTCCTTGATAAATTCTAGCTAGGAGATACCTCCTGCTCGACCTAGTAAATATTACACTAGTTTACTTCTCACAGGAAATCTACCTTTCAGGGGACAATCAAGTTTCTCTATGGTGAACGCCACTGGGAACCAACCAGCACTTTCTAAAGCAGTCTCCTGGATGTCTGAACTGTAGGACTATAGGGCACCTACTAGTAATCCCAGTTCAGGATTTTACTCTGACACTGGCTTGGATATCTCTTGTTTGTTGGGTGGACATAACTCCGCCCAACCTGCAAGATCTGAAACCAATCTATCAATGTAGGGCGAACCCTAGAAAGACTCCACATATCCTCGGATGTATTGTAAGAACTCGTCTATTGAGGGCTCTGGAGTAACCTGAGCATCTGGAATCTTTTATGCGACCTTGCACCAACTACGGTTTAAGAGCAGTCCCTGAGAGATAGAAGGGTTGGATTTCTATAACTCACAGCCTCCCCTGAAGAAAATTCAGGCCTGCAGGGGGACTCCTTCCCAGAGGGAAGGTCAGAGAGTACCGACCAAACCCGATAGCCTGAGACAATAGTGCCGCTCTCTCAGGTATAGTTAACTGCTGGTAACTCCTCTGACACCAAAGGTGTTCTGACATTCAAACTAGGAGGGGGACTTCTCTGCTGAAATTACAGGAGCCTTCCTTCTCCACTTCAGGCTTCCACCTGGGACCACAGTTGTTGTCAGACCATCCCAGGATGGTCTTTATCATCCTGTCTATTGAAGCAACACTTCTTTGCTAGGCCTCAGTTCTAGGCAGCGTGTCTCCTAGTTTGGAGATAGCTACTTGTACTCAGGAAGATCCTAACACAGTAAAACCCCTCTAATCCGCACCTCAATAATCCGAACATCCGATTATAGTTCGAAGTGCAATCCAAACAAATAAGCATTTTTCGGGATTAATAGGGTAAAGTACAGAGTTTGTACAAATACCTCTGTAATCCGTACAAGGCGCTTCTCATTTTTTGGATTAAGGGGTGATGAGCAAAAAATTTTCGCAAAGTGCTGCGTAGAAGGTAGGAACAATCACTCTATAATCTATATTAGTGTGGAATACAGAGGTTTTTTTGGATTTGTAAGTACCCTGGTAATCCGAAATCCCCACTAATCCGTCACCCCCTTCCCCCGTGCTGTGCAAATTAGAGGGATTTTACTGTATCCCTTATACATCTTCAGCAGAGCTAAGGATGTGGAAATACCCCGTTGTTAGCTCCAGCTGGGTTACACTCCCAGTCTACCATCTCAAGTCCTGCAACATAAGACAACTCTCATCCCATTAAGTTTCCTTCATGGCTTCAGGAGTAAAAACGTACCAGAGCACTGTCCGGCACACTTCTATTTGGAAAACCTTCTCTTGGTTGTTGCTCTTCTACAGCCGGAACAGTTCAAACTGATGTAGGCTAGTAACAGCCCTCTGGGCAGCAACAGAAATTACCAGGGATAGGCAGAGGTTGGTATCTGTAGCAACGTCTGCTAATCAGAAGTCACCCTCCGTCGAGAATACATTGCATGAAACTCAAAGTTATCCTTTAGCTCCCCTCTATAGGGAAGGGACAGTGCCAATTTAGGGTGGTTCAATATCTCTAGGCCAGACACTATCCAACTGCTCCTGATCACTCCCCGCGAGCGCGATTCAAGCACGAACCCTCCAACAGGAGGCCCACCAGCATGTTTTAATGGAAGACAAATTTATGATCTCTATCAAGGATTAGTCTCGTCCAATCTTGCTCGCCCTCTGTGGCCTAGGATCCCTTATCCACAGGACTAAGAGCCTGAGGTCGAGGTAAAGGAGGACGTCAACCTTAGTCACGGCATCAACCTGCTTCAATAAACTGAGCCAGCAAGGTTCAGGAACCCATTCTCTCTTTCTGGGGCCTGGTTCCTAAACCATCCGGATGAGGGAGGGAACTACTAACTATTTTTCTGCTTCAGCTTATCTTACAAACTCCCTCTGTCATCTCAGCCCTGCTTGAGACAAGCAAGAGCCAATTGTCGGGTGGGGACCTCAGTCCCCTACCTTAGACGCTGCTAAACCACTTGGAAGTAATCGACCTTTACTGGCGTATTATTAGCCTAGGCAGCTTAGGACAAACAAGAGTCCTATAGTTAATAGCACTAATCTAACCAATACTCCAAACCTACACTTAAGAGTTTGGCTATAAGCCTCAGACTGGCTTACTGACCGTGGTTCCAACCTGAGTGGGCATCTGTTCCCTGCAGCAGATCTGAGATCCTTATCCTTCCACTCAGGGAAGGAGCCATCCCTTGTAGCACTCACAGCAAGGTAATAAACTCTTTCTTCAGAGTGCCTGTAGCTTGAGCTTTATCCAATCAGGATGAGCCTGATGGCAGTTTTCGTCTAGGGAGCTTCGAAACTGGGATACTCTGCACCTCTGAGGTCAAATCATCCGGGTCTCCTGAGAGTAACCCATGCTGGTAATGGATTGAGGGTTGCAACTAATTTTTCTCAGTGGTGAGCAAGGACAGAACACCTCTGCCAGTAGTACCAGACTCATGACAGCGCCCAACTCTGGGTGGGGTGTCTAAATGATAGTTTAGACCATTTTGAGGCATAACCTAATGTAAAGACAGATTAGGGGTTCTTAACTTTATACTTTTTTTATCTTTTTTAATCTATTTTCTAAACTATTTAGGCCCTGCCCCCTTGGTAGCTCAGTGTCCCAGCATCACGTCTCCTCACTTTAGCACGACGAGCGCACTAATACATCAACCTCACCCTAGGCGGGCCATGGAACTGAAGAAGCTTTGGGTTTGATTGATCCTCCAAAGGTGTTTTGTCCTTGCTCACCACTGAGAATAATTCGTTGCAACACTCAATCCCTTCTCAGTGGTGAGAGAGGACAGAACACCTCTACTGGTAGCACCTACATACCCAAGGTGGAGCAGGGATGGGTTTTTCTACTGAATTTTGTTTCAAAATTATGGAGTTCCTGAGGCACAGGTAGGATAGTGGAAGAACCCACAGCTATCAACAGGGACATCTGCATATCATCTTCAGACATTTCCGGTATTCCTGGCCTATAATACAGAAAATTGTGCACTTGGAACCTACCTGGCTTGTCCCGGAACAAGTCCCTGGAGCAATGCAATCTTATCGCAGTACTGCTGTTGTGGTATCATTTAAACCTAGTTAGCTGTCATTTTCGTGTTATTAATGACAACACAAACGTGAGACCAATAGCTAATCACTATACATTTGCGTTGTGTAGTTTTATATTCGTGATAACTGGGCTTCTGTTAGCTTTGCTCCATCTCTTCACCGATTTCAGTTAGATTTACTATTAGATTTCAGTTTTAATATTTTTCAAATGAAGTTGGGCTGATGAAAGCTGATGTAAGGTAATATAACTACTGAAGAGATCAGTGCAGAGAATTTCTTGTAGCCGCCCTGCAGCCTTCTACTTGGGTTCAATACAGAACCTTGTTTTGGCGAGTAAAGCGATTGCTTGCCCAGGATGGAAATTGATAATTTACCCTGAGTGGAATTTAGATGAGAGTAAACTAGTTTTTATCTTACATAAACCGGCAACCACTTTGTTCAGCGAATTGCAGTATATAGTTGACGGGGAAAATCATCTGCTTCTATTAATTAGAAAACCCAAGCTATTCCTACAAGAAAAGCGCGCAGTCCATCCACTGGGTTAATTTCCACCAACAGTCCACGATAGTTTGTTTATAGTGGACGGATTCTTAATTCTTCTCCGCTTAGCTAGCGCTCGGCTCTACAAGCCCACGTGGCCTGCGGGTTATCAGGCAGCCCCCATTGTCCAGCCACCGGACGCCTCTTTGTTTGTATGAGCTGGCTGTGCGTTTG
This sequence comes from Parhyale hawaiensis, assembly GCA_001587735.2. Lineage (NCBI taxonomy): Eukaryota > Metazoa > Arthropoda > Malacostraca > Amphipoda > Hyalidae > Parhyale > Parhyale hawaiensis. The sequence goes on from LQNS02000211.1 coordinate 22,797,608, forward strand.
GGGCTCCGGGTAGCCCTTGAGTTGGAGGAAATGCCACTCTAAAGACGGACGATGTTGCAGGGCATGCCTCCTAGCTGATTTTTTTGCTATTGTTTTCAGCCTGAGCTATTTATGTCTGTTTTTCATTTTAATATTAATAGTTTCATGTTCTTTCATTCCATTTGCATCTCTCATTTGTTCCAGAATAGAATGCATA
>LQNS02000211.1:22799261-22810680 GCA_001587735.2 Parhyale hawaiensis
AACCTTGATATATTAGACCTTCTTCCCAATAGATATTGATTGGTTGCAGCCGTCGGCAATACTTAGTTTCTGAGATACTGACATGTCATTATTATATACTGCGTTGTATGGTTATAGCCATCGGTAGACCTAAGTAGTGGGTAAGGTAGCGAGATACGTGTTTTTGAGGGTAACCTACCCTCGCGCGCGAGCTTCCGGTTTGTAACGGCCAATGCACTACCGGTTTAGCGGGGGTCAGGGGGGCGCTAACCGGAGTGGGCGGGGCCTGGGAAACCGGAAGGGGCGGCGCAATGACCCGGCGGCGCAAGGGGAACCTACCCTCAAAAACACGTATCTCGCTACCTTACCCACTACTGACCTAATACTTCATTTTTTTTAATACTGACACGTTATATACTGCTTTATACCAGTGCTTCAGCGCAGTTAAATGCCGCATTATTCCATCATATATCTTTCGATTGTCAGCTTTATTTTCGGAAAATTATTAGCCTACAATTCAACTCGACCTAATCCCACTTGAACCTCATTTTCTCTAACCTTACCTCAGTTATTCTAATCTAAAGCCCATCAGGAGGCATAGGATGGGCCGTAGGATTAGGTTAGTTTAGGATCGCCCATCCTATGTTATGGTAGCAGCGATCCCAGGAGTACACTGTAGGTACCTTAGCTGTTAGCCAGGCCTTCGGAACGTTTGTCTTTCGTGCCCACTTTGCTTGTGTCCCATTTCATACGTCTAACTGATCTTACTTTCATCTGTTCTTCCTCTTTTTTCCCAACTTTCTGTTCCCATGCGCGTTTATCCTGTGTTGGAAGACCCTCGTGCATGGATGGGTTGCACGTGTCTATCGTCATACTGTCATTTCCCTTCTTCCTTCCTCTGCGATATCGCCTTTGTGGTGGAAACGGAGATTTCTGAATATAATACTGTATAGGTATAGTCTAATCTAAAAAAAATTCCTGCAATAGTAAATAACGCATAATAATAGCTTACAAGCATTTGGTAGATATGAAATGGAAATACGTAGAATTAAATTGCACTAAAGTAGGTACTGCTGTAATGCTGTGTTAAACAAATCATCATCACGAAAACTGCTGACTTTTGATGGCTATAACTTTTAAAATCGTAGTCAGAGTATCAATATCTACCAGCACTGTCGTCTAGAGTTTTGAGTTTGAGTAAGGGTTATAGTAATATACCTACCTACCTAATAGTCGATCCTCATTCATTAAGGTTTCGTTATCTGCGACGCTGTTGTATCTTCCTAGAGAACAGTTAAATCATGACTATCGAGTTACACTTTCCTAGAGTTGTAGTCATACTTTTTTTTTTTGCATTGGAGAGATGGGGGAGGAGGAGGTTATTTTGTTAAGAAAATGGATTATTAGGCGTTGGACGTTTTTTGGTTACAAGAGTTTTAGTCAGAGCGAGCTGCTGGCCGGACCCAGGAGTTGGATTTTATCCATGCAACTCCGCCACCCTGCGCCTCTCTCGTCGTCCCGTCACTTCTTTATGCAACATCAGTCATAGTCTGGACGAGGAGGGAACAAAAATGGTACTGTGAACAGTAAATAGTTTTAAAACGATGTATTGGGAGCACCAGATTATGCGATATTGGGGCTTCTAACATGGTAACCTGGGTTAATGGAAACCGTGCTAAAATAGCTATGTTACGATACATTCGCAATAGAGCATCAGGGCTGGTGATAGTGGCGTTTAATATGTTTGGGAAGGGCGGAAAAAAACTCCCATTTGTTATTAAGAATTACACGAGTGCTTTGGATGTGTGCTCTTTGGCAAAGCTGGGATTGATGATTGAGGTAGTGCTTATGAAAAAGGTTAATGAATATGATTTGAATATCTGGCAGCAAGATGTTCTTGAGAAGACTTCCTTTACACTTTACAATGTATCCTAGGTTGAAACATTCTGTTTAGGAAGAAAAATTTTATGACAATGACTATGGATCTTGTATGCTTTTCAGGGCAAGGAGCAATCCGTTGAATCTTGGCTGGAGGAATAGATTGAGGGTGGGGACTCGCGTTGTAAATTTTGCACTGCAGAGCAAGAGAAATCGTTATAGCATTTTATGGTTGGATGTGCTGGGTTGGTAGATGTAAGGTTGTAGCATGGGATGGAGGGAAGAAGGACTGAATAAATTTTATTAATTATCGAGGCTATTTTGGCTGAGTTGACGAAAAAATACTTAAGAGGTTGTGGAAGGAGTGGAGAGTAGTATTGGAGAGGCGCACGGCTGATTGCAGTGTAGACCCTTTCAAAAGTTTGATTCTCCTTTGTATATCGAGAGACAATCTAGTTTAATCTCCTTTTATTTTGGTGACCGTATGTACCCGTTTCGTACCTTGTTTCAGATTGGGAGCTTGTTGTAGGACTTTTAGGTCATATTACATGGTAGTGTATCGATGGGTGGCGCTTGCTCGATGGATATGGAGCCACTTTCAGCTTTTTTCGTTACGAGTAAAATATTTTATTTTTGACACTAGCAACTCCAGGAAGCAAAGAATGCAATGGGGAAGACTCAATAGGACTAAATTAAAACTTACTGTGACCGCACGTAGCAAATTTACATCACATCGACGAGTCGAAATGTTTGAGTGTGTGACCTCAGGCCTTCGTATATAGTTTTCTTGAACATATTACCGTATTTCTTCGATTTATTTCATTCAATCTCGCGCTTATGACTGGCCAACTACTTGAACTGCAAAATACTGTAAAATGTTGTCGCTAAGTACAGAAAGTTCGAGCATAGGCTATCCGTTAACTGTGGTTTCTCTCGCGTACAGAATTGGCTATAATGGTGCTTATATTTGTTGGTAAAGAATAAATATGTTCTGTGAAGAGTACTGTGAACTGAATATGAAGTGTAAATAAGGCTTCAATCAACGAAAAGAAGTTGAATCAGGTCGCCGAAATGGACCGAATTTGGCGCTAGTGCTGAGAAAGTTTCCACCAGCATACACTGCAATTATCTATAGATAATTGCTAAATTAGTATCTATTATCATAATTTATTTATACGGTAGACTTGAGTCCTCCCGTTACGCTCTTTGCTTCATGAGCAACTCTCTTAATGCTTTATGTGGAGCGCCGATAACCAGGCCCTGCTCTGACCCTTTGAATCTGAATTACGTACAATTTGCTCAGAAACAGTTCAGCACCTCCAGCACACTCATTATAGAGTGTAGCTGCCAGATAGTGCTCTATTAAAATACTAGTGTGCTCGGCTATCGAAAGATAATTATTTCTAATAGTTCTAGCCAGGGTTTAAACCAACTATGAAAAAACATGGTATAAACCAACCAAAAAACCATGTTTCTTGTTTTTATTCATAAATATTGGAAAGTATAGTATAGAAAGTATATTAAATTTTATTTACACTACTGAAAGAATAAGTTAATGTGTTTCTATTGAGGAATCCATTTGACTGATGGGCAGGGTTGGTAAAAACTATGTTTTTTTCTAGTTATAGAAATTTTATCCAACATTTAAAGGGTTTTCTGCTATGTAAACGTGTAGCTAGCTAATCAACAATATATCTTAGTCACTTTATTTTTACGTCCTATTGTGGAAGAATGACCTTAAGAAAAGGGGCTAAGAAATCGGTAGCTGCCTGTATTTGCTAACGCTACGTTTAATATCCAAACTGCAGAGATGCTATGATTTATAATTGTTTATGTTTCTTAAAAGCCTAGAGCTTTTTGACTTTCGTGTCATTTTATTTCACAGATGTACTCTGAGAGCGCATACCTCCGCCAAATAAGGCAACGGTAACGAAAATTTCAAATTGGCTCTGAAACCATGATTTCCTTTTTATCAACCCCAAAATCGAATCATTTGTGCCTTTGAATAGTAACAACAGTTTCTGAATTTTTTTTTGAAGATCCGTTCATAACTTTTTTAGTTAGGCTGCAAACAAACATTATGTCGAACATGAGTCAACATACAAATGAACCAACCAATCTGCAACAAGATTTAATCCTCTGTCTTTTAACATTACTAACAACTCCTGTAAATTTCCGAAAGATCCATTCAAAATTTTTGAGTTATTGCGCTAACTAGTATAAAATCAAACACAGCGACAAACACACGAACAGATAATCTAAAAAATTGGACTATTTACTCTTCGTGATATTTCATAAAAATCCGTCCATAACTTTTTAAGTTATGACATTGAGCAAAATGCAAACAAACGGATTTACGGATCTTCATCAAAAGTTAATCTTCTGTTCTTCCTAACATACCTAACAATCCCTGTAAGTTTCGTTAAGACCCGTTTTTATAGCTATATATTTATTTTTCTATAGTTCATTAGTGTCTTTAATTAGCTAGTAGCTACTACTACGTAGCTATTTCTGTAAAGTTGTAGCTATTTGTAATTTGAAGTGTTTTCAAGTTTTTCAAAGGATTTTATATTGCAATTATAAATCATAGCATCACTGCAGTTTGGATATTAGGATAAATGTAGCCATAGCAAGTACAGGTAGTCTGCTAACTACTTTTTCCTAATATCATTTTTCTATAATAGGTAGTTGAAATCAAGTGACTAAGATTGTTGATGATTAGCTAGCTACATGTTTACAAAGCAGTAAATCATTTAAGTGTTGATAAAATTCCTAGAACTAAAAAAAAGAAAAAAAAGCAGCAAAATAGGCTCGACAAAAAAAAATTAATAAAAGAAATTAGTTTTTTGGTTTCAACATGAAAATAAATGGTTTTTGGTTTTAACCAAAACATGGATCTTGGTTTAAACAAAAAATCATGGTTTTTGGTTTATACATAAAAAACATGTTTTTTTTGCCAAACCTGGTTCTAGCTACAGTATTTGAAAGTTACAAGAGAGGACACCAGGCAGGAGTCGAAGTAAAATTGCAGCCTACTCCACTGTCATTGATTGGCCCGGCACAGCTGAGTTAAGCAAGGTTTGCTGTGTCTGGTTTCCAGAACTGATTTTTGGTTCTCCAAGTGGAGACAGTTTTTAAGAGTTTGCCTCGAATCAATTGCTTGCTCTTAGGACGGCTGACGACTCAATCCTGCCCCTTTATATGGAGTTTCTGGCCGTCTGAGGTGTAATTTGGTTGCTGTTAACTCCTGCAGCACGTTTCAAAGTGACAAAACCAATGCTCTTCTCAAACGTTCCGGAAAGAAAAGCCCAGGAGGCTTAGTTTAACGTAACCTTACCCGACCAGTCGACAGCAATGTTTACGAGGGCTCAACAAAACGCTGGTACGTTTAGCCGAGGAAACTCATTCTTTAGACTAAGTGTGTACGCGCCTTCAGCGGCATTGTCAACGCAGTGGAATTACCTTAGCCGAGGTCCTGTCCTGGAGCCTCAACTTTTCATTGCAGCCTTAGTAATATAGCATTCGACTAGCAGTGGCCCTTCTTTATATAATAAAGTTGTACAACGTTTATTTGCAGGTTAATGGACGAATCCAAAGCTACAAGGCATTCAAGGCTGGACTACTGGTAGAATTGGCCCATGTTTTCCCAAACGAGATGAATCGCTACCGGGCTGTGAGAGAATTGTCTGACATCAACTAGATTTTAGCTTTACAGATTCAAGTATTTTAGTTTTGTAAGGGAATAGTAAATTATGCGACCCAATGTGTAATTTTTTTTTCTATTTTCACTTGATAATTTCATTTTTATGTCAACGTGTATTAGCAAAACCAGTAAGCCGTTTAGATGTGTCTGGTCATACGTTTTGTACAGGGTGAATTGGATCCAGTGATCACTGCAGCAACTGGACGGCACGTTGGAGAAAAATACATACTTTAGGGCAGTGGCGACTCGTGCTCTGTGTGTGTGGGGCGCGTCATTTTTTCTTTTTTGAAGCTATTAGGTGGAAAAGCTGTTTTCCAGGGTAAATTAAAGTCTCGAATGTAGGAAAATTGTTATTTGGGATCTATTTTTATACTTGTATTCTTCCATTTTAAATGCAGGTGGCGCTAGCCCCAATGCACGAGCAGTCACTTCGTTAGGGCAGTTTAGACTATCTGAAACAGTCCTAGCCTAATCTTACTGGATCAGCGAGATGCAAAGTTTGAATGACTTGGCGGTGATTCTGACTACAACCGCTTCAATGGTTCCAGTAAATGCTCCGTGCATTAGAACCATTGCAGTAGAAGAAGGAAGTATTAAAACAATAGATGTGTGTAAGTCCATAGAATATTTAATTAGTGTAGAACATGGAAACTAAAGGCTTGACATGTACGAATACTTCAAGGGAAACCATCATCATCTTCTTCGGCCATCTCTTTGGCAAGCTCCAGATCCTGTTGCTCCCTTTCTCGCCGCTCCTGCAAATAAAGAAGAAATACTGAAATTTCTTGGGGAGCCAAAGACCTTTATATTTTTCTAAGCATATAGCTAACAATAATTTTCTAGCCAATGAATGCAAAAAATACAACGGCATTGCTTACATTATACAGGAGTCAAGCCCCTCTTCTACCGACTACGAAGTTCTCTCGTTCATGGCGGAAATCAAGCCATTTAAGGTGGCCCGGGTCCTGTTCAGAGACCAACCAACCTGGCGCATACCAGTTTCAACCTTTTGCTCCGGCACACAATACACACCACCCCCTCTTACAAAAACCCTCTTCATGGAACATGTGAGGGACCAACATGGTGACTCTACGTAAGTCTATACCGATGGCTCTAAGATGGCGGACCGAGTGGGTTGCGCGGCCCCCAGGACTGATGAAACTAGAGCATGCCGGCTATTGCCGAAGACCTCGACCTTCATCACCGAGCTGTTCGGCGTGTGCACAGCGCTGCTCCTAATTAGAGACAGCGATAAACGCAACTTTATTCTCAGACTCACTGAGTGTAATAGAGGCCACTTGAGCATACGACAGCAACCAGTGTCATTAACCGAATAGTAACCATGATGGAACAATTGCAAAGCACTGGAACCACTGTGTGTATCTGTTGGGTGCCTGGCCATGTCGACGTTGCGGGCAACGAGCTCGCTGATGAGGGGTCGAGGCAGACGGCCCTGACGGAATTGCCTGTGGCAAACCGTGCAGTAGCGAAACCTGCGCGAACTATGACAGTCCCAGAGAAACAATAAATTACGAAAAAATCAAAGAAACCGTCAGACAGTGGCACTCATCAAATAGCGACGACCGCCGAATGGACGTTGCCACTGTGCCGCCTGCGTATTGGGCACGCGAGACTTGCTCATGACTATTTGCGAATGGGGCTCTCGCAGCCCTATTGCGAAGATTGTGTCGTACCTCTCACCGTCTTACATCTGATGGCTGAGTGCCCTACTTTCTCTAACGAGCGGAGGGACTGTTATCCGGACCTTAATGGACAGGATGCTGACTCCATACTCCGGGGAATGCTGACTGAGGGGCCTCGTGGCCAATTCAACGCCCTTGAAACCTTCCTTATTAGATGTGACTTCTATAATAAACAGTGAGGAACCCATCACGACAGATACGACCACCAACTATGACATTATCCCCTTGTTTGATAAATACATAGCTATACATTATGTAAAATTAATGACAGTACCCTCCTTAACACTTCCTATTATCTAATGTAAAATGAGACATACTTCGCGCCCTGGCGGCGCACGAGCCTGTGGATAAACACAGGAATAGTTCGGCGCGATATAGGCATTGTGCCACTTAAGCGCTAGTAATACCTCTACTAGCACAGGAGTAAAGCGGTAATACGCGGTAAAAAAAATCTGGAAATTGCAAGGGCCAAGTCGCATGTCTGCCGTCACCGTGTAGTTAAACCGTATTTGACCTAATGAAATTGACACGTTAGCTTTCGAGCACCTTGGGCACACTGATGTCCTGGAATGCAGCTCTCCAAAATGCTGTTTTTCACAAAAGCAAGCACTTCCATTATTTTAGACTCCATACAGTTTTGATGTACGGCTATTGCTAACGTACCCTATGACGAGGATCAGTACATTTTACCCTTCGATTTTTGAGCAACCAGAGCCTCATGTTCCTTTCAAGGTATTAGGCAAGGATGATATAGGGGAACAGGCTAGCGCACGCGGAATGCTAAAGCTGTCGTACACTACCGCGGAATAAGCTGGCAACTTCACTGGTAAGTTGATAAATGGCTTGATGCCATTGTTTCATCATTATCCCATTTGCATCGTCAGAATGTCCTTCAGTCTCTATGGTGGCACATAAAGGCGTATCAAAGCATGTGCAATGTTTCCAGCTTCTGAAAGATAGAATTTTGAAAGAGCGTTGGGTAAACTTGTAAAAAAAAAAGTGGATGAATTCAACCGGGCGAATGCCCGCCTGTGTCAGAATCACTTCTTCGTCTTTGAAGTTAGAAGCGTCAGCCTCATTCTATACGAATATACATACCTAGGTCCACATATTACAAACAAACCATGCGACCGAGTACGTGATAGTTGCGGCAAAAAAATAGATATTTATTCAATAGCCTGTTACGATAATTTTGTAAACAGTATTACACTGATCACCTCTTTTTTAAAAGCTGTGGTATTCATAATTCAGATCTAAATTATGGTAGACAATTGTTACTCCTCGACTTTGCTACGATTGAACAGCCACGCAACATCACAGCACTGTTCGTCAGGGCACGTCACCTGTTCCGTATTATCATCCTTGGTGTTAACAAACAGGTGAAACTTGAAATCGTCCAGACCATACATCCCAATTAGGAAACTCGCATGCACAGGTTAATGTTGTAGGTAAATCTCCTCTACGGCCCTGGGATGACGATCACAGATTGAGCTACGGCGCAATAGAAACAGCGCCTTCCCGCCAGTGTCCGTACTCTTAGCACAGGCTACGAACGGCAAACAACACTGACGTTACATTTCCGGGCACCACGACATTCCTCCCAGGCTTGGCAATAGATTGCCGACTACGAGCAAGGCGGCACCACCACTGAGCCACAGGGGCGGCGACACTATCAACTATGTATTCCTACAGGACAAAATTGGCGGAACGTCAAGCTTACCAGGACATACGAATGCACGCAAACATTGCTTGCAATTGAGGTCTTTGAGTAAAGCCATTAACACGTTGAATCAAGTGGAACAAAGTTCTTATTATATACATTTTAATGCTATATTATACGCCATATTTTAGTCCCCGTACGTATTGCTCGGCGAGCGAATGATTGTTTCTACCGTCTTTGCAAACGCAACTGTAGTTCTACCAAAGGAATCACTAAAATGTTAACCGTCGTCATTTGCCTTGGCAAGGGTCCATACTTGAAATTTCGGATCTTATCTAATTGTTAAACAGGATAGTTTACGGCTCCCTAAATCAGTACTAAGCTGAAGTAAGCGAGGAAAAGAAAGGGACATACAGGACTTGTTCGAATGGAGGGCGCCAAAATTACGCCTTGGAGGCCAGACAGCTGAATTGAATTACAAGTCTTGATCATTAATCTGTTACCCTTGAGATTTTCAGAAATTCGATTTTCTCCCTAAAATCAAGTTTTGAGTTGGCTCACTGCAATCACGTTAGCCTACTTCTTACACTAGCAACACATTCACAATGACCAAGATTCAAATTGACAAAGCCAAATCTTTTGTCTGAAGTTTCGGGCAATTCAAGCCCGGCTTCAAGGCTTAATTTTGGCACCCAATCAAACGTCCCCACAGCATGCCAAGATAAACGTGCAGCACATTGTACGAGGTGTTCCCACACAGGATCACCGCGCAGGGCACAGACAGAAAGTCGGGAAAGAAGGGGACAGCAAAATATTTATGAAGTATCATCAGTAGAAGTAGGTATGAACGTAGGAGGAAGCAAAGTTGGCTAGGAAGACAGCTAATGGCTAAAGTAACCTACGCAATCCCCATAGGGTTGCTGCTTCCCATAATATAGGATGGGCAAACTCAACTAACATAGCCGTATGGTCCATGGCCAATCAGTCTACGCCTCCTCCGGGGACTCCTCAAAAAAAAAAAGAGTGAATAAGAATTCAGGGAGAGGTGGACTTTCCTACAATTTACACGGACACAAATAACCCAATCGGACGCTAAACCGTCTACATGTTAGGAACACCAAACACTGCCGTAACCAGGGTTATGAAGTTGGAGAGCCACTTGCTCCAGGAGTTAGAGTCTGAACTCAGACTCCGAAGAACCATTTTATAAAATATCTGAAAATTTGATAATTTTTACCGAAGTTTTACGTCTAGCGTTGCAAGAATAATGCAAAATATTACAAATATTATTTTTGACTTAATCCATGCGTTTGCTATTGACAGTGGAGTGCCTAGATAGTCCATGCAAATTCTTGAGTAATGCTAACTAGGTATGTATATTTTATAAACTAACAAATTCAGTCCCAGCTGATGCAAATGAGAATGAATTCCATCGAAAATACAAAAAAATCTTACGCTTGAGCTAGAGTAGGTATATTATTGGCATTCAGTGCTTAGGCTATATAAACAGTTTTTCTAGATGATAATGATTAATAAATTACAAAGATATTTTAATTTAATGTTCTCAATGGTACTAATTACACACTAAATATCATTGTGCATGCGATAAAAATACTCTCCTTAGCTCAATATGTGAGCATATCTTGGTAAAAAAAAAAGCTGAAGAAAATTAATCGTCACATAATATTTTAATTGTATCGAGGAGTCTGAAGCGGGAAAACGGGCGGGTCAGGAATTGGCGTCGGACTCGAAACATCCAACTTCGCAGCCCTGGTCGTGACACATCTTCCGGCTAAGTAATTTATTATTATAATTTGGTTTTTTCAACATCACATTAGAAATCACAACCATTTCAAAATAAAGAAAAGCTAAAACAGAAGTACGAGACAGCAGGGGTGTGTCGTAATCAGCATGTTTTAGGTCACCGGTGCTACACCGCGTAACACCGGTGACCCAGCCAGTCGCAATCATAGCTCAAATGGCGACTGCGACACGGGTTACGGCGATGTCGGTCACCGAGCAAAAACGTCTATTTTGAATAAAAGCAGCACTAAATTCATTCAAATACGTAACAAATAAACACCTTTCACCAAAATAAGTAAATTAGATCAGGAACTTGGAACATTCAGTGAGAAAATTTCAAATTAAACAATTTCAAAATTTTTGAGCTTACTCCGATCGTCTCCAGATGGCGTTCTCACAGGTTACGGTAACCTTTTTTCGGGTTGTGGTAGCCCGAATTTGACGTGATGGTGACACAACCCAGTATAGGCGTGCCAACGTAAGAAAACTGAACTGGACGTTGCTCTGAAGAGCCTCAACTATATTATATATGTTGCGCGCGTTTGGTGGATTTGCGCGATCGATCGCGCAAATCCACCAAACGCGCACAACATATACCGGTGTATTGAATAGTTTAAGCCTTTGTTTCCACCACAACGGTGATCTAACAGTGGAAGATCATACAGTATGTCGATCGACACGTGGAACCCATGC
>LQNS02000211.1:22859334-22875177 GCA_001587735.2 Parhyale hawaiensis
GATGTCCTGGTCATGGACCAGGTTGCAGAAGATGGTGAAAATTGGATCCTTATCTCTTCATCTGGATGCTCTTCTTGCTTGAAACACTTCTTGAAATCGTGACAATATGTATGCAGCTTCTGGAGTCCGATTTTATAACTTTTATTTTCTCAGGTCACGATGTATAAATTCGGCAGATAATTAACAGGCCACTGACAAGTTGATCATTTTTCACGGGCAGTAGATAGTTATTTCTTCTAGCTTACTGCCTTTTTGATTAAATTTGACGATGTAGCTTTCTCTTCACGTATTTCACGGGCAGGAGACAACTATTTCTTCTAGCTTACTGTCTTTCTCAGAGTGTGCACAGCAGTATTTCGCTGCAGAGGCCGAAATTTGAGCACTTCAGTGAAGCAGATAGCTAAGTATGGAAGACAGTATTTTGGATACGACGCACCTACATTGCATATAAACTGACATTCAAGTTTATTGCAGTGTTTTACTTAAGATTTTACCTTGGAAGACGCAAGTTTAATTAAGAAAGAAGATAGGGAATGTAAAAGAAGAACGAGACTACTACAGTCTCAAGAACGAAAACTTGCTATCAATGGTGAGATGAGGAGCCTATGCGGTACAGTGATAAGAAAGACTTGAAACGGAAGGGAATAAGAGTTGCTACTGAGCATGAGCGGGAAAATGTGGAAACGGTAAGTCAAAGAAGAGAGCAAACATATCGATTAATGCATCAACTTTTTCAAGCACGGATCCACTAGTTAAACAATAATGCAGTCTATTCTGCTGTGTTTCAAATAATAAGGCAACTTTACTTGAGCTAACAGTTGCTCCATTGTAGTCAACTATATCTTTGATATAACTTAGTCCTTATTTTTTAAACTGCCACGTTTTTGTTTCAGTGATCTCTAAAAACTTACACGACGCGATGGTACTAGATTAACCAACCTAGAAATAAACAGGCAGAAGACTCAAATGTGTTGAGAAAACTGTTTGACTGACTGTGCAGACATTAGCACACTTCAACACTTACAGTGTTCGATGTATAGCCCAAAATCAGCCGTCGAAGGGGACCCTCCTAGAGCAAAGATCGTGTGTTGAAAATCCGACTATTAGAAACAAATTTAAAACTGCTCCTAAGATTAAAAAACATTGTGACCTTGTGATAAAGTGTTCTGTTTTTACATTCAAAAATAAATTTAAACAATTTTGATTGATTGACTGTATTGCAAAATGCAAATTCAAATAATAAATGCATTTCACTATTTTGGTACAGCATTTAAAACGTAGCAAGGAATTTCTCTTCCCCTCTTACCCCAAAAGTGCCCCTATGACCCAATCCTGCCCCTGTCGCCCTCAGTTAGTTCCGGCGCCCCTGGTGTGCAGCATATTCACAGGAACGAATGGTGGTCCTGGAAGAGTGGGGTGCACAAGGTGTGGTGACGAGAGAACGGGCCTGGAATGATTGACTGGAATGCTTGGATGTGATGGAGTGGCGAGTGTGAGGATGATTGATTGTGTCAAGGAGTACCTGCCAAGAGTGTGGGGTAAGAGAGAAGTTGCTATTAGGGATAGATGAGTTTAACACTACTTAAGGAGTCCCTGACTTACTAGGGCTTTGCAGCATGGACTAGCATTGTTTAGGTATTTGTAGTCTAGTTTTTTTGTGTAGGGATTAATGGGTACTTGTAGCTGGTGTGCATGCATCCTCCCTGGTCTGGCTGCCCTGCACTGGGGGTGTCTGGGCCTGGGGGGGGGGGATGCAGAGGTGAGTTTGCAGTGTCTTGTATAGTCGAATGACCCGAGCAGCTTTTGCTCCCGTGTGTTTGCTGTGACCGGCCACCATGTGGTGGCAAAACATGTATTATTTAGAGCTAACCAGTCGCCTGTGGTGGCAAAACACGTATTATTTAGAGCTATGCAGGTATATCGATCCAAAGATATGATATTGCGGGTTTGCCCATGTTCTGATGCACACCACCCTGCTAATGGAATTGTATATCACACGAAGGCAAAGAGTTACGGGAAGAGGACGTACGACAAAAATACTCACAAAGTCACAGAACTCATACTCGTAGCAAGGGGTTTAAAATATCTCTTGCTCGTAGGACGTCAACACCATCACCATTACCCACACTGTACGGACCAACAGAATTGAATGCAGCAACACGTACCAACACCACTACGGCCTGGTAACATTTTTATAGTATGTACGTCCTTTGTGCAGGTAAAACGTAGGCTACATCTGTTGCACAAAGTAAACTAGAATGCCTCTTGGCGTAAGACCATCACCTGCGGTTTGAGTAAACTTCACCGCCGTCGTTTTTGATGGCAGGCTTAATAGATTTACTTAAACTTAGGTCCTCCTGCGCGTCATGGCGCATTGGGCAACAAGAGATCTCCACCGTCTTCTGTCCAATGCCACATCTCCTGCGTCTTCCGGCCTGACCATATTGCATCTGAGGTCCTGGGAAAAGCTTCATCTACACGAGTTTCGAGGTCTACTTCTTCCTCTCCTTCCCCCATCTGGGACCCACTCCATTGCTGCCCTTTCCGGTCTACTAGCGGGAAGACGTAATATTTGGCCGGCAAACCTGAGTCTTCTTTGCTGGACCACCTTGGACATATCCTACGAGCTTGCAATTTCCACTAAAGTCTCATTTGTAATGTGGTTTTGCCATCTGATACCAAGTATCCTTCTGAGACACTTACGGTGGAAAACGTCCAATTTTCTTTCTAACCTCTCCATCATTTTCCAGGTCTCAGAGGCTATGTGGCTACAGGAATCACTAGCGTGGCATACAGTTTTAAATTCAACTCCGTGCTGATACTCGTCTGCGACCATATTTCAGTTAACTTCTGGAACACTGCCATGGCTTTACCCAATTTTGCGGTTATGTCCTCGTTTGCTCCCCCTCTGGTGTTATTATGCTGCCCAAGTACATGAACCTCGTGACTTCTTCCAAAGATACATCACTCAGCTTAATTTCTCTGTCTCCACTGATATTATTAACAAACATTACCTTTGTTTTCTCCCTACTCATTCTGAGCCCCACTTTCCTAGCTGCACACTGCAGATTCTCGGCCAAGTCTTGAAGATCCAATTCATCCTTCGCCATTAGTGCAAAGTCATCAGCAAAACCAGGACAGATTTGGAAAGCGTAGAACCGAATCGGTTCATGACAACTGCAACGACCACCGCCAAAAGCGTCGCCGAAGCAAGTGCAGTCTTGTGCCCTACTATATTCTCCTTCGGTTTAATTATACAGTATGTAGTGTGTCATTATATTTCTTGGCAGTGTGAAACAAAATTTTGTCTTCATTATCAGTGGGTTCCAATTTTATATATTCATATACTGTATACAAATTCATAGATTCGCAACTCGTTAAATTCTAAGTAGGAAGTTAAAGCCTCCGGATGGACGTAGAAGCAAAGAGCGTAACGGGAACCCAACTTACAAAATCGGGGAAATTCGCGACGAAACTTTTCGACGCCGTAAACGGAGGACTCACGAGAAATTAGCACGAATCCATGGCTGAGCAGCCTAGGAGTATTTTAACTAATTTAACCAGAAAAATTGTCTTAAATTGCAAAATTCATCTCCAGCGTATAAATAAATTAAGATAATATATACTCTTTTAGCAGTTATCTATTGAAAATTGCAGTGCATGCTGGTGGAAAGTTTCTCGGCACTAGCGCCAAATTTGTTCCCTTTCGGCGACCTGATTTAACTTCTTTTTCTTGATTAAAGCCTTATTTACATTTCTTATTCAGTTCACAGTGCTCTTCATAGAACATATTTATTCTTTACCAACAAATATAAGCACAATTATAGCCAATTCTGTACGAGAGAGAAACCACAGTAACAGTAAGCCATTGTTCGAACTTTCTGTACTTGGCGACAACATTTTACGATATTTTGCAGCTCAAATAGTTGGCCAGTCATGGGCGGGAGATTGACTGACATATGTTCAAGAAAACAACAAACGAAGGCCTGCCTGACCCACATTTTTAAACACTTCGACTCGTCGATGTGATGTAAATTTGCTACGTGCGATTACGGCTAAGTTTTAATTTAGTCCTATTGAGTCCTCCCATTGCATTCTTTGCTTCCTGGGATGGACGAACCTAAACTAACCCTATGGCCCATCCTATGCTCCCTGAGGGAACAACTCGTTAAAAATCGTACGTGCATCTCATATAGAAAATCATGGTGTTGGGAGTAATGTAGTAGTATATTGTCCCACAAATCAACAGTGTAGAATGGAATATTTAAGGAATGAAATGTTATCTATACAAGAAAAGGGAAATTGCAGGTACTGTTTGCAATAAACAAATACAGTACCTATAGATTCATGAAAACATCTGTGGCATAGACTATCATAGATAGATAAGACAATTTGCGACAGGCCGAGCTCACCGACGAGGTGTGTTGACTCGAGACCATCGAGAAGGAGGTCTCTATCTCGACGGCCTCGGTTGACTTCACTAGCTGGGCCGATGTGTCTCCCTAACCGATCATTCAGGAAGCATAGTGTTGTTACGCATCGTGCGATCGCTTGTTTTTTCTGGTTCCCGATGGTGGAATGGAGAGTGAATTTGCGAATCACTCAATAAAAATTCGCCTCATCCTCATTTCACCTAACCGCTCGATGAAAAATTACAGAAACTCCTTTACCTTAGGAAACAAACTCTCTAAGCACAAAGTCCAGGGGACAGATGGTCTTAACTACAGAATCCTACGAAAAGAACTTAGCTCTTTTCACTGTTACAGATGCTGTACGAAGGAAAGAAAATCACAATGTTTGAAATTCAAATTTCTAGTTGTGTACAATTCACCAAAGAATTTTACATCAAAAACTAATGGTGACCACATCATTACAAACTAGCTGCTAATGATATTAGTTCCAATACGTTACTCGGATTAGTTTCGCCGAATTTACGATAATGGAAATTGACAACGCAAAAATAAAGCACACAGTACTCATTATAATCATAAAATATTTGAGAGGTTCCCCGAGATGAATGAAATATACGGTAGCCATTCTTAAATCTTTTCTCTCTGTCCCCATTAAAAGGAATTACAATAATAAACTGTATATATATATACACAAGGCAGGAACTAGTCATAAGGCCTATATACCAGTGAGACAAATATCTGAGTAGAGTAGATTGCACCTTATTGCCCTCATAAGACGTGAAACCGCGTTAGAATTTGGCTCATGTCTTGCTCGAGTCGCAAAAGCCAATAAACGCAGGGGTAACTTCAGGCGACTAAGCTTTAATCCCATCTCGTTGCCAACGGTCATAACTTTGCCGGCAGATGAACAAATTGTAGGAGGGGCTGTGGGAACAATATGTGGAGAAAAGTACATAAAAGGCGGATGAGCTCTACTACTACTAGTAGTAGTAGTTTCCCTAGCGCTTCAAGGGCACATTACTTATATCGCGCCGAACTATTCCTGTGGTTTAACACAGGCTCGCGCGCTACGGAGCCAATGGCACAGACAGATTTCCTGGCTGTTGCCATTGTCGTATGCCTCGTATTTCAATCAGCTCCTCTCCCTACCTCTCGATGGCACAATCGAGATCCTCTTTCTTCTTCCCACTTTTATTTACCAATCCCATGCCTCCCCACCCCGTGGGAGGTTTTGGAGGGATCCACGAGTCCACCTCGACTGTCATCCTCCAGTCAGGCGCACCTAGGATGAGCCTCTCTCGGAACGGCAGCCCCAAAGAGTAGACCGTCACTTCTGTTTCTGCTCCTTACATGTGTATGGGATAGGTCTTCTTACATTTCTTGTCATCTTTTCCCTTTACGTCTTAATGGAGGTATTGAAAGTAGCCAGGGACTAGCTCGAGATCGAGAGTGAGCCGCCTGATTTATCGAGCGGGTGCGAACATTGCACAGCTCGACTTTGCGTCCCGTGATGCTGACGTGCTTGGCCGAGCCGCCGACATTTTGCAGAGGGCACCGCACCAAGATTTTCCTGATAGCATTTCTCATCTTTCAGCAGGTCATGCGAGTTATTATACTGTAATTATAACCTCCGTAGCCGCAACTCAGGCGTTCCAACAGAGAAACTACTTGTGCAGTATTCAAAGACCGCATATTGGGTAGGCGTGGCGGCCACGTGCGCTAATAAGGGCAGGGAAACGAGGCGCAAAGTATAGTAGGAGACACTCAAGTGGTCGGCCACTTTTGTGACCTTCCACACAAGAGAGACTAGAGATGTCCCGCGTACCAGGTCTGCTATTTCGATCGACAGCCTACCTCACGGGACAGAAAAAGGAAAGTAACCTACCTAACTTTACAAAACTAACATCGCCAGCAGGAACTGCGACCAGATGCTACATTCCCTACGGAGAAGGCACTTGGGACCCTTGGGTGCGTGATGCCCAAACTTTTTATGGCAGGGAAAGGGACAGCCAGAATATGCCCCTGAGAGCAAGTCATGTGAGTTTGGACCTGGATTCGGTGGAATGGCTATATACATTAGGAATGGCGTGTGAGCTCACGGACATTCATGAGATTATTATTATTATTATTACAATGCCATTGTCTCGCTATTCCCGAATCTAAGACAATCAATAGCGATCTAAGTTTATCTACTAGGCTTACAGCCGGAACCACAACGTTGTGCTCAGGCGCTAAGAGATAATTATTATTATTATATTGTGGGTTTTCCCGCCGTATTAGATGCAAAGACTTTATAACAGCGATCGAATTTTGTATGATATCGTTTAGAAAGTTTAGTCTAACTCAAATGAGTTCAATAAGAACAATCTTGGCCAGGTGCACCATGTCTGGCAGGAAAT
The DNA here is from genome assembly GCA_001587735.2 of Parhyale hawaiensis. Taxonomy (NCBI): domain Eukaryota; kingdom Metazoa; phylum Arthropoda; class Malacostraca; order Amphipoda; family Hyalidae; genus Parhyale; species Parhyale hawaiensis. The sequence goes on from LQNS02000211.1 coordinate 22,866,146, forward strand.
AAGGTGTGAGCATCTCCAACTCCACACAGCTCGGTCGAACGAAATCGCTCAGCCGTGCGGTGCAGAGAAGCAGACGAAAAACGAAAAGAGAAGAAGACATAAGAAAGCGAACACTCATGCGGGGGGTCCCTTCAGTGGCCCCCACACGGGAGTAGATAGGAGTCCCATGGGATGAGTCGCTTACCACCATTCGGCGGCCACCTCGCGGAACAAAAGGGGAAATGTAGAGAACCTACCTAACTCTACAAAATTAACCTCAGCAATAACTGCGGCCAGATGCTACATCACCTGCGGAGAAGGCACTCGAGACCTTTGGGTGCGTGATGCCCAAACATACTGTGGCAGGGAAAGGGCCCGCCACAATATGCGCCTGAGGGCGGCTAGAGATGAAGAACAAAAGAGAAGACAGAAGAAAGAAGCGCCCAAATGGACGGCCCCTCCCTGGCCCTCCGCACAGGCGAAGGTAAGAGCCCCGCAGAAAAAGTTGGTCACCTCGATCAGCGGCCCACTTCGCGGGACAGAAAAGGAAATTTAGAGAGCCTACCTAACTTTACAAAACTAACCTCGTCAGCAGGAAATGCGGCAAGTTGCAACAGCTCCTGCGGAAAAGGCACATGGCATTCATGACAGTACCTATTGTCTTCAGGATACGAGATTATTGGATCAATTTCTATTTGTTTCCTTGAGACCGATGATCACTTCATTACGTATAATCGGTGTTTTCAACTGTTCAAGACACGAGAACTTCACAGTAACGATTTCTTCTCATACAGTGTGGTTTATAAATCAAACCTAACTCACGTAAGTGAATTTCAGATATCGTCAAGAAGTGGTCAATGTGTTACTACAGACAGAAAAACAAGTTGCAGTGCATGTCTAGGAGACGAAGAAGACAGAAAATAGATATTCGGACGGGGGGGTCCCTCTCACGGAGCAGAAGGGAATGTATAGAGATCCTACCAAACCTTACAAAATAATATTGTCAGAAGTACCTACGGTCAGATGCAACATTCGGTTAGGGAAAGGCACTCAAGTTGACCCTTGGGGCGTGAGGTCCGTAGACATCCTGATAGGAATACGGGTGGCCAGAAATCCCAGAATACACCGCTCAAGATCCTTGAAGGTAAACTGTCGTCCGGATGGCTCTGCAAAAATTCCTCCCAACATGCCGTAAGGCGATGAATCCCACAGGTTGGAGTTATTATTATATTCCTGGTGTTATCACCGAACCCACGTCATACGACGTGATCCAAGCAGCTAGACTCAGTTTATTATGTCGCCATCAACATAAGAATGTTTTGTATCGGCATTCCTGCCGGCAAGTCTCAGTTGGCCGAGTGCGCTACTACTGGCGGGAAAAAAGCGTAAATAGAAAAAGACGCGAGAGAGAGTAGAAGTGTTATGTGGGCTAGGTCGGTTATCTCGATCGACAGCCCACCTCACGGAACAGAAGGGGAAATATAACCAATCTAAATTTACAAAACCTTCTCAGCAGGAACTGCGGTAAGCTGCAACACTAATGCGGAAAAGGCACCACAGGTTGGAGTACTGTTGATGGTCTTTCTTTGAGTGGTGATAGTGGGGCAGTCGGAAATCATATGTCGAGCTGTTAAAACGCTGGTACAATTTCTGTAGTTTGGCGGGAGGCGGCGTTCTATTAAAAAGCCGTGCGTCATTTTGTTGTGGCCTCAGAGCAGTCTGCAGAAAACGCCATCTCCTTACGGCGGTCCCGACATTGGCCGAAGTCTATTCTCTGACAAATGGCTTGATATTCTTCAGTTTATCGTCCGTACGGGTCGCCCACTCTCGCTGTCATGGCTCCGACTTGCTGTTCTCATGCGCCTTGATCCTGAACACCTTTGTGCAGGGGTTCCACGTTTCTATTGATATACTAACGTGTATGTATCTTCCTCTGCTTGATCACCCTAGTTGTGGAAACGGAGGCTTAAACTACTGAATAATTATAATAATAACTGGCTGTCATGTCTGCTTCACTACCCATCTGACGAGATGCAAGTCTCGGCTTGGGAGTCCGAGAGTAGTCGGAATTCTTGCAAAAGCGGCCAAGTCTCTTGCCTCTTCAGTACCAGCCCCTACCAAGAGATCAGACACTAAGCACAGCTGTGTCTGTTCGGGCTCTTGGTTTACACACTCGAGATGTGGCTGAGACTCATCCATTTATTTAGGAAACTGTCCTAAGCTAACCTCGACAACTCATCTCCAATTTCTTAATTTTATAAGCAAAATTTCGATACCCCAATGCGCATCGCACTCTTACCATAGCGGGTTGGGTTACTAGTGCTGCGCTGAAGCATAAGATAGCTCCCTTGCTTTTCTAAGGCCAGGTACAACTGTAAGTGGTCAGTCAGTCACAGACTGTTCGCCTAAGCTGTTCAACCTCAGTTGTAAATGAACATGTAGGTGACTTTAAGCCTACCTGGACGATATATTGCAGAAACGGCACGTAGAGCGTCAATTCTTGGAAGACTTTGATGTCAATGAGAAGCTAATACAGTGGTGGCTATGCATCCATCGAGGAACACCTCAGGTCACATATCTAATTTAGTTACAGGGCAACAGGTTTAGTACCCGTCCACCATGCAAGTAGCCGTCCACTTGGCACTAGAAAACTGCCTGTGTGAACACTAGCAGTGCTAGAACGCCGTACATAGGCTTAAACTGCAGGCTAAGTAGTGCCGCACCATCTCTGAAAATGACGGGCAAAAAAATAAATAAAACCAAAAAATATGGTATGGTTTTCACATTATTTCATATTTTTAGTGAAAAAAATGTGAAAACCACCACCACTACCACCACCACCACCCAATACCTGCTGCAAGCATGAATGCACAGATGTCGACAGGTATTGACTTTGAATGAGAGATACAATAAGTTAGATCATCAATCAGTCTGTTATTTTGGAAACCAAATGCATCTAACTACATACTTTGCACCTTTTAACTCTAAAGAAGCAGCTCATGTGCCAGAAAGAAATAATTTTTGGGCAATTACAAGAAACGGATGTTAACAAAATACACCTTAGGCAAAATATCAACAGCAGGACTACTCAAAACAACTGTACTGCCTACATGGCAACAATATTGTTACATTAACCCATAACGACAGGTGTATACATATGGATGGCTACATTACATGCAGAGCTTAATTCTGTTAATTTACAAGTTTCTCCACATATTTATATACAGTTAAATCTTGTACTGCGTGAAGCTTAAAATTTGAGAACGGTCGGCAACAAAAAATTACCACTCAAAAACACTCGCACAAAAAGCTTCCAATTGTCAATGAAATAACATGGGTACAGTTGGCGTGAAAAAGTTTCAGCTTCCCTAGCTAAAGGGTCACACACAATACTCAGAGAAACGTGGCACCCACGCACGAGTGTCACCACACTGGTTGGGATGGAAAGACGTCTTGAAGGCCGAAGTGAAGGTTAAATTACCTTAAGCAGCTCCTATGGCGGCCTGACTCCTCATTACAGAGAATGGGCAAACATAATAAACCTAAAACTATCGCCCACCATCCACCTTTAGAAGGGGACAACAGCACCACCAAACGGAGATTAATATCATTACAAAAATTTGTCGCCGCCAAGAAATACTTCTCAGTAAGTTGAGCTTATAACTGTGTAGGGAAATGCACCCACAATTACAAAGGCAATAGATTATTTGCGTCTGGAAGAGCGATGATGTTTTCGATCACGACTAGGTGATGATGATGATCTCTTTCGCTTCTTTTTCGAGTCATGCTTTCCAGGTCCATTTGACGAACTTGCACTGTTGGAACTGCCTTTACTGTTTGTTGAAGGAGGCTGACTGTAATCAGCACTTTGAGGGTAATAGTTAGTTGCAGGAGGATATTGCCCATAATAATTCATAGCAGAAAACCCTGCGGTGTTGAAAGGCGGATAACTAGGATGGTTTCCATTACCAAAACCACTATAATTGTGGTACTGATAATATTGATTGGGTCCTGAACTCCACGAATTAAAATTAACCTGATATTTACCGTAAGAATTAGGGTGTTGCTGCTGGTAATTGCCGCTACCAGCGATAGATTTGTTACTTTGGTCGCGAGGTTGTTTTTGTGTGGCATCAACATGATCATGTGACGACCGCTTCCACTGTTCCTGCTTCTTCTTGTGGTTGGCGTGAGGGTTCTTAGTATCTGAAGACCTGGCGTTACCGGAGCTTTTGCCGTGAGACGTCCCTTGTTTGGGGAAATTCCTGTCTGTTTGCTTTGAAAATGATTCTTCATTTTTAGGGTAAGCTGCTTTATCACCAGCCTCTCGCTTGGGATCAATCCCGTCCTGCTTCTGAGAAAGTGGCTTTTGATTCCAGGAGCCAGCGGGTACAGCAGCTTTAGCACCATTATAGTCTTGGCTCCCGCTAGGAAACAAGACAGACTTATTGACAGCATCTAAATGAGTAGCATCAGAGACGGGTACGCCTTCAGCCGTCATGGATGTACATTTTTTATTGCCAGAATGGTCATCTGGGAGGGTTGTACCAGAATTATTCTTGCCAGAGTTCGACACAGCACTGCTCGGCAACCATACATCTGACATTTTCGAAGACCCAACCTGGTTTGGAGCTGCATTTGACTCCGCTTGGCAAGATGTGCCCTGAGGGCGTGCTGAGCTATTTGAATTAGGATGCTGTGAAGAAGAAACAGAGTTACTACTGATCAGCGGTGATCCTTCTTGAACTTGAGACTGCTCACTGTGCAATGATGGTCTATCATATGGCAAAGGCCGGTCATTTTGCGAAGATTTTCGATCGTATGGCAAGGATCTCTCCTTCCGTGGAGATCGGCCATCAACTGATGTGGTTGATTTGCTACGAGGTGCTTTTCGAGATGAACGCCTTCGTTCGATTTCCTGCTGCCTCCAGTCTTTCGCTCGCTGAACAAGCTGATACAACCGTTTTTTATCTTTACGTCGCAGTGCATCTTCCACAACTTGGAGATCAATGCGATAATCCGCTATCATGGCCTTGAATTGTGGTGATTCTTTTACGTAGGTTTGTATCTTATAGTTTCTATCTATGAATTTCATAATGAAATCTGGACCATCTATTTCCAACTTTTCCAAATTGCTAATATGTCTTCGCCCCTCGCTTTCCAGGCGGTCCGCCTTCTCTCTTTCGAACTTATCACGAGACTCTTTAGCCAATTCTTGAAGTTCTTCGAAGTTTTCACTTACTATAACCTTTTCTCTAAGCTCATTTAAAAGAATATTAAAGTGTGACCTTACCTGACGATGCTTGCCCAGCAAGGCTTTGTCTTTGGTAGAGGCATATTCACGGAATAATTCCTTTTGCAGTGCATATAAATCCAGCATTTCCTGCGACCACATTTCCTTTGGCACTAAGCACTTGATGGCAGGTTTCTTCTTTAAAAGTTTCATTCCTTGCTTGCGCTTCAGTTTGGGGAGCTCTCCTATACCGGGAGAGGCCGAGTCTTGAAGTTCGGTACTAGATGATGTCATCTCAGTTGTAGGCGCATGGGCAGCATATGAATTATCCACGCCGCTGGACTGCATTGTCCAAGAATCCGTGGGAACTGCCGAGCTCATTTCAGCAGCGTGTATATCACCAGCATATGAACCATTCACGCTGTCTGACTGCAGTCTCCAAGAATCCGTGGGAACTGCCGAGCTCATTTCAGCTGCGTGTGTACCACCAGCATATGAACCATGCATGCTGCTTGACTGCAGTGGCCAAGAATCCGCGGGAGCTGCCGAGCCCATTTTAGCTGTATGTGTATCAGTAGCATATGAACCATCCATGTTGTTTGACTGTAGTGGCCAAGAATCCGCGGGAGCTGCCGAGCCCATTTCAGCTGTATGTGTATCAGTAGCATATGAACCACCCATGCTGTTAGACTGCAGTGGCCAAGAATCCATAGGCGCTGACGCTCTCAGGTCATTGTAGGCAGCACTGTTCGGCACACCGCTCGAAGAACACCTTACCTCAGCCAGAGCTTCGGGACTTATGTCAATAACACTTGAAGGACACATTGACGATGATTGGGTTTCATAGCTTACAACCTGAGTAGTGTTCGAAGGATAAGGAAAAGGTTCTACTTCGTCTGAATCTATGTTAATGCTGCTAGAAAAATATGTGGAAGGTTCAGGACCCATATTCATGCTGTCGCGATAGTGATACGTCATTGGGTTTTCAGGGTGCATGCCCATGTTGCTGGAATGACACCCAGAGTGCGGCAAAGCCGAAGCAGTCATGTCAACAGTGTTGGCATCAAATCCCATTTGCGGCATGGTAGAATATGAGTAGGCCTCATCACCTGTAGGTGCAGTTGAGTCCATGCCGTGGTGGTTTAAAGAACAGTAATAAAATATTAAGTACACTGTACCTCAGAGGATACTAGATAACGTAATACATACATCAACGAAAAAAAACTAGCTTTATATGGGCATTACTCAATACACTTAAAAAAAGCAAAATATATCGGAAAAATCACCATACACACCATGTATTGAAAAGAAAAAACCTTAGCCTACGCACGATTATACAATATCGCGTGGAAAAATCTTTGTATGTCTAGGACGTAAAGACAGTGGAAAAGGATTTTGCAAGCTGGAGTCCACTTGGCAACGTCGTCATTGTTAGGAAAACATGGAATCGTGCAGAGTCTCCAGTTGGGCTTTCCGCTCGGCTTCTTTCTTCTGCAAGTGAAGCACAACGCTAGAGATGTAGTCTATCCTATTATGTATTAAAGGGTTACAGGGATTTTCTAAAGCATAGCAAATAATGCCAGCTTCAATACTAAGAGAGTCACGGTCATACTTATTAATTAATACACTTTTGCATCGTACATGACCGATATATCAAACTTGTTATTCTTAGGAGATGCAAGGTCCTATTCGGTCTTTATGGAAGTAATCCTGCGTATCTCGGGCTATGCCACCTCGTTACCGTAACACAGGCTCTTTTTCCTACAGCAATGCAATAGGAGAAAGAACCCCGGTAGCAAAACAGCACAGCCTGAGTAACAGAGGGTCAAGTTTCCCTAGCCACTGCAACGGTACTTAGAGAGAGAAAGAGAAGGAATAAGTAAAATTATATAACAAGTGAGACCTTACACACAGAGAACCACAGTCCATAAGAACAACTTACGAAAGAAGAGGGAGAAGAGCACAAAAATTCATTAGCAGTTATAAAAAAAAGGAAGCAAAGTGAGCAAGGAAAGCCAGACATTTCAAATGCCTAATTCAGTCTCACTTGAAGAATGAGATTGCTACAGAAATGCAGCTGCCGCTAACATAGGACGAGTGAGCCAACCCTGCAGTGTATAGACCACGAGCGCCAAACTGGTGGGTCGTAAAGCCCTAGTAGAGGAGGAGGCGGCAGCGTAGCACAGTTAAAAGTAGCTTAAATTTTCGAATTATAATTCATTGTCTCTCTCTTCTCTCCAGAAATGTAAATCAAGCTGGTGACAGGCGGTTGCGAAGGTTTTAATCTTTTAGGCAAGACGTTGCAAGTGCACCAACGCGGGGAATAACTCCTATGGACCAAGACCCATCCCATGCCATCTGAGGTGAATGCTCTTTAGATTAGATTAGATTAGATTAGATTAGATAGGCGGCAGTAGACGAACCAACAGGCCCATTCTCAAAGAGACACCGAAACTTGCGCCCCGGCTTTCTATGAGCTATTGCCATTAAGTGAGTAGGATATAAACGATTCGGGNGCAGTAGACGAACCAACAGGCCCATTCTCAAAGAGACACCGAAACTTGCGCCCCGGCCTTCTAAGAGCTATTGCCATTAAGTGAGTAGGATATAAACGACTGGGGGAAAGAGAAAAAGAAGAAAAAAAAAAGAGGAGGGAGAAGAGTCTCAGCAAAAGAGACGATCACGAATGCACGAATTTATGATCAATAGCCGCTGATATGCGGAGTTAAAGATGTCAGACAGTGTAGTTGGAGCAGAAGAGAGAAGAAAACGGATTTAGGAAGTCCCGGAGGCTTTTTAGCCGTTAAGAGTGTGCGACTCCAGGAGGAGGAATCCTTAGCTGTGGGGGATGTCTCTCCCACTGTAGGTCAAAACGATTTTTAAACGCGTTGACTGATTCCGCACTAACAACGTCGGAAGGGAGTCTATTCCAAATGCTGACTATGAAATACGGAAAGAACTGCTGACTTAAAGTCGTTCTTCGAGCTTTGTGCTTGAGTTTTTGACCGTTACGAGGTACTGGAGCACTGACAGCCATTTCTGAATGGATATCACGTTAGAAGAAGCATACCGAGCATTTTTAATACAATTACTACCAAATTGTAATTATTACGGCCCTAACTTGAGTCACTCTACACACAGCAGTACTTGCGAACCCAATAGTGAAAGTAAGCTACTTCAAGAGGAAATAGTGAAACGCATAAACAGAGATATTCCCTCACAATAACCTATCAAGGGTAAGGGCACAGAAAATCTGGAAACAAGAACAACATCAAAACAAAACATCATTGGTAGGAGAATCAAAACAAAACAAAGCAACGTAGATCCAACAGAGAGATGTCCCAAAGGATTAAACAGGTACGGTAAGGCTAATATACCTACTTTCCACATAATAGAGGGTGAGCAAACCTAACCCAATGGCCTGTATCCTAAGCTATGCTTCTTGAGGGGACAAACCTAATGTTTATTAAACTAAATAATACTGACACTTACCTGCCTCAGCCTGTAACTCTCATAGGCCTCGTCATCAGTTTTCAGTTCATGACGACACAACGGACATGAGTTGGTCTGAGGGAAAAGAACAAAAAGTCACACTAACTGTTATTATAATCATTATTACATACTTAGTTTAACCACCGATACCGCCACACGGTGATCCGTACAGTGATGCTAGAAATTCAGGAAGTTTGAGGAGGAATATCCTATCTCGACATTGGCAATCCTTTGCCATATGGTATCAGCTACTTAAGGGTGGGGAAATGAGGCGTGAGGCATCTTAAGAGGTGAAAGATGACAACAAAAGAAGGAGAAGAAAGAAACA
>LQNS02000211.1:22925780-22943512 GCA_001587735.2 Parhyale hawaiensis
CAATTACTGCATTTTCCATTTACCTTACTTTAAGTGAACAAGCTGTAATGTTAATATTAGTAGAAACAATTACATCTTATTTTGCTTCTCGCGCGAGGGTGATTGTTAGGTAGCTCTATTGCGGGTCCAGTCCAGTTAACTCGTTTGGTATGTGATGGCACTGAGCCATGTAGATTAGGTTGTGAATGTATAGCTGTAATATTTCTAACAAATTAATGTATACTCAATTTTTAACGTAAGCTCTAATATAATAATGCAGAACACTTCCCGTCTGTGGAGAAATAAATATTAAATAAATAAAAAGATTCGGGCAAGTGGATGAGTGAACGCGTTGATATAATGTCGTGTGAGCTCACCCCTATAGCATGGCGTGCCGGAGCCTCCCGATGTCCCCTTAGACAGGCGGCATGCCTGTTTATCTACTTTACAACTATCGCGGGGCTTGAACTAAGACTAATCAGCTCTAATGTCTCCTAACTACCATATGAACAGTTCAACATCATGAAAACCAACCCGTTTTACATCAACTGCATTTTATTAAAAAGCTTAAGTCAAGTTTGAAAAGCATTCAATGCGTTAACTATGAAACACTGCTAACTACGATGCTGACATGCACATAGCCCAATAAAGTACAAGCACGGGACGCACATACGTACGTTACATTCATGTCACTAACCTAATGTCTCCATTTGCAGTATTTACAGCTTTGTTTCCCTCACGTGTCACCGCAGTGACATTAGCCTTGATCGTCTCATTTCTTCTGCCATTGTCACGGAAGATATGATCTATCACTCCCGAGACAGCGTCTCGCTTACGAGCAATTAGCAGAGAAGAAACATGGGAAAGTATTGCGGTGAAAAATGAAAACCTTAGAAAGCTGAGACGCTAGCGGCCGCCATATGGTGGCAGGGAGGATCATTTCACGGCTGTGCTTTCTGAGGCATCTCGACGTGTTCCCTTGCATGCGTGCAGTCACTCTCTGGGCCCAACTCGGTTTATGCAGCCACCGTGTACGTTTTATCGCTTTTATATCGTGTGTAATCGTATTTACGCTTTATTTCTATACAGCTTAGGCATTTGGCTTCATCAGTACAGGACAGGACGTCCCTGTGCTGTATCTGGCGTAGCTGCCTCGAAGATTGTGCTATCTTAGGTTGGTTGAGTATCATTTTGGATTAGGACGCGTTCAATTGTCCGGTAAAAGTAAGCAGTAAGCTTTCAAGGCTTGACTTGCCCGAAACTTCGGACAGGTGCACTGGCTTCCACCTGTTGATTTGAGTTCCAGGCGTTGATCCTTGATCGGTTACTCTCGGGACTTTAAGGCTGCAGTTTGGCGCTCAATAGTTATTGATTGTGCCCTATGCCTAGCATAACATTTAGGGCCCATTCCACATGCCAGCAAAATTAAGCCTTTGAAGCTTTACTTGTCTAGATCTTTCGACTGGTGCCCTGGCTTCAATTTGTTGGTTGAAGTTACAAGCGTTGGCTCCTAATCAGTTACCTGTGAGATTGCCTCGACTGGCTTAATTGTGCTCTTTGACGACCAAATCGACTGTGCTCATACTTTACCTACCTGAATCTCAGGAATGCTACACACTATACGGCACCGTGCCGGCTATATTTAAAATATTAACATAAAATCTTTTGTAAAACATTCCTTACCGAAGATTTTCAAGTCCATTTGCTGGCACACACAGTAAAACTGAGTTGAGCTACGTGCAATACGTTTGACTTGTCAAAACCTAAAACAGATGTGCTGGCTTCGCGACGTTGGATCGAGCTTTTGCTCTTCACCCCGAATCGATTATCCTTGAAAGTTCCTTGGTATCGTGGTCCACAAAACAGAGTTTTCAACTGCCTCAAGCGTAATCAAGCTGCTTCTAACACATGCAACACGGACTGAAGTGGAGAAACCAACGCTCTTGTCTTCGGATAAGTTAAATTTAGTGAGCCTAGATGAACTCGACTTCTCTGTGCGTGGGCAGGGTCAATTGGGCGCCGTAATTATGCCGTCAAGGCTTGAATAGGTCGAAGCTTCAGACACGCTTGGACCCGCTGCATCAAGTTTCAAGTCTTGACCTTCGGTCGATTACCATGCAGTGCGACTTCCAAGAGCTCAGTTTTACTACGAAAAGTGAAACCATCAGCGGGCTTAGCGTAATCGACCGGGCTGCTTACTGACACCTGCTAGACGATTCAAAGTAACGAAACCAACGTTCCTGGCTGAAGGTTCGAACAAGTTAAATCGAGTGGGCTTGGTCAAGATCGACTTTGACTACCGAATCGAACGATCCCTATTCAGAGACAGCTAGTAAAAATAACTGGATTAACAGACAAACTACGAAGAAACAGAGTGCGTGATTAATTGTTGTAAGCGTATAAAACACGAAGTTTAGTGTTGACCTCAACTTCGTTTACGGAGCTGCGTATAAGTGCACTATTTTCTAAGCTATTGGAGTTTACTGCGTATATATTTGCGTAGTTTACATTTTAATTAATTGAAAATGGTTGTGCCTAAACGGTTACCGGCATCGCCGTAACCCGTGTCGCAATCATTGTTACTGCTGTTTTGGGTTGTGATTGCGACACTTTTTTTCAGCGGTGGAGCCACCGGTGTTGCTCTTGTAACCCCGGGATTGAGACTACAAAATGCCTACACGTTCTTCATCTCAACTAGGTTAAAAGCAGTCAGCTTAGTTGTACTTTGCTTTTAAATTCCAGACGATGGTAATACTGTATCTACTTTGAAAGGACAAAGAATGTACATATAGCTTCAAGCACGTAACTTCCTACATCCAATTACTTGAGAAATGAAATTCATCCAAAGTTTAAAGTTTACCCCCCGCCGACCAGTGGCTGCGAGAGGGAGGAAGGTCTGTGGGTTTGAGCCTCCAATAATGAGCCAACTCATCCTCGTTTGTCCCCAATATTACTACCATTTATCCATCATATATATGTTTGAATATACTCTGAAGTTTCTCCACGTTGACAGCCCCCTCCCCCTTCAGCCCGTCCCCATGTTCAGCTTTCTTGGCGCCACCAATGCTTGGGACACATTCAAATCTTTCTTGATAAAAGCATTAATGCGCGTAGAGAATACTATAAGTCAAGGAGTTTCAGTGGACTCAACCTCCTTGCTGAAAAATTTTCTAAGTGTACTTTGACACGTCCAGAGTCAAGTACAGAAAACTCGTTACAGGCGGACAACGCCCAAAATTTGTGAATTTTATCTCCTCACTTGTTGCTGCCTGGAATCTCCATCAGAGGGATCGATGTGCATCACCGAGCTGCTTGCGAGTGATTCATCAGCCGTTTTTCTGCATCACAGGCAAGGTGCGGGCGTAGCTTGGATTTGCAGGTGCAGTGGATAGGAAATGTGCTACTGTAGCACACTTCTCCACAGCCTTTAGATTAATTTCCAATGACCCACTTAATATATCTAAATATTGAATTCTATACAGAGATACTCAATTGTTGAACATATATATACCGTACGTAGGTATTAATCCCCTGGCTGCGGAGAAGTGTGCTACAGAAGCAAATTTCCTGTCTACTGCACCTGCAAATCCAAGTTACGCCCGCACCTTGCCTGTGATGCAGAAAAACGGCCGATGAATCACTCGCAGGCAGTTCGGTGGTGCACATCGATCCCTCTGATGGAGATTCCAGGCAGCAACAGTCGAGAGGATGAAATTCCCAAATTTCGGGCGTTGTCCGCCAGTAATGGGTTATTTGGGTTATCTGTACTTGACGTTCATAAACACAGCTGCAGTTCAATATAGTAGATAAATTAACACAGGTGCAATGAACAGTGCACATTGGTCAATATTCTAGTGTTTTGGTTTAAAAGCTACTTTAACCCAGCCGATCAGCTGTGGACAACATACGCTAGGCTGTCAAAACATTACGGCGAAAGAAAATTCATTACCCTGTATATCTGTGCTGTGCGAATTGAGTTTGCATTTGTTCTCACAAAATTTGGGTAATTTTAGGACGCGTTCAATTGGGGGTCGAACTTAACCCTTCGAGGCTCGGTCGAAACTTTAGATATGAGCTGTGGCTTTGCCTCTGTGAATTGTCTTGCGAGTGTTAGAAGCAACGCGACTACGGGAAGCAGACTGAAAGCTCCTTGTTACGAAGCAAGAGTGAGCTTCTGGAAGTCGGAAGGGTTGTCGGTAGATGGCCAATGCCTGCGAGTCTGTTGAACGAGTTGAAAATTGAGCCAGAAACTTTGGTTTGCCACTTTGAATCTGTGCGGGAAATGTTAGAAGCACTCCGATTACGCTGAACCGGTAGAAAAAAAATTATGGAGCAATATTGAGTTTCTAGAAGTCTCAATTAAGGGAAACCTATTGATTGTCAGTGCCAGAAACTCAATTCATCGGGTCAGAGCCAGCGAACCTGCATGAAGTTTCCAACCAGTCAAACTTTGAAGGCTTAATTTTGGAGCCCAATCGAACATGCCCTTTGAACTAGGCCACTGGAGTGCAATTTGGACTCTGCAATTATGATCTTGCATATTTTGAGGTGCTTCTAAAACTAGATGCCCTCAAACGAAGCCGATGAACCGATACAAAACTAAAGGCACATTCGATTGGGCAGCAAACTCAAACCTTCGAGGCTTATAACTTGTCCGAAACTTCAGGCAGGAACCGTGACTTCGACCTGTTCAATTGCGTTTCAGGCATTGACCCTAAATATGCTGCCCCTGAGGCTTCCAGACTCTCAATCTTGATCCATAAAACGCAGGTTCTACAGGCTAAAAGAAATCACGTTGCGTCTAACACTTGCAACACGATTGAAAGTGGCAAAACCAAAGCTTCTGTCTGAAATTTCGAACAAGTCTAGCCTAAAACGTTCAATTTCGGAACCCAATCAAACGTTCCCTAATCATCCGATTACGTCACCACTAGCATGGCTTCTGTTTGTACGTAATTACACCATAAAAACTGAATTGTATGCCGCCACTGCAGTTTTTACACATAATAATTAACTTTACTGAAGCCTCGAATGCCTCTTCGAATTCTGAGTGACTTTGAATAATTTTCGCTGTGACGTTCGTTCTGCCGCGATGTTGACGCACGCTAGTTACAACAATGTAATCAGATGTGCAGTTTGGTGGCCGCCCAGCTTTTGTTATGCGTGTGCATCCGGCCTTAGAATTTTATTTTTCCTGATGAAGAAGATACGATGCAAATTTCACGCACCGTCTCTGACCACTTCAGGATACACGCTACGGTATCCATTCTACCGGTAATCAGCCACCATCAACATGGCAGTTAGCTTGAGGTTCGAATCACTGACGAATGCAAGCCTGCGAGCCATGTGACTCATCCAGAACGTCAGCCAGGTGAGCAGGATTCGACCCGTTGAGTCACGTTTCTAGCGTTGACCCATAATTCGATTATTCTGGAGACTTATGAAAACTTAACTTTACTTCGTAAAATGGAGTTTTCAGTAGGCTAAAAATAATCAGGTTACTTCTAACACCCGAAACACGATCCAAAGTTCTAAAGCAAACGCTCTGAGCTCATGTTCCCGATAGGTCAAGCCTCCAAATCTTAATATTGCCGGTCAATCAAACGAACCTTTAATAGCGTTACAAATGTGACGCACATCATTGACCACAATGACAGCAGGCGATTGTCAGCATTGGATACGGTACCATGCCGATATCCCATAGAGTCTATAATTTCAAACCGCTGCAACAGAAAATGGTTCAAATACGTATGATTAAACGCCGAGATAGAAGAACTTTTTAACAACATTTGTATAGAAAACATTTAAGCATCAGAGAAACAAATTTCTTTCCTTCTTCAATCATTAATTTGTTTTTCTGTTTTTTGTTTATCTGTTATTCCCTGGAAACGTAGTCAAACAGTCATGGGCGTATCTTCGTGAAAATTGCAATCGCTGTTGAGTATGTTGTTACAATGAGCAACTGCCCAAATTTTCGTGACGATCTGTATTGTTTCTTTCTTGTCAATTCCATAACCCAATAAGTCATGAACAGATCTTTATGAAATTTGCAGGAATTGCTAGAAATGTGGGTGGCACAAACGATCAAATTTTTGTAATGATCCGTTGCTCCGTTTGTGTGTATTACTATCATTGGCGTGTTCGATTGGGACGTGAAAGTCGATATAAGCCAAAGCCACTTGGCTTAACTTAATTGTCCGGAGCTGTCGACAGGAACTTTAGCTTCGTTGCTTTGCATCGTGCTGCAGGTGTTAGCAGCGACCCGCTTATGTTGAGCCCACTGAAATCGCTATTATACGAAGTAATATTGAGCTATCGGCTTAAACGAGCTCAAATGAACTCTCAATATGAAGAAATGCTCGAACCGTTACTATAGTGACACTTGCTGAACCAATTGGCTGGATGGTGACCATTTTGGTAATTATTTGGTACACAAGCTGTTGCAGCACGAGGGCAAAATAAAACTTCTGATATTTACCTAGCTGAGGAAACTCACTCGATCGTTTCACTATCGTGTGAACGTGCTCTAGCTCGAAGTGGCCTTTTCTAATATCTTTACGTTAACATTGAAAAGAACAAAACTTTCTTTTTCTCGGCTGCCGTCAAAGTTTGTATATATCATACATACATATTTTTTTATGAAGACTCGAGCACCTCGTCACTCAAATTTAATGCATTCCTTTAGATATTAGGGCTGAAAACAGTTAGTGCAACGAAGCTCGTGGGAAGCGAGCAAACGGTTCTGCTAAATGAATGAACGCGCATTACGGCTTCGCATTGGAATCACGGAACTTGGCTGAAGCACCGATACCCTATGGAAGTGTCTTAAATTTCTGCAGTTCGGATAACAATTTTTTCAAGGAACAGACCATTCAAAGTTGTCCAAATCAATAATGCTGTATGGATATAAAGTAATCTTCAGATGCGTAAAGTTAAAAGTACTTCAGTGTCGAGTCATTTTCGCGACGCCAAAATGTAGCCTTCGAGGTTTGACTTGTCTGAAACTTCAAGCAAGTGCTCTGGCTTTGACAGATTGAACTGCGTTTCAATTGTTGACCCGTAGTATTCAGTTGTCTTCGAGACTTCCAAAAATTCAATTTTGCTCCGGAAAATGAAGTTTTCAGCCGGCTGAATATATTGGGGTTGCTTTAAATACTTGCAGAAAGATTGCAAAGTTGCAATCCAAAGCTTCTGTCCGAATTTTTTGGACCAGTCACGCTTCGAAGGCTTAGTGTTGGCGACCAATCGGAAGCGCACTCAGTGCCTATGGATGATGATCTCAAAATCGTACTAAATATCATCAGTAGAATTTAGTACATTTTCACAAGAGAGGGTGGGCGTGGGAACGAGAGCAATCTAGTACGGAATTGGCAGGTGTGGTGTGAAGGTCGTACGAGTGTCGCTTAGGAATCACAGGCGGCGATTGACTGAAAGTCCTTTTGGTGTAGAGGTGAGTTGATAATTCATGTATTTTTAAGTATCAAACATAAGGTAGATGTCCTTATTTCCTCACAGTTTTGCCTTTTCTGTGTGTAGGATTTTGACGCTAACATTACTTTAAAGAATTATGGAAGTGCCGGTCTGAAATCGCAAAACCACCGGGTGTTTCACCTAACTATTCTGACGGTAATGTGTTGCTTCTACCAATGCAGCAACGGTTTATTGAAACTATTAGGAACTGTACTTGTTTTTGTATTATTGCTTTTGCATAATATATTTGTAGATTGTTGATGTGGCGGTGTATGGCAACTCCGCCCCTGGAACAACGCAGTGCTTAGGGCTCTCTGTACTGTAAACTCACAGCGCGACTCGATTGCTTTTGGAGTGTTTATATTCTGATACTGCTGCCACAAGAGGCAGCAGCCTCAGAACTCACACTGTTACAATACAATATTAGCGCCTACCGTACATTATCAGCTAAATTTGAAGCATGCATCCCCAGCTCATTAATAATATCGAGTGAAGTTCTAGCATTTGCACAACATAAGTGTCTCTTAAATGATATCCTGTATTGGCTATAGATAGTTATTTCCAATATAGCCTAGTTTAGATTGATGTAACCTAAGCCGGTCAATTATTTATTACCCTTATTACCTTGGATGTAAAGTTTAAATTTCCTTGATGTTGCTTCTGCCACTTTTACTGAATCGAAATTTTTTAGTTAACCTATTTTGCTTAATCACGATTGATCTGATTTACTTCTTTTTCTTGTAAATTTTACGCTATGAGCCAATAACGGTAAGTGCAACACTGATCGGCCGTGATGTAATGATCGGCACCCCTTCACAATATCAAGGTAAAAAAATAGCACACACCGTGTGTGTTATTTTATTACCTTGAAACTGTCAAGGGGTGCCGATCATCACATTGTGGCAGACCAGTGTTGCACTTACCCTACATACCAAACACTGTGCGATGATAGAGCAAAGGATTGTTTTGAGACTAATCTAGAGTTATTAGGAAAAGATATTCCTGTGGGTATCATTTATTACGCATCTTGCATGTCTGCCGTCGCTAGAGGGCAGACAAACACATNATACCAAACACTGTGCGATGATAGAGCAAAGGATTGTTTTGAGACTAATCTAGAGTTATTAGGAAAAGATATTCCTGTGGGTATCATTTATTACGCATCTTGCATGTCTGCCGTCGCTAGAGGGCAGACAAACACATCATGTGTAGAAGTAAACGTGGCGTGTTTGGCAGACGCTAAACTTCGTGACAAACGCGTCCAAAAGCTCATTCCTCGCCGGGAAAAAAGTGCACAAGCTGAATTATGTATAGCACAATCTGGGACGACTGGTATTCTTTTCAACCTCGTATTCTGGTCTTTGAT
Source organism: Parhyale hawaiensis (assembly GCA_001587735.2). NCBI lineage: Eukaryota > Metazoa > Arthropoda > Malacostraca > Amphipoda > Hyalidae > Parhyale > Parhyale hawaiensis. The sequence continues at coordinate 22,934,596 of LQNS02000211.1, forward strand.
GTAATATTTGTTAAATGTTAATGACTGCCTACTGGATTTATGAAAATGACTCGTGAAGTTACTTGTTTTGCGTTCACTGCGCCGTTGGAATTTTCACCACTGGATTGCTAAGTCATCGCTTGGTTGTATTGTTAACGAATCGTACCCCAGCGGGCCGCCAGCTTAGATCCAGTTAGGCCTGCTGGTGATATTTATTGTTATAGGCTACCTAAGTACGTCAACTCATCCACTACTCCCACACCATCAATTTCATTGGGTCTATTCCTCGTGTTAAATGTCGGTATGTTGCTTCATGTGCTCTATGGTAAGTGCTAATGCTTTATCACGGTAACTAACGAATGTTATCTGATGAATATGGTCTGATATATCTGTATCTCCAACTCCCTATGGTGTGCGCCTGCCGATTACGGGCACTCTTGGCTTTAATGCTAGTTGTGGTAGAGTCGCTTGCGCCAGGACGAAGTGCCAAGTCCGATAGCACGCCGCATTGTTACCTACTCTATGCTGATCTGCTGCTGTTAAGGCGCGTTCGATTAGGACTCCCAGGTTTGACTGGTCCGAAACTTCTGACATGCACTGGCTTCGGCCCGTTGAGTTAAATTTCGGGTGTTGACCCTTTATCGTTTACCCTCGACACTACGGAAAACTCTATTTTGCTCGAATATGGAGTTTTCATGCGGCTGAACGTAACGCTTTGGAGCCTGATGAAAATGATGGCGAAGCCTGTACTCTTGTCTGAAGTTCTGAACTAGCCAAGCCTCGATGTGTTAATTTTGCCGGCCAAGAGAATGTGCCTTAACCACTTTTTACCACTAACCAAAAAATTACATACCCGAAATTTATAAAAGGGGTTTTTAGAAAAAAAACAGACCTGCCCTCCCCTAACCTACCCCAAGTTATGAACGAATATAGTCCAACTTACCCGAAATTAGTTCGGGTTTTTCGACAGTACGGCCTAAAGAGAGAAAAAAAACGGCTAAATGCGTTCAAAACTCAAATTCTAGTACAGGGTACCTACCGTTACCTCATGCGAGTTTACCCAAGCGCCCTTGAGGTCTTACATGCTTTAATAATTAGAACAATATATAGTTGAGTTCGGTTCTTCTTTTGCGATTTGTTACAAAAATACATGTATATACATGAAAGAGTTTGAGGCATGTTTTCTTGGACGCCAAAATTAGGCCTTCTAGGCTCGACTTGTTCGAAATTTGAGGTAGCTCAGGAAGCGAAAGATGCAACGTTACGCTCTGTACTTCATGAGGTAGCTAGATGTGCAGGCTGCGGCCCGCTGTATTACGTTTGTCTTATGCCGATGACACACGCTAGTCTAAAGAACGAGTATCGTCATTTTTTCGTCCGAACGCTATGTTCAACTCTTGTAAATATAGCTTTGAGATGGCCAGGAAATGTTGTAAAAATGTTTACCGTCAGTTCTGTTCATTACGTAACTGCCGTTAGTTAACTTTCGGACATCTCATTATATCTTGAGGGATTTATAACTGAAAATTCTTTCCCCGTGTGTGCTATTTAAATGGGCACTTGAACACGTTTGGATGAAAAGATGACGATACTCGTTCTTTTGACTTGCGTGTGGCATCGTCATCAGTCTATTTATTGGTTATCCTTGAGACTTCGAGACACTCGACTTTGCTCTGTACCTATAATTGAGATTTCAGCAGGCTCAACGTAGGCGGGTTACTTCTCACGTTAAAAAAAAAATTCAGAGTGGCAGAGCCCAACCTTCTATCTGAAGTTTCGGATAAGTCAAGCCTCAAAGGTTTAATTTTCGCGTCCAATCGAATATATACGGTATGCCCAAATTCTTCGTTTTCACCTCAATGACAATTGAAAAAGTAAAAAAAAACATAGGTATGTATAAGAAATTTGTAAATAAAGTAGGTACCTACTTAATGAGAGTATGATACCTTAGCGGTGCATTAGATCTGCCGACTCGTGTATTTACCCGGCTTAGGTATCGTTTGGACCGGATGCAGGCCAATATATCTGATGCATCCTCAGTGTGAGGAGTTTGAACTCGGTAAAGTAAAGGGGGTTTCATACATTCATAGAGTTTCATTTTGTGAACTAGTCTAGTTTGGGTGGGCTTGGGACCAACGCTCGCAGGAGGATCCGACAGGTTGCCTTAGTTTAGGAAACAAAGAAAAAACCTGCCCCCAATAATGTCACAGATCTCAGTGGCGTATAGCTCACTTATGTAAACAGCTTCACTTACCTGGGCCACGGAATCTCTGACAATTTTCGTGATTACCTTGATATAGACAAAGAAACGCCAAAGCTCCACGCTGTGGGCAACATGCTAGTGAGAAGTTTGGTCCCTTTTCTGAAGAGGTTAAGTATCAGCTGTTTTGTAGCTACTGCGCTATCTTATGTACCTATAGCTGTAATTCGCTCTGGTCGAACTTAAAGCAGAAGACGATCGGACGTGTACGAGTAGCCTGTAACGACGCCTGCTAATGAATGAATGTTCCGAGGTCAAGTATAGTATAAGTGTAACATTGCTCATAAGTATAGCTACTGACTGCCTGAAAGTCAGAACGAGGAGAATAGCTTTCTGTATCCAAATCAAGATAAAAAAAAGTGCCAATTCGCTTGTAAATAACCTATGGTTTGCAATGGCCCTGGCTACAAACTGTCTAATACGCGTCATGGCTGATGTGAGCACATACTCGATCGCACCGAACAGAAGCCAAGCAATGAGCCGAAACACTCTGTAGCGTGTACTGATACTTTCCACCGCTTTCAGTATCTAATTTACATCTAAAGACGAGCTATATTTGGTAAATTTAATAGGGTCTGCTTCTTAAATTGATCGATTACACTGGGCTGCATTTAAAGTTTTTTTTTAAGAGGTTTAATGTTTCTCAGTAGATCTTCTAAGTACGTATTTTGCATGCTGAGTTTAGAAATTTAACTAGTTTTGTTCAATCAGGTCAGTTTTTTTTGCTATTTCAGTATTAGGAAAGTAAATTATAACCAAATATTATATACATTTTGCAGATAACGCATAAATAATGGAAAATGTGTAGGTAACCTATGCCTAAAATAGCACACAACTAGAGCTCATGCGAACTTCAAGCTGAAAAATGACAGTAGTTAGTAAATTCACAGTTTCGTGTATTTAAAAAAAGGAAAAGTGACAAAACTATTCTGTAAAATTAGCTTTCGCAGTTTTTCATTTGCACTATACATATGGAGCAAACCTCTTGAGGCACGAGCAGTAGCCTGCAGTCATATTCGCTTCCCAACGGCTCTGGTACATTTCCTCCATTGCTCTAATATGCATGAGAAAACGCTCTCATAGCTCTTCGCTCAAATCACCACATTTTTCCGGGATATACCTAGTCTGCGAACCAAAGAAATGCATTTTAGAGGACATGCATGCACCTAGAGCTTGGTAGTTTTTCAAGAGCTAATTAATAACACGTTCATATTTTTCATTATGGCAGTTGCCTAGAAAGTTGATTACAATAGATAGATAGATACAATAACTGGTAACTCATTGTCCCTACCTACGGTGTTACCATTTTGCCCTCACTCAACCTATATTTCATAATTTTGTTAAAAGAAAATATAAAATATTTATGCATGCTCTCTATAATCCTTTTTTACTTACTGCATTTAAAAAAATTGAAATTTAGTATAGATAAAATTCATCAGAAAGCAAGTTTTCAATAATATATATTCTTAAAATTGAAATTGAATGAAAACCTGACCTGTTTAGGCAAAATTGCTTAAATTTCTGATTTCAGAATGCAAAAGCCATGTAGAAACACTTGAAAAACTCTAAAAAACGACGCAGACCAGTCTTATGCTAAAATGAACTGGTGTTTGAACGGAAGGAACGGAGACAACAGGTGATTGTACAAATTGCACCGGTCACCACAATGAGATGGGAAGCGACATCATTTACGATACCACTGACTGGGAATACCCTTCTCCATAGGAATATGAGAGGAGAGAGATCGTTCACATTCATCGTGATTATGTAAATAGAAAAAAATCGTTTTGATGAAAGGAATCCAGTGATCATCGTTCCGCCACTGACCGCTGTGACAGCTCTTGAGATAATTTTCCTTATGAAATCAAGATGCAGTTGGGAAAGAAACTCTTGTGATGATGAAATTCGTCGTACTAGTGTAATATATTTAACTTGTGTGCGTGCGTGAGTTCTAGTTGAGTTCGTCACTGTACTTGGTTGTGAGAGAAAACTTCAATGCCGAGAAATGTTATCAGGTTATACAGTGCTGGATGGTGAAGGAACGTCTTTAAGATCTTCTTGTTTATGTATAATAAGTAGCAAGCAAGCATGCTACTTGATAGATGCAGACAACAAAAGTACAAAGTCTTCATCTGAATAAGTGTTACAAGCAGAATGCCGTTGACTATGTACAGTACTCTTAATGCTAAGTACTGAATAAGCTGACGCTTGATAGCACAAACGCCTTAAATATCTATGATTGCCGGTGGCTTCATTCAGAACACCGGTTGTTTCCGCCAGAATCGAGTCGGAAGTCCGCTGGTAAATTACTGTACGTTTATGAGAATAACAAATATCTCCGAAACTCTGGTTAAAGGTATCAAAGACAGCTTTTACTGATGGAGGTTCCGACCAGAAGGTCCCTAAATATTTTGGCTATCACTAAAAAAGCAATGCTGGCAAACAAGCACAGTTTGCACGGTGTCATAAACGACCTTTTAAGTTCTTTATCTTAGAGACTCTGACTTGTAGAGGCGGTGGTAATATATATGTCCGCCAGCCTGAACCGCGTGATACAAAGAAGGCGTCTATACATTTGAATGTTAAGGCTAACACATTGGAATGTTGTATGTGCGAAACGCATGTATAACAACTAGGTAGGGACTCCTCCCATCCGTATTTGAAGTGAAAATTAGGGTTTTAGAAAGTTTAGAAACACGCGTTCTTACGATTTTTTTTTTTTTGGGGGGGGGGCATTGCTCTACCTAACGAAGACTGAAGACTTCAGCATGCCTCTGCATGTTCTCATACGTCAACTCAAGGATGGTGAAGTGATCGTCTTCTAAGTATTGGATAATCTAATCAACTATTTGAGTTTAAGGTTTTTTTTAAACGTAAATTCGACGCTGGCGAAATAAAAGTTTTGGATTTATCATTTATTTTTTATCGGCGAGCAATTTGTTCACCGGGTGTCGACTACCGGTACGGTACCTATATCTGTTTTTGCGATAGCAGTCTTTCGGTACGGTATCGGTTATCTCTATAACAATTTTTCTGTATCGTGCCCAGCCCCCTCCGGGGGCATAGGATGGGTCATAGGCCATAGGGTTAGGTTAGTTAGGTTCACCCATCCTATGTTATGGGGAGTAGCGCCCCCAGGGGGTTTGAGTAGGTTAGGTTACCTTAGCCATTAGCTAGGCCTTCGGGACGTCTGTCTTTCGTGCCCACTTTGCTTCCTTCCACTTTCATACTCCTACTGATCTTACTGTTGTCTGATCTTCCTCTTCTTTCCCAACTTGCTGTTCCCATGCGCTTTGATCCTGTGTGGGAACACCTTCGTGCATGGGTTCCCCGTTTTTCTATCGACATACTATATGTCCCTTCCTTTTCCTCTCTTAGAAGAGCTTAGTACTTATTGAGGGAGGCTTAAATCTTCTTATACCTAATACCTAATCGTGCCCAGCGGCAGGATTTGCCCCTTAACTGTCAGTATTGGTTTCAATGTTAGACCCCTTCAAACGTAAGCCCTTTTCGAATATGCTGACCTATAGTAGGTATATCTTGGTCTGTTTTTAAAAATTTTAAGCTACGTGAAAGATATCTCTAGTTATTTTGTAGAACACTAACTCATAAAAATGAAATTGATGTTCCTTGGCATAGCACTGAAACGATTTTAAAAAAATGGACCGTATGCCCCAGTGTGTTAAAAGGGTATCAATATGCCTGATAACCCAGCTTAGGCTTTGACTTAATTACGTAAATACATCCACATTGACATGCACTGTTAAAAAACTGTGATTAGAGGAGCAGCTGGATGATATGACCCCTCTCAAACAAACAGGACTCGCCCTCCGCTGAAGGCTGTTGTTATTGCATCAAGTTCCAGAGACGCTGGAATCTAGCCAACAGTCTCAAGACTTGGTGGCAACATGTCTGCTTACTTTAGTGTAGCATGTGTGTTAGACTTGATTTACTGCACAGCTTAGTTTAGTGGTACTGGTACGTTTCATGCATAATTCGGTATAGGAGTAGCATTTTAGCTAATTAGGTTCCCTTAGCCTTTTGTGTCCACTTTTCTTCTTTCCATTTTCAATTTTACATACTCGTACTGATAATGCTTTGGTCTATTCTCCTTCTTCTTTCCCGACTGGCAGTTCCCATGCGTGTTGCCTCGTGCCTTGGTTCAACATTTCTCTCGATACCTATTCCATTCGTTATGTCTATGTCACTTGCTTCTTCCTTTCTTTAGATCACAGCTTACGCTGTTGGTAGGAAGACTCAAACTAGGAGTAGGTATAATAAAAACAGTGTATCTAGAAATTGCGTCTCCTTGGGAACCCCATAGATTACCAGAGGCTTATAGCTGGCATTACGGGACATCGTTTCTTCGATCGAGCTCACTGTGCTTCCTTCCTTTTCATACTTCTACTTATAATCTTTATTGTGTTCTCTTCTTTCTCATGCTCCCTCGAGCATTGTTTGGTGCATGACTACCACATTTTTCTTTGCCAAAGATCGAGTTGCAATCACAACCAGGGTTGTTAAGTCGGATATTTGGGAGCCAAGACCTAGACTGGGGAGTTCCATACTCGCGTGTCCCGAATGTCGGCATCAGAGTTGGTAAATATGGTCCTATTTTGTCAAGTACTGGAGTCGGATATTTTTGGGTTAATTTTAAGTATGCAGTCGAAGTCTGTTACTGGCTGGACTCCGGAATCGGAATCCGACTTGGTCCAATCAACTCATCTACCCTTACCCTGATCGTGATCCGACGGTTACGTGAGCCGTATGAGCGATTCCATATGGGTCGTACGGGACAATTTCGAGTCGGATTTCCTGACTAGTTAGGGACTGTCGAGACCAAGTACTATCTTTTGGTGCATATAAGTTATGGTACCATGGGGGGTAATATTATTCAGGGTAACCCAAACAACGATGTGATCATTACACCTCTGATGCCTCTTCTCCATTTCTCTCTGGAAAGAACGTGTCTCCATGCTGGGAGACTTAAACGAAATGATTATCTCAATCTGCCCCCCCCCCTCGGCTATTTCGCTCGCTGCATAGATTATTTCCCCGTAGGGAGTACCGTGGGATAGAGAATCGTGTTGTAAAATAACACAGCCTCGTATGCATGGAGTTAGCCCTTTACTGGCGAAAAAAGAACCTGTTCGTCTCAATTCAAATCCAATAGTCTCGTGCCTCCATAAAATATCACATTTCATAGAAGTAACACTGTTTGTAACGCCTCAAACGTTCAAAATTAGTATTACAACAAAAACCAATGTTCAGTGCGTGTGGAAAAAAGCTGGCTAACTAACTACATTCCTGGAAATGCATTGGTAAGAAAAATAGACTGGGGGTGACGGTGTCTCGCTCGGGTCAGCGTTGGAAAGTGCGCCTGCACGCGCCGCTACCGAAGCGTTACAGACTCCCGAGTGTTGCTGCTCTCGTGTTCCTCATTGCTGCCACATTTCCTTCTGTCACTTCCGTCAGCGCCAGACACAGTTATCCATTCTTTTTACCAGGCTGCAAATTGGAGCATCTCTTTATTTTTCGCTAGTTGTATTATCTTAGTTTGAATATTGACAATAGGCGGGGCCAAGGGGTCATTCCCAGAGAGGAACCGAAGCTCAGGCTTGTCTAGGTGTAATAAATTTGAGACAGCGTACGGTACTGGAGTGGAACTTACCCAGGTTCTGTTTTGTTTCCGGCCATACAAAAAATTTCTAGAAATGGTGTCATTAAAAAGACGAATGGGCTTTTACAGCGGTGAACATTTAATGTAAAACTGTGGAAATGTTGCTAGCTAATCCTCTATTTTTACCCTGTATAATATAGGGTGGTATTTTGGAAGCTACGCATGAATTGAAGCCATTGATATAAGATTAGTTTCCATATAACTTGCTGCTTTCTTAATCCTCAAATCTTACCCTGTCGTTGGCTAGCTTGGAGTAAATTTCCCCAATGTGGTACGTAATGGACCCATATCATACTTTAGGGTTATCAAAATACCTACTAGGTACCTATATGTTCAATGGAGGTTATTGATTATTGTGAAAGCGAACTTTGGAATAGTTAAATAAAATAAATATACTTTCTTCGGTAGGGCTACACATTGAGATTTGATACACAAGGTACAGAATTACTTTGAAAAGTTTGAGAAACAGTGCTTTAAATCCTGATAAACCCGTGCATTAGCGCTTCCTGTCTATTTTTCAAGATGCTGGTAGTATTATTGTTACCAGAAATAAAGGTTTACTTTGTGCATTTTCCCAATATTACTTAGTTTGTGCTACTGAACCAGTGTGTCTACCGTATAAGAATGCACTAGGATAAAGAATCCTTGTGGCGGTACAGGACAGCTTAAGTAAGATAGGGTGAAGTCATACATTGAATGGTTCACGAGAATCACGCGCTTCAGTTGGGTCTATCTTGCGCAAGATCTCTTTTTATTTTTTACTAGTGGACCCGTGCGTGAAGAATTCACGCAATAACATATAGCCTACGTTTGACTAATGCCTTTATGGCCGGTGTGGAATCTCCTCTTCTCTTATTTGCTTCCTCATTTTCTTCTTTTCTGCAGCCCCGCTTGCTTCCGTATTCCGTCGAATGTTGCGGCTGGGCTCTTTTCCGGAGTGCTGGCGTGTTGCCCATGTGACGCCGGTTCCGAAGGGCTCGGTTTCATCCCGTACCTCT
>LQNS02000211.1:22982919-22996902 GCA_001587735.2 Parhyale hawaiensis
GGGAAAAGTGTTACACCTGAAAAACGACCTCCTCTGACGGGCCAGGCACAAGGATTCAGGGCTAAAATGGGCTTGAGAGCAAGATAAAGACCAATATGAAGATGGTACTTTTCACCAATGAAACCAGGGTAACTCTGGACGGACCAAACGGTTTTGGAATAAGATTTGTTGGAAACTGACAAGAGTGTTTTACAAGTTTCCGTCACCTGCAGGGCGGAGGAGGCGTTATGATTTGTGCGGGAATTATTGGAGATGAAGTTGTTGGTACGTCCTGTGCGAGTGCCGGATGAAGTGAAAATAAACTTGAATGGCTTATTGTCTGCTCCTTGAGTCTGCCTTTCTTCCATAGCTGGATGACATTCCACTGCAGTAGCGTCGCAGGTTAATATTTCGACACGATAATGCCTCATCTTGCTCTGCAAAGGCAACACAAGTGTTCTTGTCATCGTTAGGATTGAAAGGTGACCATTTGATGGTGTGGCCGGCATGCTCTCCTGATCTGAATCCTATGAAAAACTTGGGGATTCCGAAGCAGGCTATTTACAAGGATGGAAGGCAATACACTTCAAAAGAAGACTTATGGACAGGTATCAAAACATGTGCTATCGCTTTTCCTCGTTCTGAAATAGAAAAAACTTGACAGAATCTGTCGACAAGGAGATTGGACTTGTTTTCCAGAAGAAAGGTTCTTATGTAAACTATTAACTGTGTACTTCATTTTTGATTAGATAATTGGACTTTTTGCTAAAATAAAACATTGTATAATCATACTTTTTATTGTTAAGACATTTTTTTGATATAATGCCAATTGATAAAAATCTATAAAAGCTAATACCGTGGCACGATTGAAAAGTGATCACAACCTTCAAACTTTTCCTAAATGAAAATATTATCTTTTTAACAGCGATAGTTTTTATCGAGCGTTTCAAAATGTGTTTAAGCTTTTATCGTGTCATGGACTGTATTTCTGCTTTACTTCTGAATAAATAATAAAGAAATATATAGCACTGCTACAGAAAATTAGTGCAATCTGTTTGGAGGTCAAATTGCTTTTTACCCGTTTATAAATTTCCACCCATCTGCTCGTTTTCTATTCGACCTCTCAGTCTTGGGTTTGCACGTGAACATTGTTTTTTGTCTCATTTGTATGCCTGTCTTTGACACATCTTCCTATTTTTTATTTCGCGTGGCGACCTTCTCTCTCTGCGTCCTCTATTTATGTGGCGCTTTCGTCCCCCTCCCCTCCATTTTTTGCTGACCTCCGTCGTTTGTTACGTGCAGAATAATGGGCTTATTATTCAGGGCTGCGCAGTCGCATGGATCCTGTCCGACTCCGTCTCCTGGCCTCCATAATGTCTGACTCCCAATAACCACCCGTAATGTCCGACTCCCAATAACCCCCGGCTCCCATAATGTCCGACTCCCAATAACCCCCGGCTCCCATAATGTCCGACTCCCGCAACTTCCAAACCCTGATATAATCTTCTATGTTTGTTCCCATCCATAAAAGAAGCACAATGTATGTGCCCTGAAAAACAAATTCCCATTTACTCGCGAAGTTAGGGGAATGGTAAGTGGACAGCTGCGGCATGCACGGATGCAGTGATATGACGGCTTAGTAGCTATTTGCATTGTTCTTGAATTTAGCAAATTAGTCTCCCTGACTTAATTATGCATCAATACAACACATGGAGATATTTTTTGTGATTCTATTAAATGAATGAAGCGTCAACCTCTTAGACCTCGACGTTTCGTGGACTTGATGAAGCGTTTGATACCCCTAAAGGGGTATAGGTTGGGCCTTAGCCATCAGGTTGGGTTAACGTTGTTTCACCCATCCTGAGTAGCGCACCCATAGGGCACCTTAGCTGGACCTCCGGTATGTATATCCTTCTTGCCTAATGTCATGTTTATGTTGTCTATTTCGGACGTTTGGTCTTCTATGAGACTGAGCGATTCATTTGCGTTCCCAACAGAGCTTCTTAAATTTGCTGGTAAAGGCTTTATTGGCGACTCAATGCTAATTCTTTCCAACTTCTGTATTTCAGAATCTCAGTGACAATCGTAGGTGCTAGTGTGAAACAATACGTAGAAATTCGTACGCCAGGTAACAAATGGTCATGGCAGATGAGGCCATGACGTCGCTAACGTAACTCTACGAGGGATATATGCAAAAGTAGAGATGAGCGAGGCAGAAACCGGAGACCAGCAGTCGCGCCAGATATCCGATTCAGACTATCTTAATCATACAAGACGTGAACTCCCTTCTATTTAAGCTCGTCAATATAAGGTTCATTGACCATTCAAAGCGTTTCACTCAGACATGAAGCTCCTTGGCTCAATCTGCTCATAGTTCGCATTTCAGTGGCTATGGATGGAAAGCTTGGTTCGCCCATTTACCTACAGTTTGATAGCATCCTAGTAATCATGGTCACTTCCTCGGACATTTGTTAGTCCTGCGCTCGTAAAGTGTAGGTAGGTATCGTGAGGAAATGATCATAGGACTTCTAGCCTGATGAGAACGTAAACATCGCTAGCTCATAAATCTCCATCATGGAAGAGTTCTCTTATTGCACTTATGTTCGGCCTTCCTCGTTGATAAAATAATAGAACTTTGAAACTTCGTAAACTTGAACAAGTTAAGCAACTTGTATGAAGTGACATAATGGACGAGGCGAAATGGTTCGTGTTACAATCAAGTCAGCTTTCCACTGTTGCCTATACCTCCCGGAATAAATGGAAACTGGTGTTTTTGATAAGTCTTTGAGTAGATGTGGAATATTAAGTAGGGCCTATGGTCTTACTCTGGAACTACGACGACTACCGGTATGTACTTTCATTTTCTTACTCTGTTCTATCATTCGTATTCTGTCCTTTCCCAATTTACTGTTCCCATGCGCGCCGTTCCAATGTGGTAACACCCTTGTGCACGGGTTCCACGTTTCCATCGTGAAGCCAACTGAAAGTTCCTGGCTTTTAACTTTGTTACATTGCCTTTGTAGTGGAGACGTAGGCATAAACTATTCAAGATGCTGTACGGAGCGTTCGCCAATGCAGGCGCTCTGTTATCCCTTCCTCACCTTATGAGTTGCACTTTGGAAATATTGAATAGTTGGCAATAGACCGTCCGACTGGCCCATTCCCATAGAGCATTCCGAGCCTATATATGCTCCGGCCGTCTCTGAGCTATTGTTAGGGTGCCAAAATCATAGGGACATCTGAGGAAGAAAAGACGAAAATGAAGAGAACTGTATTATTTCTGTGGTCCAGTAGGTACCGCTGGGCGCGATAGGGTTATGAGAGCTGTCGCCGAATGAATAGGTCCGCCCTTGCTTTCCATTCTACGGAGAGCTGGAAGTCTCTAGAATGGTGGGTTCGTAGTTTTGCTTGACGTATAACACGCACCTTCTCTTTCTCTCTTTGAATCATCGTTGGCACTATAGGCAGTGAGGCAGAAACTGGGAATACAGTAAGAATTTGCCATTATCACGTGTTGTGCAGCGGTATCGTTATCTCGACCTAACGGCAGCCGCCTCAACTATCACGGAACCGCGATGCGCTTTCTGCCTCTTCGTCAACATTTGCGGCGTGGAATGAGGCGCATGCTTGTAGAGATGCGGTCAGCTATCGTTTTCCTTAACCTCTTATGCCTTGTTTGTTCGCTGCCGATGTTTATGCAGTCTATAGAGTGTGTTGATAAGGGCTACATATATCGCCTCGATCCTCTCCTAGGTTTCTCCTCTGTTCAGTGTTTACTGATCCGTATCCTTGTTTTAGGTATTCTGACGTCCTTTTATCGTAGGATATGCTATAATTGTAATGGACTTTCCTGCTAATTTGATCAAAAAGTATTTAAGGAGATTGAAATGAGGAATTTATTGACACTATCTTCGAAAAAAAATCGCTTTTAGAGGTTATGTGTAATATTGTACCGTATTAATCGAACGTATTATACCGTAATTGCTCGTCTCTCCCCATGCCAACTCCGTATATATTATCGTAGCCCTAGTTAACTCTTTCGTATTTCTGTTTTCTGTAAGTATCCACTTCTATCCTTTTTCCTGCACTTGCCCAGTCACGCAGAGGGGGTCGCTTCAAATGAGTGTTTCTCTGCTCCAAGGTGTTCCAAACGAGACTTCTCCAAGCTCCAAGGCGTCGCTCCAAACGAACGCGGCCTAATTTCTCCATAGCACATATAGCTTTCCTTCGCTCGCTCAATGCAAGTCTGCTATTGACTGTAAGAAGATGCATCGAACAATGTATGCTCGGGGAACAGTCATGAAAGTTGCCGTCATTTGTGAAACGCTTCCAGCTGTGCGGCTCTTCAGGGCGTCGTTGCTTGTATCTTTTGTACCTTTGTTTCCTGCAGCTTTTGTTTATTGTTTATTTTTGTCATTCAGTGCCTCAAAGGCTCTTTCAAGACGTATAATTCAGCATTTCAGAGATTTTCGATGGACATTTCAGACTGTAATAATTTTCGTAAATCGCAAATTTGACCTAAAAACTTGTGGCAGCAAAATGCTATAAGGCTTGGTGAAATTTGATTTTTTATACAATTGCAGATCGATAAAAATTTGCTGCGTCGTTTTCAGTCGAACAAATCATCTCCTTAGCTGTTTTGCGTAAATATGCTAGTTTTTGTATTATCTTAATAAAACTTGCTTCTTATTGGTCATAATGTCATTATATTATCACGTTGAAGCGTACCTATACAGTTTGTATATTTGTTGCCTTTGACTGGCTAAATAAATGACCCTGTAGTGAGAAATCAGTTTCCATTCTAAAATTTTTGGCAAATTTCGACATTTTCCGATGCGTTCTGCCGTGAACATGAGCTGCGTGCGGGAAATTTTCTCATTGAGATGTTGCTAGCGATAGCTAGGAACACCAACCGTTGCTTGACGGTCCCACGTTATGAATCACTTTGCTTAGCCAATTTGCTTTTCAGCTCAGTGCCCTTTACAAATTATTGCTGGTTTTGAAAACAGATTTCTTTGAAATCGTATCTCACTTGCTTAAAAGTTTATGACAACTTGCGATCCTGATTTTTTTATTCATTTATGGCACGATTTGCGCCTTACTTAAATTGTGCCCCAACTCGCATCTTACTTAATTATTGATTCATTTGTGTCACTATACTCACATCTAATTTTAGTCACGGATTAATTGTGCAGCAACTCACGAAATAATGACTAATTCATTTGTGCCACTTGGCCTTGTTGTGTGGCGCGGCATTACCGCAGTTCCTACTCGTGTTGGTACAGCATTTGGAAGCTCACGTTTGCCGGGAACTGCTCCTGCAGGGCTGCAGTCCTCTGGCGGCGTCTTCCATTCGCTCACATCCGCCATCGCGAGGCCTTCCGATTAGACTCAACTGCTCCGTAACTTAAGGTCTGTGCGCTCCATTTGCCTAGTTGAATCGAACTTCAGGCGTTGAACGCAAACCGGCAACGTTTGATCCGGCTGTTCACTATAATACTGCACAGCCAAATTTAGTTCTTGGTTGTCTCGATTGTTATCGATAAAAGAATTGTGATATAATGGTTGCAGAAAATTCGGGGTAGGAAGTCAATAGGGATAACGGTTGCATGACCATAATCTTATGATATTCATATTAATTTCACAAGCTTTAACTATGGTAATGTTTTCTGAAATTTACGCCCACGTAGACACGGACTCTCTGGAAACGCAAGCGTTACGCGTCATATAAACACAGCTTTTGTGCGTTGCTAGCTGTTACCGGTCAGATCCGTAGACAGGGCCGACACGTCTAGTATATGGTCGACTGGAGATGCCTGTGTGCCTGTAAGTTCGGTTAGGCACCTATTCTAGTTGAACCGAAGTTACCGAACCCACCCTTATACCTATTCCTAACTAACCAAACCTAGCGCATACTGTGAGGTTGGTCACATAGCGTACCCCATATGTATAAGGACCCAGTAGACAATTCTTGAGGGTAGTACCTTCCGTTGATACTTTAGACTTATCGTTAGTAATATACCCCTAGGAGGACCACATATGGCAATTACCCAATTGCCGAACTAACTCTAATTCCGACTAAAAAGTTATATTTGATAGGTAAAAATAATAATCCCATCAAATAATAACTGTTTTTTTTTCGGAAACAGAGGTAGTTTCGGGAATTGGGTAATTCCCTTATGTTACTTTAGCGGTCAGGGGTCCCCGAAGTGGTCGATATCGACCCCCTGAGGTCGGGTAATTCGAGTTTCATAGGGTTATTATGTACGTCTCTATAGCTACACAACATCGGAAACGACAAAAATCATTACATGTTTTTCATTTAACTCAGCAGGGGTCAATGTGAAAGTAAATATTCATTGAAGAAGTTGGTGAGTAAAAAGTTTCTGGACCTCTGCAAGTTTAGCCTGAGCTAGGCGTTCGGCGCGTCTTTCTTCCGTGTCCACTTAACGTCTTTCCAGTTTCATCCCCCTACTGGTGATGCGCTGATTATTAACTCTGTTCCTCCACTTATTTCCAGGCTTGATGTAACCATGTGCTTTGATCCTGTGTGAGAACATCCTCGTGCCTGTGTTACATATTTCTACCGACATATATACATGTCCCTGTTGTCTTCCCTTGAAATGCCTGAGTTGTTTGTGTCTATGGAGGCTTGAACATTGTATTCACCTGCTCAGAATTGTTAGGATATCCCCCTCCCCACAAAATGGCTTGAAGGGGGGATGATTTTCAAAACGAACGACCATATGCTCCTCATCTGAGTAGGGATAGGGTATCGTATTTTCTAGGTTAGTGATCTGGGATTAAGCACAGCTGTCTGAGGTGCGACTTTACCCACGGCAGTGTGAGAACTGTCCCACACTGTGTAGTGCGATCGTTAACACGTCTGACCCTAGGTGTTCCTCTGTGTACCCTCTGACCCCTCGGATGCAATGCCGTAACCTTCCTTCTCAGCCTTAAGCGTGACTTCCTTGCTCTATTTTTTTTATTTAGGGGCTTAGGTCGGCAGGTCATGCACTGACTGCTCCATAGTTTCATGGTGCAGTTACTAGTCGGTGGGGTCATGTTACATACTTTACATGAGTTAGGTTACATTATAGCTACGTTTGTCTGAGCCGTCCGCCTTCCTGGACAAGCTCTACAGTGTTTCTAGAGATGAGTATAGCTTAGCTTGGCGAATTGTAGGAAGTGTGGACGTCAGATGGAAAGGTACTGTTGTAGATATAGGCCAAGGGAGAGCATCCTTTCAAGTGCCCTCTTTCTTCCATCTTCTTTGCATTCCGGCTGGCAGTTTGCATGTTTGTGCCACTTCCTTCTTAACCCAAATCCCATGGACATTCACGAAAATTTTAGATATCTTCCGTGTGGAAGTCATGTGCACCCCTTAAACATATTACTTGGGTCATCTCCTTTTACTGGAAACAACTAACTCATTGGTGGTTCTCAGCCCTGAACCACTGACCATATTCCACAAGCTTTAGGTACCGTATTGGATACCTTGTAAGTTGTACCCGTGGTTTGTGCTCTGCGATTAGGAGGCGTAAAGCAACAGCCATCGTCGATTTAATCGCTACCAAGTGTTGAGATTTGAGAGAACGTACCCACGTCGGATACCGTATGCGTCTGATGATATAGAGAGTGGCTGTAGCCTGTAGAAGTGCTTTAAAATGTCGACCATGCACCGAGGCAGAGTGTAAACGCCGCCAGTGTTGCCCCCCCGCGTTCCGCATGACAGAGGCCGGCACTGTGGCGTTTCCTGCACAGCTGCTCCGCAGACACACGGGCGGACTCGCGCGAGCCGCGGCAGCTTCTCTCCGCAGTCCGCAGCGACGGCCACGGGAGCGACTCGGGAGTTTAGTGTGCGTGGCGGCGTTGGTTGGATGTGAGGTGCTCGTCGCCGTTGGTTGCTCAGAGACCAAGGGCTCTTCTCCTTTGGGAGTTCTATTTAAGCCGGCAGCTTAGCGAGAGTATTTAAATGCCATTTGATGTGCAGAGTGGTGTAGCGTTGTGTGTGTAGGCTATTTTTCTATACTTTGGAGAGGCCACATGACTAGGAACTTTATATTTCGTGCTAAATGCAAGAAATGGCTTCTTTGTCCCAAAACAGATTTTTCATCCAAAATCAGGATGTAAATTTATTCGAGAATTACATTACCGTCTCATGATTACGTATCCTTTTCGTGTGTACTTTATACATTGGTGGGCTTTGCTAAACGTGTTATTTATTCCTTAGAGTAAATGGTAATGTGTAATTGTGGTTAAGACAAGATAGTGCTAAATGTTACGTCCCGGCTTATCGCCTCATATAGTTGCGAACTAGAAGACACTGAATCAACGCGCATCAATAATTATCGTCCCTCCTATTACCAAGAAATTTTCTCGCAGAGCGCGTATAAAAGTCGTATATAGTTTATCTTTCTTGTAAGTTGTAAAGCATCTCGAGCGCGCCAGGTAGAAACTGTCATTAGGAAGACTGATTTTTTTTTCATGTGTAGCAAGTTGTTTATCGCCAGGTAATCAGTTTTGCTGTTATTCATTAAGAGGAAACTACCCAAATTATAATGTTTCTTTCCGTAGGAATAGCGTTAATGGAAACATCATCGATGTGGGACAGGGAGGCTTTAGTGTTAATGGAAACTAAATTCTTACTCAAATTCTCGTAAATGTAGTTGTATGTGCTTGATGCCATTCGGGAGCGCCTGTTTAAATAGATGATTGCTAATAGGCTTTCGGAAGGTCTTTCATCATCCCTCTGTTATAGGCTCTACTGCTTCTTGCATTCTCGATATTCTTACGTATTAGCTACCGTTCTGCTGGTCTTCCTTTCCTCTCTGTGTTTTCTGCTATATATATCATTTGATTCTCATTCGCGAAACATCTTACGTATCGCTGCTTCCTAATTCCTATCTTTACTCCTTAGCTTATATTGTGGTTAGGGAGGCTCGAACAACTGATAGAATAACACATAATTATCATGATATCATTGATAATGTGAGTGAAGATTTCGATGTGTATCCCGGTCATCAATGCACCACCCAGCGGTGATGTTCGTGCGTCGACTTGCAGCTGTTATATATACCGCTGCTCCTGCTTCCCACTGAATAACATCGACTGGACTAGTGCTATTATTGTACTAGTGGCACGCGCCGTCATAAATGACGACAGCAAATTAATACTCAAGCAAACTTCGTCTCCCTTTCTTTCGCTCTTCTCTGATTTTCAAAGGGCTTCGCAAACGAGAATTTAATATTCTGGCCGTACGCTTCAATATACAGTGAAGTGATAGTTCCCGTAGCACATTTGCATGCACGGACAGGATCATGCAGGGCACTCAGATTCTTTTTTATATTAAATAGTTCGTAGTAGACGAACAAACCCATCCATTACCATAGAACATCCGGGACTTACGCTGTGGCCCTCTATGAGCTATTACCATTCGTCAGAATCATAGAGGTATCTGAGGAAGGAAAGAAGATGAAGAGAATGAACTTAGCCGAAGAGTAGATCGCACAAGCACATTGTAACAAATGAGCCGTCCTCAGGTTGGGTCAATTGCTCTCTCCGTACCACGAACATGTTATGTTAGCGTCTATTTCAAAGCTTGAATTTCCCCTACACTATTCCCATAGAGGGCGACAAAAAAATATATATATTTCTAAGGAAATGCACGTTGTGAGTGATTATATTATGTTGATTCCTAGTTTTTCCACCGCACATACTAGACTCGTGAGAACAATAAAGATACCTAACGTTGAATGCTACCGTTTATATATACATGTCTATCCACTAGCGTTGTTGCATATGCTCTTCCGTCCGTCACTCACGCAGCTAAACGCTCACCGCGTGAAGAGAAGACGTATCTTGTGGTTAATTCTTTGGTAAAATCAACGTAGGGTTCGTATTGTAGAATTAAGGGTTCGTTGTACGGTCATAGAACTTTAGTGTTCGGTCGTAGAACTTGATGGTTCGTTACGGTCGGAGCTCGAGGGGCTCGTTAGTTCTCCCCTTATGACCGCACACAAACTGCGGTTGCTTCTGAAACTTGAGAATGATTGCTGAACTGGAGTGCTCCTCAGTGTCGCCTCATCCCGGACCTTCTCAGCTTTAGACATTGTTTTTATTTATTTTTTGTTTCACTCTACGTAGATGATGCTTTTGTTTAGTTGAAATGTATGTTCCCGTGTGCGGAGTCCTCAGAAGAAACATAGGCTGGGCTCTAGGGTTTGAGTTGCCTGTTAAATGGTCAACACTAGAAACAATGATTGCCATGGTAGTAAAATAATTCATCTAGAAATATTCTTTAAAAGATTATCCCGGCTACTCGTAGTCCATCACATGGTGCAAATTCACGCGACCGGAGTACTTATCATGTCAGACAGTGAGTCAAGACCTTCTAGATGGGACCTTGACTTATTCCCGGTGAGACATTGTAGACGCACACGGCACTGTTGCCTAGTTGTCATCGCTTTCGCTTCACCACAGCGACCGTAAAAACTTTTTTAATCAAATTACGTTCTGCTCAGCCCATATGTTGCGTCATCGAACCCATTTAACGACCGCCGTGGACGCCATCCTCAGCAGGGGTTAATTGGGAAATTAGAAATTTCCTGCCACATGTTGCTCGCAATAGAGTGTCCACCATTAGAAATGCACTTTCTTTGTCGCTGTCTCACGTCCCGACAGCGCATAATTGCTGGGCTGCGACGTTTCCTTCCTGCGTATCTCGGACCTGACCAGCTGGGCCTCATATGGGATAGACGCCTCCCTGCATTACTTAATCCTATCTGAAAATGAACATTTGCCTACGAGATTATAGTGAGCGACATCGGATAATTGCCCTAAATTTTCACTTGGGTAGCGTAGTTTTTATTTAAATCACTGTAATTTCGCCCCTTTCTTCTGAGAGCAGAGTAAGTTTGCATCTATTGAGGTCGGCGATTTTGTTAAAATCAAAGCTGGATTCTGTTAGTTTGTTTAAATCTCCGTGATTGTTTTTATGAGTGCAGATTACCTTGGTGTCGGCTGACACTGATGAAAATTCTGAAATGGAAATTATATTTGTTTATAGCCAGGTTTCGACGATTTTTTGTTCCTAATATCGCTAGCGTCTGGAGAAGTTACGTACCTTTCTAAACTGGTAATGACGCTGCTTTCTAGAAAGATCTTGTCGATTTTTTCATTCATTTCTAGGTATTTTTTTAATGCAGGTTACGTTTTTATCGAAAAAGGTGAAATTTGGAGCGACAGTTTGCTCTGGTTTCTTTTGAAGTTTTGGATCGTTCAAGTTGAGATAGGCTGGTTGCAAGCAGATGCTTTCGCGAAATTATAGGCAATTACCTACTAAAATCAACAGTTCTCTCCTTGGAGTACACATTCAACATCTTGAATGTTCCCCAAGTTTTATGCTGTTTTGGTGGTAAAGGCTATGTTGATTTCCTCGTACATGAGACTAGGACTGCATATTGTAATGAAGATTGCGAAAGTCGGCAATTGGTTTTAGAATGCACGTCATGTACATTCCTACTGACGTTATTTTTTTCTGTCGAGTGCAGTACTCTGTTTGTTGGCTTTCAAAACGCATAAATCTTTTTTTTTTTTTTTGACGGTTTGCTTCAAGTGTGATTTATTTTATCTTTTCAAAGCCAGTTAACGACGTCGATATGCGTGTTGAAGATCCACGAAGAATCGATAAGAGATCTTCAGTTAGTGATCTTCTACACTCGGATTATGTCAATACACATTTAGACTGTCAGTTTGCATTTCGATAGTGGGCGGTTTGCGGTTAGATTGTATCAGTACCTCTATAGGCCATACTTAAAATAAGTCACCATAAGTCTGTAGATTTAGATAGTGCCATGACTAGTAACAAAGTGTAATTTACGACAAGCGCTGAATTTGCTTAACCCATTAACGCATGCTGGTACTGTCTATTTATCTGGCCGGTGTTTGTAGTGTAGGTACTTTTGCAACAGAATTATTATCTGTCCCAGTCACTAAATCCATAACACTGCTCATGGGCGGCCAAACATTCTGTTAGAGTTCTTACCTAATCCACAGCAGGCCTATCTGTGAACCTATTGCTGTAATAGAACGTTGTATACAACGTAGGTTGTGTAGTAGCTAGGTACAATAGCGCTATGTATCTGCAACTAAGCCTTGTGTTATCCTATATTAAACTAGTTTCCTGAACTAGTATTGTCTTATGAACCCCTTCCCTCCGGGGAGAAATGCATGCTGTTTGTTGCTATGAGAAGTGAAGAGTTAGCTACATTATGTGGTAAAGGGTTATCAAGAGTTACACTGTGCGCATGAAGTCAACACACGGCGACCGCATTTACAACTGGCGCCTGTGCCCATATTAAGCGGCCTGTTGCGTCCCGACGACAGGGCGTCGTCTTTTCCCGTCGCCGCGGCCGACACCTCGTCGTCGTGATCTCAGTCGTCGCCGTAGCGCCGTATAAAGGCAGCATTTCCTGTCCGTAGCCCCAGCCTATCATTTTCTTGGCACCATATTGTGTGTAGAGGTGAAGTATGAACTCGGCTTGTATAATTCGTATGACTCTACCTGCTTATGATGTCTTTATTGCACGGTATTTCAAAAGTCTCTGACTTTATGACTACATACAGTATCGGCTTATGATATTAGAAATAAGGGATTTATGGCTCCATGTTACACTGCCTCTGCGACTGTACTCTATTGGGTCCCGGCTTTGCAACTCTACCTATATTACAATCTAACACTAAGAATGACCGCGTGTTTATATATTTATTTATTTATATGTTTCGTGTCACGCTCTATACGAAATGGATACAAAGACTTAAGCTCTAGCGTTCTTGGTTCCTCTACCGTAATAATAACAAATCATTTATTGTTCTCATAAGGTAGGTACTGTGTCCAACAAGATTAGGGCACAGCGCCTGAGGTTTTCATGATTAAAACTAACTTAAGAATAGTACTAAACACTAGCGTCAGAGAGTTATACATAATAATGGTCTGCTGAGAGTCGCCGGCCCAATACCTACACATTGTGAATGAGATGATAAGAGAAACGTAGGCTACACAGAGTTAGAGCAGAATAGGTTTCTTGGGAGTTCGAAGTACCGTTTGCAGAATACAGTTGGCCAGGGAAAAGAGAATCGAGAGAAGAAGTTTTAGAATTTTTCTATTGAGAGCATGAATGGTAGCGTACAGAAAAGTCTGTTTTTTTTTTTTTTTTAGTTTTCTGCCACGCTTTAATCCAACAGATGGGTGAAAATTAGGCCAGGTAGGAGAGTGGTCATCCTGTCAAGCTTCGTTGCAATCCAGTTGGTAAACAATAGAAAATGTTGCAATAGATGGCAAACGTATCTTAATCAGCGATAGTTGAAACTCAAACAATGAAGAAACCGAAAGCGTCTGTTAGCGTAGTAGTATTACCTTCTCCATACATCGAATTTACGGCAGAGTATAGGATGACCTTATATTTGAAAGCACTTCTTGCATTGCCGAAGTTGAAACTGAAGCACTGAAGATATCTGAAGCTTCCATTGGCACTCTTGCTTCTTAATTTCTTCCCACAGATAACTTCGCTGCATCAGTTATTCTTTCAAACTTAATGCAATCGTCGACGAAACAGCTTTCACCAAGCAAAAACCATTGAGCGTATAATATGATGTCCTATAGTAATATCAGTGCTACCAAAGTCAACTATTATTTTGAGTGTTGCTGAACGGCCCGCAAAAAACATTATTTTTCACTATCTGTGTCATAGAAAGAGACCAGAAAAGTTTCGCTGCTCAGTAGTTGTGAAGCCGTAAACGCTCATCTCTATGCGTTTTCAAGTTGTATTAGCGAAAGTACCTATGATCAATGAAGAAGGATCATCAGATATTCTTCGCTGTCATTCTTGACAGCGCGGGCACTCTAGTTATCAGAATTGTCGCTGTCACTATAAGACTCCAGATCGCCTCTTATAATTTTAGTGAAGGCAGCTGTGACTCCTTGAATTTTAATTTAAAAGATCC
>LQNS02000211.1:23056603-23070302 GCA_001587735.2 Parhyale hawaiensis
CCAGCTGTTTCTTTTCATCATAGAGCTTCAAAGCACGAGAAACAACGCTCTTGGATCGGTTTACCTCTCTTGATATGGCCGAAAGAGTCATTCCTGAGGACCTGAGCTTAACAATTTCTTACCGCAGCTCAGGAGTAACTTTCACGTGAGGTGCAATGTTTCTAGAATGGTGTAATCGTAAGAGTGGCAGTTCTAGAAGTCATGTACACGAAATTAAATGATGCCAGATGATCGGGGTAAATGTGAGAATGTTTTAGAGACGATCGTTCTCTTATTTTGCGCTGTTCAATTTTTGTTATTGTATGTTAGTATGCTCTAATGTATTAAATATAGTTCTGTTTGTCCTGATATTTTGTAGAAATATGTTGAATACATTCTTTAAGGCCCCATAAAAAGATTCATTGACCTACTCTACATGGTTAAACTTTATTTTCAAATAATGAAAATCGTTCTCTTATTTTGCCCGCTGCAGTATTTGGGATAATATGTTATATGTTCATCCATTGGGGAAAACGTTTTCCTTATGCACTCAATAGCTAAAACGTCAACGATGTGCAGCCTGTGGCGAGAATGTTTCCACTGCGTGTAATTCAACCACTGAACCAGTTTCAGCACCTCAGCTTCGCATTTCCGGTAGAATTAACATGCAAACGTCATCATGACGTCCAGTTGCGTGAAAGTGATAGACTTTTGCAACTGAAGCCCAGTCACAATGTTGAGCAAACGGGCGATATTATCCGTAGACCTCGGCTAACTATTGGCCTACAGCACCTGATTGGCAACTGGGGCCCTTCGGCACGCTTCACAAAGCTAATTCACGTTGTTGTTGTTCTAACGGGAGGTGTCATTCTTTGATTTGCTCCCTTCCATTGTACTGCCGGGTATGATGCCGGGCTGCAGTAGACACTCACACGCACAACATATGAGTGACTGCTCACCTCTCTCGTCCTTCAGCGTAAGGGCTATTCACTGGTATCTTGGATACTGACTTTCAGTGTGTAATCGGTACGACGTGCAAGGCGAGCATCCGCTCCTATGTTGAACTTGCGATTGGGTGTAGTGTGGCTCCAGTATTAGTATTATTATTAACGCGTCCTTTCGGTAACTTGACGGGATATTGGCTGGGTATAGCGTACCTTATCCATCTGACTAACGTGTCGGTTCATCGCTCTCTGTTTTATCAAAAAATGTTTGTATACTTTGGAGCTGATGGTTGTCGGTAGGTTGGTTACTAGGTATGTCTTGCCAGTATCCTGTTGATTTTTTGGAAAGAGTGCGTTGTTCTTACTCGCCATTTTTTTTTCATCAATTTACTCGTGTGAACGGTTTTTGCATCGCTTCAGGTGTAATAGTGATGCCTTTCAAAATGGAAAGTATTATTTAATGCTATACACGAACTGAGAACGTTTCAGTACGTGCTTCAGGCTTATTTAACTGAAGGTCAGTACTCGTATTTTCTTCGTTTAATTTTGTTTCCTTAATTAAACATCAGCTCATATTAACCCATAATGCGCAAAGTAAGCTAATATTTCTCTTGAGAATAACTAACACTTTTAATTTTGTCAGTAAAAAAAGGACAGTATGCCGCCGTTACTGGGTTGGTAATAACCCTATTTATAAGGTGCCTAGGTGGTGGCTGTGTGCTTTTTGGTGTTTAACCCTGTACCAAAAAATGGTCATGTTTAAAAAATGTTTTCATTGTACTTCTTCAGTGCCCTTTTCGATAGGATTGTGATTAAATCAGGATTGACATGTATACACCTCCCATTTGTGTAGTCTGTGTATCACTGAAGCAAGTGGTCGCATCTGTTGCAGATGTCCCGTGGTAACGGCATCGTTGGGGAGGTGAACGGGTGCTCCAGCAGCGTGTGTGGGGCTCCTCCGGGCTGCTGGATGGTGGGGCTCTGTAACGCCACTGCCAAGTACCTCACCGCCGAGACCTTCGGATTTAAAATTAACGCTAATGGTGAGTGAGACATGGTGAGAAAGTGCTCCAGATCTTGAAAGCATAGCGCTACCCAAGTTATAAGCCGAGCCAGTCCAAGAAGCAACGCTACTTTGGGCGCCAGTTGTCGTTGTGGATTCGGGATGGCAAATGTGGATATTTAATCTGCAGTAGCGTCATACCTGTGACTTAGGTAATTTATGTATGACGGGTTCTGTTGATAGCTTTGGAGGCCGTTATCTGACAAGGATCCGGTGCTTTTATAGTTGAATGCAATACTTCTAATCTCTAAGTTTAAGTGAGAAAAAGCTAAAATTTTGCAGTATATCTAGTTGGAGTAAAATCGGCGATAGTGACAAGTCAGCCCTTTCAAGTTAAGCCCGGTGCCTACTGAACGACTTTCGTTGGCCAACTGAACTAGCCCAACTGCGTAGTCGTGACGTCAGCACGACATCTATGAACATGTGCTCTAATTCTCTAAGTATCAATCTTTGTGGATTTTAGTCGCTCATAATTATGAGCAAGTATTGAAAGTTCACTCTTGGCGCTTGCTGTGGTGTGAAAATTACAGTAGCGGCTGAGACTTTTCGCAATTTTCTATGTAGTTAACGTTCGCCTACCTAAGCTGAAGCGGTGCCGCGGCAGTGTGAACGGATTAACTAGTTCCGTTGGCTCTAGTCCTTAAGTGGGCACCGAGCTGTACAAACCGCTGTGTTAGCTTAAAAATCGTTGTTGATGGCAAGCAGAACCAGGATGGATGCCTTGTCGTAGATACCTTTGACATTTACCTTCAAAGTTCTTCACATGAGGTCCAAGTGGCGTGACACTATGCACGCCATCCTTGTTCTGCAGAGGTGATGCTCCATGCCGTGACCAGCAGCTGTGTCGGCAGCATTATGTGTGTCATTTAGCCAGTTAGCCAAGTTAGAAATTTTGTAAGATACCTGCAGGTGGTCAGTTAAAAATGCCGATGTGTAACCAGGCTGAAAATTTTGCGAGCATAATGTAAATGAACTCGCCGCCACAGGTATGAAACATTTTTAGCACCCGCAAGCGAATCGAAAAGTAATGATAATGTATTCGTCGAAGATTTAAGTAGGTATATTTTTGTATATTTGTTTGTCCACCCAAAAAGAGGGTGATAGAATTGAGCCACGTTCATATGTTTTGTAGGGAGTCAGGTGGGCTGACCTAGATGTGAGAAATGCCAAAACTCTAGAGCAAGTTGGCCATTAAAAATGACGGCGTTGAATTTGCCCCCACCGCGAGTGATGGTCTTACGCCGCTAGGCGTTCTAGTTAAGTGCTGTCTTGGGATTTGCATCGTATCACAGTTGTAAACATACCGTAGGGTCTCGTGTGCGGCAATGTGATACAATTTATGACAATGGAGATTCTCTATGGTGGAGTTTTCCTAGTACGTGTCAGTTTGCGACGAAGACTGTTATGCCCTTGATCCTGTTAATTCTAGCACCACACTTATTTTTTTCGGAATAGCTACATGACGAAACTGTTGCCACGTTTTCGGTAAAGTGCAAAGATTCGTGCAGGTTCAAGTGTAGTCACGCCTTCAGGTAGCCTGACAGGTTACCTTAGCTGCATGTAAGGTCGTCAGAGCATCTCTCTTTCGTGCCCCGAGTTTGGTTGTCTTCGTTCTGCCAGTGCGCTGCGCGTGACAGCCGAACGCAAGCCACGGTTCTCACGTGATTCATTACGAAGATCCGTCATAACATGATTGCTTATTATACCATTAAATTGCATTTATCTCTAAATCACTGCTATTGTGATGATAGTTGTCCGGTAATTCTGTTGCTTCCTTATCTCGTGTAA
Organism: Parhyale hawaiensis; assembly: GCA_001587735.2. Taxonomy (NCBI): domain Eukaryota; kingdom Metazoa; phylum Arthropoda; class Malacostraca; order Amphipoda; family Hyalidae; genus Parhyale; species Parhyale hawaiensis. Next base: position 23,060,378 of record LQNS02000211.1, read on the forward strand.
TAGTCCCTATCCTGTCATTATTGCTTTGCTCAGCTTAATGGCTAATAAAGCGGCGTTGCTTGTGGCGAACACTGAAGGGCGCCTCCTTTCATTCATGACGCGTTCTCATTCACAAGTTGCCTATATTCTGTGCATCCTACTAGCATTTTCCGAGCATGTACGAGCAGAGTAAAAAAAAAAACGTGCAGGTAATAGGCCATAGAGTTCAGTTAGGCTTGACCAACCCACATTATAAAAAAGTAGCGTCTCCAGAGGACTCAATCAATTTAGCGGTCCCTTGGCCTACAGGACGTCGTTCTTGCCGCGTCCACTTTGAAGATTCCGTTCTTAGTACTCTTACTGATGATCCTATTATTAGTGCTTTCTGTGCATTGCCAGTTCCCTGACGACGGTTTGGTTTGACATAGCTACTGCTTGTCCATTCTTTCGTCCTCACGTTGGATGACAGTCAGGTCTGTCAGTAGGCATAAACTGAGAATATCGCATTAGCAATCGCCCAGCACCTGACCCGTTTTGTGCAGAAGACACATTTATATTTTGGATGTAGGTATCGGCTAGTTCAGTTATACGCCGAGAGCAGTTCAGGTGGACGTAGCTACTGCAGTTGAAGGTGGACGTGCACAAAGGATCGATCGCAATACCTATCTTAATGAAATCATTTTACCTACTGTATTACAGTTGCACGTAAGATCACTAGACGTGCCCCGTTAATTTCATTATTTACTGTGTACTTCTGCTCCTAACTAAAATCGCAGTATAGCGTACGCCTATTTAATTTATGAACCACCTGCTATGTACATGCAGATGCCACAAGGATTGCTATTAATTACCCTATCTCATAACCTACTCTGTACACCTAACACCGCTGCATTTGCTCCATTTAATTATTGACTTACTGTGTACACCTGCTCCTAGTGCCTCTGTACTTACCCTATTCAAACCATTGCCCTGCAGGCGTGTCACTCAAAAAGAAGCAGCTATGGACCCTGGAGCCCTCTGATCGAGACCTCATCTGCTTCAAGTCGCACCTTAACAAATACCTCGCTGTTGATCAGGTGTGTAAATGAGTATGTGTGCGCTGCCCGGCGGATGTTACCTCGGAATCTTCTTACTAAACGAGGAAAGTGGAGCTTTAGGATGTACACGGTTGCACGCCCGCTTGTCTCAGGAGGCGGAATAAAATTAGTAGCTTACCCTCGTTCAAATTCTTATTTTATTTAGGAACCAGAGTATGAGTTTTAGGGTAATGAAAGAAAAGATCTCATAACATGTCCCACTATCATAACAACGAAATTCAAATAAATAGTATTCACTTTTCTTTTATATGACAGATCTCATACCATAATTTATCCCATTCTCCCATCACGCTACTGCGATATTCAAGTTATATGCACCCCTCTCTTATTATGACAGATCTCATACTGCCATTTTTTCCACTTTACTTCTACTGGGACTTTAAATGATGGATATCCACGTGTCACTTATGATGGAGTGCTTTACTTATATATACTGTTCGCAATAATGGTATTTGAAGGTAGTTATGCATCCCTTGTTGCCGTTACAGTAATTTCAATATTCTTGTTTATTTCATGAAAATTTGACCCGCTGTCTTTAGGTACCGTACCCATGTGATGGTCTGTAGCTAATACATATGTCCCACGTGCCATCTCAGCACCACCGTCATTTGATATTCAAATTTACCGGTGCATTTGTCACTTTCTGGTAGTGAAGTTTTGAAAATTAATGTATTGTCCGTAAGAATAAGCATTACCAGAAAGATATTAGTGTGATGTACACTCCACTTGAAGAGTAGATTTGCATGTCGTGTGTTGTTGTTGCGCTATGGCGATGGTGGGTGGGTCCCGTACCCCTTGCGATTACCAGGGGATACCAAATACAGATCTGGTATGTTAAAAAAAAATGTTGCCCTGTGGGCGCTTCAGAAAAAAAAGTCTCGCAGCTGAGTAAAAAATGAAGTAGTTGATCTGTACGAAAGAGAAACAACAATATATATGGTACTGGTATTAACCCTGTTAACCACGTGTTCGGGTAAACTTGCCTGTTAATTTACATGCCGCATAACTTCTTCTTACTGTGTAAATGAATATCTAGCAATTTCCATGCATCTATTCTTTCTTAAGTGGTCCACGATACCGAAAAAGTAAAAAAGAAAGGCATATGAGAAATGGATACCTGATACAGGAGGTACCAGACGAATTTGTGCGCCCTCAGGAGGTACCAGCAGTGAAAAGGATCAAGAACCACTGCATATGGCACTGCCATATTCAAATATAACGCCATGTCGTGTGTGTTGTATTACAGTACGGCAATGTGATGTGCGAGGCAGACGAACGTGACGACTCGTGTCTGTTCGAAGTGTCAGTCACGGATGACGAGTACGGCAGGTGGGCCATACGCAACATCAGCAGAGGTTACTACCTGGGCGCCACGGGGGATAAGCTGGTGTGCAGCGCCAAGCTCCCTACTGACGCTGAGCTCTGGACCGTCCATCTGGCTGCCCGGCCGCAGGTAACGTATCATTGCATTATTATATATATTGCTATCTAGCGATTGTCTACAGATCGTTTTCGATCCTTTCTTGGACAATTGGTCTTGTAGGGTCACCTTCTTCCTCATGCTATTCTTACGAAAATTGGTGTTTACCCAAGCATGATAGGATTACTAAGTTGTCGTCGGTTGACACAACGGCAGTCCGCAAACAAAACTCACTTGTTACTTCTACTATAGATTTTGATTCATGAGATTACTTTATACTTTACTGTTTCTACTTTAGATAATGCTGCACTCCGGGAGCGCAGCCCGTCGCTAAGCAACGCAATGCTAAAAGGTAGAATGTTCGACAGAGAAATAGCTAACCGGACTGACCGATCAGTACCGGTATGCTGCCTGACCATCTTACTTTACTTCTTTCCGAAAGGTCTTTAATTAGAGATACCTAATGAAGAAAGGTGTGCTCCACATTTATCTAGACATCCAGAAGGCATTTTGATGAAGTCCCTCATCAACGGTTAGTTAAAAAATAGACGCCCACAGCATCCAGGAAGACTATTCACGCTGAAGCCGAGCATGGCTCACTCTGGTCGGTAGCAGCGAGTAAAGCTACTAGGAGAGACGAGCGACTGGACGACGCCGGTTTCAGCTGGGGTTGCGCAAGGTAGCGTGCTTGGCCCTCTTCTGTTCATAATTTACATCAATGATGTAGATCTTGACATCCGCAGCAAAATCAGTAAATTTGCAGATGACACTAAGCAATGCGATCCTGCCAGGAATAGATTTTGCTCCAACAAGACCTCGACCGCCCTATGGCATGGTCCGCAACTTGGCAGATGTGCTTCACTGTTGACAAACATTTAGTCATGCACGTTGGGTCAAAGCTTGAGAACCCTTCTGCCCAATTGCAACTGAACGGGGTACAATTGGCAGCTGTCACCCAACAACATGACCTGGGACTAAGCATCACAAATGATCTATAACACAGCAAGTTTACAAGAGTGTGAAAATAGCAATCAGAGTTCTGGGATTCATTACCAGGAATTTGTTGAGTACTAATCCAAGGTTTTAATCATTTCTTTGTACAAAGCACTAGTGCTCCCTCATTTAGAATATGCTATTCAATTCTGGTCGCAATATAAGTGCAAAGATATCGATAAAATTTGAAGAATCCGACGCAGAACAATAAAATTGATACCTCAGTTGCGAAAACAGCTTTACAATTGTCATCTACTGGAAGAATGATTCATCTCTCTCTCGAGCAAAGACGACTCAGGGTGCAACTAGCAGAAACTTTCAAATATTAGAATGGTTTTAACCTCGTACCGACGACGGGTCTCTTTGACTGAGACATTCATGTTCGCTTACAAAACGATGGCCAGAAACTCAAGCACTTAAATCGCAGAACTACTCTCGAGTCAGCAGTTCTTCCCGTATTTCATAGTGAACATTTGGAATAGACTCCCCCCCCCCCAGTTTTCGGCGGGCGCAGAGTCAGTCAATGCATTTAAAAATCATCTTTACAAACATTGGTAGTAACATCCTCTACGGTCACGGACTCATCTTCCGAGGGTCCCAAACGCGTCACTGCCAAAAATTTTACGCCGCTGTAATTCATTTTCTTTCACGCCCCAACTTACTGAACGTTCCTGATCAGCAGCAGTTAATTGCGCCCGTACGATCAACACTTCGACTGAGTTTCCTCTCTTAATGTTTTCTTCCTTAGATATCTCTATGATTATGACGTAATGGCAACAGCTCATAGAGGGCCGGAGCGTTAGTCCCGGACACAGTTCATTTACAGAAGATAGGTATGTCAGATCTGAGTATTTGCGTATACGTGCTTAAAAACCTCCAGAATTGTGACGTCATGCCGTTGTGGAATTACCCAAGATTCCTCGCTGCAAAAGGAGTGACGCTATTGGCTTGACGTCACAATTCTGAAGGTTTACACGGCCACATGCGCAAACACTCAGATCTATCTGACATAGGTCTACCTATCTTCTGTAAATGAACTGTGGTCCCGGATGCTCGATGTGAATTTACCTGTTGGTTCGTCTATTGTCCACTATCTAATCTATTCATCTCTTTATTGAGACATTGCTAGCAGCTTCTGTAAATTTCATGAAGATGCTTCCATGACTTTTTGAGTTATGTTGTTGAGAATAACAGACAATAAACTTCGACAAAAACATTGCCTCCTTGGCGGATATAAATGGCTACCATCTGGCGATTGCATTTTACTTGGTCTTGACAGCTGAGAAAGCACTGGGAGATCCCTTTCGTCCGATGTGTGTTCTTTATTGCCTGCAGTTTTCTTAGTTTCCAATTTCATTGGTTGAAATCTGTGAAAAAAGTACTTGCTTGGTGTTTTGCTTTTTTTTACTTAGTTTTCATATTCGAAATGCCACCAGTATGAAAGCTGAAGAATAAAATGAAAACTGCTTTACTCTAATTTACCGAGCATACCATACAAACCAACCGTCAGTGGTTACGTATACTGTGGAGGTCTCTCGCTTTTGGTTCTTTTGTCGACTGCACGCTGTAGATACAGAATACGACGAGAGGCAGCTACAACTGATAATACTGTACACGTCGTGTGGCGTGCATAACGCCGCCTGCATCACGCCCGAAAACTTCAAATGCATCCAACGTATTTCTTTTCCATACTTTGCAGGTGAACCTTCGGTCTCTGGGCCGCAAGCGCTACGCGCACCTCTCTGAGGCGGGAGACGAGATTCAGTTCGACGCTAACGTGCCCTGGGGCGAGGATACGCTCTTCACCCTCGAGTACAGGGACGAGAAATACGCCATCCATACCTGCAATAATATGTACCTCTGCAAAGACGGCAAGTTGAAGAAGGACTGCACTAGGGAGAGTCTCTTCTGTATCGAGTACCATCACGGCAGTCTGGCCCTCCGGGATTATCAGGTGCGTAGCCTTTGGGTTAAGTACCACCCCGGCCGTTGTGGGGTAGGCAATTTCCATGTTTTGTCCATGCCTGTTCATTATGTATCTTACACTGTATTGTCTTACCCCGCAGTCACTTTATTATTCACGGTTCTGTGAAATCACTGTTGTATGTTGACAGGTGGGGTTCTTACGCCAGCGTTTTGGTCCTATTTCCTACGTAGTACTCAGCGTACAAACGCTGTCTTGGTCCAGGTATAGGCTGTATCTGGAAAGTGAACAGCTTTCTGACTTTAAAGTTCTCATCACTCGAAGTTTAAACAGATATCCAAAACTCTACTAGTGACTATTACTAAGCCTTCTGACAGTTTGTTAATCTCTTGGTAGTCGCAAAAAAAACTCAAAAAATAGAAAAAAAATGAATGGAACCATTCCCATTCATCGCTGAACAGCACTTTGTTCCCTTATTGCGTAATAATAAATGATACCCCGCGTTTACGTTTTTTTCTCTCGATCGAGATAAGTAGCGAACTTTATGTGATACCTGCTTTTCATTTTTTTGATTGCGTACAACGTTGCTCTGATCAGTTTTTCCCTTTCTTTGCTCGGCTAAGTCTCTATACTTATATTTTTATAAGTGTTTCTTTATCGCGTATGTTCATTATCACCGTTATCAGGTCGTGGTGTTACGTTGTACGTATTTTTAACCGTAACCTACTTCCTTCTTTGTTCCTCAATGCATACTGACTCCCCCATATCCAGGGTCACTACCTATCCCCCATCGGATCCCGGGCTGTCCTCAAGTCCCGCTCAAACACGGTCACCAAGGACGAGCTCTTCGCCCTCGAAGATTCGCTGCCTCAAGCATCCTTCGTAGCTCTCCTCAACCAACGCTACGTCTCCGTCAAACAAGGTACTGTGTGCAACGCTTACACCCTCTCCTTTAGGGGCGCCTCGTGTTGCTACCAATGTATAGCATGGGTTGTATTTTATCCATAATTGTGGAGGGTGCTACCACTAGTCACTAGTCATAGATTTACGAAAGTTGCAAAGCTCATGGTGGAATTTTTCTTTGCATTCGCACTTTACTTCCTTGTATTTCTTACCACTACTAACAGGCTTTTTCACTTTTTATTTTTTTTTTTTAGATATAGACTAGCTGGTCTTAGGTGCAACGGCTCTCCGAACATGTGTTGCCAGTCGTTTTCTTTTTACGATATTTTGTATCGTCAACTCGTGGAACAGTCCTTTCTAGAGATGCTGAAACAGTTGCGTAGTCCATCTTTGTCTGAAACAGTTGCGTACTCCATCTCTGTCTGAAGCAGTTGCGTAGTCCATCTTTGTCTGAAAAAGTTGCGTACTCCATCTCTGTCTGAAACAGTTGCGTACTCCATCTCTGTCTGAAACAGTTGCGTACTCCATCTTTGTCTGAAACAGTTGCGTACTCCATCTCTGTCTGAAACAGTTGCGAACTCCATCTCTGTTTGAAACAGTTGCGTACTCCATCTCTGTCTGAAACAGTTGCGTACTCCATCTCTGTCTGAAACAGTTGCGTACTCCATCTCTGTCTGAAACAGTTGCGTACTCCATCTCTGTCTGAAACAGTTGCGTACTCCATCTCTGTCTGAAACATTTGCAAAGTTCCTTTTTGTCACTTCTGTAACTTTTTCAGTGTTATCGCATACTGTTTACGCATGTAGGTAGATATTTTAACTGAGCTTTGCGTTATTGCTCAGCAAATACGAGCCAGGTGCCACTATTCACGTCTATAGCTACCGGATTATGTATTCATTAGAGATGCTATACCGCCTTTGACTAGTTCAGGTCGACACGTGCTGCTTTTGCCATGTTTTTGTAGCAGTTGTGTGCGGCACGGCCCAGAGATAAATGGGTTCCGTTCGGGTTGTGCTGAGTCACGCAGGGCATGTGCTTTGTGTGGGGAACTGTTGTAGCTGTGTGCTGCTCGTGTTAATCTGACGCGTCGCTCGTGTCCGCCTCGTCGCGCCGCTCGTGTGTTCGCCCCGTCACATCCCACGTGTCTCTGTCTCCCCCCCCTCCATCGACGCTTCGCTTATGTCCGCCCCGATGCTCTCCTACCCGAGGCACGGCTGTTAACCAAACAGCTATTGCTGGATATCGACTGCACCGCTGTGCAGCGGAAACCACTAGGCCTATTATTCAGGTATTGCTTCGTCACGGCCATGCGATTGCCCAATGTAAGGTTGAGGGACGCGAATTGTTTGTGATTTCACGACGAAAATGCGCCACTGCTATAGAGGTACATACTCTTGGCTGCGCTACTAGCTTCAGCGACACTTAAGTCCGCTGCAGACGATAATTTTTACCTCCGCCAAGGAGGTTATATTTTCGTCGGGTTTGTCTGTCACCAAGATAACTCAAAAGCTTACGGAAGGATTTTGACGAAATTTACAGGGATTGTTATGTATGTTAGGAGGAACAGGTGCTTAACTTTTGGTGAAGATCCGTCCATACGTTTGTTTGTTTGTCTGCCTTATTTTTCTCAATGCCATAACTCAAAAAGTTATGGACGGATTTTCATGAAATTCACATGAGTTGTTAAGTATATAACGAAGACTAAATGAACAAATTTTGGTAATGATCAGTTTGTTCGTTCGTCATTGTTTTCAAATTTATGCTTGTTAGCACAGTAACTCAAAAAACAATGAATGGATTTTTATGAAGTTTGTAGGGGTTGTTAGTAATGTTAAAAGAAATGATTAAATTTTGGTGCAGATCGGTTCGTTCGTTTGTATGTTTGACTCATGTTTGTTATAACGTTTGTTAGCAGCATAAATCAAAAAGTTATGAACGGATCTTCAAGAAAATTGCACTAGCCGTTATGACTATCGAAAGGCACAAATGATCAGACTTTGGTGATACAAAGAAAATTATGGTTTCAGAGCCAATTTGAATTTTTTGCTACCGTTGCCTCGCTTGGCGGAGGTATGCGCTCTCAGAGTGCTCTAGTTTGTCCTGTATTTCCATTTCACCACGTTCAAATATTTCGTACTGTCCTCGCAAACACAACTGTCTGTCTAGCAAAATTTCGATAAAATGTTTACCGTCACATCTGGTGGCTCAGCAGGTATCGCTTGTGCAGTGTCTTGTGTCTTTTCAAATTTTTAGGGAATGTCGCCTAAGAAAGTCGTGCCCTTTTTTGTTGTTTTTCTCAGACACAGCAACGCATTCAACCGCTGTGAAGTGAAAACACAGGACAAAAGACTATGGTTTGCAACGAGCTTTAGGTTCATAGAGTCGTTGACTATCACAATCATAGATAGGGATAGGGTTGCCTAACGGAAGTGGGCTGCTGTAGCTGTTTTGCAACCGCATCGCTGACATCACAGCGAGGGCACCGAAGCACTGTAGCTATTTACTCGCGGGCGATACGTAGATAAAAAATTCACTTTTGGCTCGTCTTTGTGAGATCCAACTGGAAACCCATAAATATCGTATGGTGTCCGTGGTGGTATCAGATATGTCCGATCAACGCCTATAAATTTCTGGTTGCGCGTCGCCATACCTGTGTGCAGATATTGCCGTAGGAGCAATGCAATATGCTTTAACGCCATCAAAGATTTCCGGAAGTGTTGCTTTGCAGACAGGCCTTATATCTCGATGGTCTCGTCAGTAAGTTGATGGTTTAATCAATCACTGCACGAGGTTACCCCTATCCTCTGTTGCTTAGCGGGAGTGGGTTGTTGCGGCTGTATCGCGACCATACCGCTAAAGTCAGAAACGCACGAGCTCATCAATCCAAGGACTGTTATGCCCATACAGACAGTTGTCCAACGGAAGTCGGCTGTAGAGTTGGCCTTCACTGTAACTACTGACATACAAAGCCGGACCCTGTTGCCGTTGTAGTTCTGGGCGTAGGGTATAGAAACCTTGGCGTCCCGGTACTGGCTGAGGGTACTGTGGCATACCTCTGCTGTGTCGGCCTGTGTGATGCTCAGTGGGTTGCTGTCGTGCCGGCGCCGTTGCTGCGTGTTGGGGTCTCTGTGCGTACAGAGGACAGTACATATAATTAGAACAGTTACGTTAAATGGTTCAGATCACTTTCTCATCATTAAAGTTCTTTAAAGTTTGTCTGAATGTCTTACCAGGATTTGATGCAGCTACTTGAGGCAAAAGCCATCAATATTTGAGTGAAGTAAACGTTTTCTGAATGCACTTACCCGGATTTTGATGTACTTGAAGAGCCCAAGGGAAGTCTTGTGATGAGTTGTTGGTAGAGTTTATTTTTATATTATATACACATATGAGAACGGGTGACGAAATCTCCCAACATGAATAGAGACGACCGCCATAACCTTACTATGGCTCGATTTCGAGTGTCACTAAGACTTTGTTCAGCTAGGATATTCACTCAGTTAGATTAGATTAGATTAGATAGGCGGCAGTAGACGAACCAATAGGCCCATTCCCAAAGAGACACCGGAACATACGCCCCGGCACTCTATGAGCTATTGCCATTATGTT
>LQNS02000211.1:23071362-23095045 GCA_001587735.2 Parhyale hawaiensis
AATTATTATTATTTTTATATTGGTATTGTCCCGCTATTCTTGAAACTTAGACAATCAATAGCGATCTAAGATGATTTACTCGGCTTACAGCTGGAACCACAACGTTGTGCTCAGGTGGCAAGAGATGAAAGACGAAAAGAGAAGAAGACAGAAGAAAGAAGCGGACCTGCGGACGGTCCCTTCTGTGGCCCTCCGCACTGGCGACGTAAGAGTTAAACTCTTCCACGAAGTCCCTACTCCTCACACTATGGTTAGCTAAATATTGTTGGTTTTGAACTGTCGCGTAGATCCGATGAAATTGTCTAGTGACCAGTACGGTATATTCCAAAAGCACTGGTACCTACCTCGGGTCTGAATAGAATAAGTCTGTTATTCACTGCCCCCGTTGGTGTCTGGACGGTGTCATTTTTCTTCCTCCTAACGTCTGACTGCTTCTTGAGAGCACCAGTGTAAGCGACACCTCTTCATCGTATGTGTGTGACAGGTTTATGAAGGCACGCAAGGAGTGTTAAGGAGACGAAAACATACGTGCGTTCGGCCTTTCTTTGTGATATCACTACACCCGCAGCCGTGTTTTTGTCGACAATATTGAGCTTGCTTGTGACTGCAGTGACGTCAGGAACCGGCAGTGACTTCCGTGTGACGCCCGTCTCGGTAGTTTGGGGACGGGCTCAACTTTGGTCAATGAACCATGTCATGGGTCCTGTGACGTCATCATCAAGCGGCACCTTGCGGCGCTTCGGTTTGAATTCCGCCCTTCAGACAGAGGCGTGTTGCAATCACCATACAACCCTCTTTGCGCTACCATAAGAATCTTTTACCGTTACTCGTACAATGCAGTAAATGGGGTTACTTTGAATACAAGTGTTACCGTTTACGACGTAAATTTGAGCAGTGGGTGACACTAGTGTAGATGAGGGAACCCTGGGGCTGGGATTGCAACACGTCACATGCCTCACTGTTGCCCTCTTTAACAACACCGCTGCTGCTCAGAGCTGTGCGTCAGAGCCACGCACTCACGGCCGTTACCGTCATTAAGGAGATCGTTTTCTACGCTCCGATAATTAACACAAACGCCGGCGCGCCGCGCGCGCAGGTGGACACAAGTGGACTTTCCTGCGGCCTGCTGCTCGAGCTACCGAGCGCTAAAGTGAAGAAAGTTGGAGTGTCCCCGAAAGTCAAGAGAGCTGTTTACTTTGAGCATGAAAGAAAAGAGAACTCAGTTCTTGTGACATGTGGATGATGTGCTAATCAAGTTAGTGCGCACGGTACCCAGGGGTGACTAAGCTTTTGTTTCTTTAGTTTCACTGGCTCTGCTAGCATTCCTTTATGTTCCATATATGCATGAACGTAGACGGCGAGCGACATTTTAATTAACTCCGGCAAGGAGGTTTTGTTTTCGTCGAGTTTGTTTTTCCCTTGCTATTTGTCTTTCGCGAAGATAACTCAAAAAGTTATGGACGGATTTCAACGAAATTTATAGGGATTGTTAGGTATGTTAGAAGGAACAGCTGATTAACTACTGGTAAAAATCCGTTCTTCCATTTGTTTGATTTGTCTTTCATTTTTCTTGATGCCATAACTCTAAAAGTTATGGACGGATTTTAAGAAATTTACATGAGTTGTGTAGATCACGAAGAGTAAATAACCAAATTTTTGTGGGAATCAGTTCGTTCGTTTGTCGCTGTTTTTAATTTATGCTTGTCTGAAAAATAACTCAAAACGTTCTGAATGGTTCTTAATGAAATTTATAGGATTTGTTATTAATGTTAAAAGACATAATTGTTTAAATTTTGGTGATGATCAGTTTGTTTGTTTGTGAGTTTGACTTATGTTTGGTAGCAGCATTATTCAAAAAGTTATGAACGGATGTTGCAGAAAATGACAAATTGTTAATACTGTTAAAAGGCACAACTGATTAGATTTTGGTGTTGATACAACTAAAGCATTGTTTCAGAACCAGTATTAATTTGCGTTTCCGTACCTTGCTAGGCGGAGGTATGCGCTCTCAGTATGCTTTAGTTTTCTTTGTAACAGATATGCGTAAATTCTGATGCACACTGAAAACAGGAGCTGCACATTCGTGAAACGAGACTTCCTCTTGTTACAGCTGTGATTCAGTTAAAGTATCCTCTGTTAGATTACTTCTGATTCACGCATTTTGACATCGCGTACAATTATGTCGCAAAGCCTTAACGCGTCTCCGCAAGTTTCAGTTCACTCACGATTTCTGAAAATATTCGAAACTGTGTTTGTGCAATTTATTAATAATTTGAAAGTATGTGCTGTTTAGCTCATTTAAATTTCGGCGAATTTTATTTCATGGTGCAAAGCTTACTCCGTACCGCAGCATAGGTCCTGTTCGAAGCGCACGCTGCACTCGACACTATTTAATCTGTTTAGTTTAACTGTTGCAGCACGTTAATCCTAAGCGTTTGATTCGACACTTTGAATTGAATTTAGGAATTTAATGGCCAACCGATTACGTTTGAGATAGGCGAAGACTCATCTTGCGGCAGGAGTTTTCCTCTGTATCAAACTCAATCTGTTTGCGATTAACGACCGAAACTGGATCCAAAGTGGAAGATCCAATGCTGCTGAAAATAAAATTCTGGACTAGTTAAAGTTATTGAGATTGGATTATCTCTGTCAAAGTGAGCGAATGGAAGTAATTTTATTATAGGTTACATTAACCCTTATTCTACGAAAACTCCGTTCTTGCTATGAGGTTCTAAAAGAAGCTCATAGAAGAAACTATCATTGTAGTCACTTGAGCTCACCTACAGTTTAGTTCAGTGGTAAATAAAATACTATCACTGACTTCAGACGGGTTGTTAAATATGTTGTCCAAATTTCGAGAGAAAGAAATAACACACTGGTTTTAATAATCAAAATTTTGATGCGGCATCTGACGATGCCGTCAGTACCGAAAGGGTTAATGCCGACACATACGGAGCGGCTGCATATGGCGCATTGCGGAGAGGTGTGGTGCTCCTCGCTGCGGCCGGTGTATGGCGGTCACCCGTCCGTCTGCTCTGGCTCACCAGATGTCGCTGCGACCCACATAGTGTTGGTAGTGTCCACGCGCTATGCGTCCGTTCGCACTCTCTCACGTGCCTCCACTGCTGTCCCTTGCCATGCTGCTGCGGCCCAAAGCCTACTTTCATTGTTTAGCTTTTGGAATAAAGGAAGTTCAGGGTCCATGTTTAATAGGGCAACATCGAACACCATTATGGGGACCGTTGTATATATTTCGTTATAAACCACTAAGCGCTCATGAATAATAATAAGCGACCTATAAGGCCGATAGATGTAGCTACGAAAAATCTGGTATCATACGTCTAACGCTATATACACTTAAAATAGTCCGGGAAACAATTAAAAATTCTATGGAAAACTCCATCCTTATTTCATTCAACTGAAACAACGCTCTACGGGTAGTAAAACCACATTTCTCGACAGATAAACTAAAAAAATGGGGGGGGGGGTGCTGCCACCTTCCTCCTTCGGCTAACCTTACTGTGCCGAGGAGCTTGCGAACTGCCCAGCTCGTGCTCATAAGGTTAGGTAAGGCAAGGCTAGGTTCTGTTCGCGTCCATAATGAGCCCGTATAATCAATCTTTGGACGCTACAGGAACCTACCCGTGCCTTCCTAACCCATGGTTCCCGGCCTAACTTCTAGAGCTGGTACCTCTATTAGCCGAGTTGGACGTATATGTATTGGTATGTTTATATACCTATGCAATTTTTTTTATAGGTTAATGGGCTTCATAGGTTTATTACACATTGATACAATCATCGTTTTGATACGTGAGTAAGAGGCAATTACAATGTTGTATCTGCAAAGCCGCTAGAAGTTAAGCATACCTTTTTCGGCAAACGTAAAAACATAGGCTAATACAATTGCAATACATATTCTTTGAAACTGTTTTTAAATAGGTTGCCTGAAATTGGGTCAAATAAAAACTAAGGAATTTTATTGGGAAACAATGCAATTTGAAAAACTGTTGAGCGCTTTTCAACGTCGTCACGCACATTAGGGAGATTGAGAACAGAATGTTTCACTTTGTAGTTTGTTGGGGAATAAGTGGACTGAAATGCTTTTAGACTGCTTCGGGATGGTTATTTAACACAAATCGAAAAAAATTAAGCAAGGAATAGTTCTAGATATTCTGAAATTGCAACATTTTCAGAGTTGACTACATATCACTGCAATTCATTAGAGGAATACTGCTAACGTTACGTTTAACGCGAAGTATTTGCCTAAGTATATTGGTCAATATTACCTCAAATTCATGGAAATATGACAACGTGTGGCTCCACCCCAGATGATGATGTCCTGGAACAACATTGAGTGAGCTAATGAGTAATAAACCATTTTTAGTGATTCACGATCTACATAGTTGGATATTGTATATATTATATCAAGAACTGCCCAGCTTACGCCCTACTTCCTCGATGTGGACCTTAAAATACAGCCGCTCCTCCAAAATTAATCCAAGATACCTTATCTGAGGCACCCACTCTAATTGATTATTGTTAAAGAAGATAGGTGGCAGCTGTGGCAGAGAACAGCATTAATTTGGTTTTATTTTCGTGGGCTGTTAGTCTATTTTGAGTTAACCATTCAAATAATACATGAAATTTTGCGTATCGGCGATAGCAACCTGAAAATTAGAGCTATTGGTGTACAAAACGGCATCATCCGCATACAATACATAGTTCATGCCAAGGTTAGTTATGTCAACACCATAATGATTGAGTTTTTTTAGTAGAAGAGTTTTATCTACAGTATCGAACGCCTTCCTAAGATCAACGAAGAGACATATACCATATGTTTTATCATGGAAGCACTTCAGAAGGTCAGTTACAAGATGAAATATAGCTAGCGTGGTATTAGATTTTGTTCGAAAACCAAACTGCTTACTACTTATTATGTTGTGCGATGAAAGAAAATTTGAGAATCTAGAGTGAATAACGTTTTCTAAAATTTTATTGAAGATAGACAATGTAGATATAGGCCTATAATTAGATACATCACTTGAACTGCCGGACTTAAAGATAGGAATTACACGTACATGCTTTAAAATATTAGGGTAAACACTGTTCTCAAACACAAGTTGAATATGTAACAGAGAGGATTGGCAATGTGACGCATGACTTTTAGTAGTAATAATGGTTGGATTTCGTCTCGATTACAACCCTTATTACCAAACGATTTGAAAATATTAACTATTTCATCGGGACAAGTTTGATCGAAAACGCCGTCAGTATCAACATAATTTGCATTAATGGTAAAATTCCCTTGTTCTGGAGGTAGAGCTTCAACAAGTGTTCTTGCGACAGAAATAAAATGAGCATTAAGTAGATTGTTCATCAGTGAGAACATAACCATTTGCATTGAGAGATATTGACTTAGGTTTAGTTTTTCGATCTAGCATATCATTCAGGACCTGCCGCAACTTGCGAGAAAAATTTCGAGAGCCTATAATTTTATTTTTATAGTAGCATTCTTTGCATGTACGGATTAACTTATTCAACACATTCCTGTATGAACTGTAGGAAACTTTATTATATCACGTTTAAACATCCTAAGCAATCGGAATTTTTTTTCTAATGACATATTTGAGATCTCGCGAAAACCATTCGGGCTTTCTAAATTTTGGCTTGATTTTAACAGTAACGGGAAACACTTGTAATATATTGAGCATATGTGCATATAGAGCTCTTGCATGGCAAGGTCAGGAGAGGAATGTTGGTATATATATATGCAAAGGACGACTGCCTCATTCTGCTGAGGAAGCTATTTTGTTTATCATCATGTGTTACCAATTTTGATGTATTTGCAAAAATTGCACATCTATTCTGTCGATCCTTGTCTTGGATATGGGTTTGGCAGCAAAGGACAAAGGAATGGATAAGCAGCATGAGCAACGGTTGGTATCTTACGTGCATGGGATGTAGCGGGAGGCTGTAAGTTTCTTATTAAACGTTCTCCACAGCAGTATTGGAACCTCGTCAGTGCCGTTATTTTTAATGGTTAGTGTACTAGCATTTCTGTGCTGTTTACCGGGCTGAGCCTATTTATTTACGTAATGGAGAATGAATACGTGGCAGGCCGCCAGTTATCACTAGTCTTACAACGGCACCGGTTTTGACGATGGTTTTAGCGCCGAATATTACGGGACGTTAGGGTTAGACTAGCTATATTATAGTTGGATGAGGTACGTTCGATTTTTGGGAAGTGCAAGTACCCGTGCTACGGTCAGACGCAGCCCGTTTGTGTGTAGGTTAGGAAAATGTAGACGAGGTTCTGGCCAGGACCAGCGAAAAAATCATCTCCTTGTGAGTTCGGTCCAGTTGAAGCAACACTTTTGGCTCCCAAACTTTTCGTGGCCCCAAAGTTAACGTGCGTGAAGTGCTAAATAGTGGGAAAATAAACTCGAGGCAGATCGGATGAGTGTGTCTTCAGCAATTAAAAAATTCTCGCAGCAAACTTACTTTACGACCAGCTCTTGTAATGTTGGGAGGGGGGGGAGGAGTCAAAGTGGGTAACTGACTGGACCCAGAAGTCGGAATCGTAGTTTTGATCATCCAACTCCTACCCCGTGCTCACCTTTATAGTGTTTTGTGTTCATGCTCGACTTCCGTCGTGCACATGATCCTCATTTTCCTTCCCGTTGGTAATGCACTTTCTTGGTTCATGAGTATCTTAATTGCGTAACCTTTGCTGAGAGAACTTTCGTTGCTCATTAGTTTTCTAATTGCATCGCCATTGAGTAGCCTACCTATCTTTGTTCTTTTGTCACCATATGAATAGCTTTCGTTTGCCTGTCATTGTATTTTTCCCGATTTTTGACTATCCGTACTAGTAGTTATTCTGGATGTTCAAAATAACGCACTATAACCTGAAATTGCTGTGCCTTCGGAAGTGCTTTTTTAATCCAATTGGTAAACGTCATGGATTTGGGTGGGGTTTTTGAAAGGGAGGCTTGAGTCTTGCATTGAAATTAGTAAGCTGACAATTGTGTTTTTTTGTGTGTGTGCAGGCGTGGACGTGACGGCCAATCAGGAAGAGATCTCTGACCATGAACGATACCAACTGGAGTTCGACACCAGCACAGGTCGCTGGTACGTTCATGAAATACTATTTTATACATGTTCTCATTTTCTTTATACATAGTTCAGTCACTGTACTAATAACTTTCAAAAATCTGACTCAGCCTTAAGTTTTGCATACCCTTGGAGGTTTGTTCCATTTTCCTGTAGTTCCTCATTGCTACTAGGGTTTCGGGGTCTGATAGTTTGAGGGACCTGGTGTCTACGTCATAAACTTGCTTATATCAGGAGTGGGAGCCTGTAAAAATTGAACCATTTCATTAAGAGGAATTAATGGGACTCGGATATTTTTGTGGGCGAAGGAGTCGGAGTCGGACTTCATCCACCCGACTTTGAACTCGACTTGCTGCAGTGTCAGATTTCCCTAAGATAATTCGAGAATATATTTTTTGTGTGAACATAGCTTTAATTGTAATGGGTTAGCGAAAACGAAACCCTGGCCCTGTGACGTGCATACTACTCTGCTCCAGCTGTACTATACATGGGAGTCGGTTGCTCTGGATGTCAGTTCGATGTACTGTATGTGCAGGACCCTTTAGTGATGCTGATTTACATATTGACTTGGCAGGTACGTGCGCACCATGCAGGACAAGTATTGGACCCTGGAGTCGGGCGGCGGCATCCAAGCCAACACCTCCAAGCCTACCTCCAATGCTCTCTTCGACTTCCAGTGGCAAGCCGACGGGTCGGTGGCGTTCAGGGCAAACAATGGCAAGTTTATCGCCAGCAAGAAGAGCGGCCACCTCTACGCCAACGCTGACACCCCCGACGACGAGAGCGCTCGCTTTTATTTCTACCTTATCAACAGGTGAGATGACTGTCCCCAATTTCTACCTTATCAACAGGTGAGATGACGGTCCCCAATTTCTACCTTATCAACAGGTGAGATGACGGTCCCCAATTTCTACCTTATTAACAGGTGAGCTGACGGCCTCAATTTCTACCTTATCAACAGGTGAGCTGACGGTCCCCAATTTCTAAGACTTTTTGTTGATCGTTTTTGTTCTAGTTTTTTGTGAGCATACAGTGTTTGACTCGAGCAACTTGGTTTACAATTTGAAAGCTAACGAGCCAGTACTTGTATGGATAATTACCCCCGCCAAGGAGGTATTGTTTTTGTCGTATTTGTCTGTTACCTAAATAACTGAAAAAGTTGCGAACGGATCTTTACGAAATTTTCTGAGATTGTTAGGTACCGTATGTTGACAGTAACAGATGATTAACTTTTGGTGGAAATCCGTCCTTCTGTATGTTTGTTTCTTTGTCTGCCTATTTTGTCTCAGTGCTATAACTCAGAAAGTTATTGTCGGATTTTCATGAAATTTACATGAGTTGTTATGTTTGTTACAAAGAGTAAATGGCAAAATTTTTGTGATTGTCTGTTTGTTCGTTCGTTTGTTGAAGTGTTAGATTTTGTGCATGTTAGTACAATGAATCAAAAAGTTCTGACTGGATCTTTATGAAATTTACAGGAGTTGCTAGTATGTTAAGACATACAGTATGTAGATGATTCAATTTTCGACCAGATCGGTTGGTCCGTTTGTGTGTTTGATACATGTTTGTCATAACGTTTGTTAGCAGCAAAACTCAAAAGTAATGGACGAATCTTCAAGAAAATTGCAGAAATTATTAATACTATCAATAGGCACGACTGATTATATTTTGGTATTAACACAGAAAATATGGTTTGAAAGCCAATTTGAATATTTCGTTACCCCGTTGCCTCGCTTGGCGGAGGTATGCGCTCTCAGAAAGCTTTAGTTTACGTAATGAAATCTTCATTGGAAACGCAGTCATTTATATAGTAATAACAGGTTCACGTTTAGGCCTACTTTGCCTTGCTTTATAGTACCTTTACCCTCAAAAAGCCGCATTGGGAAACTTATCAAAACCGTAAATGATGTGGCATGTTTTTAAGTAGGTATATGAAAATATTTGCTTTGTTTAGGATTCAGCCACATGTAACTTGGGA
This sequence comes from Parhyale hawaiensis, assembly GCA_001587735.2. Lineage (NCBI taxonomy): Eukaryota > Metazoa > Arthropoda > Malacostraca > Amphipoda > Hyalidae > Parhyale > Parhyale hawaiensis. Next base: position 23,080,454 of record LQNS02000211.1, read on the forward strand.
TGTAAAATTCCCTAGCCAAGTTATTACCTTTGTATCCGTGCCCCAGGCAAGTGCTGGTGCTGAAGTGCGACCAGGGCTTTGTTGGGTTCCGAGCCGGCAGCCCCAAGCTGGAGTGCAACAAGGCGTCGTACGACACCATCAATGTGGAGCGAGGCGAGCAGGGCCAGGTCTTCTTCAAGAGTAAGTGGAGAATCCGTATAAAATCCCTAGTCTTGAATCTATTGCCTAGCTATTTCTATAAAAATGGTCAGATATGAGTTCATTTGGAAGGAACGTAGGTATGGTAGTTCAAGTAGTAGCTAACAGAAAAGTTTACTAGCGTTTCAGTAGCTTCGCCTCTCACAATGAACCTTACGCCAAACTTATTTATAATATTGGATTGAAAAAAAGCTTTTTTTTTTCTAGCAGATTCATTTTCCACGCTTGCATTGGATATGTTGAGAACATCTGCAATTTGCCTGGAGGTCAAACTGCAGTCTTATTTGATCACAGCTTTTAGTTGGTCAATGTCAGTTTTTTTTGGGCGGCCGGGGCGAGTTGCACCTTTTGCTGAAAAATTCCCTAATCTGTTGCTTTGTTGCCTTTTGTGTAGCAAAAAAACATAGATGCCGACAGTGCTCAGCCTGGTTTTCCATTTCAAGGGCTCAGATGCAATCGAAAATGCTGGAACCCTTCTCCTTAGTCTCCTTGGAAGCTTGTTGCACACTGATGTAATTTTAGTCGCTGTACTGAATACAGTTTCTAAAGATAAAAAATATAGGAGCAGTGGTTAGAAGACCGGATAGTTGATACTGAAAAAAAAAAAAACTACATTTTCGGCCAACTTACTGTATATGTTTCTGAGTTAAGCTAGGCACTTAATTTAGCTACATTTAACCTATCCTCTTCTTAACTAACCTTACATAATTATGTAATAGGTTTCTTCCGTCGACATTTGGAGCTTTGAATTTTGTTTTAGAGATCAATATTGCCCCCATTTCGAATGTTTTGTATCAAGTAGAGGAATGATTTTATGTTTGAGAAGCTGTGTTGTTTGGGCCCTTTCGGAAATTCCGCTTGATGTATTTATTACTTGGGCGTATTGTTCATATCAATTTTCCTCCTTAACCCGTTACGCGCGAGTAACGATATGTGGTTTCTTCCATAATGCTATTCCCCCGAAGGCGTTTTTCAGCCGATGCGGTAAAAGGTTGAAACCTACAGTGAACTTTCCAAGCTACAAAAAAATATATTTGCTGTGCTTTGCACTATTTGCTCATTTTCCGTGTTTTGTTTTATGTACCAATATTGTCACCACTGCTTAAACTATATTTGCATGTTATTCTTTCGTAACATATCACCCTACTTTATTCATTGCTTCAGTGTGTGTTGTATATGTTAGGTACTGCATGACTTTCCAGCAGGTTACTCTTTTACTATAACTTTGTACAATGCTAGTACGTATATGGTTTCAGAGTGTGTAATAGGACGCTTCAGGGATATAATTTTGCTTGCGTTGCAATTTTGCAGGCCAGACCGGCGGTGGCTACTGGCAAGCCAGCAGCGAAGGCCTCACCGCTGACTCCAACGCACCTGAGGGCTTCCATATCGAGTTACGGGAGGCTAACCGCATGGCCATCAAGAACACCAGCGGCCAGTACCTGCAGACTGAGAAGAATGGAGGCTTCAAGCTCGGGGACAGCGACCCCACGCGAGCTACGCTCTGGGAGTTCTAAGTTGGTGTCGGACCCTGGTGCTGCTGGCTGTAAAGTGCAAGCTGGAATCTTGACTTATTGATGTCACCGTCAGCTGTATGACCAGCCCAACTTTAGGGCTCTGTGAATTGGTGTTATGCACCGACTGCGACTCATACCGTAGCTAGTATCGCAACTATAACCGTGTACGACGCACAAGCATTAAGCTGTAGCTAGCTGTAAATCAAAAAATCTTAAATTTTTGTGTAGTAGGTACGTGGGACGATGGAAAGCTTTCTGATACAGCAAGATTGGGGGCGCCATTCTCATGCACATGCGCACTTCCGGGATTATATTTTCAAAGAGAAAGTTACGGATTTCGTCAGAACGTGAATGCTGCTTGGAACATAAAACGGCTATTTTTACTTAATTGCCATGCCGCGGCCAAGTCGAGGAGCCTCAAGGTTCGAGCTTGCACTATGTAAGAGGCAAAGGAATAACGGTAGCAGGCTTACAGCCAGCGCGTCCTTCAAATGGAGTGAGGAATGCTCAGTTTAGATTATTTTTGTAGTTCCTGATATTGTTTTCTGAAGAGCAGAGGACACGAGTGTCGTGCGATCCATGATGATTTTTTTTTATCTTGGTTGGATTAGACTGCTTTCCTGTAAAATTCAAAGTCAGTGATTTGAATATAATTTTAATTGAAAAATAGGCTTAAGTTTCTTGTGACTATTTTTGAAGTTGCGTTCAAAAAATTTTTTTTTTTGCCTCACTGACAAGTTCCATAGGACACTGAATTTCAAGTTACCGTGCGATCTATACCCTGCACAGTTGCTGCTTCGCTGGCTGTAGCTATATTGCGCAGTTTACATTGGAAGCTTGGAAAATACCTTTGTGTAGCTACTCTCACACGGGGAGATCTCGATTGAGCACAGCACAAAATGAGATGTTACGTGTATTTGCACATGCATTATAATTTTTAATGGTAACGGATGGTCAGTAATAAATTGTTCACATCCGTGTTTCGCCCAGAAAAGTTTCATTTCTTACAGCAAGACGATTTTAACTATACTGTAGATGTAGCACACAGACGTGATGTACTCTTGTTTTCAACTCAATTAAGACTGTAAATTTGGCTATAATGTCGGATTACGGATGAGGCGTTCGTTTCTATTATAGCAGACGTAATTTAATTTTTGTGTCGCGTTATATTATCGGCACTCAATTTTTATTTTTTGAGGATGCTAGTGCATATTATACAGTTATTAATTTATCTACAGTGGAGATTATTCTAGCATAAGCCGTCGCAATAATGACTTAAGAGTTCTTCTTATGAGAACTTTGCATCTCTATCTTTCTTCGTTACTTGAACAGACGTGCCCGTCCCCCCGTGTCTTTCTGTCCGTCCTTGTTGCTATTTTCCACCAATTGGCAATTTGCATTTAAGTGACTCGTTATCCTGGTTATTATTTATTCTTTTACCGTGCTGCTGGTACCTACGTGTGTAACATTTGTTTCTTTTTTGTTCAAAAACACTTGCCTTCGGGGGTGAGAGAGCGACAGTTTTATTTCTCTGGAACGTGAGATTTTTCTTCGGATTGTTCCTCCCTTTTGACTTTAGAGACGAGGTTTGGTAGCCAGCTGCTCTTCCCGTTTAGCTGACAAGAAGACTGGATTTTGCAACTAAGCATAAGTTTGTCTTCTCTTTGTCACTCTCTTCTGGGAGTTGATGAATGAGGCATATAACGTCGGAATGGTCTTGTTTTCACAAGACGTTTTATTTAAATATAGGTGTTCTATTCAGTGCCGAGCGCTGTACTTATAACCGAAGGCTCTTTGTATTACTCCTTTTAGTATAGCTGTCTTCTTGTCTTCTACGTGTTCTATTTTTACCGCCTTTTTGTATTATTTGTACCCGCTCTCTTTACTATTAGATATGCTCGCGTCTAGTGGAAATCTCATAAGCGTGTTATGTAGCGTTGAATCCTCTTAGTGTAAGTTTTAGGATCCTTAATACTCGAAGGTCATCTGATGAGCGATAAAGTTCAGATCGTGTTCGCCGTGCGGTGTTTTTCTCTGGCATTTCTAGAATATTAGCAATACCTGACGAGGTGTTCTGACCAAAACTATTGCTCCCTTGACAATAAAGTTTGCATTTTGCATCTTTTTTTTTCTTGAAGCAGCTCAGTGAAGGAGAACTACTTGATCACTTTTCTTAAGCTTTAACTACGAACAATACATTTTACTAAAACAAGCGATCAACAGATTCAAATCAAAACGCGTCTTATTGATGGAACAATAACCCGATTTAGCTGGTCACATTTAGCAGAATTTGCTTTTAAGTGTCTGGAAAGAATGGCAAGCCTGAGTATATCACAAAGCGATGATGATAACTGCGCACCAGCATCAAACTTGGTGAGAAACCCTATACAGTATTGACTATTGCCACATGGCATAATTGATATTAATGTTACGCACTATCATGAATATAATTGTGAATGGGCTGTACAGTTTTTTTACTCTCACAGTAACCATTCCACTGCCAAGTACTTCGCAAATGTAGTCGCAGACTAATTTCTACCGTTAAGTGCAGTGATACTTTTAATCCAATTTGTGGATAAAATTTTTTAATTATATTAAGAGCTGACGAGCGTTGCTTTGCATATACCTTCCCCACTAGATGAAGTACCTGCTTCGTTTTTTTCTCATGTTGGTAAAGGAATTTTGCACCGTTTGCGCTTGGCATGCTGTGCAACCCAGCACGATTTTTCTTTACACGTGTCCAATTGTACCACAAAATAATAGTATGTTTACCGTGACTGTACCCAGGCACTGAATTAAGTTTGCCCACCTTATTGTTCCAAGGACAACAGGCAATGTCTCGATCCATGCGTTTCCTTACTGTAGGGTCAAACTTGCTGAGGGCGATGTTCTCAATTTATTAGCTTTTAAGCACAACGCAAAGGAATTCTCTTTAATTTACTGTAGGAAAAGTTATAATCTTCATTACGTTGCCCACCAGAGGACCTTTGAGAACATCTCAGCCAGCTCACCTATTCAAAATAGTCAAATTTGGATAAGAAAATATGAGCTGCCATGGGGCGAAGTACTTAATATACTTGTCCGGCGAAAAATTCTCCATTAAGTTATGGTAGTGTTCGTAGTAATCTTTATTTTTATACTTACACCTAGGATATTGGTGTGGGACAATTTGACTAATGATATGGATGCCGTTATACACCATTAACATTAATGTTTAATTTGCAGAAGTTTCTACAGCTTATCTTGCTTAATATTCTGTCAGATGTCTGCGTATTTAAACAAGGTTTGGTCTCCATTTTCAGCAATCCTCGCAGTTTGTTTCTGCTAGCTACAACCTGGTCAAGTAAACGTTGGATATTTCCCTGTGTTTATTCTTACTTCATCCAGACGAAACTTCTAGGGTACCTGTTTCCCCATCTGATGTGTGGTCAGCGCAAGCTAATTATAATGTATCTTTAAAAGGTATATTGTAGCGGGCCCTATCCCTGCCACAATATATTTGGGCGTCACGCACCTAAGGTTCCCGAGTGCTTTATCCGCAGGAGATGTTGCTGCTTGCCGCAGTTCCTGCTGACGCGGTTAGTTTTGTCAAGTTAGATTAGGCTCTCTACTTTACTTTTTCTGTCCCGTGAAGTGGGCTGTCGATCAAGAGAGCCGACCTGGTACGCGGGACATCTCTAGTCTCTCTCCTGTGGAAGGACACAACAGGGGCCGACCACTGGAGTGTCTCCTACTATACTTTGCGCCTTGTTTCCCTGCCCGTAGTAGCGCACGTGGCCACCACGCCTACCCAATATTCCGTATTTGAATACTGGACAAGTAGTTTCTCTGTTGAAACGCCTGAGTTGCGGGTACGGAGGTTAAACAAAATACATATATAATAATAAGGTAGTTATCTTTAGAAGTAACAGTAGCCAGCTTCAACTCGAGCGCAATTCAACATACAAATTAGCTGCAAGTAACTAAGGCCCGATTAAGTAAAGATTATTTATTCAATAATTTAAGCCTCCGTTTCCACAACTCGGATGTTCTAACAGAGGAAGAAATTAGGGACTTAAAGCATGACGATAGGAACGGGAACGCATGCACGAAGCTGTTACCACACAGGAACAGTAAGTCGGAAGAGAAGTAGAAGAACAAACGCAAGTACCTAATATCAGTACGAGTGTGAACTTTGAAAGAAGCAAAGTGGGTACGAAAGACAAACGTCTCAAAGGCCTAGCTAATAGCTGAGGTAATCCACACAAATCTCCCGCGGTCAATGCTTCCAATAACATACGATGGGCGAACCTACACTAACCTAACCCTATGGCCGATTCAACAATGAACCCGTAGCAAATTTTCCTAGTAAAATAGGTAAGTTACCTAAATGTCGCAAGCAGTATTGACTAGATGTAGCAAACCTTCTATAGTGTGAAACTCGAAAAAAAACTGACAAAAGAATCAATCTCATTTCATAAGTATGAGCTGCAACCCCAACAAGCTGCACTTACGGTTTTTTCATCAATGTTCAAAATGTCAACAACAAAGGCTAACTAAAATTAAAGGCAAACCCAACTACTGTCACCACGTCGGGCAGCAGCAGAGGATAATGCAAACAATTTACTTGGTAGCAAAAAGCTTACTTTACTGAATGATGTTCACAGAATAATAGGCTTAGATAATAAATCACAGAACAGGAAATTACAGAATGGAATAGAAAGCAGAACAATAATAACTATAAACGTTAGGTAATTAAAAACAAGCTACGGCGGTAGCAAAACGTAAACCTTAGGAGGTACACACATGACACTTGCAACGATTATTATACACATCTGCTGGAATGTCAATATACCGAGCACACACGCGCCATTCGTGTTCATATCTGAAAATTTGGGGGCTATTGACACCCAATGTGTCACCACCCACCCACCTAAATGTGTACAAATCCACTGGCCCAGGTAATCTTACTCTCCGTGTACTACGGGAAATGGCTCCAGTCATCGTGAAGCCACTGCTCGAAATATTAAATCGTTCTCTAAGAACGGGAGAAGTTTCGCACGACTGGAAACTAGCTACCGTGATACAGATACATAAGGAGGAGAGGAAAAGCCCTAGCAACTATCGACCAATCAGTCTTACATCGGTAGTTAGCAAAACCATCGAACGCCTCTTGAAAAAGCGCATCACGGATCACCTGAGGATGCATCAGCTCGCATCCGACACTCGGCATGGGTTTTGAAATGGAAGAAACTGCTAAACGAACCTACTGGACTTTTCCTCATAAGTTACGGATATTAAAGATGAACAAAAAAGTGTAGACCTTATGTATTTAGACTTCCAAAAGGCTTTTGACAAAGTCCCATCCTTAACGGCTAATGAAAAAATTGGAAGCCAACGGCATCCAAGGAGACTATTTACGATGGATCAGGAAGGAGAGACGAGCGCCTGGACTCAGGGGTTCCACGAGATAGCGTGCTTGGCCTGCTTCTGTTCTCAATTTACATCAATGATTTCAACATCCGTAGTAAAATCAGTAAATTTGCAGATGATACTGAAGTATGTCATCTTGCCACAAAAAAAGCAGAGCTCCAACAAGACCTTGACCATCTCATGGAATGGAGCAGCACAACGCGGCAGACGAAGCTTAATGTTGACAAATGCTCAGTAATGCACATAGGGCTGGTAATCCTTCAACCCCATTGAAAATGAAAGGGACGGTATTGGCTGCTGTCACCCCACAAAGAGCTTTCGGGAATCACTATTACAAACAAACTACAACACAGTCAGCAAGTTGACATGAGTGAGAAAATGGCAAGCACAGTACTCGGATTCATCACCAGAAATTTTGAATACAAAGTCCAAGGACATCATCGTTCCCTTGTACAAGGGATTAGTGCGGCCACACTTAGAATTTGCTGTTCAACTCTGGTCGCCACATCTGTGTAAAGGTATCAATTAAATGGAAAGAGTCCATCGCAGAGCAACGAAATTTATACCTCAGCTGCGAAACAAGCCATATGAATGTCGCCTCAAGGAACTGGGACTGATCTCTCTCGAGCAATGACGACTCAGGAGGCAACTAATAGAAACATTCAAGTATTTAAATGGCTTTAACGGGACTCTTTGAAAGAGACCTCAATGATCGCTTGCAAACAACGTCAAAAGTAAAAAACTCGAGCATAAAGCTCGAACAACGACCTTAAGTCAGCAATTCTTTCCGTATTTCATTTGGAATAGACGCCCTTCCGATGTTGTTAGAGCTAAGTCAGTCAATGCATTTAAAAATCGCCTTGACATACATTGAGAGAGACATCCTCCACAGCTAAGAACTCCTCCTCCACGAGTTGCAAACTCTTAACGGCCAAAGCTTCCGAGGCTACCTTAATCCGTCATCTTCTCTCTCCCGCTCCAACTACACAGTTTGACATCTCCAAACTCCGTATATCAGCGGCTCTTAATCACGCTTGCGTGCATTCATGATTGTCTCTTTGGCACAGATTCTTTCCCTTTTCTCCAGTTCTCTATATCCTACTAACACAATGGGCAATAGCTCATAGAGGGCCGGGGTGTAAGTTCCGGTGTCTCTTTGGGAATGGGCCTATTGGTTCATCTACTGCCGCCTATCTAATCTAAACAGAACTTTGGACGCTTGATAAATAGAACTTTGAGCCGCAAGAAGTAACAATTTTACGCAAATCTAATACATAAATACTGCATTACTGGTACTAGCTATTGCTGTAGGTACATCTGGTCGAGCATTAAGTAGCGGTATAGATAAAACCTAGGCCCAGCTTCGTATCCCGACGGTTTCATGACGATATTGTGTAGAGCAAGCGCACAACTTACGCTATAGCAATAGCATAGAACTCAACCCTACCAGTTGGTGACAATCTGGGATTGCTGTCAAAACAATATCTCCTCAGTGCATCGCGGGCACATCATCCCGCTCACGGTATTATCACAGCCTCTACCGGCATTCGCCGAATACGACACACTCTTCAATGAAAGTTTTAAACAGACATTGCTCCCCTTCTTACATATGAGACTTTCCCCCCCCCCCTCCCGAGCACTACCGCATTGACCTGAATTCATTACACACATCTGCTGTTACAACTGTGGCAGCTGCATATCCTCCAGTACAGTTTTGGGCTAACAAGCCTTCCTCTCTGTATGGAGGAGTCTCTTCTCCCCAGACATTTCTGATCTATTCTCTCCTGACTACGCTCTGGCCACAGTTCGGCCTTAGCGGATTATAAGTTCTGAGTGGGACGGATGGATGACCTATCCTGTCAACTCTGCGGACTGGGTGAAGACTGCTTGTCACCTCTTTTCGTGTTCTAGTCACCCAACTGATCTTTTGGTGAGTAGTCTCTTGCTAGACCTGCTTGGGGCTGCGCGTTTCCTCGGTTCTCTTCCTCTCTTTGACTTTCTCCCTTCTCTGCCCAAGCCCTCTTCCCAAGTTTGCACTGGTGGACCCTGACGATGGCAACGAACAAAAACATAAACTAATACCTCTCGTGTGCATACCTACTTCACACACTTGTTCAGTGCAAAGACAACTGAACTACATACTAAGCTCTCCGATACCTTCCAAGTTCAGCATCTGTATCTACAGACGTAACACATACGTAATCGAATCGTCTGAATAGCGTAACCACATCTTAGAAAGATATCTGTATAGTTTGTCACGAAGATATACAACTTAATGGTAGCTAATATAAAACGCTGAGATTCTCACTTGAGCACAAAAACACTGCAGTTAAGAAGTTACTATTCTAAATTATTCATAAGCTGTGGCATTACATAAATACTGAGCACACACAAATAATAACAATAGATAATCGTGGAGAGATCACAGATGTAAATTGAAAAACAAGTACAGAAAGTATTACTGTAATATAAACTTTGCCACAAATCAACTAGGAAATCCACATGCACTAGTTCGTGCTGAAGATAAATAGCAGCTACCTTAGGCCTAAAAGAGTGCATGGCTGCAGTCCAATCACAGATTTTCAGAGCTATTGTGCCAAAGAAAAAGGATTCGAATGACAACTTCCACTCTCTCACAATTTCCCATTCCTGGTTAGGTCATCGCCCTTGCAGTGGAATGTGAACATCATAAACGCTGCTGCTGCAACCTGAGTATTGCATGAGTTAACCTTCCTCAGAAGGGGAGAACAAACCTTAAGGGTGCGAGTAAAAGGAATGAAATAAAGGAATCAAGTAGAGTTCAACACGTTTGTGCCCAGCACATTTTACTACAGAAGGTAGGTAGCTACTATGCTACAGCAAAAGTTTTCAATTTGGGGAAATTGTGATAAAAAACAAAACACGAATTAGAAGAGGTTAGTTAAAAATATAACTTGATTTTGAAATTGAGATCGCGCTTTAGCTATAAAACACAAAATTGCCTGCACTGTTTTCAATGTTTTATGGAGTTTTCAACAAAGAATTCAACACCTCAAGAAAGGTCACATAAAAATTCAACATCAGTGTAACTACCTTGTGCCAGCTTACTCTCTAGGGACCGACCTATCAACGCAATGAAATAGGCTTTCTACAACTAAAATTTATCAACGAACACTAAGAAATAATACCGTATTGCAGCTAAAACTAACGTCGAGTCACACCAGTTGTGTCATACACTTCATGGTTGAGAGAAGAGACAGACTATTCTTACAGTACAGTAGTACGAAAATCAATGATTTAAATTTTCACTGAAAAGTGAATTAGCTGCATCGCCATAATGAAATTAGGATTAACATAATATTATTATTACCACTAGTTATGCTCAAAGATTAACTGTGTTCCAAAGAGAGGAGGAGAGAAGGGAAATGCAGAACTGTGCATTTGAAAGAAACATGGAACCCTTGCACGAGTATGCTCTCACACTTGATCAATGTGCTTGCAAGCAGTAAGTAGGGAAACAAGAGAAAGAACAGAGCAAAACAACATTAGCAAGAGTAGGAAACTGAAATACACTAAGATAGCACGCAAGATATACAAATGTTTCGAAGGCTTAGCTAAAGCTAAGGTGCTTGGGAAACATGGCTCCCATAATACCTACAGGCATCGAATGAAGAGTTCACCATTAGCCTATTGTCAGAAATTTCTTGGAGACATTCCCACATGCGCGTACGTACCTACTTTAAAAATGAATTACAGGACTAACAGCTATGTCAAGTGCAGTAATACCGTACTTCAGTCAGAGTCTAAGACGTAAGGTACTGCACTTCTCATAGCGACCCCCAATTAAGACCTTTGCATTTCTGGGTATCTCTGTCTCCAAATGTATTTGTTCCATAAAGTGCTTTGAAATTCTACAGATTTTCCCATTTCTCTGCAGCATATACCAAGATTTTTGTCACCAAATTGCTTCACACAATTTGAAGTAGCGTGGCCAAACAGCTTGTTGTTGATGTTTTGGTGGTGTAACTGAGACCCCTTGAACATTTCCCGAGGGTGTTTTCTGCTCTGCAGGATGGCAGTGATGGATTGGGGTGGAGGGCGCGGAGATTGGTTAAGTTTTCTGCTTTGGCATGCATGACCAGGAAAAAATAAACAAGCATAGCAGAATATTCAGAGGAATGGAAGGGTTCATGAGTCCATTGTAGAACAAGGAATATAGTTGGCTGCTCTAGGATGTGGAGCGAATTCACAAGGATTCTGGACTGTTTTTATGCATGGTAATAAGAAAACCGGCAGTGTCATCTGTATCTGTATGAGAGCTGTAGAGAATGTAAAAACTGAGAATGACAGAATGTTAAAATTGTTAAAAAGAATGCCAAATAGGTCACACCACAATAATTCATACAACACCATATTTTGACATAAACCAATGAGTAATTGAAAAGACAATTACATGAACAGAGCCTTAACGGCGCTTCTTCTTGTCATGCTTGCGTCTATGATGTGACTGATGTGCTGCATGGGAGCGATGTGGAGTGTGAGGTGATCCATGCTCAGACCCATCATCATCACTTGAATCACCTTCCTGAAATTTCCAAATTATTATTATTATTATTATTAAAACTTCACGCTTGAGCTCCCACGGACAGGTAATACAACCCAAATGTAGCATCATGCAACACCGAGAAGCCCAAAATGCTGCTAAAGGCAATCCAGCAAAAAACCAATAGACTAACAGCTGACTTAAATGACTGCAGGCCAATAGGCTACGACGAAAAGCCAATGCCGGCAACAAATTCCAAACCTTAGACGACCAGGGCACGAAGCACCAACAGAACTGATTAGTTCGACATCTGACAGCCTCCAAAGTTAGAGAGATATTTGTTGCATGGGTGATGAAGTAAACACTGGGACCACTGAAGCTACTACAGGTAATGCTTAGGTTCCATGTTTTACATTATACTCTACTCTGGGCGTGTAGTATTACCCTCGTCAATCAAAACAATCCAACAAAATTGGATTAAAATGGTCCAAATCATCAATTTTGACTATGTATGAGCCACACTGGATTGAGTTTTAGGCTTCGTAAGAGTCCCTGATGAGCACATTGAGACTGAGATAAGCTAGTCTCATTTGCTGCAAGGCTGAAAGTGGTCTGAAACTTCAATCACAAAACTTGATACGTTTCTAAGCTTGAGATGGTAAAAAATTCAACATTGCAAAGCAAATTTGCAGTTTCTTTCTCATCACAAGGGTAGGTAATTAGTTTGAGAACAATGTCTACAACTCAAAGCCAAAACGCAAGAGTAGGTACTACTCATAACTGAAATTTCAAACAACTTAAAGCTAATGAAATTAACTTATGTTGACAACAACATGCCAATTAATGACACTTAAACAGTAAGCCAGTCTTGCTATGAGGGTACTAGTGAAGTTGAGGTTTGATGGGCCTACTTTTGGGTATCAGGAATCAGAGTTAGAACTTGCTTGTCCCAGGAGTCACAATCAGCAAAATAGGCTAAATTTGCTAAGAAGAAGAATATGAATCAGTAGATAAAGAACATATTTGGGCCCAAAGATATAAAACACAAGGTGGGGCTCAGGAGTCGGAGTCAGACTTGGTTTATCTGACTCCACAATCTTAGATTAGATGCTACAACTCAATCTCGATTTTGGCCATGAAAAGCATAATTACAGTAACTGCTTTCATATCAACTTACTACTAATTGCTGTGAAACATGTGTTACAATGGATTAACATTTTTTATCAAGTTTCTTCAAATGTTCTCATTTTCTGCACCATCCTTTATGCTATCTTCAACACCTGTAACTTTTTTGCTGTAACTTTTCCATGGAGGTGGGATAACAATAGGTAAAATGAAACTACAACAACACCTACACAAAAGGCCGGGGTCTGCAATAACCTTCGATGCTTTCCTCATAATACCCAGTCTCTGAGAAGCATAGGCAGCAACATTTAGTAGGTGGGGCTCAAATATCAACTTCCCATCAATTGTAAGTGTTGTAACTCCCAAGACCTGCATACTTAGAACCTCATCAATGACAACACCATCAAGAGTGAGAGGTATAATAGCAGGTAGCACTGTTCTCAATCATGAGATAACAATGGACTGGGGTAAATTTCCAGTTTAGGTCAGTCACCACGTTTTGACCATTTAAGATATTTTTCATGAATATCATTTTTTGTGCAAATGCTTCTTTTTTGAGACATAGCGCAAGTAAGTCCCTATTATTTTTCTATGGGGAAAAATAACTGGCGTTTTTATATGCTTGCTAGTGACCCCTTAGGAACCCAACTAAACCTACAAAGCCAAGCCCAGCCTAAGCAAACCTAAAAACAGTTTAGGTTTCTTGGCGTTGCTTGTTATTTTTTCCATAGGAATACAACGGTCAAATATGAAGCCTTTGCACAAAAAAATGAGAGCTATTCCTGAAAAATGTCTTAACTGTCGCCCACAGTGCATCACCTGAGAAAAATACCTAATTATGTTACTAGTGTTAGTATGTGGCTAATTGTTCACGTATGATATTATAATACATAGTTAGAGAAGTACAAATCATAAGTAATAGACAAAAAATGTTGCTGTACACGTCATGTTTTCAGACTTTGGATAACTTAAACCTTATTTTTTTCTTAAATGGCATCAAATCCATAGACTTTTGCTCTACATGGTTTCAGGGAGATGAATGCCAATTTTTTTTATGGAACTAATGTGGTATTTCATTATGTATTTTCATAGAAAAAAAGTGCTGTAGCTACTGGTCATTTTGTTTTTCTCTACAATGAATAAAAAGTTACAATCATTTATGTATAAAAAACTAAAAAGATTTTTTTTCTTTTTACAGTCTTTGAATAACTAATTTTCTACGGGAAAAACTACAGGAGTCTAACCCTAACTATTTTCTATTTAACACATGTGTACCAAGTTTCATTCAAATCAGTACATGCGTAATGGAAAGCATGTTGCAACGAAATTTTCTCGGTGGCGAGCGAAGACAGAACACCTCTGTTGGTAGCACCAGACCCGCAACAGCGCACAACTCGGGGGGGTCTAAATGGTAGTTTAGATAGTTTCGAGACGTAACCCTCATTGTAAACAGCTTTCAGTGTTTAACCTTTCATTAAATTGCTATTTATTTTTTTAGGCCCCGCCCACCTGGTACCTTAGGAGCCCAGCAACAGCATTCTTCATTTTGGGACGACGAGCGCGCTAATACATCAACATCACCTTAGGCCATGGAACTGAAGAGGCTTTGGGTCTGTTTGATCCTCCAGAGGTGTTCTGTCTGTAGTACCGGCACACCCACGGCGCAGCAGGAAGGCGTTTCATGGCTCCCTTGAATTGCTGGTGCAAACGATCCTGACGTGAACTACCGTCAACCGGGGTAACTCGGGACGATTTTCAAGGTTTTTTGTTAATAACTTCTTACTATGAATGATTTTTTGCTACAAACTGGGTGTAATT
>LQNS02000211.1:23167421-23199960 GCA_001587735.2 Parhyale hawaiensis
TTTTACCAAGCTTTTGACGTTTTTAGCGAATGTTGTTGTCAAGGTGGAAGAATGTCGAAAGCTTGGTAAAAATAAAATTCGTAAGCCAGAAGAAGTATTATTTTATGCAAAATACATGGACCCTGGATGTCCTTTATCTTCATCTATTCCAAATTTCCAATGCATGTGATACCTAATTTTACGATTCGTCTATAGCTATAGGTTTCTTTTTTTCCTGACATACACGCCATGTCCTTGATTTTCCTAGTTTCATTTTGACTTGTAACGTGGGAAATTTGGCCAGTAGGTACATAGGTATTGAATTTAGTGTGTAATTGGTTGCTTGTATCTCTGATGCTCATCTTGCAAACAGAAACTAGTTCTAATCGCGTATAAATCGTTACCGTTGTTGTTATTTGTTATGTTGTTAATTACATTCTTTGTTGCATACAGGAAGTGCTCATCGCCATTGCAGCTTCGTTTTTCATGGGTTTTGGCATCCTCTTCTTGCTATTATGGGTGGGCATATACGTCTAGCAGTCTCATCCGTTCCTGCCAGCTCTCCAACAGCAGGTTAGAGTTTACATTTTCCCTACGCCCGAAGCACTGTATAATCGTGATTGTTTTGCCATGAGCATGACAGTAGCACTACACGACAGTAGCCTACTTGATGTGGTTTGTATCCAATGCACGCAGGTAACTGGGAATTTGAGAAAGGCCTTTAACACAAGTGATACGCCTAACCCTATAAGGATGGAGCACAGCCCCCATTTCGCCATATTGGCTAGGGAGTTGTTTAGTTCTTCGATTGTTACGCCCTTCTCACCCATCACAGGATGCCAGCGATTCGTGCAACTAATCAGTGAGTCAGCCTTGTCGGAAACCTCTTTGTAGCCATTGTTACGTCTTCCTATTAAACCTCCTTGGCCAGGCCTCATCTATGCGAGAATTGCTAACCTAGTGTGACAACGTTGGTCTGCAACAGTGAGAGCCTAAAAGCTAGTACAGGTTGGCTTCAAGATATGCTGTGGATTTTTCCATTAAGAAACATGAATCAGGGGCAGGCCACTTCATTTTGAGTCCTGTCTGAATCATACTTATGCAGCAAAGTATTATCAAATTGAGTGAGGGGTTTCCCGCCATAGCCAAAATGGGCGCGATACAACTGCGATTAAATTTAATAACAAGGAAAAACTAATCAGGCAAGGGCGAATTGAAGTATGTAATATACAATTCTTGTTTTGTATTAGGAAGAACAATGCCACAGATAGAAACCGAAAAGATTGAAGGAAATGCCTACTTCCATATTCAGTAGTAATAATTATGAACCATCCAGAAATGCGCTCTGCTTGGAACTGCGCCTATCATACGCAAAGTGCTCTGAGCCTTAGGTTGCTGGATGTGACCCGACACTAGAGCGTAGAGCCCAACATCGCTCAACCAATCTAAACTTTGGGTTGTGAAATCCCCTCGATATAATTAAATGGTTAAAAATTATAGGCAAGAACTTTTTACATGAGACGCATAACTTTTTACATGAGACGCATACTGTAATTGCAATGTGTCACTGACAGTATTTAAGTCTAATAATGAGCTCTAAAATTCCACAATGAATAGGCTTTCTTCCAACCTTCCCAATTCACGTTGGTTACTGCATCCTTTTTGTGTCCGTTGCCTGAATGGTAACTGCATGCGTGTGTAGTTTGATGTTTCTCATATATTTTCCCTACCAATTGCTAACTTCATAATTATGCAAGATAATATGGGGTAACATGTCTAATACCAGTCCACCATGCTAGTACCCGTCCACTTGGCACTAAAAAACTTCCTGTGTGAAAACTAGCAGTGCTAGAAAGACGTACATAGGCTTAAACTGTAGGCTAAATAGTGCTGCACCATCCCCGAAAATGACGGGCGAAAAAATAAAACAAGAAGAAATGGTGGTGGTTTTCACATTTTTTCTTGTTTTGAGTGGAAAAATGTTGGCGAACTGGGAATATTACTCCTATTCCCAAGGGTCCGGTGTCGCTCTATGTGGCCAACTACCGACCCATCACACTGACGCCCATTTTGTTGAAGGTGTTCGAGAAGTTGATCGTTGGTAAGCTTGGTCGTTTCGTTGAGGTTATGGGGTTGCTGCCTGCTGGTCAGTTTGCGTACAGAATTGGCTTGGGTTGTTGTGACGCTCTCTTGTCGGTGTCACACCATTTCCAGTCTGCACTTTATTGTAGGTCGGAAGCACGCCTTGTCCAGTTGAACTTTAGCACTGCGTTTGACAGGGTTAACCACAGGGTTCCATTTACAAGCTGGAGTTCTTTGGTGTGGGTGGTAGGGTTTTGTCAATCATTCGCGATATTGTTTCTGAGCGGACGCAGAGTGTGTCTGTTGACGGCGTTTTGAGCGCCTCAATCGGGGTGGTGTCTGGCGTCCCTCAGGGTAATGTGCTTGGCCCGCTGTTGTTCGTCCTCTATACTAGTGACATGATCTCTTCACTTGAAAACACGTTGATCAACTATGCCGACGATTCCACTTTCATGGTAGTGATACCTGCTCCTCGCCTGCGTGATTAGATTAGATTAGATAGGCGGCAGTAGACGAACCAAAAGGCCCATTCCCAAAGAGACACCGGGACTTACACCCCGGCCCTCTATGAGCTATTGCTGTAGTTCAGTCTCTGAATAGGGATTTGTCACGTATTAGTTCATGGTGCTCGGCCTGGAGTATGAAGCTGAATGCTAGTAAGACCAAGTCGATGATTATCGGTCGGCCTCGGACACTTGTACCGCGGCATCCCCAACTGAGATTGATGACACTTTGCTTCAGGAGTCTAGCTCCTTGGAGATTCTTGGTGTTGTCTTCGATGAGAAGCTTACTTTTGAGCCGCATATTAGAAGGTTGGTGTCACGCGCTTCCACTAAGATTGAGCTTATGCGTAGGGTGAATTCCGTATTTGGTGATAGTCAGGTTGCCCGTAGATGTTTTTATGCGTTTTTGCTGCCTGTGTTGGAGTATTGCTCACCGGTATGGGCTTCAGCTGCTGACACTCACTTGCGTCTGTTAGACCGACTTGTTAGTTCAGCCAGCAGGCTGTGCGCTGATAATGATCTAGTGCACCTGTCCCACAGGAGAAGAGCCGCAGAGCTATGTATGCTTTATAAAGTTCACAATAATGAGAGGCATTGATTGTATTCTTCTCTCCCTGCCCTCAAGGTTTTTGGGAGAGCGACTCGTGCTGCGTGCGGAGCGCACTGTTTCACTTTGGAGGCTGTCAGATGTCGAACTAATCTAATTCTGTCGGTGCTTCGTGCCCTGGTCGGCTGAGATTTGGAATTTGTTGCCGGTATCGGCTTTTGGTCGTAATGGCCTGCAGGCGTTGAAGTCAGCTGTTGATGGTTTTTTGTCGGATTTCTTTTAGCAGCGTTTTGGGCTTCCCGGTGTTGCAAGATGCTTCATTTGGGTTGTATGACCTGTCCATGGGAGCTCAAGCGTGAAGTTTTAATAATAATGTGAAAACCACCACCATTTTTTCTCGTGTTATTTTTTTCGCCAGTCATTTTCAGGGATGGTGCGGCACTACTTAGCCTACAGTTTAAACCCATGTACGGCTTTCTAGTACTGCTAGTTTTCACACAGGAAGTTTTTTAGTGGCAAGTGGACGGCTACTAGCATGGCGGACGGGTGATGTGCATGCTACCCTACCGCTTATTGTCAGTTTATAAACAACATTGCACCCTTCAATTTGAAACGTTCATTTCTCGTGTAGCCTGTGTACTGTTTTTGGCTTGAAACTGTTTTCTTGAAGTTTGTACATGCGTACGATATAGTGACCCACAAGATTCGTTTTCTATTAGATGAGCAGTATTTATGGTAAAAAAAAATACCTACTACTGTGAATGTATCGCTGCTGGCTGCTTGTGTGTCTGCCAGAAACAAGCCGTTTCAGTAGCATTAGCTGACAGGGAATTGCTAAAATGTATAACTTGGTTAATAACTTAATCATCATGAAATACGCGCTTCCTATGCTTTATTATTTCTGATTAATGACAATAGAGTGCAATAGTGTCATTGTTAGGTATCGCAGGAAATGTTTGCAATTCACGTAATGTTTTGTAACTACCCTTTTTGGATAGCAATTACTTTTTCTGTTTCATTTACAGGCAACTGCAAACATTCCGGGCACTGGCTACTTCACCCGCCTGCAATATGAATAAAGAAATTTATTTCTGTTCATCTTTTTTGTCTCCGTTCTGAGTATGAGTTTTCGCTAGCCTGGGAAGTGGTGCCCCGTGTTGGTCTGGGGCGAGTTGCGGCTGTCATGCAGTTGGGTTAAGTTGTAGGTAGATGCTGTTTGAAGTTTCACTTCTGCTGCTCTTTGATTGATAGATGGAAGAATTTTTCATGTACGTATAACATTTTCGTAGAAGTTATTTTAAGCTGGAATTTTGGCAAATTAGTGTCAATCCGTTATAGCTACTATAGTTTTCAGTGGCCGTGTTACACTGTTTTTCGCTAATAACTGCCTCCGCCAAGGAGGTTATGTTTTCGTCGTGTTTGTCTGCCAACAAGATAACTCAAAAAGTTATGAACCGATTTGGACGAAATTCACAGGGATTCTTAGGCATGTTAGGAGCAACAGATGATTAACTTTTGGTGAAGATCCTTCCATGCGTTTGTTTGTCTGCCTCATTTTTCTCAATGCCATAACTCAAAAAGATATGGACGGATTTGTATGAAATTCACATGAGTTGTTAGGTATATAACGAAGAGTAAATGACCAATTCTTTTAATGATTCATTTGTTTGTGTATTTTTCCCCTTAGGAAAACAATGGGAACTTCAAAGTCAAATATCTCAAAAACTATGTCCGACCGCCACAAACGGACTTCAGACTCTTAATCTACACCCCAAAAGACATAGAATAAAACAGAAAAAAAGTCGATTTTTTTAATGCCACTTTGCCAATAAATACCCATAGACTATATGATTAAATTTTGGTGCAGATTGGTACGTTCGTTTGTATGTTTGACTCATGTTTGTCATAACGTTTGTTAGCAGCATAACTCAAAAAGTTACGAACAGATCTTCAAGAAAATTGCGTAAACTGTTATTACTATCAAAAGGCACAAGAGAGTAGATTTTGGAGTTGATACAATGAAAATCATGGTTTCAGAGCCAATTTGAAATTTTACTACCGTTGCCTCACTTGGCAGAGGTAGGTATGCGCCCCCTCAGGGGGCATACAATGGGCCATAGGGTTAGGTTAGTTAGGTTCGCCCATCCTATGTTATGGGGACTAGCGCCCCCAGGGGGTTTGTGTAGGTTACCTTAGCCATTAGCTAGGCCTTCGGGACGGCTGTCTTTCGTGCCCACTTTGCTTCCTTCCCATCTTTTACTCCTACTGATCTTTCNNTGGGTTCCACGTATCTATCGTCACACTATGTGTCCCTTGCTTCTTTCTCTGTTAGATCGCCGTTGCTGTGGAGACGGAGACTTAAACTACTCAATATAATAATAAGGTAGGTATGCGCTCTCAGAATGCCCTAGTTCTTAAATTAATTGTCGGATCTCCGTGGTATTTCAACACAAAGCCTTTTTACACCTCTACTTAATTTTTGGCCCACATAGCATATTCCTCTATGTGTTTACAGAGGAGTTTCACTCGTGTACGTTAAGCTGAAGCCAGGAAGTCGCTTTTCCACTTTCGGATGACTCCCAACTTGTGCTGCCATCAGAGCCCTAAATGAAATGGAGAAACAATGTAGAATAGCTGCGTATTACCGTACTTAAATTTTGTGACATCACAAGCCTCATTACCCATGGTGCACCGCAGCTTGGCCCCGCCCTGGAGGTTAACTTTTTGTAGTCTCAACCTTGAGTCTATGCAATACGGTAGGTGAGCTCGACCCATCAAAAGTCATGCATCAGTTGGGTGTAGCCTATTCGGAGTCGATAGAAAATGACCTCCCACTGCCGAATCGAACAAAGTGATTACCGAAATGGGCCGGGAGGATGTATTATGTGTCTCGGCTTATTTACTAGGCACGTTGCGCCACTCAGTAGACCAACGCTGCCACGATATAGTCTTCAGGTGCGCACGGTTGTCAGGTCGGGGTAACCGTTAAAAGTTGATCGCTTATACAGTAGCTGGGAAGAATAGAGACTACCTAACTTGGCAGAATTAACATCAGCACGAGCTGCGGCCAGCTTTAACATCTGCAGAAAAAGCACTCTAGTCCGCTCCTGGGTGTGTGATGTCCATTTATATACTGAGAGGGAAAGGGCCCTTTCGAATATACTCTTGAGAGTGTGACTCCACTGGAGATTATGTGATTTTCATTAGTCGGTGTATGTTCACAAGTCGATCTCCCGCCCATGTCCGATGCCCCAGCAAGGGAAAAAAAATAGCAGTGTCAAGTTTCCGTTTATTTTGCCTTATTTCAAAGCTATAATGTACATATACAATTAATCAACAAGGAAATAGAGAGCTTTTATAGTGGACATACAATACAGGCGCAGTGTACATTGAACTCTTTTCAAATGATACATAGGTACGGATGTCTGTGACGTAAAAGCCATGCTCAAGTAAGATGCTTTCTTGTGATAAAGCAGCAAGTTTTCTGAAGAAAAAAAAAATTCACAGCGAGTCTGAACACAGTATACAGCTCTGGTACAATGTGAAACTCGCACGACTGGTTAACCTATGAACTGCGGCATGCATATCTTTAGTACAGTTTACGGAGCGGATATTTCCGTGATTCGCAGGTAATGGCTTAAATACAGCAGAAACTGTGGAAGACCTTTCCTCAAGCTTGTCAATGGTCACAATGAATGTAGCTACTAATCAAACAATTAGAACAAAAAATTTTGGCAACTGCTTCTATGCTGATATTGATCAGGGTAATGAAATCCCAACGCTTCGGAGACAGATCAGCACCTGTTTAGTGTTGTTAGCCGTACCGTCGCTTACACATTTGGAGTAGTAGCTACCAACAAAACTATACAGGCCGCAAAAATCAGGATATAAACTTAATTCCACTTCCGTGGCCAATGATATGCAGCAAAAATTTTAGTCTTTTGCGTGTTTAAACTAAACTGATGCCGAGAACTAAAGGCTTTCGAAGCAAAACTATTCAAGACAAACCTTACAGTGAACTTACTTGCGACAATGTTTACACTCACCGCGCAAAATGGGAGATACACAACAGTCGACAAATGAGAGCATGCAATTAAAAAAAAAAAGAAATTACAATTATTATCATTACATTTAGTTGCTGAAGCACTTTGTCCTAATAAGTCAACCGGAAATATAGAGTTTGTTTACCTCACAGTGATATCACATTAGTTCAGAAGCGGAGACTGCACATGGTACGATGATCTTACTGTGGCTGTGCTAGAAGCAAGTCCGGGTTCTTTGATTTTTGTTTCATCTTTGCTAATGAACGCCTTGAGAAAACCACTTTTTTTTCCTAAGGTTATTTCGATTATCGTCCGGACTCCTATTAATTATAAGGTAAGTATAGAACAGAGTCTCTACAATCAAGCGCGCATTCTACAACATCCACACACACCTGCTTATCATAAACCTATTCCTCAGAAAAATTGCATTGTCATGCTAGTCAAAAGCAACTGAAGGCTGGGAGGCAATCCTAACTTGACCCCAACGCAACCAACGAGTACAACCAAGATAGTGCGGGAAAGTTAGCTCAAGACAATCTTAATGAGCAGCAACATTGATGCAATGCATGTTTTCTCATAACGTAGATCTACAACTAAGTAACTGTACAAAAAACACTGATTTTTTTTGTGTGTTTTGATTGTATGCTAAGCTAATTACACTAATATCACTAACCTTGGCAAACTTCTTCTTCTCTAATAATAGATAAGGCATTTTAGTTCAGCTTATAATGAAGACAATCCTTTGGTGAATTTTATGTTTAGAGACTAGGCCAATTATTGCAGCTAATTTTTAATTTGGTTTGCTCATTGCCAAGCGAAAGCAGCCATTCCAGTCCAAGATTATACACCACCATTTGAGACCATTAGCATAGCCCACTTATGACAATAAATAGCTTCTGTTCAACGATCACTACTTGTAGTGGCTAATACAGGCGCAATGATTTGCACAGCTGACCTTATAAACCTGCAAAATGCATTTATCGATTGTATACCGAACTCACGCCATTCTGCTTAAATATATATATAACACTCTTTGTTTACTCTGACGTAACATTCAAAGTATGTTGCAATCACTGACATACCGTAGATACGCAGGAGGTGCCTGGATAAATGACGCTTTTTATGCCTATTAGATAGAGTTCTCAAGTGCCGTAGATAAATGCAACTATCTCCGTAGTAAAATAATGGGAGAACATTCGGAGATTCTCAACCCTTAGGGTTTGTTATAGTAGAATGTGCCTTCAGGCAAAAAAATCCAAGAAGTAACTTAACCCGAAGTAGAAAAAAAATCATTGACACGAAACAAGAAAAATAAAAACGTCAAGCAAAGAAAATTATTACCTCAATGAAGTAAATATGTTGTACTGTCACTTTACGAACTTGATTAGCTATGTAACAAAAAACAAAACGACGGCTACGTTGCCGAGCTAACACAGGCTAACCTCGGTAAGGTAGCTCTAGGATACATAAACTTCTGTACAGTGGACTATCCACACTGAATTCTCCTGTTCCACAATACGACGACACTTGAAATTTGTTATGTCGCTGTTTTGTAATTCCGACTAAAGTGCAAAATATACGACAAAATAAGCATGTTTAGCTGCGCGCATGAATAAGGCCAACTCAAAGTTCTGGGACTTTGATACAATCGATCGTCTCTGTTACCGAGCTCAATGTACTCGTATTTTGCTCAGCTGGTCATTGAGAATGGTAAAAAGCAGTAAAATCGAGGATAATAGTAACTCCAAATTATAATGAGCCACATAATAACAGCAAATCAAATACGGTATACAGTAAAACCCCTCTAATTTGCACAGCACGGGGGGAAGGGGGTGACGGATTATCGAGGATTTCGGATTACCGAGGTACTCACAAATCCGAAAAAAACCTTTATTCCGCACTAATACGGATTATAGAGAGATTGTTCGTACCTTCTGTGCAGCACCTCGCGCAGATTTTGCGCTCATTAGTTACCTCTTTTATCCGAAAAATTAGAAGCGTCTTGCACGGATTACAGAGGTATATGTGGGATCTCCGTACTTTACCCCATTAATCCGAAAAATGCTCACTTGTTCAGATAGCATTTCGAACTATAATGAGATGTTCGGATTATTGAGGTGCGGATTAGAGGGGTTTTACTGTATCTTAAAAAATGGCTCTCAGCTGACACAGTAACAAAATTCACTGGTCCAACTTATAAAATTTTATAAGCTAAAACAAAAAATATAAGTAGCATTTGTGATTCAAGCGTAAGAGATTTGTATTATTTCACAATAATCATTTCAAAATCACTATTGTAAACCTAGCTTCACTTACAAATACTAAAAAAAGACATTTCGACAGCGAGGATCAGATGTTCATGTTTGCAAATGAAGTAAAAAGAGTCCGCATCGCCAGTAATGATCAAATTAGAAAGGTAGCTAATTAAGAAAGCGGAAAAATTCCACAGGTGGTAAAAGATAAACAAAATCACAAACGCCAAAGCATCACTGACAAAAACCTTAATACTAGTAGGAGATTCGTTATTTGGTAGTCTTTACACAGGAAGGATATTCCTCACACGTGTCACTCACATAATCCACGTCTCTTTCTACGGTGCAGCACGATTCCTTCAGCGATCCATTAGGGACTAAAAATAAAAAAACATTACCTTTTAAAGCGCATCACCCACACTTCAGCATAAAAGTTTTGCACTAGAACTTCATGACGGTCGCTGAGCATCGCCATTGAACATGGAATGCAGAAAATGAGGCAAAACTATGGTATGAAGCATTATCATTACAATAATTATTTTTACACTGAATAGTTTAAGCCTCGGTTTCTACAAGATAGAAGATCTAACAGAAAAAGATAGAAGAGACATTCATAGTATGTCGATAGAAACGAGGAACCTATAGAGGGTAGCCACTCAGAACCGAGGCGCATAAAAACAGCAAGATGGGAAAGAAGTGAAAGAACAGACTGAAGCAACATCAGTGTGGATGAAGGAAACACGTCCCGAAGACCTAGCTAAAGTTTAGGGAATCTGACGTAATTATAGGGTCCCCTTGCGGTCGCTGCTACCTATCCCAAAAGATGGACAAACCTAACCCTATGGCGTACGGGATTTCAAGCAACAGAAACATCGATAGTATTCAAACCAATAAAGATGAAAGGGCACTACTTTATAGGAAAATCTATCTTTCCCAGTTCTAAATGGAAATAGAGGCATTTCTCTGTGAATTACGATGAGCAAGTAACAAGTGTAGGTACCGGTTAGACCGGCGAGTTAGGACATGTGAAAGCGACCAGCACTGAACAGCTGGTTCCATACACATATATATGCAGTCAGAAACCCGTCGAAATCGTACAATGGGGGTGAATGCGGCAGAAGTTCTCAACACAAAGTTTCAAAGACTGGACCATGGCTGGTCCGCATCGATAGCATCAACTTTATCGGCGGCCTGTTGCCGAGGGCACACGAACTACACTATGCAATCGTGCGGTCACCTTATGATCGGAAGTTTGGCCCACACGGTAATCAACAAGAGTACATTCCAAAGGTATCTTGGACAGCGATTTTCACAGTGTAATCGGCAAGACGTGCGAGCAGAACGTCCGCTCAAACTTGAGCGCACGACTGTACAGTGTGGCGCCGGCTTAACAGGACAGTAGCTCAGTCAGTAGCCAACAGTGAAAGCAATCATAAACGCTTAACTAATGGCAGTGGCATAGGAATAGCGAGTTTATTTCTTTATTTTTTTAACAAAAAATCATCAACTAGACGCTAATAACAAAAATTGAATACGTAGCCACAAGAAGACAAAAAGCTGACATGAATTATAAATATGTCTCGAGTGCAAAGCAGCACTCACAAAACGCCTAAAACTACAATATAGAACAATATACCCTGGGACAAGTCTTTTGTGAGAGTAAGAGAAAATAGCCAAGGAAAACTTCAATTGTAACGTTCTACGCATGAGTTTTGCGTCTAGTTCAAGAGACGGATTACGTCGGGGCCTTTCAGTGTACATGAAAACTATCTTTACGGTCGAAATCTTTCCAGTAGCTAGCAATTACTTTGTATTCTCACTCACCGCAACACAGCTAATTAGAACAGTACGTACTCACTTGGTGTAGGATAGAGTACAGTGACTAAACGAGCGTACAATTGTAAAAATAGAGTTTATAAGTACAAAACTAGCATAACTGACAGTCCAATTACTGAAAATTTCAATCATTATAACGTGTGTCCGTTAACCTTTCTTGGCTAAATCCGCTCTGTACTTATGGTATTGACTTGAGTATTAACACACAGCTTATTAAAATTAACCTTAAAATTGTGCACAAGTGTCGTGAAGCCTTGCAGTGCAGCAGCAGCAACGCTGAGTGATTAGTGCACATTATTTAAAAGGCAACATGCAGCGCTAGTACGAGCAACACATAAAACAGCGCCAACAACTGGGGTTTTAACTACTGTGTTTGTTTTTAATTTGGCTAGTTAATAATAAACAACTACTTCATCACCATGGTGTTGTCACGAGCAGAATGTGTCGGGGCCACACTCTGATTCGCACGCTCAAGTTGTGAGTAAACGTACTGCTGTTCTCACCCGTCTCGATTACACAGCGAGTGAGTATCCAAGATACCACTGAAGTGTACTCGAGTCCAACGACGTGCAAGCTTAACGTCTGCTCATAAATCGAGCGCGCGACGGTGTCGTGTGGCCCCGGCACAACTGTGTACAACGGACTCCGCGATGTATATCCAATCAATGGTGCAGCACCTCCATGTGACTCTCCTTCAGGAAAGATTTAACTGGCAGCCGCCGATCCTACAGACAAGACGTACAAGTGGTCGATGACTACGTGACAAAACATGACCAACATCGGCATGTTAGACAAGAAATATGAAATTCACTTGCCTTTATAAAACCGCAATGCATTTTTGCCGAATGACACCATTTCTCGTATGGACACTTGTTCTGACGTTGTGCAACTTAAATATCGTCAATTCACACGTGATGTGGCTACAACTGATCTGATGCGCGTGCCTCATATAAAATGTGACCAGTAGCTGATGCACGACATCAAATTATATCAGCACTAAGAGAAACTTTGGCACTTTCGAACAGGAACCTTAACTACTCTATTCAACTGCCAAGCGACATTTTTCATTTTCTGGGAAGTTTTAGGCCAGTCATCGACAGGAAATACCAGCTCATCAGTACGGAAGACTACGCGCAGTATCATTCATTATTGGAGCAGTTCAAGAAGAGAATAATTGCACAAGATTATAAAAATGTTTGTATATATGGTTTTTACAAAAAAGTGTTCAATAGAAAACTGAACAACTTCACGTGTTAGCTACTTGGAAGTTGGGAGTGCAAAAATAATAACAATAATTATTCGCCCAGGCAAACTTGTGCATTTAGCCTACTTGGAGAATTAAGTAGTGTCCTAGATGCATCCTTGGTTCCTTCAGGTCAGAGGAAAGTGGTGATCGTGGCCGAACCAAAAGACTGGGCCCTGCCATCACTGGACCGCATCATTAACAAGGCGCTGCATGAGATAGATTGGGTCACTAGTTACCTGCAGGCTAACAAGGCGTGTGCTGCTCATCGCTGGTGAGAAGACTGGCGCAATCATCGTATGCTGCGGCAGCTTCAGCACCATACTCTTTCCCCTCTTTCTGCACGCTTGTGTAACACGGCTGCAAAACAACAAAATAGCATAAGACATAGAGTGACACAACACTAGGCCCCTAAAAGTTGGATGACATGTACTCATAGTGTTCCAAGTACCGTACTGATTTTTTGGTAGCAAAATGTAGGGAAATTTTAATGAAAGTTTAGCATATTCAGGCAAGTGACTTTATAATTAGCTGAATTAATAACAACTCCCTGTTTAACCACCACAGCAGCGAGTACAAGGTGCTAAGTAGGCAGTGATAAGCAGTTTGACCTTGGAATTTCTGTAGGAAGATGAAAATTTAAAGGCGTGTTCACTAGGTTAGAGCTCCCCTCCTTAAATTTGGTCGGTACGCTACTTCTGGCATAAAGACTAGTCGCAAAGCAAGGAGGAAGAAATCTGTCTAACCAGACAAGCTAGCCTCACAGCAGGAGCTGCAGTCACATGCAACGACCATCACCTCCTACAGTAAGGTACAAGATCGTCCCCAGAACTTCAGGCCAATTGACATGGAAAGTATATGCCAAAAAAAGCCATCAGGGTTAGAGATAGCTGACTAGTTCTCCCTATACACACCCTCCTCACAGAAGGGTTACAGCCATACTGGAACTCGGATCGCGTAGGCCTAAAGTAGATAGAATCAGCCACTATCAAGGTAACATAGCATCTAGTTCGCGTAACGCACCACCGTGTAAAACTGTAACTGACCTACGGAGAGTGCTAGCGTTTTATCTGCTTGGGCACATTAAGTTACAGATTTTTCAACACAACCTCAGTTGTGGCATAAAAGCTCATCAATTACTATAACAAAAATTTCCAGCTACTTCCGAAACGACAACGAGCAAGAACATTTGGCTTAATATACGAAGTCCGTAGATTAAGTTACAAGCATGTTTATTATTAGCTATAATAGTGAGGTGGAGGCAGTCTGGAAGTTCAGCAATAGTAGACAGCATCACAACAGGAACTACGACTTAAGAGTAATACTCGAATAAGGAACTCACCGTTTCACAGAGGGTCATTTGACAGCAGTCCTCAATATTGATGACAACGCCATCGTTGGACTGCACACCCGGACACGCATGTGCGCTGCGAAGCTTGCTGTCTTTTGTAAATGATTTGGAAATTAAATGCTTGATATTCCCATTTCTGGGGCCAAACGTTTTCCTCTTCCTCTTAGCTACTGGAGCTGCTACCTCAGCGCTTGTCCTGAAGTCCTCCGAAAAGTCTACTATGACATCAGTGGTCGATCGGTCACCAACACCGTCTTGCTGGATACACCGGTCCTTGGCTGATGCTGCCCTCGCTGTGGACGGTGCCGTGTTCGGTCTGACGCAGGTGTAGCTGCCACGCGTTGAGCTCGTGTTGGCACCGTAAGAGGAACTGGATGTCCGGCGCGAGGGCAGCTGGCGTGCGGCGAGGAAGACGGTGAGCACAAGAAGGGTCAGACACACCGCCAGTAGGCTGTACACCACAACCACCAGTTGCTCGTGGGTCAAATTTGGGAACCTGGCCCCAAAAGAAAAAGTCAGTGCAGGTAATATTTCGAGAAATATTCTGCAGAAAGCACGAGCTTACTCGCATACACAGTTTCAAGTATTTTGGCATAATTTGTAGCTTAATTAATGATACCTGCTAAAAATAGTTTTAAGACAAAATATTGACAATACATATAAGTATATCATACTGTGAATGATGCCCTTCATCATTGCAAATTAGCATCATTCTAATACATCTCAATACCCAATAACAAGTTAAACGCCAACTAAGTCATAAAAGTACTCACATCCAAGCTGGAGACGGTGGCGGCACGACTGGGTTTGCTTTCCGGGTCTCGCTAGACTGCCAGCGAGCATTTCTCTGAACAATATTGGACAGCACTTGGGGCGATTGGCGGGCAATTGCCCTACTCTTGGGGCTACCTGACACCAAAGGAGCCGACTCGAGGTCTTTCGGCATAACTGTTAGCACACTGTCAGCTTGGTACTGCACTTTGTCATTAGGCAGTGTTATCATTTTTGACTGCGGGGAAATGTCGCGCCCTTCAACCTGCTCACCACGAGGAAAGCCATACACACGTGACGAGTCTTTCCCAGAAGTCTGAGGAGTTTCGATTGCTCCGAGAAGCACAGATGGAGTGGACACACTAGGATTGGACTCTGCACTAGATGGAGTTGACTGGACGCCAAATGATATAGCTTTGGAAGTAACATCAAGAGCATTGAGTAATTTTCCAGTTGTTCCTGAGAGACAAGGCACTTCATGGGTCTCTACAGCCACAATCCCATAGGCTCCACGGGCTATGTGTTGATCGTGTCTCCAGGATGGAGTTCTCATCAGCTCCACAAGATCTGTTGGGTCTGATTTACTTAATCTCATAAGACTGTGTCGAGCCCAGTCGCTGTAGTAAATGTATCGTTCATCAGAGCTCACAGAGTATGGAAAACAGTTGGGAATATTGTCAGCGATTACAGTTTTCGAATTCCTGCCCATTGGTCTTTGATCGCGAGTTTCCCAAATGGCATTAGCGTCATCACTGTCATTGCTCGAATCTGAGTGATGTGAATAAGCAATGAAGCGGCAAGAGGAGCTGGTGGCATTCGTCGTGTTGGTTACTGCTATGATCAAACTCTTGCTGTGCACATCATAGTGCACGCCCTGCAATGGAGAAGAGACATACATATATTTCCAGTTCAAGTGTCATAAAAATAAGCAATGCTATAAAAGTGTAGTGCGTCTTTGAAGACTATAAAATTGACAGCAAAAGACAGACTCAGCGAGGTCCTGGTCAGCTTCTCTCCAGGGCCCAGCCCGGCCATACCATTTCTGGCGACTCTGGCGTTTCTCCTGGCAAAGTTTCAGTTCTGACCGGTCTATAATAAATGCTGATGGAAGCCCAGTTATGTCTCTGACCTTGGCTAAATTTCAGCCCCAGTCGATCCACAGTGACGATAAGTGAACTCGTCTCGAAAGGTGAGACCCTACAGATGCTGCAGGCTGCAACATTCAGGACAATTTCTCCTAGAACAACGCTATCCATAATTAGAAAGCGAAATATTATTTCTTGGCGAACTGCGTGCAGTTGCATTACTTTAGAACTGACTACTTCGAGTATATAAAAGACAAACAGGCAAGAAGTTCATCACAGGATTCATTACCTGATAGAAAGCAGACGGCTCTTCAACTGGTAAGATGTATGGGGAACTGTCTGGTGAGTGAGGAAGCGGCAAGGCAGAAACTGCGCTGGATTTGTTGCTGCTCTCGCTCCAATACAACACTCTGTCAAGGAGAAGATTATCAATCTCTCGGTATTAACAGCATTAAAACTGTCTTAGGTTTTTTTTATGTGTCCAGCACATACCAAAGAGCCAACTTAAAATAACATTCCACTGCAAAGCAGTTACCATACTAGTGAAGAAAACGACACGTATGCCAGCAAAATAGCTGCACAATGATGTTCTCATACTGAGTACATTAATCTATGTAGCTATATCACTAGAGGAAGCGTACAATTAGCTATGCCGTTATTATTCTACTCCTGCTTTGAAAAAATGAAATACTGAAAAAATATCTATAGGTACAAGTAAAAACTATGAAATATATCGTGGTCAATTAATTAATAAAACAGTAGCTATAGTACTACTCTCCTCTACAGCTATTGCTCCAGTTACCAGGGTTTTGCAGTTTTGAGGTCAGTGGACTAAGTCAAACTCGTAGGCCAGGAGAGGTCTGACTCCTACGGTACCTAGGTACTCTAATGCACCCAAAGCCTCTAAGTCATTGACAGAATAGACTTAACTAATAATTTTCTTCCGACTCAGACTCCTAGGAAAAGCAGTCGTCTCTGTCAGGTGTGGCGACGACAAGTCGTACCTGGAAACTCGTTTGTACGAGTGAGAGTAAGTAAAATTGACTCATTTTGTTAAGAAAAAGAGTTGGAGTTTGTAGCAGTCACACATTCTTGAGGTCTGAGCCTCCAAAACTGAAACTGACTATACCGACCCAGGGAATCGGTATGGAGCACTGGTCAGAAACCTGCTTGTTGTAGAAACCGCGTCAGACGAAATTGGTAAACATTGTTCAGCTCCTCCTGCCTCGTTTTGGGTGAAGTTACAGATTTAACGCCGTCATTTTTTATGGTAAGCTAACTCAAAATTTTTTACTATTATTCACATCTCAGATACCGTAACCCATCTGACTGCCTGAAAAAAATATATATATACAGTATATATATATATATTATAACTCAGCTCCTGCCCCCCTTTTAGGGTGGACAGCAGCTGCCAGCTAGCTGAACAAAATTCATTGCCGGCATTTTTGATGGCCAGCTAATCCTAGTTTTTTGGCATGGGTTACATTTACCTCAAAGCACCAGACTCTCTGCAAAAAATTATGAGCATTGCTCAACTCCTATCAATTTGTTGGTGGAGACAAATGTATATAGCTATATACTTAAATCTTCAATGAAAACATTATCACCTCTCTCACTTCATTCGCGGATGATAACTATTCCATGATGTCAAAGAGTTGGCAGCTGTATGGAGTGAGGATAACAGCTGGTAGGTACCTCCCCAAAATCGCACCTTACACCAAAATCCTACTCCCAGATACGCCCATACAACACACACCTGTTACATTTGTCCATTGTGACAGCACCAACGGGTCCCACACTGGCCTCCTGCAGCCGTGAGGGTAGGGGCGACCAGCGCTTAGCTAGATCCTTAGCCAGCAAGGAGCGGGACAGTCCAGGTGAAGGTTCTAATGAAGAGAGGTAAAGGGCGTGCTCCTCTGCGCTGTACTGGATGTGGCTGTGTTGACTCTCGGACCCTGTAGACAAATGGCGTCTTACTCTTTTCAATATATGTATAGACTAAATTGTGTAGATCAGTGTTTCACAATTTTAACATACTGATCAGTGCTGTAACAAAATTTTATTCTCGCATTGTTTTAAAGAAACTGACGGGTGAAAGTCTATTAACTTTTCGTAAGGTGGAAAAGTCAAGGAGTGATCTAAGAAAAGGAAGAATGGCCACTTGGTCCAACATGACTAATATCACGGGGCAGTGGGAATAGCCAAATGGGGAGAGAAAGGGGAAACATCAACCAAAGTAGGAAAAAGGGAGGGAGCACAGTGGGCACTGTGAATGGAAAAAGAACTGCCCCCAGAAACTTATCAAAAAAACAGGCTTTACATTTATTAATTAATGATCTGATACTAAATTGGACTTTTGCTCATGAAAAGCAACTACCGTAAGTAGTTAGCCTAATTGTTTTCATTTAATGACATAATAAATCATATACACAAGTAGCTATAGATACTAGCTACTCAAGGAACGTCATTTGATCTCTATTCAATTAAATTATTATCGCCTAAATAAAGTAAATGAAAATGTTGGCTCTAAGTTAATATGTCACTAATAAGTTTAGAAAACTTGTTAGATCAGCGAGTCCTAACTATCGCCATAAGTGTACCCCCTCACAAATAATGATGGGTCCCATAAAACGGGTTGGTATTTACAAACATGACACACAATGGTTATAATATAGTGCGAGCTTACATTTAATAATGGGCTCTATATGTTTGTAGCTGTTGTCTGCATCTACGGAGACTGTGAACACAGAAGCCTCGCCGCTGTGGGTGTCTGCAATGTAGAGGTCCCCACCGCCCCCAATACGGGGGACGTAGGAGAGCCCCTGGGGGAAGACGAGGTCACGAGGCAGCAGGTGACTTGCTGCGCCTGACGCAACCGAGTTGGCATTCTTGATGTGGTAGACATTGTGCTCGTATGCCACGAATATATCTGCAGAGGAGAAAATGTTACGTCACAAACACATCACGAGTATGGCCGGGACACAAAGTAGGCTTAGTAAGCGTGACATGATGTATGTTTGGTGGGCCGCAAGTAGGCTGAAACCTAATAACAACAATTCTCCCCAAACCCAATGCACAACCTGATCAGAACGTTGGTTTCTTGTCACATTTGAGTGTTTTATAGAGGGTAGGCTGAGGGTACGATAGAATTACACCGTTAATAACGTCACAAACTCCGTGAACAGCGTCGGTCAATAAGACACGGTTACAAGTTCAGTTGTGTCATCAAGGGTTGACAAGGGATGCCAGTAGAGACATTTTGGCAAAGTTCCGCCACACAAACGACCTTGGGTTTCTGTGGCCCCTGGCACAATAAGCAAATGTAACGATGCAAGGAAATGAATGAAGTAGTTCTGACACAAAGAATATTTGTAACCAACGTGGAAGAAAAGAATGGGTACCAGCGCATGCGAGGAAACGCTGCATGAATATCTAGAAAAAAAGTTACTTCATTAACGACAGAGCAAACACTGAAAATTGAATGTCATACTAACTTTCGATACAGACAGTTCGCTGGTCGCCGATAGGTCTACATTCTAAAATTATCATCATAGCAGATTAGGCTTCTCTACAATGCAGCATAGCTCTGTCCCTGACGGGTGGAGTGCATAACACTACCTGAACCCAGTCCAAAAATCTTTAAGGTATCCACAGAATACTCTGTAATCTAAAGCTAATAAGAACGAAACGGCGCGTAGAAATATACGGACAAACTAGGAACTCGTGGAGAGCCCGACAGCGCACAAACAACGGCCAGCTATAGAAGAACATATCAAGATCATTCGTAGCAGCACGATAACTGAAGGCAAAATTGGAATCAGCCTAACCCTGACCGGCCACATATCGATCAAGTGCACGGGATGTGAGATGTGACCCAGAAGGGCTCTGACTCTGCAGATCAATGCACGCGACATCGAAGACGGCGCCAGACTCCCGCAGACTGTCAGACATAGTTTAGGTACCTACCCAGTTGGTCACATGCTTTTCTCGATGGCCCGAGAGTCTTTCGCTCAACATCTTGAACTACATTGCGCACATGAGAGGGGGAACAAAAGAGTTACGGACAGCCGGCCCCTGGTTGGTATGACACACAGTTGGCACAGTCCACTGCCGTTGGCAGGGAAAGGGTTACGCAAAGTGGGGGTATACGACGGCACCGATGAAGGGGGGAAACAAGACAGGTTCCCGGCAGGAATCTAAAACTGACAGGATCAAATATGCAAAGCTTCACGTGCTTTACGACGTAGAGCCAAACGATATGCACGGGCAACAGAAATCTATTAATGGCATATTGCATATATGGTGGGGGCACATGCGACAGCATGCTGCTATTAACACCTTAATAAAACTTAGAAAATATTCCTTATCAAAATCACTTGTTTCAAACAGCATCCATTTTTTTTATTCGACACTTCATGCCTTGAAAAGACAAAAAAGTATTAGCTAACACCTCAATAAAATATTCTTTTTTAAATCACTTGTTTTAAAATCATAAAATAGAGCCATTTTTTTATTTGACACTGATATGCCTCGATTAGAGAATTTTTTGCAAAAATAACACTATTTGCAGTGTTATCAAATGGGTACAGAAAGGGTTATAAACACACATTCTACTCAGAAACCCTCTATTTTGAGCTAAAATGGTATCTACTTCCGTCACAAGAACGATGAGGGGAGCGATGTCGTGCTGCTAGTTCTAAACTTTAACACGAGAGAAATCGGGTCTCTGCGTTAAGGGCTTAACGGAGTAACATGCGGATAGGTAGTACTCGTAACTTAACTACGCAAATATTGCAACTTAAGCCACCAACTTACAGGCCGACCAAGACTGAAATTTGGTCAGGCACCAAAAGTGACTGCCGGGATCGGGCTCGGGGCCGTGAGTTTGGACTCACCGAAACTGAATTAGGCCAGCCGAAGCGGCAGATGACCGGGGTTTCTGTCAGTACTTAGGCTACTGGGAAACGAAATTAAAATCTCGCCGCGGCCGGAACTGACCAAGCTGGCCGGGGCTGGATTGGCAACAAATGGTCGGGACAGAAGCCCCGGTGGGACAAGATCCTTCATAGTCCCAGAATAATGTGACCCAAAACGAGCAGTAATACAACATCCCCCGAACGACAAGCTGCGTGTAGAGTAAAACCCAAATACTGTACGGACGATCACAACGTGCGGGAGCAAGTCAATGAGAGAAACTAGAAAAGAGAGAAGTAAAACTAAGGAAAATAATTCATTAGAACAAATATTATTGTAACTACATTCCGAGCTGAGCATCGACACCTTCTCGTCGTGTTCGTTTCGACAACGAAAAAGAGGAAGGAAGCGCATGTATCTCGCTCAAAACGAGGAACCTATGCACAAAAAGCAAAGGAACTACAAACAATAACAGTCTTCACTAGGGGTACGAAAGAACGGAGCAGGCATGAAAGGGAAAACGTAAGTACTGAAGGTTGGTTAGTTCAAGTGGAGGCGTGAAATCCTTCAACGGAGCAAACTGAAGTAACACAACCAGAATTGCAAAGCTGGGGTCGGACGTTTTTGGGGGTCAGGTGTCGGAATCGGAAACTGACAAGACCCAAAATTCAAAGAAAATAAACTTATTTTGTTAAGGAAAAGAGTCGATAGAAGTTGGACATTTGTAGAATGCACGGAGGCAGAGTTGGTCTTCGTTCACCCAATTCAGCAGCCCAGCACGTAATGGCGCGTCTAGGATCCTTCTTGTGCTCCCTGAGGAGTAGCTAAGCTAACAACAAGGGGCTATTTGCAGTGCATGCGGGCGGCATTGAAGCTCAATCTTCTGAAGGACACATTGAGCAGGTGACTAACACCGGGCGATGTTCAATGCACGTGTTAAGCTGCTGCAGCAACGGAGGTGAACTTGTTACAGCGCTAGGGGGCAAAATGGGGTCAGTAGTCTAACCATCTCAAGGTTCGACCTGTGGAATCCCGATTCTCAAGAACGCGTAGTTGGACCTCACTGTACCAGATTTCGACCACAGGTAGTTAATTCTCTGCGACCCGAGGTAGGCTACCCTGGTCAAGAAGAGCTTGACTCGACTGTTCCAGATCTCGGCCATACTGTAGAATGAATGTTGCTGCTCGTAGGTGCGAGCGACTCTAGTCCGCAGGGTGAGAAGAGAATTTGTCTGAACTTTTTCTTTAATTAATTAGCCCCGCTCGTAGGAATAACACTATTTGAAGTGTACCGTAACATACCTATAAGTAAGGATATGAAAGAACGGAGTAGCTAATCCTTTCGTTTATGAATGTTTTGCTGATTAGTCTAAGCTTTCATTTCAGCTACAACTCATGACAAATTAATCTGCCTCTCTCTCAGGATGAACACAAGGTACAGAAAACCCCTGATTGACATAGGGCATTGGGGCCATGGGGCCATATTAATTGAAAAGTAGTTGGTGAACAATTTTCCGTGTCGTCTAAATACCATGTTAACTGAGGAACGGTGTAGCTGTATTTCATATCTTAACGGGAGTCTCTGTACTTAAATCGAAGCTATGCTTATCGAATTTGATGTTATTTCAAACTAGGCTATGTTAACCAAGGTTTTCCTGCATATGAAACGTAGTGGCTATTGGTCCGCCACTGCGGGGCCGATAGACTTAATTAACAGGCTATAGGTTCGGCACTGCCAAACACACAAATTATTGAGTTTTCAATAGTTTATTTCCATAAAGCTCTCATACAAATTTTCAAGAAATACACTATGTATGTACAAATTCACACAATAATCAGGTTAGGTTATGGAAATGAACTATTGCAAACTCAATTTGTGTTTTTATTTTATCAAGATCTTACGGAGTGCCGGACCAATACCCCATGATCTCGACCCAGAGGGTGAAATTTTACTTTAGGTCCAAAATAGAATTCCAACATTTTACGGTGTTATGTAAGTAAAAGGACCCATTTAAACATATTTTACAATAACACCATTTTGCTTGCAAATGCTTAGTTTTCGAGATATTTGACTCTTAAGTTCCCATTGTTGTCCTATGGGAGAAAATACCCAGCGACTTCACAGGAGGTTAGGTTATATTAGGTTAGGTCGGTTTAGGTTCCTGTGGAGTCGCCGGGTATTTTCTCCCATAGGATAACAATGGGAACTTTAAAGTCAAATATCTCGAAAACAAAGCATTTGCAAGCAAAACTGTATTCATGTAAAATGTGTTAGAATAGGTCCTTTTACCTAGATAACACCTTAAAATGTCGAGATTCTATTTTGGACTTGGAAGTAAAAATTGACACATCAGACTGTCGATCCGGCAGTGCAGGACCAATAAGCCTAGTCATTTCGTACAAGAAACATGGCATACAGGCGACAGAATGAAAATGCTAATCCATTGCTACAGGAGGTTAACTCTGATATGAAATACCAGGACTCTACTCTCATTTATCCTAATATAACAGGACAAAAAATTCCAGAGCCAAATACCCAAACCCGAAACAATATTTCCAGTGCCAAGAGATTTAGTTATACTGTATTTAAGTACGAAGAATGTCGGTCCATCGCTGGTCTCAGCATATTGATGCGTTGAACTGAAGCATTTGCAAACATTATAACTTACAAATTTTCTGCTCCCGGTGTTCTATGAGATTTACCTCAGGGTCCATGTTACGATAGTTATTATAAAAGTTAGGCCCTAGTCAAAGAGTGCGGCCCAACTGCTCGAGATCTATCTGGTCGCGCCAGTTGCCATACTATACCTATATGGGTTTAAGCTAGTGATGAGTCGGATGTAATTTTTTGGACATCCGCAGATGCGGATCTTCAAGCGTTCTGACATCCACGGGTGTATATGTCCAAACGAGGTGCGGATGCAAATATTCGCCCCACCACAAACACACACACATACATACGCCCCCTCTCACGACGGCAGTTTGTACAACACTTGGAAAGAAATCTTAGATCGAGCTGTGGAGACAGGGACATCGCTTGCACACATTTCAATCCAAATGAGAATTTGCAGTTTTCAGCGCTATGAATGAGTTTAGTGTACAGTGATAAACCTGCACATCCGCGCATCCTTTGCTACGGATCTTAAGAGGATTTTACAGTTCTGACATCCGCGGATGCGATTGCGGATGTTTCCATCTTAGCATCCGTAGATGCGGTTGCAAAAAAAGGTGCGGATGTTCCGCGGATGCGAATGTGCACCCCATCACCAGTTTAAGCTTCCCTTAAACCACCGCAAATTTGAGGTCTCAAATTATTTACGTTAGTTAGGAATAGGTTCGGTTCAGTTTCAACAGGAGCATAACCGAACTTATACACACATATTACCTATACAAGAATGGCAAGCAGACCACACACTACACCAAGACCCATTTATTTCTCTGCGCCGTAGGACTAGGATAGGCGAACCTAGGCTTTCGTCGGTCAGTGCGCGCACAGCGCTAGCACTTGAACAACGAACGTCATGACATAATACTTATGTAATTAGATGTGAAGACCGGACAAAATACCACTCGTTTTACAAAAAGAAAAAAACAGAAGGAGAGAATTGCTCCAGGAAAATCTCATTCAATGTATATGATGTGCGCGTTTGGTGGATTTGCGCGATCGATCGCGCTGCGCGTTTGGTGGATGTTGTAGGTATTAGGCCTAATTTCGGGTAAGTTGGACTATATTCGGGTTTAATGTCGGGTAGGTTAGGGGAGGCAAGGACTGTTTTTTTTTTTCATTTAAAAATTTGAACGATCCACCAAACGCGCAGCGCAATCGATCGCGCAAATCCACCAAACGCGCATAACATACACACTGTATGCGAGAAAACGAATTGTTTAAGGTTTGGCTCGTCGAAGTTAAGCTAATCCAACAACGCTTGAATTGTGAACTTTCAGTTGACAGCTGAAATTCCACTTTCGGAGCAAGAAGGAGTTTTCGGAAATCTGATGAGTAAACCAAATCAAGGTGAACAACTGAAACTCATGCAACTCGTTCAAGCCACAGCACAGGTCTGAAGTTGCTAACCGAGTCCTGCCGCCAATGCTTAATTTTGCTGACAGCTTACCCGTTGGCCAGGAGTGACCACGGTCTAAAGCAGCAACGTAACTGTCTTACTATTAACCCTATAGCCTAAGGCCGGAGCTACACTGTGCAATAGCGCGCTCTAGCTAGTTATGAGCGGACGATCACGTTGTTTATGCCATAGACTTCCATGCTACACAGAGACGACCTGTGAGCTGGCCGGCCGTTCACAAGTTGATCGTGTGAGTGTACCTTCATTGTGGCCCAGCAGAATATGAAGCGTACTTCATCAGTGAAGTTTGGTAACAATGCAACTCTTACGAGTATACTTCAGTCCTCATGGGGATAAATTATTTAATAAGATTAAGGTTCAGGGGCTATACGACAGCATGCTGACCACAGCATATCATATCACTAACAAATTTTTTTTTACCATTCTAACGTGGTACCTGTAGGCTAACTTCCAACAGAAGCACACAATTTATATATAGCCTACAGTATAATTATTTGATATTTAATAAATTTCTGTTTTTCGTACATACTTTATTGGTGCATTTCTCTCTAAGTCTCAACATAAGAAGGAATTAATCCGCGACACCCAGTGCTAAAAATATACCTACTGGTACAGTGAGAATTTTATTTCAGTCATATGGATTGAGCTGTATTTAAAAAGCCATTTAGCTAGCTATATTTCAACTGCATACACTAAAATTTGGATCCAGTGTGGCAAGCCACGTTGATTAATTTTAGTTATTTTGCTAACGTTCAAATGTCTTATCTGACGAAGTGCTTTGGGGCTCCGGTTATCTAACGGCTGAGGTGCGCGCGTAAATTCCCTTTCATTCACACCCGTAGCGTTCGGATGCGAGCAGCTGCAATGTAAAATCTTCCAAGGTACCAATCAAAGACAAAATAACCACTGTCAGAGATTCAAGCTACATTCCTCACTCAAAAATATCAATAATCTAGAAAAAGAAGAAGAAAAAGTAAGCTCCGTTTCTCACGAAGACAGAATGTAGGAAGGATCGAGGAAGCACAAGTCAGGCACTACAGTTCGAACGCGGCAGAAGAGCTCGTGTACGTGACCGGTGACATCCGAGCCATGGCTGGCCTTAGTTAAAAAAAAAAATATACGTATTTCACATTAATAACTACCATTAGGGTACAGAAGCTATCACCTTCACGTCCGATCTTGTTATGCGTTGCTTCAGACTTCAATGCATGAGAAAATTGTATGGAGAACAATAGGCTAGCAGTGTCGATGAAAAATTAAAAGCATGGCTATATATACTGTATATTTCCGTTGAAGCGATCACTGGAATGAATCAGAGGGCAATGAACTGAGCACCAGTTGAAACTAGGCAACAGCAGCAGAGCAATAGGTACATTATGCGGAAACTTCTATCCATCCTAAACGTTGTAATCGTTGCTATGGTTTCAAATTTAAACAGTTGCTCCAACTACCTGATAGATACAGTAGCTATGTACACCCAACTATTAAAAAGGAGAAATGTAGAAAATCTTACTACTGTTTATACTACGAAAACCAGTTTCGATGATTTAATTCGGAAGCATGTGTAACTTACCTACCTAGTCCAGAAGTCAAAATAATATGACCTACAAATCTATACAGGCAACACTTAGCCCTAATCGTATCGGAATGAGGAACACAGAACTTTTAAAATTATGCTTACCTGTCGATATTGATGTCCGAATCATGCATATCAATATGCAAAGAGTAATGAACAACAGATTTAACAAAATTTTACAGGAGCACATGATGTCACCAGCCACTTTGACTGCAGAAGACCGACTGGTGTTGCTGACTCGGCTCACTCGGGTGGGCTTGCCAATTCTAGGGCTTTCCAACCAATGTATGGTTAAAAAACTCTGTTATTAAAAGTTTTCTCTAGTTTACTAATTACTATGCATGCGTCATGGTATATATGAATATATGTGGATGAGGATGAGCAACTATAGTATTCGTGGGCAAGTTACAACTATGAAGTTCAGAGAATTGTAAATTTGAGCAGATAATACTGTAGCTGCCGTAGAGATAACAAGAGCTTGAGTTCAGCATGGAGATACGCCAGTTTGGAGGAAGTAACATAGGTTGGTTTGGCAAGCCGGAACATTAGGGCCAGTTCACACGTCCCTCGAACGCGTTCAGTCACGAAAATGGAACACAAGCAGTCCGTCAACGTCTTCGCTCTCTGTCCACGCGTAGAAATGCCCTTCAGTTAAATGAATGATACGATATCGTGTCTTTCAATTTTCGCTATTATTTTGCGTCGGTTTGCAGTCACATTCGTATCCCATGATCTTGTAGCCTGAATTTGATAGGATCAGCCTGTTTTCAAAATATTTGTAGCCTGGTATACCGATAGAAGTGAAAACCACGCAACAATTCGCTTCGTTGGGAAATCAGAGATGGGGTCAATGTACTTATTACATTTTCAGCTTAACTAGTTTTCTCGTGGTATACGGGAATACAGTGATTCTGTTCGTTAACGTGACGATAAAAAAAAACATTTTTGTCGACTTGTTCGTGATTTGAAACCGCTAGAGAGGATATATTTAGTATTTATAGATTTTGTTTCTGAACTTCAATGACACGGCTCGTTGAAAAATCGGACGTGCTTCATCCTCCCGTCTCCCGCATTTGCTGCTGCTTCCATCAAATCAACGGGCCGCGTCCACCAATTTGACTGAACGCGTTGATATGAGGGACGTGTGAACTGGCCCTCATAACGTAGATGGGACGTGTGAACACGGCCTTAGACAGATGCGTTGGTTCCGCCACTTTGAATCGAGTTAGTTTTAGCTATCCTCTGTGGCCCTCGGAGACTTTAGTTCTAGAATATTAATCACCGAAATTTAGGCATGATACATGCTCTAAAGTGAGTGTTTGCACTTGAATTATTTTCTATTCTTGTATTTGAAAGGCAAAAGCTACTATATAACGTTCATTATTACTGCATCAATAAATTATTTCCAAATATACCGTAGTAAAAAAGTATATT
This sequence comes from Parhyale hawaiensis, assembly GCA_001587735.2. Lineage (NCBI taxonomy): Eukaryota > Metazoa > Arthropoda > Malacostraca > Amphipoda > Hyalidae > Parhyale > Parhyale hawaiensis. The sequence continues at coordinate 23,195,126 of LQNS02000211.1, forward strand.
CTGCAATGCCCATGATTCACTACTTATAGGGCTAGTTCACACGTCCCTAATCGTAACTCATTTACTCCCAAAAATGAACACGAGCTGTGAGTCAACTTTTGTTGTCGCTGTTCACACGTAGAAGCGACCATCACTCAAATGAATGACGCCACGCGTTCACTTATAATCTCGTTTCTTTCATTTTTTTGCCTACATTTCGTGTCGGTTTGACGTTACACTCGTATCACATGATTTTATAGTCTGAATTTGAAAGGAACAGCCTATTTCCAAAATATTTATAGTCTGATAAACCGATCAAAGGGAAAACATTATGCAGCAATACGCTTCCTCATCGAATCAAAGATAGCGTGTGTTTTAGTATATTTTCAGCTTACTAGTTTTCTTGTGTTAAACGGGAGTACAGTGATTTCGATAATTAAAGTGGCGGTATAAAAGCATTTTTGCCGACTTGTTAATGATTTGAAAACGCCATAGAGGATTAGTTCAATATTTATAGGGTTTGTTTACTAACCTTGAATGACGCGGCTCGTTCAGAAAAGGGACGTGCTTCATCCTTCCGTCTCCCGCATTTGCTGGTGCCGCTTCCATCAAATCAACGCGCTAAGTCCATCAGTTTGACTGAACGCGTTACATTGAGGGACGTGTGAACAGGGCCTAAGTTACCGCTTGATAAGTGACACTGACATCATCTTGCCGCCAGAACTAAGACAAAAGTAAACAAATAAACAACAACAACTGATTATAGCTACACGAGACTGATTAAAGTTAATCTCGGTATAATTGTGCCAGTACGATGAACTCTTTGGCTGAGTTCATTCTCTTCGTTTTCTTTCTTTGTTTTTTTTTTCTTCTTCAGATATCTCCATTATTTTGACTTAATGGCAATGAGTCGAAGAGGACTAAAACGAAATATACGTACAAATATATTGGTATATCTGGGCAGCAGATCATTATCTATACAAGTTTCATTGAAACGTGAAGTGGAAAAGGAAGATGTAAAGCTCTGTAAGCTTCGAAGTCATCTTGGTTTCAATGAAACTTGTAACATATACATATATAAGTCCCGCAGACGCCATTCATTAGCTTTACCCCGTGCTGCTTTTTACATTACGTCTTCGTCAATGACTGATGTATCGAGCGTTTTGTATGCGTGTACGTGTTCATTCACATGCGTGCACGATATCTTATAATGTAGCTTCGGATATTTGCGTTTTTAACTTAAGTTATTTATCACAAAATGATCTTCATTTATGCGTTCTCCAGATATTTCAGTTTTGATGATTTTTGAAACATCATTTCACCCCGTTAATAACTTTGCTTCAATTCAACCTGACTCGTCTCTCCTACCAAACGAAAACGGCTCCTTAATTACTGCTAAAAGTTTGTTTAAAGTACCTTCGAGTAGTTGAACAGTTTTAAATGAACTTGATCTAGAAGTAGCAAGAACCCATTCTACAATACGTACAAAAGAAAAATAAACTCATAGACCATAGTCAAGTGTTGATCACTTCATCGTCTTTGTGATAAACTCGTGTCACTGTCACTCATGGTAATAACGAGATTGCGCACCTCGCCATCATAGTGAAACGAGTGAAAATTTTCTGCGTTAGTTCTGGTAGGGATATTAATTTTTTGTCATGATGTTAGAAGCTTATTTTCTTTTCAGTTTCAAGTCCAAACACTTCTTGTTGATCTGGCTAGTGTATCTTTATTTACAGGCAGCAAAATATGCACCAAATGAATGATTAGTAAACTAAACAGTCCAGAGTAAGTAAAAAGAGTTACTTAGTTCGAGTTTTCTTTGACGTAATTACGATTAATGCAGCATTTTATCATTGCTCAGTTTAGGCAGCTCGTCGACAAATGGCGCTGCCGCTTCCGAGTTGAGGTTACCAGTTTTCAGGTTGCGGTAGCCCAACTGGGTTGCGATTAACACGCCTCTGTTTTCCCTAAATTCGCAAAATGTATTGTTTAGCTAACAAAGTAAAAAATCTTAAAACTGCACTGTTGTGGCCTGTTCAGTTGGCACCAAAATCAAACCTCCAAGACTGGACTTGTCCGAAACTTCAGGCTGAAACTTTGGCTTTGATACCTCGAAACGTGTTTCAAATTTTAAGCCCGTTGTCGCTATAGCAGCCTAGAGGCAACTCAACTAGTCCGTTTACGTAGCCGCGGTACGGCTTCAGTTTGCTCAAAATTTAACTGTACAAAAATTTGTCGAAAATCTCAGTCGCTACAGCAATTTTAACACCATAGCAAGTGGCAATTTGGAACTTTCAACTATCGCTCCTAATTATGAGCAGTTTAAGTCCATAAGATTTTTGATATGTTAAGAATTTCGTGCACGACGCTCATCACGCTGAAGTCACGGCCACGCATGTTGCTAGCGGCAGCGAAAGTTGTTATGTGAGCACCGGGCTTTAGAAGCAAAGCGATTACGTTGGCCTGCTGAAAACTCCATTTTACTGAGTATGCAAGACGAATTTCTGGAAGTCTCAAGACAACCAATTAAAAATCAATGCCCGGAATTCAATTCAACAAGTCGAAGCCAGTGCAACTTCTTGAAGTTTAGAACAAGTCTAGCCTCGAAGGCTTCGTTTTGGCTCCCAATCATACACGCCCTTTAACTGTATACACTATCAAGTTTCGCTACACCATTCCACGCGTCACTTGTACCTGGCAGACGGCACAGTGTACACTGTGCAGTCAACGTTTCAGAAACTGTTTCTGTTTTGGAATTCTTTGTTAGTGAAGTTCTACAGCATATAACACTTGCAGTCTCTGGTGAGCACACTCAAATACAAGCCCGGATAGCCTGAGATCTCTGCAAGCCATTGGTTCCCAACAGACTATGTATAACTTTATATATAAATATGAGAGTATGTGTATGGTTGTCCTAGAAACTGATATGTAGTAGAGTAGGTTTCTGGTGCACACAGTACAACTAGCGGTTTGAAGACGTGTTTTGTGTCAGATATCTGATCAAGAAGTGTGCTGATACTCGTACAACTGGGACAATACATAGTTATCACAAATATTGAGTGTCAAATAAAGATAAGTGATATGTTGAAGTAGTTTGATTAGGGAGCTCTTCTGCGAGCAAGATACCGTAGCTCGCACAGAACCACTACTGTCATCCAACGGATGCTTCTCAAATCGATAAAGATGTTTACGTTCATTTAGATTTCATATAGTTCTATTGCGTGTGCGTTTAGCGCTCAGAGCACAGCCTCGCAAGCGGTCATCTTAAACACCGAAATCGGCTGAAATCGACCGAAATCTGCTGAATGCCATCTAAAATATATCTATTTTTTCACATTCCCACACTAAACACAGGCTATTGCTGACAGGGTTAGTGATTCTTTGTTAAAAAATTAATACTTTTTAACTGTATTGATTTGTTTGATTTTTACTTTTTTCATATTTTCCTAATGTAAAATCAGATAATAATTTTTCGTAGTAGTAGTTCTTCTCTAGTGTGCTAATGATAATACTAATAAAACAAGTGTTTTCCTACTTTCCTCATGCTTAAAAATTGTAATACACAGGGTAAAATCACCAACTAAGGCAATTGCAAAAAATCAAGTAGCTACTAAACTTATGGCGATGACACACGCTAGCCAAACTCTGTAGAAACTCTCGCAAACGCGCAAAATTTTTTGCTCGAAAAAGCACCTCTCTTTCACACGTGAGAATGGTCCATTGGTCAAAAAACTTCAAAAAACCTCGAGATTCGTTTATCCAAACGACGTTATCATGGCTACGGACTGAACACCAAGATGAAAATACTTCTGACAGGCAGAATAGTATAACAGATACTACCCGATATATTTATATGTAAATATCAGTGTATGTGTATGGTTGTCCCAGAAACTGATATGCAGTAGAATAGGCTTCTGGTGAGCACAGTACCTACAACTAGCGGTTTGAAGACGTGTAAAAAAAATACAGTTATATGATAGAATATTTGGAAAAAAGTAAACCATTGCGGCTCCGAAAGCGAACTGAATGCCCTACCCTCGTATAGATATCTCTGGTGGCCAGGAAGCAAAGAGTGTAATCTAAATGCAATACGATATAAATAAATAACACTGAATAGAAGCTGGAGAATACGCGCTGAAAATGTTAACCGCTATCTATGGCTGTAGCTCTTTGCTTCCTGCTGGTGGCGGTACGTTTACAGAATTTCGCGCGTTTGACCAGTTAATCGAGTGCAAAAGTGCTGCATGCTCCATCCTAGTATTTTGCGCAGCAACGGGAGTGTGCAGGTTTTTAGACGTTAAATTCGCGCGCAAAACTCGAATACTCGTTCTTTTGGATAGCGTGTGGCATCGGCATTAGTGGAGTAAATGTTGGAGTAATAAGCTATCAGCCATGCAATTTCTGAGAAAATAATTATACTAGAACGCCACGTGGTGTAAGACCATACCATCACCCGCGGTGGGAACAAATTTCTCATAGGCTATGGATGCGCACTCTGAGAGTGGGTAGGGCATATCAGTGGTGTGGTAGGTTGACGAGTGTGGGGAAAGTGAGAGCGAATAAATATGAAGTTATAAGAGGGCTTTGGAAGGGGTTGGCAGTCCCTAGCCTCATGTATAGAATGGATACCTTGCCAGTGAGTGCGCAAGTCTGGGATAAGCTGGAGGTAGTACAAAATTTGGTAGGTAGGGCAGCTTTGGGGGCAAACAGGTTGGTAGGTGTGGAGGCAATTAGAGGGGACATGGGATGGAGCACTTTCTGGGAGAGAATAATGAAGGGATGCCTGAATTTTAAGGTGAGAATAGATAAGATGGGTGAGGAAAGATGGGCAAAGAAAGTGAGTGTATGGGTAA
>LQNS02000211.1:23199971-23210051 GCA_001587735.2 Parhyale hawaiensis
ATGTAGTGGTTGAGTGTTGTAGGTATGAGTGGGAAAGGGGTGTTTTGATGGAGGTGATGAAAAGAGAGTGTGGGGATGACGTTGTGAGTGAGTGGTTTGACAGGGAGGATAGGGGGATAAGGGTGGTTTTATGTTTGGAGACGGGCATGACTGAGGGAGCTATAAGTGGTTTTAAGACCTTTTTGGAGAGAGTTTGGGGGGCTAGGGAGAGGTTTGTGGTGGGGCTGGGGAGTGGGAGGGTGGGGCCTGTGGAGTGAGCTGGTGTTTGTTTTGTGGTTTGCCGATTGCTATTTTTTGGGAGTACTCGGCTGAAATCAAAGCCCTAACATAAGTTAGACTCCGAGTCAAAGTCAAAGTCAAAGTCAAAGTGCATGCCTCCGCCAAGCAAGGCAACGGTAACGAAAAATTCAAATTGGCGCTGAGATCATGAATTTCTCTATATCAACAACAAAATCTAATCATTTGTACCTTTTGATAGTATAAACACTTTCTGTAATTCTCTTGTAGATCCATTCATAAATCCTTGTTTTGATTTACGCATCTAATAAACAAACATTATGCCAAACATAAATCAAACATACAAACGAATCAACCGATCTGCACTAAATTTAATCATTAATGTCTTCTAACATTTCTAACAACTCTTCTAAATTTCATGAAAATCATTGAGAAATTTTTCAATTATTGTGCTAACAAGCACAAAATCAAACACAGTAACAAACACACGAACGAACAAACAGATCATCACGATAACTGGTCATTTACTCTTCGTAATAAACCTAACAACTCATGTAAATTTCATGAAAAATCCGTCCATAACTTTTTGAGTTACGGCGTTGACAATATTGAGGCAGACAAACAAGCAAACGGATGGACGGATCTTCACCAAAAGTCAATCATCTGTTTCTCCTAACATACTTAACAATCCCTGTAAATTTCATCCAAATCCGTTCATAACTTTCTGAGTTATCTTGATGACAGACGGACAGAATAGCAGACTAACAGACAGACAACCCCGACGAAAACATAACCTATTTAGCGGAGGTAATTAAACATGAGATTTGAGATTCACAGCGTCTCTCTGTATAGCTGTGAAGACTATATGTATACGCTGAAAGGCAATTGCTAATGACAGTTGTATAAAACTTATAGCTACTACTAACTATTTTCCAAACTCAAATTATTAGTAACATACTCTGCAGATGGCAGAGGCATCAGTAAAGGGCTGGTGCGCACATTTGTTCGTGAAATTGGCTCGAAATTTGGCGCGCATTACATACTAACTACAGGGTTAACTAGTGGCTATCTATTATGTTACCTTATCTTATAAGGTAACCGAGCTTATAACCAAGTTTTAAATGTTTTGATATGGTCTCTGTTGATGATATTATTATTCACATTTGATTTTTTTTCACATAAAGTCACTCAATAGGCCTTCTCTCAATGAAAAAACCACTCAATATACGTAGATGAAATGCACCAATTATTATCTTTTCAGTTCAAGATTATTTCAGTTATGACCAATTTCACGATCTATGATACAAGACACATATCTCAAACCATAATTTAATAAGATTTATTGCAGGTATAATTTAGATTCAAATTACAAGATAAATGTATTATAATACAGACTATTCCTTTAGGATTTTTTACTACATACATTAAATATTACCAGCATAAATTTGCCTGGTAAAACTGCAATTGAAACCTTAACACGTCACTTTCAACTTACAGGTGTGAGCACACCTTTAAGAGGTGTGAATGTGTTGGGTCGGGGTTATTATTTATTTGGATTATAACTCAGGCTCTACCCTTGCTAAGCAGTTTCCTTTTGCATCCGAGTGAGTAGATTTCGGTAGATTTTGGCCGATTTCGATAAATTTCGGTGTTTAGGGTGGCTCCCTCGCATGAGCTATGTAATATACTGTAGAACTACTGAGTGGGCCATACGTATGGATATAGATGATCTAGTTTTTGTTAGATCTCAATACATTTACGCGTAAATTTATTGATTTGATGAAAATGACGAATGGGAGTTCTAATCGGGCGCTAAGAAGAAAAAAAAATAGTGACAAAATAATCTGTCACGTATCAAGAAAAAATTCAATCATGGACTGCAACAGACACCCCTATTGTACGGTTACTTTTCTACCACCAAATATATGCGGGCATTTGGATTCTGCAACCCGCCACGAGGTCTAAAGGGTAACTAACGTTACTAGAAAGTGTACGAGTTGAAAAGCGTAAAAAATAAACTACTTAGAAAAGCTACTGCTAACCGTTGACGAGACGAGATTGATAAAACACTCAGTAAATGGCTTTCTTATTCATCATTACAAAAATAAAATCTTCTCTTTTTTCAACGTCCGCTGCATTGAAAATGTAGGTACATTATGCGGGAGGAATTTCATAATTAGAAGGCATAAATAGGAGACCAACGCTAATTCAGGGTGTACGTGGGATAGCATGAGTAGGGAAATTAGTTTGTTTGGGTACTGCCTATGATAAACTATGTCGATGATTCCGCTTTGAAAGCTATGATTCAAACTTCAAATCAACTTCACATAATGTGTAAATTATCTGTCTTCCGCTGCTATATATACCCTGATACCCTCTTCTGCTATTTACGTATCCATAGAATATACCTACCTGAAAATTATGTCCTTGTGGTATGAACAATTAGCAAAGCCATTCTGGTCAGACGGCCATTATGTCACTATCATTTAGATGACTGAGGGAAAAAGAAAAAAAAGGAAAAAACTCAGTCAAAGAGACGATTATGCAATTACGATTAATAGCGGCAGATCTGTGGAGCTTAGAGACCGCAAGTGAGTTGGAGCGGAAGAGAAAAGATTATGGATTTACGTGGCCTCTGAAAATTAGCAGTGGAGGGTGTCTCCGCCAACGTATGTCAAGACGATTTTTAAACGCGTCTACTGTCTCCGCACCATAAGCGTCTGATAGAAATTCCAGATGTTCACTACAAAATACGGAAAGAATGGCTGGCTTAGGGTTGTTCTTTGAGCTTTATGCTTGAGTATTTGACCGTTGTTCTGCATGCGATCATTATCGTCTCTCTCAAAATAGTCCAATTGTAGGTTCGTCGGTGAAGCTATTCAAATACTTGAATGTTTCAACCCGTAACCCCATGAGTCGTCTTTGCTTGAGAGAGATTGGGCGCACTTCCTCCTTTAGGCGACACTCTTACGGCTTGTTTCGCAGCTGAGCTATCAATTTCATTGCTCTGTATTAGATTCTTTCCAAGTTATCGGTATCTTTCCACTGATATGGCGACCAGAATTGACCAGCAACTTCTAAATGTGGGCGCACTTGCGCTTTGTGTACGCAAAATAATAACTATGTCCTTGGATAATAACTCGAATTCTTGGTAATGAATCCCAGTACTCTGCTGACTATTTTGAAAGTATTTTCACACTCTTGTGAACTTACTGTGCTGTAGTTACTAGTTTGTAATAATTACTGTGTTACACGTTGTTGGGCGACAGCTGCCAATTCTACTCCTTTCATATTCAATCGGGTTGAGGGGATCTCCCGCCTGACGTCGATTACTGAACTTTTGTCGAAATTAAAGCTCATCTACTACGTTGTACTCCATTCTATGAGGCGGTCAAGGTCTTGCTGCAGCTCAGCTCTTTTTTTCTGGCAGCCTGACTGGATAACACAGTATTGTACCATCCGCACATTTACTGATTTTACTGTGAATATTAAAATCACGATCTTTGATATAAATTAAGAGTAGAAGTGGGCCAAGCACACTACTTTGTGGAACCCCAGATGATACCGGCCTTCAGTTGCTCTTCTTTTCTTGTAGCTTCACTCGCTGCTCCCGACCAGTGAGCCATGCGCGGATCCAGAGTGAATACTCTCCCTGGGTGCCATGGGCTTTCAATTTTTTCATTAACCGTTGATAGGGGACTTTGTCAAAAGCCTTTTAGGAGTGAAATTTTGATAAATGAGGTCCACACACTTTTCTTCATCTCTAATTTCAAATTTGCCAAGCTTGTCCCACCGGCAGAGCATTGCTTGCCTCAGTGTGTTTTACAAGGTACTCACTATGCAACAATGCGAACCAGTCATAGCCTACCCTTCCAGTGTTCTTAAGGTTTTCGAAAGAAACACTCGAGCTGCGCTGAAGCCCTTCGCTATCAATGGAGACACACTCATCAGTTTGGTCGGTGTTCTAGACCCCAAACTATGTTGCCATGTATTTCATTGCTGAGATTGGTGTACGGCCGTGTTAATAATATACAGTAGCTAAACAGTCCGTGAAAATTTTTAAGTGAATTTTTATAGCAGCGCTCTGGTCGTTCTGGGTTCATTTCTTGTCAATTTAATGGACTCCCAGGCGTGTAGCGTTCCCCCATTGACTGCGGCATTCTTATCTTTATAACGTTTCGGGAACGGATATTTCCGTCATTCGCAGCTAATGAGCTGAAGTAAATACTACTACATAGTTACCTCCGCCGAGGAGGTCGCGTTTTTGTCGCGTTTGTCTGTCAATTTGTCTGTCTGTCACCAAGATTACTCAAAATGTTATGAACGGATCTTTATGAAATTTACAGGGATTGTTAGGCATGCTAGCAGTAACAGATGATTAACTTTTGGTGAAAATCCGTTCATCTGTTTGTTTGTTTGTCTGTGTGCCTATTTTTCTGAAGGCCGCTCGAAAAGTTATGAACGAATTATCACGAAATTTATGTGAGTTATTAAGTATAATAGGAGGAGTAAATGACCAAATTTTGGGGATGATTTGTTGGTTCATTTGTCGCTACGTTTATTTTATGTTTGTTAAAACAATAACTCAAAAAGTTAAGGATGGATCTTGATGAAATTTACAGGAGTTATAACTAATGTTGAAAGACATATATTATTAAATTTTTATAATGACAGGCTGGTCTGTTTGAGGGTTTGACTTACGTTTGTCACAGCACAACTCAACTCAAAAAGTATGCACGGATCTTCATGAAAATTACAGGAATTTTTAATACTATCAAAAGGCACAAATGATTAAATTTTGGTGTTTATATGAAGAAAATCATGGTTTCAGAAACAATTTGAATTTTCCGTTACCGTTGCCTTGCTTGGTGGAGGTATGCGCTCTCAGAGTGCTCTCAGGTTCATACTTGGACATCCAAATATATATTCGGACTTAAGCGAAATTTTTTGGAAACGACAGAAGCTAAAATCATTAAGCACTATATACGGCCGCAGAAAAGTCTATTAGGACAATCACAATAAATGGAGTTGAGTTTTTCCTATCTTACATTGCGAAACGTTCGTTCAGCAAACGCCATTCCAGTTTGCCACTTAAATCCCACGCAAACGGAGATACGTTGCGCCACTGTTAGAACTTCAGCAAGCCGGAATCAGTTCTGCAAGTTTTAAGACCCTGAGCAATCGAAAACAATCCCTGCCATTTTAAAAACCTTAACCAACAGGCAACAGATATATTATTAATGGGATAACAGCATATAGAGACTAATTCTGCTATTCACGAGAATCAGCTAACACAAAACTATTCTGTCCCTTTTTATCTAAAACCCCAGAGAAGAATAATTAATTCTGCAATTTTTAAGACCCAATAAGTAAAAATTAATTCCGCCTTTCATAACTTATCAGCTCACAGAAATAAAAGGCTTCGTAATTTCGAGGCGGGGTCCCACAGAGAAAAAAATTGTATATGGTCCGTCTTATTATCCCTTGCTTATAGATTCCTATATTTATTTTCAACATATAACACCACTCCTTTTAAACTACTGTACATAAATCGCACTTCAATCAAGCCAGAATTCCAGGGAATTACAGTACAGAGGGCAATTATGATACAGATATGAGCTTTTGGTATGGAGCCTTGGTGCTGTGTGCCTTCCCGGGATTCGCCCCTGAGTACAGACTTCGCAAAATATTCCAAATAGACGGAAAATGAACACATAAATTCATGCACAGACATAGGAATGAATACACAGCGGTCTTTATTTATGTGTTTGATAGTAAGCAAAGAAACTTCCTTGTTGGGGTTTTCAAGAGGCAAATGATATCTGGGGAAAACCGTAGCGTAAAGTACGCCCGTTCTGATCGGTGCAAAAAGCGGCTTGACTGCATCGCCTCTGACGTCCACGCGCTGTGTGCAGGCCAATAAAACCAACAACAAACACGGCAAAGGTCTTCGAAAGATTCCACGTTTCTGCATTGGAGCCCCAGGTGTGTGTGGCACATTAAGGGGAGTACATGCCAAGAAATCTGGCATTTTTCCAAAATTCGTTTTATTCCTCAAAATAGCAGCTATGAATCAGACGATCAGGCAGGCAAAATTTTAGGCAGTCACTGCAACCCTAATGGGGTCGCCGCTGGCTGGCCTCGGGTGGGGGTGGAATTTTTTCTGGCTCCATCTTCGCTACACTTGGTATAGCCACGTAAAACCGAAAAATAATGCGGGTTGGACTCCTGTATTTTTCATTTTTGCCATAGAAAAAGAGTTATTTAAAGAAAAAAGTTGTTCCGTGTTCTTCGAATAAATCGTTTTCTACGGGGAAACTGGTAAAAAGTACATGAATCCAACCCACATTATTTTCGGTAAATATTCGTCTTATCCCCACCCGAGTTATAGGATAAGAAAGTGATTTCTAGCATAATTGAGGCGTGCTGAAAACGAGAATGACATCCATTTTTTGTGTAAATTAGGCAAACCAGACCTACGCCCTACCTAAAAACAGCGACAAACGAATTAATTACCGATCATTAAAATAATTTTGTAATGTACTTCTTTGTTATATACCTAACAACTCATGTAAATTTCATAAAAATCGGTCCAAACTTTTTTGAATTACGGCATTGAGAAAAATGAGCCAGACAAACAAACAAACAAACAAACAAACGGATGGACGGATCTTCACCAAAAGTTAATCATCTGTTCCTCCTAACATAACTGACAATCCATGTATATTTCGTCAAAATCCGTCCATAACTTTTTGAGTTATATTGATGACAGACAGAAAGAATAACAGACATACAGACAAACCCGACAGAAATATAACCTCCTTGGCGGAGGTAATGAGAAGATACTAACGGACCACGCGTGGTCATAGCGTATGTAATTCCATTTAATTAACTACAACGCAAACTATAATAAAATTCCAGTTTATATGGATCATACCAGATAGCCACTCGCGTGTATTTACATACATATAACACATTTCCCAGCAAGGTAAACGAACCATAATGTGATTAATGAATAGATATTCACTCGCAAGTATGTGCCAAGGAGACATTTCTTTAAGACTGAAAGAATTAACGTAAGTACCATAACTACCCAGATCTCCACAACTGATATTCTATACACTGTTACTTAATTATGGCGGTGCAGTGGAATTCTTGAAACAAATTAAAAAAAAAAAGTTTGTGCATCGTGACTATAATTCGGAAGCTCAACGAGGTAAGGCTGAGTACGTATCTTACTACATAACCTTCAATTCTATACAATATTACGCATGGAGGTACCGTACAGCTAGGGAAATTTGTGAAACTGTAGACAGGCGAATCGATCATCTTGGTTTTCAGGAACTCTCAGTTTGGAGTTGACCAATGACGTACCAGTATTTCCTCGACCGCGATAAAACATTTCCTTCGGCGAAAATATAAATAAGGTTATCTCGCTGAACAGCCTCGCCAGGGAGTAAAAATAATAGGAGAACTAGACAGGGATACAAAAAAAGCACGTGAAATGATGTTTTTTCGGACCAAGCAGCCGCAGCGCTCACTGCTCGCTTCCCTTAACATCATTTTTTAGCATATATATGTTACCTATAAGATGCAGTCATCAGGAAGTTCTAGTAGTACGTTCTATAAGACAAGCCTAGATAAAGCGCTTCAATACTGAAAATAAATATTTTATATGCAGAATGTTGAGCGTGTTCTGCAGCTGCTTAGTCCGAAAAAACGTAATTTCACGCGCGTTCTTCTTCTTCGTATGGTCAGTCCGGTTCTCCCGTTATTATTACTCCCTGAGCATCACTGTTGCTGCCCACACCCAGACACCGGCAGCGAGGCGAGTGCAAGCAGCGGAAAGAAGGGCTGACCCTTCCATCTACTTTCATTTCAGTATTTTTTCAGTGCTTTCTACCGGGAGAAGCGGGCTGCGGCCATTGCGAACGTGCGACTGATCACGTCTGCAGGACAGCATGAGACGGGATTGAGACCTCGAGGTCGTCTGCCGCGGTGCACTGGGAGCGTCCAGAGGAAAAACGAACATGAAATAGCCGGTCGGTTAGCTTTTCACGATTTTTGGAAGTTCGAGTACTTCGCGGATTACGAGCTTTAAGATTGTTGAAAGACTTGAAATTGCCGCGTTATGTTCAGCTCAATTAGGATGAAGAAGTGCACAGAAATCCAAAATTACGGTTTTTAGATATCCTCCGTTAAATAGAGGGGAAAAACGGATGTAAGGATTGTTACCCCTCTACAATTATCTAACGAAACTAACCTTAGCCGACACGAGTTTAGGCGTTGTACTTCAGTAATGACATATCTACATAGGACTATGTGACGAGTAAAGTCAAACACTACTATAATGTTCCGTAATATCATCTATTCTATTTGAATTCAAGTTTCTCCATTATTATCATTGCTAGTTATTTCTTGTAATACATGTCTGTTTCTCATTCACTCCTGAATATGGTTAGCAGATCTATATATTCTAAATTTCCCATCGCACTTTTCTCCTCTTTTTTTTTAACGAAACGTTTTTTCCCCGTAAACGTACCTTCCCTGTAAACGTACCGTTTACTAATACATAACTACTTGCCATAGCCCCCTTTAGGCTGCATACTGTATTTCATACTCTCAAAAAAAAAAAAAGTTTCACCCCACTTCTGTGTAACCAATATGCTCCTCTCGACGGAAAACAGTGTCAATATCATCTCCTTATTTAGATGCGGACATTGCACTAGTAGATGCCAATTGTCTCTTATGTTACTTTATAGTATTATTCTTATTTTAGTACTAAGCATGAAAACATCAGGATACTGTGTCCTAACCTTGTTGGACACAGTCTCCATTTGAGAAATAAATGAGTTTGTTGGTAACTATTCACAATAGTGAAGCACAACAGCGTTCTGTATATTATATAGGTATGCATAGTTGTAAACATCTGGCAATTCTGGACCCGCGACCATAAAATGGATAGTCTGCGATCGCTGAATATTCAATTAGATTAGATAGGCGGCAGTAGACAGACCAACAGGCTCATTCCCACAGAGACACCGGGACTTACGCCCCAACCCTTTATGAGCTATTGCCATTATATTAGCTTGATATAGATGACGAGAAACGAAGGAGAAAAAAGAGGAAGATCTCAGCGACGACATGATCATAAACGCACGCAAGTGTAACTTCATATCCGCTGAATTGCAGAACTCAAGAGTTTGTTACTCCTGGTGGAGGACGTGTTCTTAGTTGTGTAGGATGTCTTTCCCAATGTTTGTCAAGACGATTTTTAAACGTATTTACCGTTTACGATGGATCAAGGCATGGCTTACGGGTCGGCAGCAGCGAGTGAAGCTTGAAGGAAAGTCGAGCGACTGGACACAGGTTTCACCAGGGGTTCTACAAGGTAGCGTGCTTGGCCCACTTCTGTTCTCAATTTACATCAATGATCTTGATCTTAACATCCATAGTAAAATCTGTAAATTTTCGGATGATACAAAACTATGTCATCCTACAATGAAAAGAGCTGAGCTTCAACAAGACCTTGACCACCTCATGGAATGGAGCGCAACGTGGCAGATGAACTTTAATGTCGACACAAGCTCAGTAATGCACATAGGGCTGGTGAACTCTTCCACCCCATTGAAAATGAATGGGACGGAATTGGCTACTGTCACGTCACCCAACAACGTGACTTAGGAATCACTACTACTAAAAAACTCCAACACAGTCAGCAAGTTGGCATGAGTGTGAAAATGGCAAGCAGAGTACTCGGATTCATCACCAGAAACTTCGAATACAAGTCCAAGGACATCATCGTTCCCTTGTACAAGGCATTAGTGAGGCCACACTTAGAAT
>LQNS02000211.1:23248202-23258837 GCA_001587735.2 Parhyale hawaiensis
AAAAAAAGCCCCGGCAGAAAAAAAAGCCCCGGCAGAAAAAAAAGCCCCGGCAGAAAAAAAAGCCCCGGCAGAAAAAAAAGCCCCGGCAGAAAAAAAAGCCCCGGCAGAAAAAAAAGCCCCGGCAGAAAAAATGCCCCGGTAGAAAAAATGCCCCAGTAGAAAAGATGCCCCAGTAGAAAAGATGCCCCGGTAGAAAAAAAGTCCCAGTAGAAAAAAAGCCCCGGTAGAAAAAAGCCCTGGTAAGAAAAAAGCCCCGGTAGAAAAAAAAGCCCTGCTTATCTCCAAATATGCATTTATTCCCCACACTTAGTTATTTTGCAGCAAGTATATTACAATAAGTGAAATTATAGTGGACTGCATAAGCATATACCAAACGGAACCATCCCCTAACCTAGTCTAGCTTGTTCTAATTGAAATTAGCGTGATCTGACCACATCTAACTAAACCCAACCTATTCTAACATACACTACCTAGCTTCTTCTAAACTAACATAAGAGTTCTTAACTTTTACTCCTAATCCGACCTAACCTTACTTAACGTCAGGCAACTAGACCTTAACAACGGTTTTTTGTAACAGTGATTAAGTATGAGAAAAGCAGACCTCGCCTACGTGTAACATTTCCTAATGATATTGAATCCTTGTGTAGTTACCTAACTTTTCGTAGCAACATAAGCAATTTTTATCAGCAAGGCCCAGCAAGCAGAGTGTAACGGCGAGGCCTCAAAGGGACGAAAATAAAATTTAGCCGTGACCGCACTGCATTATTAGGTATTATAAGAAGATTTAAGCCTCCCTAAATAAGTACTAAGCTCTTCTAAGAGAGGAAAAGGAAGGGACATATAGTATGTCGAAAGAAAAACGGGGAACCCATGCACGAAGGTGTTCCCACACAGGATCAACGCGCATGNACAGACGTCCCGAAGGCCTAGCTAATGGCTAAGGTAACCTACTCAAACCCCCTGGGGGCGCTACTCCCCATAACATAGGATGGGCGAACCTAACTAACCTAACCCTATGGCATATGGCCCATCCTATGCCCCCAGAGGGGACCGCACTGCATGTAGCCAAGTAACGTTACATCGAGGAGTCGAAGGACATATTTGAGGGGTCGGACCTCCGACCTTCATAGTTAGGGTTCGTAATCCTAATCAAAATTGTACTCAGTGTTATATTCTTTACGCGAGAGAAACCATATGAACATTTATTGCTCAAACTTTATGTACTTGACGAAAATCTTTTTGTATTTTGTGTGTGGCTGCAACTCAAGTAGCTGGCCAGTCAGGAGCGGGAGATTGAATGAATTAAGTCCAACAAATACGGCGATATGTTTAAATGTGTTTTGTGGAAAGCACTGTAACTAAATACGAAGTCTAAATGAGGCTTCACTTCAAAAAAGATGAATCAGGAGGCTAATACTGGACTAGATTTTGCCTCTAGTGCTCCGAAAGCTTCCTCACTGCACGTTTTATTGATAATTTATTGTTCAATTAGTATATATGTGCTCTTCTTTTATTTATTCGTTCAGGAGAAGAAATTCTAACTTGGTAACGATATTTCAGGCGAAATTGATTAGAATACTCATAGGCTGCTCAGCCGGCGCGTTTGTCGATGCTGACGTGATTAACGATGTCACTTTTTTATGCTAGTTTCCTGTGAGATCTCCCGTTACGATCTTGGATATGGATGTTCCAAGATACCCAATTTTTGGACTTGGAACAAGTTCAAAATGTAAAAATTAAACTGTTATACATAGTTATAGCCTAACCAAAGCTCGTAGTCCTTACTAACCCAGACCAACCTAGCCGAAGCTGATCTCACCCAAACTGATTTCACTAAATCTATTCTCACCTAACCTAACTCTACCGAACCCAACTTGAATTTACCTAAGCTTACCTAGCTAAATCTAACTTAACATTACATTACTAGGCTATTTCAGGGGTTCTGGTAACCCACGTTTGCCCATGCAAATATTTGATCAAATAATCTTAGTACAATATATTTTAGTTTACTTAGATACGCTGTATTCAAGTAAATGAATAGAGTTCTCAAACATAGTTTCAAGAGTAAGCGGGGTTTTTTTTACGGGTGTTTTTTTTTTTTCACTGGGGCTTTATTCCTACAGTTTTTTTCCGCCCGGGGATTTTTTCCGGTTACCCCCTATGACCTATGGCCCATCCCATGCCCCCTGATGGGGAATTCAAAAGAAAGATTAGATTCTTGGATAGTATATATAGCTAAGCCTCCGTCTCTACAACCAAGGTGATCTAACAGAAGAAGACAAAGGACTTGAGTACGTCGATAGAAACTGAGAACCCATGCACGAAGATGTTCACACACAGGATTTAAGCGCAGGAGAACAGAAAGTCGGGCAAGACTAGAAAGAACACGAAAGTAATATCAGCAAAAGTATGAAATTGGAAGGAAGCAAAGTGGGCGCGAAAAACAGACGTACCTAAGGCCTAACTAATGGCTAAGGTTGCCTGCATGCAGGGTCCTCTTGGGAGCGCTACTCCCTATAACGTAGGTTAGGCAAACCTAACTAACGTAACCCCATAGCCTACGATCCATCCTATGCCCAAGGGGAAGAGTAAAAAGAAGAAACACATAGCACGTCAAACAAAACGAGGGACAGGGCGCAAAAAAGTAACCCCATATGGCAAGTAAGGAGGAAAAAGCTGTAGTAGGGCCAAACTGCGAAATTGAACCGAAGACGAGACATATCAAAGAAGGGCGGGAAGAAAAATGGGCAAAGACGTATAGGGGTCCTCCCAGAGATGCACGGGAGTGAGGGCAGGTGGAAGGGCTCTGCACGCAAACAGGCGGGAGACCGTTTGCTCTGACAGAGTGGGCACTGTGGGGAGGCTGCAAGCCCGATCCAATGCTTATAGCAGGCGAGGGCTACACAGTAGCCTAACCGCAGCTACTAGTGTGCAAATCGAAAGGGGCGGGACAATGTCTCGGACGAGACAGCAGGTGTAGGGGTGCCAAGCACCTAGCTGTCATCCATCTTCGCGGTGAAAGAGTTCACAACTTCTCTGTGGATCACCACCACGGTCGCCGACAGAAAGGCGAGCCCGAACGACACAAGCCTCTCGAGAGGCGGCCAAGATAACACCATCCTCCGGAGAGTGCCATACCTAAGGCCGGCACTTCGACGTCAGGGTATATTTCAAATCACAGCGCAACTATCGGCGGTGACGGTGCCGCATGACAGGTGGCCGAGGCCAGAGCTTGAAAAAGCAATTAGCTACCTACTAATAAAGTCAAGGGATCCCCCAATGAGGAGCATTTAGGTCTTATGGTGAAGATGGCGAGATGCCATACGGTGGGAACTGACGGGCCACAAGCAAAGCAGCGTTATGGATAACTCGAAATCTATTGAAGAGTCCGAGACATTGAAGTACGAGACCGGGATAGCGTAGATAATGACGGACCGAATCACAGTTTTATAAGTATCAAAATTTCGATGTGTTGGCCCCAGCTGCTGTTAGCTAGGGCTTTGAGGAAGTCTGGAGGTAGCTCGGTTGCAGGTTTTCGTAGGATGTCTGAAGAAGTTGAGACTGGGGGTTCCAAAAGACACCCATGATTTAGGGGTGGCTCTCTCAAGAGACAGGAGTCACGCAAGGTGACCTACAGGTCCATGTTTACCCGAAGAAACAATGTGGGCATAATTTAGGCGAATGAAAGGGTTATGTTGGGCTCTTTGTCTCAGAGAGTGCGCGTGTGTTGCGTCTAACTGTAAACTCTGTCCAGGGGAGGTTCCGGAGAAGGCCTGGCAAGTGAAGGGAGATAGGCAAAGGAAGGGCGAGAAGAAACCAAGATCAAGACAGCAGAGGGTCTTCCTAAAGGGGCACCGAAGTGAGGGCCATCGGAAGGGCGTTCGACGAAAAGAAATGGGAGACGGTTTGCTCTCCCGCGTGACGGACTGGGCACTGCGGGGGGCCGCGAGCCCGATTCTATACATGCATGGAGCGAGTGCCACACAGTGCGCAGACCGCAACTGCGAGAGCGCAGTGCAATACTGTCTCGGTCGAAGAGATGGCGGAGGGACGGGTGCCGAGCATTTTCTAACCTCCATCCTCACAATGAAAGAAACCACCACCACCCTGTGGACTGACGCCATGACCACCGACAGAGAGGTGGCCAAAGCTATGCCCCCTAAGGGGGGGGGGGGGAGGGAGGGAGAAAAGAACAGAAGAAAGTGTGATCAGTACGAGTATGAAAATGGAAAATTGAATAGTGGTCATGAGGAAAATATCAAAGTCCCAATGTACGGCGATAGTAAACTATTTAATATTCTTGGGAGTCTTACTAGCCGCGATGTAAGCTGGCAGAAAATCCTGAATCCTTGAAAGACACAACAAAGAAACAATGAGAACCATTAGTGTAGGTTCTCCAAGAATAAAAGCTCTCAACAGCCGAGTTTTAGTAGAAAGCATTACACTTACTTAAATAAGGGCAAAGAGGATACTGCCCTGGGTATACTGACCTTCTTGGCTAAAATAACAATCAACAGCAAGCTTCGAAGATTCTTCATGATGAGACGTAGAGGCAGCACTCACGTATTCTGTTTTAGCGTCCGAAAGTTGTGGGGACGCGCCATCACTTTTTGCGGGGAGTGTGCTACGAGGGTTCGTGGAAGCTTGGCTTATATCTTGGTTGGCCATCAAGTCGTTCATCGCGGACGGATTGGCGAAAATTTCAAAAAGAAACTGTGACGATTTAATGGCCTGAAAAAAAGAAGAGGAGCTTTAATAGAGACGCTCAAACAAGACTAGGAACGCTTACGTAGCAAACAGACATTGAAACAGGAACTACGACATTAGATGAACTGTAGCAGAGAAAAAAGAGCTGTAATAGAGACGTTCAAACTAAACGGTGAGCGGTTTTTACGGGGCAACAGGACATTGTTTGATACAGGAACTAGGTAAATATTGAAATTTGTACTTTAAACTTTGCAAAAATTAATCCCTTCATGCATACCGTTTTCTTTTCCACATAGTACGTGCCCATTAAGAGTACTATTCTCACGAAAATTATGGTATGCATTATGCGTTGGTGGGCAAAAGTTATACAGTATACTGTACGTATATTCAAAGCTCCAGTCGCATTATCCAAGACAATGGTGACACACAGAGGGCAGCGAAGCGAGCATTTATGGATGTCAAGTAACAAACAAGGAGCTCATGCACAGCAACTACAAGCCTTGAAAGACATACAAGCGTAACACAAAGACAGGCAGCAATAGTTGTAAAATATGAGGTGACAAGGCGGGGCTGGAAAGAACAATGCCTGCAGACATACTTTAAGCTAAGGTAGCCAATAAAGCAGAGATTCCCTACAGGGCGGCCAAGTCGGGTCGATCAAGTCCAACTCCAGCTCCTAGGTCAGGCCAGTTTCCGACTTCGACTTCTTGGACCGTAAAAATATTTGACTCGCACTCTTTTTTTAGCAAGTAGACTTATTTTCAGCAATTTCGACTACTGGCTGCCAAAACAGTCCGATTGCACAACACTGGCTTCTAACGTTCATGTCTTCGCCACCCTCTATCCAAAAGACCTCCTACTATCAAATCTACATTTAAATTTTACCTTCTGCGAAGGAGAGTGAGTGAAAAAATATTCATTTACATTACCAGAGAATAAAGACACTGCTAGTAAGATAGGGTGCGCCCTTCCCCCATTAAAGCCTTGCGACCTCTCAAGGAGAGACGATTTGCCATAATGAAACCTCTGTTTTTGACAGCCAGTATTAGTGTATGAAGTTTCAAGTCCCTTCTGTAATCTCATGCATATCTGGCATACGTGGAAGATTCCATTTTCAATTTTTACGATTAAAAATAATATTGTTACAGTCTAGTAGTATGGTATATCAGGGACACATTGTTTATATCGCGCAGAACTATTACTGTGACTTAACACAGGCTGATGGGGCACACTAGGATGCGAAGAACGTTTCTTTATTCTCAATTATGTTTTATCTCGGCTCATCTGCTGGAAGTCTCAGATAATAAGCGCTCATTAATGTTCTATGGCTGCAAGAATTGATGTTCGTAATGAGGCTAAAAGATGCATTGCAAATGGCATCCATTCTTGCGTAGCCTGCATAAATTAACCCTATTTTTCGTTAGAATAGCATTATAGGTATGTTGTGTTCAATAATGGGTCCAGTAAGCGCGTGAATATTAACGTGACATGGTAGAAACACACTGACAACTCACCGGCCACAAGGGATGGTACTGCAAGAACTCCAAAACTAAGCCGGAGACTACAATCAAATCCTGACGGAATATCCACAGCACCAGAGGAGTAATGCGGAAATCATCAACTGCAATGAAAATAGAGTAGAAAGAATGAATAAATATGTCAGCTGTGAGACTTTGTATCGGGCTTTAGAAGCGTGTAGTGTTTCATAGGACGTTACTCGCAGAGCAAACTCTATCTATTCCTGATACACATGTTTTAGGTTATCAAACTATGAAGCCATTTTCTAGAGATTTTATAAAGTGTGCCTTGATCGACCTACCTCTGTTTCTAGAAGCCTTCAATAGTTGGCATTGAAACTTAGGAGTTTATTACAGTACGCCTTCCTAGCCACAAATGAAGTCTTCCATGAATGGACGAGGAAGGAACACGGCGTATGTCGGTATACACGTGGAGCCTAAGCATGAGAGTGTTCATAAACAGAATCAACAGAGCATCAAGTCGAGAGTGAACAGAAATGAAGCATCTGCCGTACGAGTATGAAAATGAAAGAAAGCAATGTCAGCACGTAACACGCACATCCGGAGGCTTAGCTAGAAGTTAATGAAACTAATGGGGAGTTCCTAGGTGGGCTTCTCTCCATAACATAAGATGGGCGACCTAACGTAGGAAAAATAAGCCGAGGAAACTTGCATATTTTAAAATAACGCTTTTAGAACAGCTAAATTTTCCTGAAATATAGATGGAAGGGGCTTTCATATTAACTTACAGGCACTATCATTTCCCGCAGGTTCAAAGTTACACGGCACTAGTTACAAATATTTAAACTTTAAGGGTGGAAATCAGTCTAGCACACCGACAAAAAAAAAAACTATTTTCAAATTACTAGACAAGCACATAGTTATAGAGATAAAGTTGTATAAACACGCCTGCAAATTATTAGGTAGTAGATATATTGAGGGCTTTTTCAGACGCATCAGAAACGATTAAATAACAGTGACCCACTATCCTAAAGTAGCTATAGTTTAAAAGCTCATCCATCTTAGGTGAGTTCGATTAATTTAGTAGTGGTCAATGCGCTGCTACTGACAAGAAGTAAGGCGCTAAGTATCTCAACACTCCCTCTCTTCCGCACACCTGAATTTTCCCCACCACCAAGAAATGAAAAACGAAAAGAGTCGATGACAGAAGATACACCCGAGCGGAGGGTCCCTTCAGCATGGCCCCCACACAGGAGCAGATAGGAGTCCCATGGTATAGGTCGCTTCCTACTGTTTAGCGGCTCACTTAATAAAGGAAGTGAAGGGGACAGTATAGAGAGCCTACCTAACTCAATTGTTCATTGATAACTAGATTTTTCCTTTTCACTGTCGGAAACTTATAACTCACTCCTAAAGTTTCTATTTTTATAACCAGTAAAATGTAATTTAAAACCTGCAGGAAAAATTGGCATCCATATACTTAATATTAAAGCATGTACAATAATCTAGTCTTCATGACAAATTAAATGATTTAGCATCAGTATCTAAAAAGTTATTAAGAAATATATGTCCTAAACGTATATCTATCACTTTCGTTAGCCCTCATTATATTGAGTAGTTTAAGCCTCCGTCTCCACAACTATGGCGATCTAACAGAGGAAGAAGAAAGGGACAAATAGTATGACGATACGAATATAGAGAACCTATGCACGAAGGTGTTCTCACACAGGATCAACGAGCATGGGAATAGCAAGTCAGGAAAGAAGATCAGAATAAAGCATGAGCAAGCAGGAGTATGAAAATGAAAGGAAGAAAAGTGAGCACGAAAGAAAGACGTCCCGAAGAATTAGCTAATGGCTAAGGTAACTTACACGAGCCCCCAGAGGTCGCCACGCCCCATAACATAGGATGGGCGAACCTATCTGACCTAACCCTACGGCCAATGGCTCGTCCTATGCCCCTGAGGGGAAGTTAATCCTTCACTGCGTAACTTTATCTTATCTTTCACACAGGAGTAACACTATCTAATACAGTACTTATCATATACGATACACTACGCCAGTGGTTCCCTACTACTTATTCGTTTTACGTCAGCTATTCCCGCTCCGCGGGGTTAGACGGTCGAGGATTCGTCTCAACTCTCGGCGATTGTGGGCCAGGACCTCCTCGGTAACTTTCAAAGCTCTTAGATATTCCTGAGCTGTCTTAAGCCGCGTTTCCTTAAGCCTTCAGTAGGGCGTCTACCCCCCACCTCCCAGTCACGTATCACCGCCGCCAACACGTCGTTTTCGTCTCTTCTCTGCAGATGCCCAAGTCAATACCATCTTCTGGTTCTGGCCCTTAAAACACCAATGATCTGGAGCAATCCACACTTCCTGGTCCCCTCACCGCTGCTCACTCTATCTTGTAACGACACAGCAGCCATTTAGTTGAGCATCCTCCTGTCACAAGTCTAAATATATTTCTCCAGCTTCTGGATCATCGGCTATGTCTCGGCAATACCTACCGAGCGCGGAGCAAAGCTTGTGGATCCATTTCCCGCACGAGGTACCAAGGACCGAATTAACACTACCACCGTCACCACAGACTCCACATGGGCATTGCCCGCTCTGGACCAAGGTCTCACACTCGTTTTCTGAAACAAGCATCTTCGTTTTTCCTACGTTGACGTTCAGACCCCTGCGCTTGATGGAAGCCTCTCAGCTGACAAACTGCTCCATAACTTCCTCTGGATTCCGACGTCAGAACAATGACGTCAACATTAACCACCAAAGGCACCCTACCAAAGGCTTTCTCGAGATCACAGAAGACGTGATACATTTTTCTTCTTTTCCACCCATTTCTGTTGGTTTTATCTCAGGATAAATGTTGCATCTGTTGTTGACCTTCCTGAAGAAAAATCCAACTGATTTTCACCAATATTTGCATTTTTTTTCAATCTATTGTCTAGTACTTTCCTCCACACTTTCATCCCATGTTCAAGAAGTCTGAGCCCAGGACACTTTCCATACTGCAGCGGATGACCCAATATAACTTCGTACAGACGAAGTGTGATGCCGTCTCATTAATTTTCTGGACCAACTCCTCTGCCCATGATGTTTTTAAACACTTTCGTGATTCGCTACACTCCAATCTTGCTACAAAACTGCAGCATGTCGCTAGTTAGCCCTGATGGGCCGGCAGCTTTACTAGCCATCACTTTACTCAAGGCCACTCCCACTTCCTCCTCAGAAACCTTAGGCACAGGCTAGTGGTTTCCAAGATTTTTTTATGCTAGGCATCCATAGGATAATATCTTTAATAAGTTCTCGCATCCCATAGAAAATTAATGATTCATGATGATAATGAAATCAGCAGTGAATTTGGGCAAAAAACTCATGTCATCAAAGCTTTCGCACCCCCTCAAAAGTCATCTTACACCCCTGGTTGGGAACCTCTACCCTATGTAGCGAAGGATTAACCTAACCTACCTACGGCCGAAATGGATACACTAACCACCTATTCCCCAACGACCACACAGTAGAACACTCAGGTGTCACCGTCACCCTAGGCTCCTCTTCCCTCACTCTAATCAACATATACGTTCCTCCCGCCACATCTTGCTCCCCAGGATACAGGCTCGACTCCTCCGCCCTTTTTGCTGATTCCTCGGCTGACACCCTCATTATGGGTGACTTTAACGCCCACAACACTGACTGGTATTCTGTAACCCAGGATGCGCGGGCCGCCGCGCGAGGTGAGGAGATTGGTGCCGCCATCAACAGTGGACCCTACTGTCTCCTCAATGGCGACTCGCCCACCAGGGTCCCTCGGGACGGTCCGGGCTCCTCTCCGGACCTGACCGTTATCTCAGCTCATCTTATTATTATTATATTGGTATTGTCCCGCTATTTCTGAAACTTAGACAATCAATAGCGATCTAAGATTGATTTACTCGGCTTACTGCCGGAACCACAACGTTGTGCTCAGGTGGCAAGAGATGAAGGACGAAAAGAGAAGAGGACAGAAGAAAGAAGCGCCCGTGCGGACGGTCCCTTCTGTGGCCCTCCACACGGGCGAAGATAAGAGCCCCGCAGAAAAAGTCGGTCACCTCGATAGGCGCCCCACCTCGCGGGACAGAAAGGAAATATAGAGAACCTACCTAACTTTACAAAACTAACCTTCTCAGCAGGAAGTGCGGCCAGATGCTACATCAACTGCGGAGAAGGCACTCGGGATCCTTGGTTTATCTCAGCTCATCTTGCACTCGACTACTCCTAGTAGTAGTAGTAGAGGTTTTACTAGCGCTTCAGTGGCACACTGCCTATATCGCGCCGAACAATTCCTGCGTTTAACCACAGGCTCGTGCGCCGACTAGGGCGCGTTTTAAGTTGTCAATGATTTTTGTCTCGGCTTTTCTGCCGGTAGGTCTCAAGAGTGGTCAGTGCGCTACTGACAGGAAAAAAGCGCA
>LQNS02000211.1:23343015-23360370 GCA_001587735.2 Parhyale hawaiensis
AAATTCCAAGTGTGGCCTCACTAATGCCTTGTACAGTGGGACGATGATGTCCTTGGACTTGTATTCGAAGTTTCTGGTGATGAATCCGAGTACTCTGCTTGCCATTTTCACACTCATGTCGACTTACTGAATGTGTTGTAGTTTGTTTGTAATAGTGATTCCTAAGTCACGTTGTTGGGTGACAGTAGCCAATTCCATCCCATTCATTTTCAATTGGATGGAAGAGTTCACCAGCTCTATGTGCATTTCTGAGCATTTGTCGACATTAAAGCTCGTCTGCCACGTAGTGCTCCATTCCTTGAGGTGGCCAAGGTCTTGTTGGAGCTTGGCTCTTTTTGTGGCGGATGACATAGCTTAGTATCATCTGCAAATTTACTGATTTTACTATGGATGGCGAGATCGAGATCATTCATGTAAATTATTATTATTAATATTATTAAAACTTCAAGCTTGAGTTCCCACGGACAGGTAATACAACCCAAATGAAGTAACTTGCAACACCGGGAAGCCCAAAACTCTGCTAAAGGAAATCCAGCGAAAACCCATTAACAACAGACTTGAACGCCTGCAGGCTTACACGACCTAGATCTGAACAGTAGTGGGCCTAGCACACCACCTTGTGGAACCCCTGACGATACATGCATCCAGTCGCTCGTCCTTTTTTTTTTTAAGCTTCACTCGCTTCTGCCTACACAAAAGCCCTGATCCATCGAAAATAATCGCCCTGGATGCCATAGACTTCCAATTTTTTCTTTAGCCCATTATGGGGGTTTTGCCGAAAAAGTCTTTAGGAAGTCTAGATACGTTGGTTATCTCAACCATTAGCTAGGCCTTCGGGCGTTTCTTTTTGGTGCCCACTTTGCTTCCTTCCCGATTTCATACTCCTACTTGCACATGCTTTATCTGTTCTTCCTCTTCTTTCCCGACTTGCTGCTCCCATGCGCGTTGATCCTGTGTGGTGGGAACACCTTCGTGCATGGGTTCCCCGTTTCTCTTAGCATACATTGTCTCCCTTGCTCTTTCCTCTGTGATATCGTTCTGCTCGGAAACTGAGCCTTCTACTTCCTAACTATAACTAACTAATTAATTAAGTGCAGATACACAAGATCTACACCCTTCTGTTCATCTTTAATATCCGCAACTTTTGAGAAAAAGTCAAGTAGGTTTGCTAAGCAGCTTCTTCCACTTGGAAGCCATGCTGAGTGTCGTGTATTAGCTGATCCATCCTCAGGTGATAAGTGATGCGCTTCTTCAAGAGGCGTTCGATGGTGTTGCTGACGACCGATGTATGATTGTAAATCGCTCGAATCTTCGTTGTGTTTTATACAGTTGGAGACAGTTAAGCCGTTTGTGGCAATCGTACTCCTGAATGCCTGGAGTTCTGGTCGTGAACGATCTATGGATAGCTTCAAGGTGTTCTAGCTTTTTTCGTGTACTCGGTATTCAAAGTAGAGAACAGTATTCTCTCAGGAAAATTGTTTCTATAGCGTGAGCATTACATCTACTTTACGTGACGACTGGCGAAAAAGCTCGTAAAACCTGTCCACTTCATCTTTTTGTCACTGGGACAACTCTAGCAATATGTTCTTCGTAGGTGGCACTGGCATCGTCTTGCATTCTCACTCTGAGGTCTTTTGAAACTGTCATTTAATTTCATGCCCATCGCTGGGGGTATATACTGTGTGGATTCGAATAATGTTTGTTTTTTTCCGTATCCTAGCAGTTCGAATTTTGTTTTATTATATGTCATTTTCACCGACCATTAACAAATGCTTTCTAAAGCTCACAGCACAGGCACCTCGTCTTCCATAGATTACATAGCAGCTGGTATTAGTGTATCGCCAGCAAATGACGAAGGGACTGCATAGTTACATACGTACGTACCCCTTGTCATGATGAGAAAGAGAACCGGCCCAAGCATACTGCCTTATGGTACTCCACTGAGTACCGGCTGTATTGATGAAATTTTGTTTTGTTGACAATTATACTTTGAGTTCTATTTGACAGGACTGCTTTAAGCCACCGAAGACAATTTCCACGAATAGCCATGGGGGAAAGTTTCAACATTAGGATTCCGTGAGCAACCTTATCAAAAGTCTAAGCAAAATATTAGTATATTGCGTCCACATTCGTCTTTGGCATAATGCCTCTAAAACTAAAATACATCCGTAACTTTGTGGCTCACTTTCGCCTCAACTTAATTTTTTAGGCTTCATCAGCCAAGCACCATTTGCGAGCGCCAGAAAGTATTCCAAGATAATTTCCCAGATGTGAGGAAGCTGTTCCCATTAGCAGAGAAGCTCTTAAGACTAGTATTGCTGTGTCCAGCCGGTCCATATGCTCTGCAGAGCAATCTTCTAGTGCCTTGAGGCGACCGAGAACCTACTTGCTAACAACGTTGACTCAGGCAAGGTGTGTCACGTGCACAGCGATCAGCTCATGCACCTTTCCCCCCATGCAATTGCGCAGCAGTTTTTGGATTAGTCAGGTGATGAGCGTCGGGCTCAGATCTTCGGCCGCACTTTGCGCATATGAATACGACTGCAGAATAACATAGACCGCATTGACGCTCGAGCGCTCACATATGCTTCAGATACTGCTCTTGTTGTCCGGTTGTCAGCATTCCATCTGTTGAAAGAAGTTGTATCGGATTTCTTCAAAATCTGTTTTTTTTTTCAATTAAATGAAATATTAACGGTAGAATGAACAATTATTTCCAACTGCATTGTTAGATGACTTACTGAAAGTTGTTTAACGGGTATATATCCCTTCCTTTAACACAGTGGCTCTCAAACTGGGGATCATGGCCCCCTGGGGAGCCATACAGCAGAATGTAGCATGCCATACTGTGGTTGCATTAATAAAATAAAATGGAGTTATTACAACAAAATGATATTCAAAAGTGGGCTTCATATGGATCTAATGAACGTAGAGTTGTAGACATTTATGGTAGTATGTTTTTGGGGGTCATGGACAAGGTCGCAAGGATCATTCCTGAAGAGAGGGTAACTACCACAAAAAGTTTGGGAACCACTGCTCTAACAGAACGTTAACGGTTTAGCGTTGGCATGTTTACCTTTGTTTTGCCAGCACACATTTCATCTCGTCACCAACCCCAATAAGGCTGTTACTCTATTATTAACAGTCTTTTGATAATAGCTATATATAGCGTCCCCCCCAAATTTTGGACGGTGGTTACGCCCCTGGCTGTAATGGCCATGGTAATATAAACACAATGAGAACTTTAAAGCCAAATAACTCGAAAACGAAGCACTTGCGACGAAAACATTCAAGAAAAAGTCTTAGAATGTCTTATTTAACATGCAAAAGTCAACCAAAATACCGTATGTGATTAAAGTGCACTTCGGAAATATTTCCCTTCTCACGAATAACATTTTCGTCGTGAATTTCGGAGTTCTGTTTGAATACGTTTTTGGAACATGACCAGCTGGCCCACGTTATTGGAAAGCGTATTATGCAGTATTGTATTGCCGGCAGCAGTGCTGTTTGCATCGTTGTACAATAATTTTACCAGTATTGGTGGTTTATACGTAATAGTTTTTGTTGACATCTTTAGTTAGAATAATGCATTCTAAGACTTTTCAAGAATAAAATTTTCATCGCAAATGCTTACCTTTAGAAGTATTTGACTTTAAAGTTGCCATTGTTTCTTTTGAAATCATTTAAGATGCNCATTGCGGCCTGGCGCGGCATTAAGAACGATACCTCGTAATAGTTTTTTTTTTGGCTACACCGTTGCTCTTACTCATAAAGGTTAGGCAAGCAAGGACTGGTTCTGCTTATATCATAAGAGAAACATACACATATAATTACAGTGTGAAGCGATATCGTGCTATCGTAATTTCGAATCTTATTTTCTCTCATATAAAAACAATGGCAACTTTGAAGTCAAATATCTCGAAAACTAAGCATTTGCGGCGAAAACGTTATTCATGAAAAACGTCTTAGAATAACCTATTTTACCTAAATATGGCAACAAAAATACTAAATGTCATTACTGACATGTACGGAAAATCAACCTTTTATTTTAATACATTCCCCCGATCTAACAATGCCAATTACTGCTAAGATTTCGAAAGGTCATTACGTTTTAAGCATTAAACTTTGTAAAGCAGGCTTTAATTAACCCTAATAACCTGGGCCCTATATTTCGATTTTTTATCAGGTAGGAATAGTATTACTTGTGTGAAAATCGCACACAGGCCGAAGTTATAAGAGATGCTGCTTTTATTCGATGTTTGTTGTTTCAGATGTTTGTATTTTTAAAATGTGAAATGCGATGGTCCATCGCCGATTGTGACGCATTACGATGGCCATCGCCGGTGGTTATTTCCTTGTAGGCCATCGCCGATGAAAATTGGCGTTTTTTTGGTTCCGATGGCGATGGAGCGATGGTTTTGCATTCTCCATCATAAGTGTAATGGCGATGGCCATCACATCATCGATTTTGCCACCGTACTATCGTGCCATAATCGGAGATACCGAGCTCTGCTAATAAGCATATGTTTGTACGGCCACAGCTTCCGTGCCAGGTAAGTCACATCGAGGCTGAGTGGTTGGTTTTTATTAGTGGGGTGTGGGAAAATCTAGCATCCTGTAACAAACCTCTTCATCCTGGCTGCTTGTCTTTTGTTCGACAGGACCCAAAGTCTGCGTTCAGACCCACAGCGGAGTGGGGCCCAGGCTGTCCCAAAGCACGGGCCCGACTGGAGTACATGCAGCAGCAGGAGGATCGGCAACGGCAGCGGCTTAACAGCAGCAACTGAAGGCCATGTTTATTTCTTAGCAAATTACCATCTCCACAGCCCCTCCAACAGCGCTATTCCTTTTCCTTTGAAAACGTTTGTTTTATTCGCGAAATATTAAAACGCTAACTCTTTTTCGGTCTTATAAAGACGTTATTTCAGAAAAAAGTCTTTTTACACCCGTTACTTAAACAAACACATTTTTTTATAAAGAAACGAGTAATTAGCTCTTGGTCAGTCACAATCAAACGTTTCTACAGTAGAAACGCTGTTGAATAGGCCCTGGAGAATCCTTTCAATGAGAGAGTGTTGAAGACATGCACCCCACAAAGACCGCATTAAATATTCATTCCTCGTAGCAATGGTATTGTTGGAACCGGCTTTTTGTAAGTCTGCGTGTCACTGTAGTAGTAAAAGTATTCTATCATGGTAGTCTGTAAGATGTGGTGCTGAACAGTCCCTAAAGGGAGCTAATGCAAACATCGGTGATGCGCCACATCTTAAACTCTATGGAAGTTGTGACTATTCCAGGCAACGGACGCTTTTTCAATGGAGAATAAACAAATGAAAATAAAATGGTGAATGTATGTGTGTGTATATATATATATATACACAATATCTATCTGTGTGTTATTCTTTCAATGACAGCTGCAGCGTAGGGCTGATCCAAAGATCCTCCAGCTGCTTTTTCTAGTACCCAATATGCTGATCAAGATACCTACAGCGATGGACCATCCCTAATTGCCTCGAGTTAGCATAAGCTCGATCATAAATGATCTCTAGACTTTTCGTTTGCTATTAGCACTGTGACGCTGCTAGTAAATATACATAATCCTCTTATGAAATCATTTTAAAAGTGTTGAGATGTTTTAGTAAGTTATTTTGTTCGGTGAAAAATATCGAATTTGAGATATAACTACTCATATTTTATGTTTAAAAAATTGTACTATTAATCCTCTGTGTTCTATATTACTTTATTCCTGTTCAAAGCAAAGTGGATTACATAAATTCCCGTGTTTAGTATTTATGGCATAACCCAAACAGTACTTTAGGTCCTGGTAGCAGCACCTTCCGCAACCGTAGCTCATAAATCAATAGAGCTTGTGTTGTTGTATTATTTCCATTATCTTCAACATTGTAACGTAAATTTCTAGTTCTAAAATATTTCTGCACTTGTCTGCCTCACTTAAAAAAAAATTCCAACAATAACTGAATATTTCCTAAGGAGCTTAATAAATGTAGTCCTACCCCCGCCAAATATCATCAGAGACATGCAGCAAAAATTCTCTCGAAATGTGCACAAAATGTAACCGCTATATTAGCGCTCATCCCTATGATGACAGTAAAACTAAATCCCCCCATTCCATGGCTACTCCTAATATTAAACATTTTTCGCATCACAGTCAACCCACCTGACTGCCTGAAAAAGATTGTGATGATGGCTCAACTCCTTCTGCCTCTTTTTCGGTGGACAGACAAAGAAACAGACATACAAGCGAACCGTACATGACACCAGGATCACTGCTTTTTGCTTCACTTGCGAGTGATGACAAATCGCTGCAGCTGTAGCTCAACGCAAAAAATCACCCTCAACAGCAGCAGAATAGCTACTAAGATGGCAGGCAGCCCTCGGATACACAGTTAGGACCAAGGTAATGCCAATACAGCAACCGCTCTTGCTTTGCTATAACTGGCTGTACGCAGCGCACCCGGTCGTTGAAGGACAGAATGATCCAGAAGAAGCATCGACCAACCCCAAGACACTTTAAACAATTCTAAGTATCTCTTCCTCAAAAATTGAAAATGACAGTAAATCGACACGGGATACAGAGTTCGGCAATGCAATCTATATTACTACAGACCAAGGTGTTTAATATCCGTGACAGGTCTTTTCGCCTTTGGTCTTATCGTCGTGGGTCATTTCGCCGATAAGTCATTTCTCCGTGAGAGAATTTCGCCGTGATGTACCATAAATGTCTTGATAATACATAAATTATACCCAGCCACGCCCAACCTAATATGCTATTATTATTATTAATAGGAAAAGTTTCAGTTTCTGGCCCATACAGCAAGTCGTGCAGCAAAACTTCCCAGGAAAAGAAAGTGTAACTAGAGCACTCTGAGAGCGCATACCTCCGCCAAGCGACGCAACGGTAGCAAAGAATTCAAATTGGCTCTGAGAGCATAGTTTTCTTTGTATAAACTGCAAAATCTAATCATATGTTGCTTTTGATAGTAATAACAGTTTGTGCAATTTTCTTGAAGATCCGTTCTTCACTTTTTGAGTTATACTGCTAATAAACTGTATGACAAACATGAGTCAAACATGCAAACGAACAAACCGATCTGCACTAAAATTTAATCATCTATATCTTTCAACAGTACTAACAACCCCTTTGAATTTCAAATGATCCATTCATTATTTTTTGAGTTATTGTGCTAACAAGCCTAAAACTAAAAACAGTGACAAACGAATGAACAATCAAACAGATCATTACTAAA
Source organism: Parhyale hawaiensis (assembly GCA_001587735.2). Taxonomy (NCBI): domain Eukaryota; kingdom Metazoa; phylum Arthropoda; class Malacostraca; order Amphipoda; family Hyalidae; genus Parhyale; species Parhyale hawaiensis. The sequence goes on from LQNS02000211.1 coordinate 23,350,284, forward strand.
ATTTGGTTTTTTACTCTTCGTTATATACCTAACAACTCATGTAAATTTCATAAAAATCCATCCTTAACTTTTTGAGTTATAGCATTGAGAACAATGAGGCAGACAAACAAGCAAACGGATGGACATATCTTCAACAAAAGTGAATCATCTATTCCTCCTAACATACCTAATAATCCTTGTAAATTTTGCCTAAATCAGTTCATAACTTTTTGAGTTATCTTGGTGACTGACAGACGGCCAAACAGATAAACAACCAGACAGACAAACACGACGAAAACATAACCTCCTTGGCGGAAGTAATAAAAAGAAAAGGTGGAATAAAATTAAAAGTAGGGTAACTTAAAATGTAATGATCCACAATATCACCGATCTTAGTCATTTAGTCATGATATGATGATAAATAAACATCTAACTAATGAATAATGAATAAAAAATTCCAAATCTAGTTATTTCCAAAAAAATAAAAATCACTTACTGGAACTTAAAATATAATTATTCACATAAAGCTTGCTCATCATAGTCATTTACTAAGACATGATCGAGCTATTAAGTAACTACTAAGATTTTGTCAATCGGCAGTCCCTTTGAAAGTCTGCTGGTGTTGCCACTTCTGTTCCTTCCTTTGCATGGCTACTATAGATAGATTCTTACTGAGGCTGTTATTACTTTGTTTTGTTCTAGTTATTTACGTCTCTTAGTGGGTTATAGTGAATGTTTTCATCCCCAACTTTATTTCGATAATTCCATATATGTTTTCTTTCTCTATTTTACAGCTGAAACGTTTGCGGTAGGCTATAGAGTCAACACGTTTTTATATGTAGTGTGATTCTCCTTTTTATTCTAAGAATGGTTTCATATTTATCGATCAATAAATATTGATGTTAACTTTCATGATCACTAAACCTTGAAAATTCTATGCACAAGGTAAATTGAGATTAAGTCGTCCGGCTGGATCGGTCTCAAGTGACTGGCCGGGCAATGCGAAGCCTCTGCCGACCGACCCAGTGTTGACGATAACTTGGTACATTATAAAATTTTAATCAATACATATTCCTTTTGATTTTTGTCGAGCACATTTTAGTCACTCGGTTATATCTTAGTAAATGACGAAGAAGAGCAATTTGCACGGGAATTATGGTATTTTATGTTGCAGTACCTATGTGATAATTAACTTTATTTCATTTTTTCCATAAACGACTGGCTTTGGAATCTTATTAATGATTATTTTCAATTTGGTTTTATATATTATTTCATGTGTTGTAATTGACTAAATTCGGTGATTTTGTGCATCATTACATTTTTGGTTATTATATTTTTCATTTTATTCCACCTTTTCTTTTATTATCCTTCCATTTCTAGGGAACGTTCTGAAGCTGCAGCTTTTCATAATAGCAATTACAATAGCCTATTAGTTTCGGCGTGGTTGGACGTAATTAATATATTACCCCGCCATTTACATTACATCACGGCGAAATGAACTCACGGCGAAATGCCCTCATGGCGAAATGACCTAACGGTGAAAAGACCGACGGCAAATTCACCGACGGCGAATAAGCAATAAAATCACCTCACTTTATTTTAGGAATAAATTGATTGAACGTACCTGTATATGTAACTGTATATGTCACCACTTGCGCAATAAATGCACATTATCGAAAAATCCTTCAGCTAAAAGCTGTAAATGCTTTGTTTTAAACCTTTCAGATTCAGTAAGAGTTAAGTTTGCTCGTGAACATTTATGTAAAATGTTTGCTGATAAGCAAACAGCTGAAGTAATTGAGATGATTTCGTTACATTATAGTGGCAACCACAAGCGCTTTTGTTTCTCTTACAAGTCTCTACAAATACAGGGCGAGTTTAATTTCACAATGTACGGTATATTTTGGTGAGAAACTGTACGTACATAAAATATATTTGCAAGCCACATATTTCGACTTTGTTCATTCGTGATGTCCAAAATAGTGAAATTAAAATCACGGCCTTGGCAGCGCATGGTGGGTGGGAACGAAACTTGCTGCAGCGAAACTTTTATGGCCCGTGAAAGTTAAATATTAACTCGTTGTAAAACAATATGTATATTTTGCTATTGTGTATGAGGCTGCAATTTATACGTAATTAGTTGAAGATATATTATCTTTGGCCTCTCAGAAGGCATGCGATGGGCCATAGGTCATATAGGGTTAAATGTGTCAGCTTTAGTTAGTTCAACCATGGTATAGTTACGTAACTTACACAATGAGTTCAACCATTTTATGTCATGGGGAGCAGCGACTTACCTATAGGTTACCTTAGCTATGAGCTAGCCCTTTCAGACGAATGTTTATGTTGTGTATTATGCTTCCATCTGATTTCATGCTTCTACTGATGTTACTTTCTTCCAATGTTCCTCTTCTTTCATGACTTACTGTTCTCATGCGAGTTCATCCTGTGTGGGAGCACCTTACCTTCGTTCATGGGTTCCGTATTTGTATGGACGTACTGAATGCCTTTTTTTCCCTGTGTGAGATCGCTTCTATTGTGGAAACGGAGACTGAAACTACTCAATACTTTAATAATCTTTGGGCACGATACCGCTTAATAAATTTTAAAAATTAACAAACTAAGCAAAGCAGCCATCTTGGCTGCGAGAGACACGATCACTCGAGGTAATTTGGAGAAAATCCAAAATTATTCGTATNTATTGTGGAAACGGAGACTTAAACTACTCAATACTTTAATAATCTTTGGGCACGATACCGCTTAATAAATTTTAAAAATTAACAAACTAAGCAAAGCAGCCATCTTGGCTGCGAGAGACACGATCACTCGAGGTAATTTGAGGAAAATCCAAAATTATTCGAATTATTTGTACCAGCTCGTTGCTCTTCCAAAGTTAATCGGGGTGTAGCACGATTCTATATGTACTATGTGTAGCTGGTCAAATAATAATTCTTTGTAAGGCTTTTGGCCTTACAAGGCTTTTTTGTAAGGCTTTTGGCCTTACTACTGTGACATATCCGAAGCAATCCTTTATATGAAGGAAACAATCACAATTACCCTGGCCTTGCAGCGTATGCACTCTCACCCATCTACGAACCGCCCCTGGCAGACCTCAAGATTTCTCAGGTTAGAACAGTAAGGGCGTGTTCGATTGGGACGGGAAAGCCGACCTAAGCCAAGCCCACTTCACCTAAGTTGTCCGAAACTGTTGAAAGCTGCCCAGGTTTCGACCCGTTTATTCCAGTTTCAGGCGTTGAATCTAAATTGGTCACCTGTGAGACTTATAAGAACTCAATCTTACTTCGTAAAATGTAAATTCCGGTCGGTTCAACATAGTTATATTGTTTTTAACAACTGCAAAACGATTCCAAGTGATGAAGTCAAAGTTCCTGTCTGCAGGTCCGGACAAGTCAAGTCGAGTGGACTTGGCTTAGATCAAATTTCGCCACTCAGTCAAGCGCGTCTTTATACAGTTACCTCGAGAGATAACATCTTTAGGCGTACACCTAGTCCTAAGAGCATATTACTACTGCTATCATGTAATTACATATAAATCTCTTTCTATGAGAAGCANCTTAGATCGAATTTTGCCACTCAGTCAAGCGCGTCTTTATACAGTTACCTCGAGAGATAACATCTTTAGGCGTACACCTAGTCCTAAGAGCATATTACTACTGCTATCATGTAATTACATATAAATCTCTTTCTATGAGATGCAAGGTTCTGTTCTGTATTGAAGGATTAACTCGCAGCTGACTATACAGCATCGCTGTCCGAACCCAGGCTGTCAGCTCTCCGTCTCCAGAGAAGGTTCAGTTTCAGATTGTCCCTCTTTGGTTTCTTCATGTCACGAAGTCTCTGTCGGGCCAAGGGACACCCAGGGCCCCATGCTGGATCCGGCTTGAAATATCTCGGCCTTTCTGTAATAAATAAAATAAGTAAATGAAAGACATCGTTCACTGCCTACCGCCTCAGATAACCTCGTGGTAGTTCCTCGTCACTATGTAGTACAATTCCAACTAATTGTGATCCATAACATGCATATACGAAGGAATAGCCTTGTTCGTATAGCCTTGTTCGTGTCATATTCCAACTAATTTGGATCCATAACATGCATATACCAAGGAATAGCCTTTTCGTATAGCCTTGTTCGTGTCATATTCCAACTAATTGGGATCCATAACACGCATATACCAAGGAATAGCCTTTTCGTATAGCCTTGTTCGTGTCATATTCCAACTAATTGATATCCATAACACGCATATACCAAGGAATAGCCTTGTTCGTAGGCAGGTGTACAAGTCGGCCGTGTGATTTTTATGGGGTCTTTTTCTAGTAGCGCAGTGGGCGGCCTCGAGTAGCTCATGCTGAAATTGGGTTTCGCTAACTGTTCATGGACGCCTAAACAAGTAGTTTTTTTTTTAATTACAATAGCATGTATCTTTCCTTAATATTAATATCGAAGCTGCTGAGGTTAACGACGACAATCATTTAATCTACTGTATTTCACGTATTCTCGTGTATCAGCAACGTACATACCGGATACATAACATACATAGTATTACATACCCCCTGCCACAACATTGTGACGATGTGCACGAACGTCATCACCAGCAGCGGAGAGAGGATAACGAAGGGCAGAGCAGCAGCGATGGCGAGAGCCCAAGTGGGGAAGGCAATTTTGCCGGCGTACATCGGCCACTCCCACTCGAAGAACGAACCTATCACTACGGCCTGCCAAATTGAAATTTTTGAGAATAGTTACTGTAATTTTTTTGTAGTAGATTAGGACGGGTATTGAAGTCTTCGCTGAAACACACGGGCTAATATCAGGCCATAACATTCTGAATTGAACAGAGTCAGTCCCAAACAGACAAGACCTTTGGGCCCACAGTACGGACTCTCATTATATGTCGCCCGAACAGCACCGCTTACGCTTCAATACAGTAAGCAGAATAATATTAAGACAGAGCTGGAATACGAAATCGTTAGCCTGATGCCCACATTCGTCGTGCTTCCGGCAGAGAGCCTATTCAACTAATCAGATTATGATGACACTCCATCAGCTTACACATTATTAAAATGTTCAAGAACTGTAGAAAACAGCCACCGCCGCAATTTTTGCGCTTCAGCAGGCGCCAGTTGTGTTTCGACGGCCCCTCGTAACGCTGAGTGAGTGTAGATCCAAAGAATTATATTCTAGGATTTTTAGCCCAATGTTCATAATCGGATTAGTTGATGTGTTCTTTGCAGATAGTACGACGAAAATTGCAGGCGAACTGCAGTAACTTGAAGTACGGAACCAAAAGTAGATGTATAATAATAACAACAGAATTAAAAAAAAATGATTAAAGAAACGTACCAGTAAAGTGCTCGGAATGAGTACAGTCCAGGCTGCCTGCATCACCAAGGAAGGTCGGAAGCCCAGCATGAACTCAATGTTGTCGGAGAAACTGGTAACAACAGTAATATTGAGCGGAAGAAAGAATGTGCAAGGAACCAACTACGTGGAATCCATTAGGGCTTTGGTAGACTTTATATTTTTTGACCATGCTTCGCTTATAATTCTGATAACTATCAATAATTGTAATTTTTGATCAGTAGTCACTCAAGTTAATTGTAGGGAGAAAATTTGATTCATGTCTCAGCACAGGCAAGCAGAGGCGCCATCGCTTGGCTAGGCAGATGAGAGCTCAGTAAGACCAACAAGCTTGGGTCGACTGGCATTGGTATTCGTAGAGGTTTTTTGGTTGCACTACTTTGGCTCGCAGTAGAAGCAGCCCGATTTCGTTTCAAATTGCGGAAAATTTCGTATTACAGAGTGGTATTAAGTTTTCTGATCCCTAATTTCTTAAGGTGATCCCTAATTTCTCAAGGTAATCCCTAATTTCTCAAGGTGATCCCTAATTTCTAAAGGTGATCCCTAATTTCTTAAGGAGTATCTGAATTAGCTTTGGCACCTGCCATTGACTCAACAGGAGAAACCAAATCATCTGCTTGAGGCTCAGGTCAGTCAAGCCTAGTTCCATTAATTACATCGGTCAAGGAGAATATATTTTGGTCGAGTTTGCATGTGTGTCTGTCACCAGCATAATTTAAAAAGTTATGAACGGATATTTGCGAAATTTACAGGTTTTGTTAGCTATGTTAGGAAGAACAGATGATGAACTTACTGAGAAGATCCGTTCAACCGCTTGTTCGTTCGTTCGTTCGTCTGAAACCATTTTTTTGGTAGCATAACTCAAAAAGTTATCAATTGATCTTTATGGAATTTGAAATATTGTTGAGAATGTTACTAGGAGTAAACGACTTGAAATGACAAAATTTTTGTGTTGAATTGTTCGCCCGTTTGCTTGTTTTAATGTTTCTCAGTAACGTAACTAAAACAGTTATAAACGGATCTTCATGAAATTTGTAGGAATTGGGTAAGATATTTTAAAAGGCACAAATAACCAACTTTTGGTTATGAACGGTTTTTCCACTTGCGAGTTTGACTAATGCTTGTCTTAGTGTTTGTCACAACATAACTAAATAGTTATGGACGAATCTTCAAGAAAATTACAGAACAGCTATTACTGTCAGGAAGCACAAATGACCAAATTTTAGCGATGGTAAAAAGAAGATTTTAGTTGAAGGACAAATCTGAATTTTTCGGAAATATTGTGTTGCTTGGCGAAGGTATCGGTCTCAGAGTGCTTTAGTTTAATTAGGTTTCGCCCTGAAAATCTATAGCATCTCAAATATTAAAAAAAAAAAATTAATTTTCTTCCCAATCAGCAGCATGCATTTTACATAAAAGTGGACACTTATAAAACCGCTAGTCTTACTTATGTGCTTAAATGTTTCTACTGGCAATGACTAATTGTAGTAAGGTATTAGCTGGATGACGTCAGAACGACATGCCGTGTAGCGATACATACTGGAATAGTGTTCTGCTCCTAAACTCTTTAGACTTTTTGGACGTACTACCCTCGACCGCAACCGCTGCACAATGCCATGGGGCCTACTTGTTGATCATAACACTATGAGCACTCTACCCTCAAGAGCGTATATTGTTACAAAGATAATTCAAGTGTTTTGCTGAAATTTGCTGCGTAATCCATATTGTTGTGTAGTTATTCCCATCTTACTGAGGCAGGGTACCTCGCTACATGGCCTTTTCTTCCTATAGAGATACAATGGGAGAGAGAACCCCAGGACCCCTGTAACTTGAGGAAAACAGTTACTATCCACAGACGAAAGTCTGTTGCTCAATTCTCAATCCACAGCATTTGATTCGTTCACCAATTGTCTATGCAGTTACAACTGTATGTCTACCAAAGGATATGGTACCATGTACGCAGCAAGAACCATTCTCTAACGTTTAGAGTAGTTCTAGGTTCATATACATATCAGCTTGCCTGCCAAGTGCTACCAGTATGGTTTCTGGTGTGTTTATTAAAATTTTGTAGTGAATAACAACTCAAAACTCAGTGTACTATATTTCATTGCTTAAACAGACACTGCAACGTATTCGAAAGCTATAAAGTAAAAAAAAAAACAAGACAAAGGACTATCGTCTGCGGGTGGCTCTAGACAGAAATAAAACTGCTAATCAAAATTCGTGCTCTTGTAGGATTAGAGTTGCTTAGGTCGTCAAGAAAATTGAACTCTGTAATGCACTCAATACTTGCTTTCGGACTCCATAAATCCAGTGAACCATCACACACGTCAGAAAGCCGTCCAGCAAGCCACCGATACCAAAATTGAAGACATCGATGAGGAAGAACAAATATTGTCCTTTCTGCAGAGAAATTTATGCGTCTGAGGCACCTTGCACTATGCATGTGCTTTATTTACATAAAAATCATAAAAGTGGGTGCAGATAAAAGTTAGTCTTAGTTAATTCCATAAATACCACTATTGGCAATAATTGGGTCTAAAAAATATTATCAGCTCAGGAGTTACCTCAATAGTCGTTGGCAATAATTAGATACTAAAATTGTATTCTGAAACTCCGTAGAGTTCTTAGACGCACAGTTAATGATCGTTACTAATGCTGAAATCCATATACACACGAAAAGTAGCTACAGAGAAGGGCTCTCAAGTAAAATCTGCCCTATAATATCAACATATTGAGGGTTTACTAGCTTGTCTTTTCAGTAAAAAAAATTCACCTTCACTCTCTTATTCTGGAGTACGAGACATGTTAACATTAATATCGTATTTAAGAGGTTAATTAACACTTTGCCTCGAGAACTCATACCAACATATCAGTTGCACCGACTTCGCTGCCGTACTAGATACGTACCTAGATATATTGCTCGGTTAAGAATACCTATAGCGCTCATACTGTACGCCATTATAGAGAGGGACAGTGGGCGGTCAGGCTAGTTTGGTAAACATGCATGGCTGACGCCCATCTATGTCGTATTGCGTTATTTTTTTCCACAAAAAAAAAAAAGAAATCATACGTGAAAGAGTTAATCAGCTCTATGCCGAGGCAGCTGACTCTATGCAAGGATGATGTTCGGTTGGAGTAAGGCCTCCTAAAGTACGTATACCCCTGTGCCTCGAAAATTTTCCTCAGCACGTACAGTCTCGGGACAAAATATCAAACGCAGCCTGTTATTTTGCGACCAACTCTACACGCTTCGGACATATCTGACTGGAAAATTTTATTTCAATTACTTAAAGGTTACAAATTAGGATAGTTTGAGCTTTCTGTGCAGATAAACGCAAATATGCAAAGTAGGTGCCACAAATGACAGACGGCGTCTAAAATTTGTCCAGGGTCTGTACCGGTCGGATAGACCCAGGTTTGTAGTTTATGGAAGGCCTTGGCAGCACTCACTCATTGGATTGAGATAAGCTAAGTCACTTGGCTACAAGTTGCGTGACACTTTTCTACTATACCTTGAATGTGTTATTTTGATCAAGCTTTAGGCATAAGTCGCAAACAATTACTTTTGAGACTGGTACAAACGGAATCCTACGAAATAGGAATCAATTTTGAGGTGAAACGAACGCTCAGGGTTAAAGTTCCTGACAAGTTTAATATCTCGACGCATGTAAGCTAATGGAACAAAGGAGCTTCAAAGAGAGGAAGGAACCATGCCGTTAAACTTAGGCCAATGAACCAGATCAAGTGTGGCTGTGACGCGTTCATGAATCTCATTTGTGGAACTGACGTGGGAGCAGCGAATTTTACGGGGAAGCAGCTGACAAACCGATGTAGTGATATGCGATTGGTGCATACGGCGACTGGCTGCAGCCACACCCTGCTCTTTACAGATATGCAATTGGTGCATGCGGCGACTAGCTGCAGCTAGACCAGACGCTTGAACTTCACGGGCGAGGCTCCTGGGTCCATCCTCTCTATTAAAGCTCCATGACTGCTTAGAAAGGGTTCAGACGAGAATTGTAATTTAAACGTTCTATTTAGCAGGCAATATGTGGTCAGGAAGGTATCAGTGATACTGTCTACTGAAGCGAATATTTGGTCGTGTTGACGCAACCTGTAGGATTCTATGTAAAGGATTGCGTATCTGTTTGTTTGTCTGTCCACCCAAAAAGAGGCCGAACGGTTGAGTTTTCATCACAGTATTTTCAAACAGTCAGGTGGGTTGACTGAGATGCGAAAAAGTCAAAACTCTAGAGTAAGCTGACCATCAGGAATGACGGCGTTGAATTTCTCACTCGTCACACACCTTCAGTTCCTTCAGTTCCTACCCCCCCCCATACCGCAGGTGATGGTGTTACGCCATGAGGCATTCTAGTTTACACAATAGCGTAGAGGAAATGTTAAGTTCCGAAACAGTTATTAATACGGTAAACATAATTAACATAAATGAACAATTATTGTGGTGGGGGCTTATATTGAAATGCATGTACATTGAGTACCTTGAGGGTCTTCGGAAGTAGTCTAGGTGACGTTCTTCACGTCACCCCACGTGTGCGGAGTCACTCTGCTGGGTGTCTTCTGTGGTGCCGCAATTAGCGACCAAAGAGAGAGCCAGCAGCGAATTATCTCCACAGTGCACGTAACCGCTGACCGCTGGTCTATCTGGTATTCTTCTTAAATGTGAATCCAGCAAATTTTTTAACTCTACAATTTTGATATCAGTGG
>LQNS02000211.1:23373533-23385175 GCA_001587735.2 Parhyale hawaiensis
TGGAGTTTATGCAAAGAAAATTATGGTTTCAGAGCCAATTTGAATTTTTGCTACCGTTGGCTCACTTGGCGGAGGTATGCGCTCTCAGAGTGCTCTAGTTTTCATACAATAATTGCATTTGTTGACGACTCACCTATACAATCAACTATTAGGGCAAAATACTCTTTCATAATATTAGATCTCTTTTCAAGCAGAGTGCAACGTCACGCGATTGCCTTCAATATCTGCTTGCTTACCTATGCATCGTGGATAGAGAGAGGGGGAGGAGGGGAAGAGTTCTAATGATGTTTGCTTCTTCTGAGCGTATACATCACGGACAGCCGTATTCAACTGTACAGAACACAATCCGTGTCTCTCATTGATTATATGATTGATATTTACCTCCGACAAGGATGTTACATTTTTGTCGAGCTTGTTTGTTCGTCTGCCACCAAGATAACTCAAAAAGTCAAGGGCAGTTCTACATGAAATTGCTAGGGATCGTCAGGGATGCTGAGAGTAACATATGATCAACTATTTGTGAACATCAGTTCACCCGTTGGTTTGTCTGCCTCTTTTTTTAGTAACATCTCTTTAAAATAATAGCTTTTGACATCCATTCGTGACAACACGGGTAAAAGGCATGTTCTGTATGTTTCACTGAATCATGTTCCTGATGTACATTATCGGTTAGTGCACTCAAACTGTGATAGCTTCAACTTTGATTGAGGAATAGGTAAGGTGTATTCGGTTAACCCCATCATTCGCTGGACTCGAAGTAAAATTTTTGGGCATATCAAGTTGTTACCTCTCCCATAGAGGTTATGTTTTCGTCGAGTTTGTCCTCAGGATTGAGAAGTAGGACCTAATATCGTGTTTCTGTGTTGGTATTGTTGGAAATAGGTAGTTTTTTATGCGATTGCTGCATATTTCAATTTTAAATTTCATTTTGCAGTACTACAGCAAGAACTGTCAGTTTAGATATGTGAAGTAAATGCGAGAGTTGTTCCAAAAGTATACAATGCCTCATATCTTTCAATAAAAAATTAAAAGAGCTACAATGACGGAAGTGGCACCATTTGTGATATAAAATTTATTTTTCCTGTGCAGTCGCCACTATGTGCAATGGAAATTTGCAAGTAATGATCGAGAGCCTTGATAGTAAAAGTCATCGTCTTCTCAGGCTAGCCTTTTTTTTTTGCGGCTGCAATTACGGTGTCATTGTCAGGGAAACGTTGCCCACTGGAAGTCTGACTGCACCAGGTCGGTCTATATGGTGGGTGAGACAGCACCGCTCAGCCGAACTTTGTCAAAAGTTCTGTGGTTTTGACACTTGTGTGTGGCCTGGGATTGTAGTGTTGCAAACGGAATGGTACCCTTTCCTCTGGCCTTACAGGGGCAATCCGAGCCTTCAGTTTGGTCAACGTTTCAACGTAATGGTCAGAGTTGAGGCCCACATACAACTCTATACGCATTTCATTCACTGTTGACTGCCGATCGGTGCGGATGAGTTGATCGAGGCGAGCTTTGCTTTCCGAGGTGGTGGCTGTGCATGGCGTCCGGAGACCACTTTGTCACTCGCATCTTTGTGAAATCGACAAACCTATCTCCTAACTGTGTTGCTATCAACTGCATTGACTTCCTTTATATTCACCAGGTGCCAGTGAATGCTGATTGGTTCAATTTTTTTCTGTATGGAGGAATTCAATGAGTTGTATTCATAAAAATGACAGATATCCTTGTAAGAATAAGATAGAAGTATAAGATAATACTCTGAAGCACAAGGTAGAAGTATAAGCATATCTTTCTTACCATATTCATAATGAATACCTTATAGATGCGAGGATATCCTTCGAGTAGAAGTAACAGGTTTCCGGAATTTCTTCATATCCTCGAGTCGTGTACGGATCAAGGCCAACTAACATCAACACCAGTGAACATTTTTTTGGCATTAAAAGGGGCCTGAACATTCAGAGGAGACTTACCTTTTCGATTAATGTACTCATCTCCATGCAGGTTTGGTTTCAGAATCTCTATGTGAGTTCGATCGATGACACCAATAGCTGTCGGAAACGTATAGGTACTGCCTTTCCTATGACTGTTTTGCCTCTGCTATTTCTCTGTTAGTAGTTGGAAACTTTATCTATTCATTCGCATGAGGTATCATGCTATCAACTGCTATATTCACAGTCCGTGATACCGTAGCTTGGCTAACACCAAGCTCTTGACAGATACTTTTTTGCCAGCCTGGACCACTGAGATAACGCAAACATATCTCCATTCTATGGACAGATGACAAGGCGCCTCCCAGAGTTTCTTCATTGGTGCCACAAATCTGCCCGCAAGCTACTGTACATTTTGTTCTTCAAAACAGAATAACATCTTAAAATCACGATCAAGTGTAGGTAAACTGGGCATGCAATAATTAACGAGCCTCCCATCCACAAAATCTGCCATCGTGCTGAGAATCGGCCAATACAGCCTTTTACTTCTAATTGCAGCCTGCTACTGAGCAGACTCATCCTTTTTGAGGCATATGCTCTTCATTTGAAGTAAAAGGTCTTGTTTATGTATAACCATTTACTTTTATACGACTATAAGATTATGCTTTTACTCTACAAGTATAAGATATTGCTTGAAATTTTTATGAATATAAGTAGAAGGATTTCCTTCATATTTTACAAGTATCAGCATATCTTTTTCTTTATGAATGCGACCCAATGACGCATCTCTACTTCCGTCGCCTATCCATGACAGGGATTGCTTGCTTAGAGTGTCATACCGTCAATGTCAAATGAAGCTTTTAAGTCATGAGTGCATCAATTCAGTTATAATAACAATGAATTTACAATGCTCTCGAATCCTTTCGGGCCGCATAAAAAATAGGAGGTATTACTTCTCGAACGACTCTCGTATTCTAACTTAACGTAATCTATTCTAACATACATGTCTTAATCTAGTCTAACATAGCCATACTAAATTTATGAAATACTAAAAAATATGCAAATCATAGACTTCCAATTAGTACGTCATTAAATTCGAAGACTTGAATTGCCCAAAGGTATGATAAAAGGCTGCCTCTAAGAAATTAAAATCTCAAGAACGACTTGTTTCCGACGGTTGTGTCGTGCAAATTCGTGTTTAGAGCATCGATATCTCCCAGAAGAACGGTCTAACATTATTGGGTTGAAGAAGGATGTGAGTGGCTTATGGTAAAAAACACCATATTTTTTCTACAAGGCAACTTCCACTCAGAAGTTTGCAATAGATTTCAATGGTGAAGCGCTATGAAATGGCACCTAAGAATACAACATTCTTAATGACAATCAATGTAACAAGGCAAATGCGCAGACTGACTTACTAGTTGGCGTATTTGTAACTAATTCTCACAGTATAACAGCTTTTATTATGAGACATAAATACAGAATTTCAATTTATATGTCTGTATAGTACTGCCATACCTATTGGATGATATTGTATGTAGGTCCTAATAGTATTTAGACAATCAGGTGAAATAGCGTTAAGCCATGTAGATCTTTCCTCGGGAAGCAATAATTGCATTTTCCATTTACCTTACTTTAATTGAACAGGCTGTAATATTAGCAGAAAAATAATTATATTTTATTTTGCTTCTCGTGGGAGGGTGATCGTTAGGCTGGCTGCCCGCTAACAACTTTTCATTGCCGCTAGCAGCTTAGAGACAACTCGACTAATCCGTTCACGTAGCTACGGCACGGCTTCATCGTGCGCATACTTTAACTGCATTAAAACTTTTCAAATATTTCAGTCGCTACTGCAACTTTTAGACTATAGCGAGTGGCAACGTTAAATTTTCAACGACCGCTCCTAGTTATGAGCGGTTTAAAGCCACAAAGATTTGATATTTTCTTAGAAATACACCACAATGTTCAACGACGTCATGCTGAAGTCACGGCCACGCCTACGCAGTCGGATTAGTTGAGTTGCTTCTATCGCTGCTAGCGGCAACGAAAGTTGTTCGTGGACAGCAGGCCTTAGGTAGCACTATTGCGGAGCCAGTCCAGTTAACTCGTTTGGTATGTGATGGCACTGAGCCATGTAGATTAGGTTGTGATTTTATAGCTATAATATTGCTAAGAAATGCATGTACGCGAAATTTTTAATGTAAGATGTGACATAATAATCCAAGAACACCTCTCGCCTGTGGAGAAATAAATGTCAAACAAATAAATAAATAATGGAGTTACTATGCTAGGGTAATTCTACTGGTTTGTGAGGAATGAAATTTTTTGTACTGTAATTTTTTCCATTACTTAAGTTTATATAGCATTTGTCAAAAATTAGACGAAGCCTTTTCTTTTAAAAATCTGAGCACAGTGATGCAGATGGAAGAAAAAGCTGAAACTCAGGAGGTATAGGTTTCAACATACAGTATTTACTCTACCTTTATATTGCTACTGTGATTCAATGATGAAGGCATCCCGGTCATTTTGTGGCTAAGCACCGGCCTCGTTAAATTTGCGGCTAGAAATAGCGGTAAAGAAGCTAAATAAATCATTAAGATCACACTGTACCTTTGCAGCTCCTGGTAAGGACAGTCCGGCGATCGTAAGAATGGCGAGTACGACGAAGGGAAAGGTGGCTGTGAAGTATACAACTTTCCCAGAGGTTCTGATGCCTTTCATTAAACAGAGACAAGTGATGACCCAGCTGACGAAGAGGCATAGCACTAGAGATGGCAAAACTTCGCCCATTGCACCAAACTTGACCATGCCCTCAGCGTCTATCTGCAGGACCTTGTTCCTTGAAAGGGATTAGACACTAATTACTGGCATACTAGATCCTGACTTTAGCCTAAAGGAGAATTTATCTGAACTGGAGTTGAATGATTGACAGATAGATAGTGGCTGAGAAGGCAAGTTTAAAACACTGGTAGCAGAAATAACAGCTTTTGCTTAAGCCCGCAAGAGGAATTCATCGAATGATGAAAGATATTTGTCGCTTGATCGTCTCATGTGTACAACAAGCAGTAGAGAAGTTCTCGAACGAGGACAATAACATGGGTGTCAGCATTGAAAATACGTACCCAAGCCTAAGGGGATTTCATCAGTGAATTTCTGAAGAGTGCCTCTGACTAAAGTGGAGCTATTTGAAGCTTCTACGCAGAACCATTGGTGCAATCTATCAGAAACTTTAAATTTTGGGTGAACTAAGAGGATGGGAATATCTTTTTTGCACTACATCTTCGAAACAGATGGCGACTTACTTCCAGTACTGCATTGCAGAGGACCGATCCGTTGGGACACAGGAGCTATTGCCAACTTCGGAGACGTTGCAGAAAAATTGACTTCCCATCTCATGGCAAGACTCGTCCGCCCACAAGGGATTACATTCGGACCACGGCAGCTTTAAGAATAACATAAATAAAATATATTTAACTATTCAACTTAGCTTTTCCCTAAAGCTGCAGTCCAGTGAAAGATCTACGCCCTTTTTGGACCCGAGAAAACTTGCTATGTACAGAAGTTACAGCACAGATTTTACTTCTGATAGTTGTAGTCTAGTCTCATGTCAAGAAGGCAAATAAAAACAACAGTGACTCGAGTTCTCACTCACCGTGTGACCGATGTAGTAGATGCTGGTGAAAAGGTAGTGTAGGGAATAGCTAAGCACCACCATGAAGGAAGACGCCGCTGCCATTGACGAGAGGACCTGAGTGTATCCCATGCCTGTGAATGTATAGTTATTGCGGAATCACAACTGGCACAGGAAGACAAAACTTTCATTATCATCCAGTTTGGTGAACAGGGAAGCTCGAGCAACCGTGAAGGATGAAATATGTTGTCATGTTTATTTAGTCAATACTTTCAAACTTCTGCAGCTACTACTAAGTATGTTGAAAATGATACCAGCTTACGCGTCTTACGAGCGTGTAATGCGTGGACACAAAAACATAAATTGCACTGTAAGGCACCTTGATCATGTGTCATCCTACCCGAGTGTAGTTCCTGCCAAAAGACAAAGGCAAGTTAGTAAGGGGAATCTACCTATAGTATCGGAGCACCAATACTCTGAATACGCGCCTTTGGCACCCAATTAGCACTGACCCCCGATGAGAGGAGCAATGCTCTTCCAAGTGTGTAGAGGTCCCAGCTGACTGTACTGTCCTAGCGCCACCTCCGTCAGGTACAGCGGCCGCCCCACGGCCGCCAGCAGGATGAGGTACGGCAGCAGGAATGCCGCTGTCAAGTGAAGCATAACAATTTATGTTTTTCGTATTTTAACTATGAAAAAAGTTAAGTTAAAAAATGGGATTACTTGTGGAGGATGAATAAATTATTGCTGAAGAGGAGTAGGTAGGTACAGCAGTGGGAAAGTTGCCATAACGCGAAAGATGACACATTATCCATCAATAAGAGTGATGTTATCATCTCGGATGAACCTACAGTATGGCGTAATTGATATAATTCATTAGGAATATGAGCTCATCGGTAGTATCAGGCACGGAAGCAGGAAGGCAGCTGAGGTAATTAGGAAGGATTGTAAAGTAGATAATTTTTGAGAAATATATTGCAACGAAAAAACGAGGGCTATTGAACTGTGAAAACCTACGTCTTTGGCCATAAGCGATTTTTTTAAGAGCAACAGTAGACATAAAATATAAATTGGTTCGGCGAATCTTATGTATTGCAAGCATTAATTAAGTAAGTATAAAGACGAACAAAGTGTTTTTGTTGCACAGCGCTACTGGGAATAGTAGCATTCCGATCATAGAGAACACCAACTTAATGAAGGCTATGAGCCTAGCAATTTAAAATAAGCTCTTGATGCTTGCTCACTGCTCTGTCTTCAACAACGCTGATGATGCTACCCATTAGGAAATTTTATAATGTTCGTAGACATGATTTTCTATCAGGGTCTATTTTCATTAATTTTCTCTGTTGCCCATACCAATCAAGTAGCAAGCTCACACACAACAGATCAGCCGTGAGTGACAAGGAACGTTGATGCACAGACACGTTTCGCTTTGACTTTAATGCTGTTTTTTTCCTTTCGTTGCAGCGCTGCCCGTAGATAGACTCCAAGGAGGATGTGCAAACTGTCGTTTCATCCTTCTACGCTCTCCTGACTGGATGCTTCAAAATTAGGGTCAGAAAGAAGTGTCACCAAGGTATTGTTAGAACAGTGCCGATACAAAAGCCTGTTGACGAGAGTATTGTTATGATTACGAAAGAATTGTAAGTAATGTATGTAGTGTTGCTGAAGCATTATCGCTCTATTGCATTCGATTCACAAAGTCACTACAGTCCAATGACAAATAAAGGCAAACAATGTACATACGATGACCATAGCTGGGCAGATTCGGCCATGCATGTGTGCCCAGTTTCAAAAATAAAAACGGCGAAAAGCAGCCAACTTCCATTCTTTTTTAATCCTGCCTCTGGGCCGCAAATGGCCGCGATTGCCCTTCTTTCGTGACAACTATTATCATAATACTAATGCACCTCAGCCTAGGGACTAAGAGACACAATATAATATTAATTGTTTGCTCCAACGTTCAGTTTACTCTGCACGAAGCGTTACCTACGGAAACCTTCAAAAATGCAACAGAATCAACTAATAACAACATGACAGAGCAGCATCACCCCCAGATACACAGAATTCATAGACTGCGATACAATATATTGAGGGCGTTCTTTGAGTTATACATTAAGTTTACCACGGTTATATGCTATTGCTTTTCACTGCTCGTTCAAGTCAATTGCGCCCGTTGTTAAAGCCAGTTGTTTTATATCATTTACCAGAGAGTGAAAATGGAAAGTTTTGCTGGTACGTTGGTACCAGAGGGAGAAGGGGCGGTATGGTACGTTGGTACAAGAGGGAGAAGGGGCGGCATGGTACGTTGGTACCAGAGGGAGAAGGGGCGGTATGGTACGTTGGTACAAGAGGGAGAAGGGGCGGTGGTATATGGTCCCACTTGCACCATCAGAGCTCGGCGCTTAAGCTGAGCTGGGTAAGGAATTTAAACGTTGGCAATAAAAAGGCACGACCGCAATGCTATTAAGTGGTTGTGTGCATTACCTGCCATTGATCCAGTTATTACCTCCGCCTAGGAGGTTATGTTTTCGTCGTGTTTGTCTGTCTATGTGCCTGACTGTCGCTCTATCTGTCACCAAGATAACTCAAAAAGTTCTGAACCAGTTTGGACGAAATTTAAAGGGATTGTTAGGTATGTTAGGAGGAACATATGATTAACTTTTGGTGAAGATATGTCCATCCGTTTGTTTGTTTGTTTGTTGTTTATCTGCCTCATATTGCTCAATGCCATAACTCAAAAAGTTATAAATGGATTTTTATGTAATTAACATGAGTTGTTGAGTATATAATAAAGAGTAAATGACCAAATTTTGATAATGATCCGTTTGTTCGTTCGTTTGTCACTGTTTTTAATTTTATGTTTGTCATTAGCACAATAACTCAAAAAATAATGAATGAATCTTTATGAAATTTATGGGGGTTGTTAGTAATGTTGAAAAACATAAGTGAATAAGTTTTAGTACAGATTGGTTAGTTCATTTGTATGTTTGACTCATGTTGGTCATAACGTTTGTTGACAGTATAACTCAAAAACTTATGAACGGATTTTCAAGAAAATTACACAAGCTGTTATTACTATTAAAAGACACAAATGATCAGGTTTTGGAGTTTATGCAAAGAAAATTATGGTTTCAGAGCCAATTTGAATTTTTTGCTACCGTTGCCTTGCTTGGCAAAGGTATGCGCTCTCAGTGTGCTCTAGTTTTTTATACTTTGTTTGTACTACTTTGTCATTGTTATTTCTTTCCTGGCGATATGGGTTCATAGTGTTCCATTATTCACTTTTATGTTTTCTTATGAAAATCTTCATGGACTTTGCACCTATTATGACAATGTCTTGTATTATGCATTTTTGTCAGGCTTATGCGTGAACATATCGCTCGAAAGGCAATTGGGGGCTTAATGAAGATATTATTAGTTTAAAATTACATCAACGTACCTCCTCCGTTCTCATAAGCCAGGTAGGGAAATCTCCAAAGGTTGCCGAGCCCCACCGAGTACCCTAAACATGCCAGCAGGAACTCGATCTTACTACCCCAATGTCCACGATCATCTCGGGGGTTTATCCCCTGCCTCTCGATCTTGTGCTCTTCTGGCTTCGATCCTTCGGTGCGGGCACAGATGCTGTCCATGATGCTCCTGGTGATCGCTGTAAGAAATTAGTGCCAAATGAGTTAAACTTATGCATTGTGAGCACAGTGAAATGCTTCATTTTCAGGGAATATATATATGTGATCGATAAGAAATTAGTTACACCAGATAACATCTAATAGACCATCAAAAAATGGACCCTCAACGTCTTCTAGTCTGATGGGCAAAGAAGATTCCGAAGATCATGGATGCATGTTTTATCGTAAAAATTAGGGATGGCATTAAAAATTCGAATAAATTTGGTGCTAAACATCAGTTGGAGAAAAAAAAAGTATTGAGCTTATCCTCTTCAGACTGGCAAGATAATGTACAAAAACCCGAGATGTAATGTCTCTAGTGGAAAAATACTTTGGATTTGAGGTTAGCCGAAACAGGTTTGTACAAATATATAGAACCTCTTACAATGAATCACTTCACCGCAGTTAGGCCTCAATAATAATTTTGTGTCCTACCTAGTTGAATCCTGTATGAATAACTGCAAAGGCCGTTTAACTGCGTTTGCTCTTGTGTTAATGTTTTCTTTCTTGTTAACCGTACTGTGCAAGGACAAAATCCCATTGAGCTAAGTCTACAATGATGAAACCCATATGCAAGGTTTCGTGCAGTGCACGATTGCAGTCGACCACAGCGACCACAGCAATTGCTTCTTTTCCCTAATTGTCCCAATTTCTCGCCTGGCCATACAGTGTTCTCCCCCAATGGACTATAGGAATGACAAAAACGCTGAGGCTGTAGTGCTACCCTTAAAACTTCTTCCCTGGCTTGGGAATAGAACGCCTGACCTCCTGACAATACGCGAGGCAGCGATCTTAACTACTCAACCACTAAGAGTTTGCGTGCAATTGTGCCGCAAATTCTCAAAGCATTAAAGCTGTGATACTTTTTAATGCCTAGTGCTTCTATAGCGAGGCTATTAAATGAACTTCTATAGCATGAAAAATTGAATATTCTAGCTCAGTGAAGAAATTAATAACGGTAATCTAATCTTAGCTTGGTGCTCCAATGCACTTTCTGGATGATACCACAATGAAGCGATCTTATGGCACGTCAAGGTCCTGATCTTGTCGTATTATGAACAAAGTAAAGCTCTAAATATGGTATTGTATACGATGAAAATGCGATTATTATACAAGATGTCGTGAGAACCAACGCTACATCACACTGCTCTGCAACTTCTTAGGCTAACATTTTATGCCACATTTTGCAGCTCCTTACATTCTTCTATTGGATGCAATTAGTATACAATGTCTGTTGATACTGAATACAAATGGATAAGAATCAAAGAATATGTTCTAAAAAATGACTCAGTTTCATTTTGTGCAATACGCTACTTCTATCTACGTGTATTTCTGAGTAACATACGAGATATTCTGAATTAATCGCAATTGTCCCTACAGCCCGCGGCAATAAAGTCATCGTCAGACTTTGAGGGTAGTAACAACGCCAATATCTTGATGCGCTGTATATCTGTACAACAATACGCACTAATAAGACTACAGTAACATCTTAACAGATTTTTATGCTGCACAATTAAAAGCGTATAAAACATTCAGATTGAATTTATAACTTTTAAAGGCGCCTTTGTTTAACACAATTTCACCTATATTAATCAAATTTCGTTTAACATAAATTATATTTGCACACGTATGTTCAAATAAAAAAGTAAAATATTGCGAGCTGAATTCTTATTAAACAGAAAATCATGGAGCCCTAGCAAAAAACCTACTGTAAAATTTCACAATGGCGATTTTAAATTCACGCTTAACTGTACGTATACGTTAGCAAATATTTCACAGGAAAGCTTCTCTCCTAAGTATGGAGAAACTACTGCAGTCGCGAACTTACCGAGGATAAGGTTTGGCTCATTTATATGGGCAACATTTGCATTGAAAACTAAGGCCCTTGCCTGGAATAAACGTCTGAAAAATGCAACAAGATAAAAATAGAGAGATAATCGTAGAACGGAAAATTTTACTGTTCTACTTTCTTAACTAAATATGAGAGCTTAGTTGTACGTTAATAAATGCTTGCTGGCAAGTCAGAGAAGAAGAGGAAGAACAGTAAAATATTGCCAGTATCAGGAGAAAAAGGAAGCAAGGGCCTTGGGCGCAAATCAGATATGACGTGAAAGCCTAGCTGACGCCAAGGAAACATATGGGCATGGAAGCGAGTTAGCCTACGAGAGAAAAGAAGGGAAGGAACCAAGCAGCACTTCTGCAGAAAGTACGGGAAGAAAGGCTGCACTGTGGGCATCGAAAACGGCGGCCCAAAGACCTAACTAAGATTATAGTATTTCACAGAGCGCGTAAACGAAGATAAAGAAGAGGAAAGACAAAGAATAACGTCAGTAGGAGTATAGGGAAGGGAAGCCGGCAAGACCGGTACAAAGCACATTCCCAACTCAGGCCAAACTTGGGTAGTACTAAATTGCATCT
>LQNS02000211.1:23448160-23463693 GCA_001587735.2 Parhyale hawaiensis
TCGATCGCAACAAAACAATGTACAGATATGCAAGCATTAATAGACACACTGTTTTTCAAAATATATACTCTAAATGGGGCACACTTGATAGTCGTTGTTAATGGTCACAAGCAAACACATAGAGCAGCTTCGGTAAGTGGCTAAAATTGACTAGGCAGCGATAATGTCTGTGTCCTGACAAGTGGAGCGAAAAGCTGATTTTAAAAACATCCTAAATGCAGCTGAATTGTTCGCCATGGTGGTGACAGCCTCTAAGTGACGCCTATACAGCTACTAAACATTAGTTTCTGTGCTGGTACTGTGAAATTTAGGTATTTCATAATGTAGAAGTGAAATACTTCACTTTTTATGTTTCATTTCGATTAATTTAGAACATCTCGTCTCTTACTCAGAAATACACGTAGCTAGAAGTAGGGTATTGCACAAAATGAAACTGATTCATAATTTTAGAACATATTTTTAGATTGCTATCCATCTATATTTAGAATCAAGAGACGTTGTATATTAATTGCATGCAATAGAAGAATGTAAGGAGCTGCAAAATGTTGCATAAAATGTTAAGCCGCGTCTACACGACGATCTTTTCAGCGATCACAAACACAAGAATCGACGATCAAAATCACAAACAATTTCGCCTCCTTGTCCCAACGGCATCAGAAACAGAAGCCACGATCAATTCAAGGTCACTATGCGCGAATTCATCATTCCATTACTATTAATCTATATTCCACCCTCACACTATCGGTCAGAGATTTATTGTAGTTGTAGATGCTGATTGGCGGGTAAAACTTTATATATACTAGCAAAAAGTATAGCTTAAAATTCATTCACTGGCATTCCCTCAAATGCAGGAATGAACACGATAGAACAATAGTACCTCATTTTTTATTTATAAATTTATTTAATTTCTATTGCAATTCACAGTGTGTACATGTTCAATTAAATCACAGTTTATCATTGTATACCCTACGTGACTAGCCTTGCTCAAAATATTACTATCTGGTGGTTTTCTACCTAAACGTTGCATTATTTGACTCACCGCACTGTATACTCCCCAGTATCTCTCTGGGATACGGTACGTGGCTGCAACTCTGCTCTTACTTTGGTATTATCCAGACTAATCATATACTGTCCCTTGGCTTGATCATCCCATATGCTACTATTATTATTATTATTTTAGTCTCATATTTTTTATTAATACTCTCCCAGAACTGCGTTACTACTCTATGAAGATCATCCCCACTTAATACATCCCCACATCATCGTACACATCTGCGCTATTTCCTGTGCTATTGACACCTTTAAGTTTATTGATGTTCATCCAAGGTTTCTTTGAATCTTTGCCCTGTCTAATTTCTGCTGTCATTTTCCTTCATATTCCTCTTTACCTTGTCTTACCAGTTGCTGCACCAATTTCTTTTGCTCCATATATAACATCTAAGCACTACTTCTCTCTTGCTCATTTTTGGCATTTCTTACTTGTCTATTGAACATTCGTCTCTTCTTAATATTTGTAGCCATCTCTTTGGTAAACCACACTGGATCTGTAACCTGATTTGCATTATCAGTGTTCCTATAGATCTTCTTTATCAAGGACTGCTTGACACAATCCAGCAACAGTTGGTCCCACATTTCAAATGTTATATCTACATCATATATTACCAACGCTTCTTCCAAGTTATGTAGAAATGATTCTTTCATTGATTCTTTAACACAGCAGTATTCCTCCTTTTTGAGTTTCTTTTTATCATTATTAATATTTGAAGCATCTCAAAATTTACCAGTAGCAAACAGTGGCCTGACAGATCATACCTTAGTTTTCCTTCGTCAATTTCAATCTTCAAAAATCTATTATATACTGTTTTACACACAAGCACAAACTGCATTACACTTCCAATGCCATTTTCCTCTCTTGTAATTACTCCTGAGCACCTGTCATCAATATTTAAGAGGATCAAATTATATTTCTCAATAATTTCTAACGCATATTCTCATTTCTATCCAGTGCCTGTGTGCCTATAAATCCCAAATGGATGTTAAAATCTCCTAACAAAACTAAGCCTTCATCTTCCTTAAACTTATGTAATGCTTTATTCAGCTCCATTTGGATTTTTGTGTTTCTGTCATGGGAAGCCACCTCAAGATAAACCAATATCACATGCAGTCTCAATCCCTTCAGAAAAAGCGCTACATGAGAAATATCCGAGCTTTCTGTTCTCCATTCCTCTCCTTCAATGCTGCTCTTCATGAAAACCAGGTGCCCTCCCCTTTTTTTATCCTCATTTTTTCTTCTCTTCGCATAACTGGTATACTTATTGGGGATCATAACTCGTTCATATCTCTCATGGGTTTCAGTTAGGCATACAATATTTACACTGCTGGGTTCATTATTAATTGCATTGTTTAACTCTGTGAACTTAATCTGGTTAATTGAGCCCTCTTATATTTAGAAGCCAAAGGCTCAATATCTGTCTTCCTGCATTTTTGATGAAAATTTTTTCTGACAAGTTTCTTATTTTTTATAAACCAGTCATTTTCTCCTTTCCTCCGTTTTCCTTTAATTCATTCCTTAGTGTGTTGTCAGTCTCCCTCTCCTGCTCAGTCCTGCTCAGGTCTTCTAAGGTTCTAAGAGAGTTTAGGCGTCTTCTATGGACGCAGTGAATTATCTAGACAATCAAATCCGCTTGCCTCTAACTTACCCGTAGCTTAGATTAATGGGACCAATCCATCCACTGTGTACGGCACCGTATGTGCTATTAATACTGTCCATCCATTCGTTTGTTCCTTCAGCATTGCGTACAGGAGAAAATAGAGTATCTTTAAAACGGGCCCTGGAACAAGGAATGTCGGTGATAAACCGTTACTTTTGAAAGATTGTAGATCAGCCTGATTGGGTGCCATAATTAAGCCCTCGAGGCTTCAGACAGGTGGGCTGGCGTCGACCCGCCAGCTAGCCCACCTTTCCCGAGTTTAAGGCATTGACCTTGCATCGGTTACCCTTGAGACTTCCACAGTAGAACCTCCTCTCAGTCCGTAAATGGAACTTTCAGCAGGCTCAACGTGATCGCGTTGCTTTTAACACTTGCAACAAGATTCAAAGTGACACAGCCAAAGCTTCTGCCTGCAGTTTCGGACAAGTCAAGCCTCGAAGGCTTAATTTCGGTGCCCAATCGAACACGCCCTATATCTTCATACTTCGTAGCCATGATACTGGTCTGGGCTTAAATGAAAAACAGAGATTCTTTTTTTTTACATCATTTCCATTGGACGGATGCCGACTAGTTTATCAAGCACTGAAGTGAAAAGTTCTCTCGTCATCCCCTTATGACATAGTATATCGTTCTATAGCGTGTAAAACTTTATCATACCTGTGCAAAAAGCAGTATCAAATAAAAAATTAAAGGATTAGCGCGTAAAGTGATATCGAGGAGGCGCAATGTCGTTAAATGAAAACAGCAGAATTTTGTGGTTGGCTTAAAAAAAGCGGCGCGCTGTCACGTTTCGTATTTGCATCATCATGTCTTATTGATCGGAGAGCATGGGCTTGCATAAGTGCAAACTTTCATCACATTAGTAGCTGTATGCTTCCGTTCTCAGCTCTAACACCTTGTATCGCTCGTTCGATGCAGATCTTGGTGTGCTGACTCGGCAGTTGTGTGTGCTTGTACGGCGCCGTGGCGGAACTGCTTTCCTCAGAGATGAGGGGGGTGGGGGGTCTCGGGTCATTTGTTATTCCGTCAAAATGACGCCATAGTTCGCAACCCGAGGGCGACTGCGACTACACTTGCTCGTCTGGGGCCAGTGGGCCTATACCCGCAGCACAAACCAGTGCATGTGGGTTTCCCAGGTGAGGGTGTGGTCTAAGTTGACTTTACCATTACCTTTATTCCCTGGTCTGCGACAGCGTCTTCTACCAAATGTACTCTAACTGCACTTCAGAACTGCTGATGATGATGCTGCTGCTGCTGCCTTAATAAGACGTACGTTTTAACCGTAACTTTTTTTTACTTGTACGAACCGCCGTCTAGCGAAGAGAAGGCTGAGCTCCAGCTAGGCAACACTGTGGTGTGTGTGTCCGCACACCGATTCACGTACTGGGGCAATGTCTGTTCTGGGCGAAGAGCTCAGTACAAGTGCGGGTATTGTCGCCGTCTTTTTCTGATGTGCTATGTTGCAGACTGTGGACTTCTACGAGGACTTTATTATTTTTTTTTGACGAATTTCATGAATTTGCGTAGAGTTAAGTTTAATTTCACGGTTTGCGTTGCATTCATGGACTGAATTTTTATCGCTCTCGTACTTCGAGGACATGGCACAGTAGAATAGGCTGGATATTTAGGTCACAGCTTTATTGGCTGAGTGATTCATCTTTGTTCGCGTACCTTCTGGTACACGTATTCATTCCGTGTTATTTTTGATGATTACCACAGACTGTAAGTTTGTGAAAGTTACTATGTGAATTTAAGGTCAAGCTTAATAGATGTAACTTGTTCAAATTTTCAGTCACGAGCGTTGCTTTTCCTAATTTGAATTGAATTTAGGCTTCGAAAAATTGAATTTGAGATCGTTTCAGGGAAACTCAGTTTAGGATTAACTCCTGACATCCTAACAAAAAGTAGCGGAACTAACGGTCATGACCTATGTTCCGCACAAGTAAAGCAAATAAGATTAGCTTATCTGACACTGTAACCACATCAGGGCATAATATAAGCCTGTTTCTATTAGGAATATCATTGTTTGAAGCACCGTTTTTTTAATCAAGTACGTTGATACTTACATAAATCTGCTTTCTCCAAACAGAATTAAGCTGCCGACTGATAAAGCCAGATTCACACGTGCGTAGAGCAGATTTAACTAATACACTTTCATTACTGTTGCAGGGCATTAGCTTGAACACAATTAAACTATAAAAATAAAGAACTGTTGGAAATATCTGCCGCCGGCCCAATTTTTACACTATAACGAGGGCCAATGATAAAGGTTCGGCTAATTCTTCTGATTCTGAGCAAGTATAAATTCTCTAAGTTTAATATTTTAACTTCTACCGTCATTTGAAACCTTTCAAGTTGTATTCACGGTGTCGGCAACGCAATTGGCGCAGTTAAGTTCACTCTAACCTGATAGCGCCGACAAAAGTTGTGTGGACCCGGCTCAAATTCAAATCGTTTAATGTTAAGAACCAAATACGGTCCCTTCAGTTGCGTGGATGGACAAAAACTCCTTTCCCTTCCTCACTTAAATATGTCCGTAGTTTTGCAGCAAATTTTTAGGACTATTAGTAAACACCAGAAAGTGTTCAGTGACTGAGGTCAGGACCGTCCGCACAAACACACACACACGCAGGAGGGATGACCACTGCTGGCCAGCAACAGCCGCACTTGACTGATGCACTAATGCGCGAGGATGCGCCTGCACAGCAGCACTGTTGATTTTCGCAATGTGTGTGTGTATGTGTGTGCGTTCTGTGTCACACGGTATTAGTAGTGAATTTTGGAGCGACGACGGAAAGAAGCTACACAGATGCACGAGAACCCAGGTTATTTGTAGAGTGGGTGGGAAATTCGTTCTGTAAGAATGCAGGTAAGTCAAATGATCGTAAGATGGGCTTATGGCTGCGGCACCGCTACGCTGGATGTTGCTTACGACGCGACCGTAATACTTCTAATTAGAATCACTCGGATATTGCAGAATATAGAGAAGTTACTAGTCAGTGCTTAACCGAATGCACAAAACGAACAGTTCTTGCAATCATTAAAGTAATTAAATAGGAATAAAACTCTGTGGCATGTTCATAGCCAACACGAGTACGTTCAAACCCGAATATTGGGAACACTCAAATAAGTTAAAGTTTTTGTCAGTGTAATAGCCAAGTTGCGTTTTTCGAAGGTGCATACGAAAAAATTCATTTTTTTTGCAAAATGAAATACGTAATTGAAACTATCGACCAAAAGGCGCATTATGTAATGGAACGAGAAGATCTTATTCGAGAGCCAAGTTTTAAACTAAGGAAGCTATATCGTCAACTGCTTGACCCAATGACAGTGTTGGTAAGACACGATAAACTAGCAGTAATTTGAAAATTGCTCTCCGTCAAGAGGACACAAATAAATATAAACTGTACCAAAATATAGATTTATTACAAAACACATATTTTACTTCACTTAAAATTAGTTTTCCAACTCATAGATCTAAACACCAACCACATTACAATGTGTAATACCAGTTATGAAAATGACAACTTTAAAGTTTTATATGTATATACAGTATATATATATATATCTATATAAAACCTACTACATTTATGCAGTCGGACACTTATAGCTCTTTCACTTCTCAAATATTAGGAACATTTGTATGTAGAAAAAAAGGGAGAACACAAAATACGAGCAACCATTTCGATAACACACACAAACAACACAAATCTATTATTATTATAATTCTAAAAGTGATAATTATGTATTGATAAATATACTCTGAAAAAAATGCTAGAAAAATTTGCCTGTAGCCTCAAGTTTGACTGCGGAAAGTAGTAGTGACACCATATCATGTCACCAGTGATGATACGGTCTCAGCATCAGTCGCCTTCGGATTTGTACCGATCCAACAAGTCCTGACAGACACCACGTCGGTGGTCCTTTCGTTCCTGCACGAGCATTCGTGGAACCCACCTTGCACACACATTTTACTATATACAAAGGATAACAACATCGTTTCCAGTGGTGCACTGATACCCACATCTAACTCTATACACATTTCATTCGCCATTGTCCACCGATAGGGACGGATGAGTTGATCGAGGGGCACTTTGTTTTCCGGAGTGTGGCTGTGCATGGGCGTCCAGGACGCACTTTGTTACTCACATCTCTGTCGTCACTCCAAAATCGATGAACCCATCTCCTAACTCTACAGTCTGTACTGACATCAGCTGCATCGGCTTCGTAAACGTTCATCAGGAACCGGTGAATATTACTTGCTTAATTTTTTCTCCATGGAGGCATTCAAATGATGCATCTCTGCTTCTGACGCACGTCCATGACTGGGTTTGCTTTCTTAGAGTGTTACACCGTCAATATCTGCAAAAGAGAGATGAAACTTTCGGATCATGAGTGTACAAGTTTATTCATCACAACGATGCAATTTACAATCCTCTTGGATCTCTTCGAATGGAATAAAAATAGGAGGAATTACTTTTGAAACAAGCCACGTTTTACACAATTCAGACAGAACACACCGCCAGTGTTGCATATAGATTTCGAGGATGCAAATTGTGCAAACTAGGCCAGGCTGTTAGAATAATAAGAGGTTGATGTAGTTAAACAATGGAAGCTATTGTAGTCGTAGTTCTGGTAACTGTAGCAACTTAGTTTTAGAATATTAGTAGTAAATGAACTTAAGTTTAATGTTATAACGTGCTGAGCACTTATGCAGTGCAGATAGAAATCAGCACCTCTGTGCTTCATATGGACGCCAATACTACAACAGCCTGCAGTCCAAACTAGTGAAATAATTAGAGGCGTCAAGGGTTAACAGCCATGGAACTCTTTTTTTTCATTGCTGGAGAAATATACTGTAGGTAGACGGTGGGCCATGTGTCTTGTTGTGGCAGTAATATTTACTAATATTCACAAAGAATAGTTTACCAATTGCATCATTAACCATAAAGTTCAATTTAGTAATTTACTTCTCTGTAAATTATGAACATTCAGCTATGATTCAGATATTAATATAATCGTTCATGTGTTTAAATCATCACTACTTCATAGATGACTACAGTAACGATGCACAGTAGTTAAACATAACCTTATTTACACACATAAAAAAATATCTCTAGCACTAGTGTTAACCCTTCACTGCTTAGTTTACCATATGTTATTCACGTCTTATAGTTATTCCTGCGGGAAGAGCAAGATCAACCCATGCCGTGAAGGGTTAAGTGCTGAATACCTCCACGTAGTGGAGAAACACATAACTGACACATATTCGCAAACGGGCGTTTGTAAAGTTTACTAATATCCACATTGTACGGTTTGACAAACTTACTACTATCCATAAAGTATAATTTAGTAATTTAGCGCTGTCTGCCTTCCAGACTTTGGCCCTTTCGTTTAATCGATAACATGCCTAATATCAACAACACAGCCTTCAGACATATATAATTTTTAGAGTGCACACTTTGGCACTTGAATTAACAACAGAAATAATAAAAACTACAGCACTCACAGAGCGCACACCTCTGTCGAGCAAGGCAACGTAAACAAAAAAAAAAAATCACATTGGTTCTGAAACTATGATTTTCTTTATATCAGCACCGAAATCTGGTTATTTGTGCCTTTTGACAGTAATCACAGCTTCTGAAACTTTCTTGAAGATTCTTTCATTACTTTTTGAGTTATCCTGCTCCCAAACATTCTGATAAACCTTAGTCAAACGCTCAAATAGACTACCCATATCATCATCAAAATTTCATCATTTATGTCTTTTAAAATTTCTAACCACTCCCGTAAATTTCATAAAGATCGTTTATAACTTTTTGAGTCATGTTACTATCAAACATAAAATCAAACGAGACAAACAAAGAAAGAGATCATCACAAAATTTGTTCATTTACTCTTCGTATTATACTTTATAACTCATGTAAATTTCATAAAAATCCGTTATGGTATTAAGTTATGGTGTAAAAAAAAAAGACAAACAAACAAACGGTCGAACAGATCTTCACCAGATGATAATTGTCTCTTACTCCTAATATGTCTAACAATCCCTTTAAATTTAGAAAAGATTCATCCATAACTTTCCTAGTTATCTTTGTGACAGGTAAGAGACAGACAAACTCGACAAAAACATAACCTCCTAGGCGGAGGCCATAATACTCGCCGCTGTTCGCACCGGCAGCTGTCATTCTCTTGTATCCACTTGAGACGTCTCACACCAAATACTCAACTGCTTGAGTTTATGTTGGAAATAACACAGCTATTGTTACTTACTTGTGATGTTCTCAACATCACAACGTTTTCAAGCACTTCATTGCTGCTTGTGGCACCAGTGTTAATTGCACGCAACGATCGCGTGAGCCGGCACACTGTGGTCATATAAACTACAGTCGACGAGTTAACACGCTCAGATCTCTCATGGATTAATCCGCTTTTCTCGTAAGAATAGCGCTGTTTGACATGTTGTATCTGAACCACAATATGAGAGAAAGGGTTAATAACGCAGTAGTAGCCCGAGCACAGTGACGATCTGGGTAATATTCAGCGAGTTAATAATGCAATTAAGATGGTAAGTAGTTTTATGTACAAATTACGCCAAGAAATGTCCCTCACCTTTCGAAGCAAAGCAATTTTCTGCTCACTACACTGCACGGATATCCTTAATTAAATAGCATCGCCGTAGGAGGGACGGGATAGAGGGGGTGCTGCATGCAATATTAACATATCTTTATATGACCACTTAGTGATGGAGTGCAGGCTCTTGCTTATTTTGTATTTGATAAATTGAGTTCCCCTTAACTGTACTGCATCTAGGCAACGATATCGACCAAAGGCTCATTGGCAGCAATTTTAGCTTTATACACTGGAGGAAAATACTGGAGGACAACAAAATTGTGGTAAGGGCATTCACAAGTCTAACGTTAACTGGAACGTTCGTGAAAATTTTTATCCTACCGTCATTACTGCACCAATAACGGCAAGTGCGGTCTGACATGAGAACTGGTCGCCGGCGGTAATACAGAGCGCAAGTCAGGTCATAACAAATGGTGGCAACGATGACACGGGGGCCCTCATTTTTTTTGTAAACATGAAAATACTAAGATTCATTAGCCTCAAATTCGCTGTCAGAGCAGAGGAATATAATTCATTTCCTCGTAAGTCGAACGCGACGCAATTACCACTCGCCACACAGAGAACAATGCACATAAAACTTCGATACATTAGGGTTGAAGAATGCACATAAAACTTCGATACATTAGGGTTGAAGAATGCACATAAAACTTCGATACATTAGGGTTGAAGAATGCACATAAAACTTCGATACATTAGGGCTGAAGAATGCACATAAAACTTTGATACATTAGGGCTGAAGAATGCACATAAAACTTTGATGCATTAGGGCTGAAGAATGCACATAAAACTTTGATACATTAGGGCTGAAGAATGCACATAAAACTTTGATGCATTAGGGCTGAAGAATGCACATAAAACTTTGATACATTAGGGTTGAAGAATGCACATAAAACAATGATACATTAGGGCTGAAGGTACAAGCTAGGATATCCTCAAGACCGTAATGTTGTTAATTTTCTTTCTGTATCTAAAATCTCAACATTTCGCTACAACTTACGTCTGTCGGAAGACACAATGCCGGCGCACTGGGTACAGTCTTAGAATAAATTTTTGAACTCAGAACTGCCGGAAGACATGTCGACGGCGGCGGTAACATTCTTTAATAACTTTCTGCAATTAATAAAATGAGTCTTGGTTTTGCTAAAACTCCGTAGTTTCGAAAGCCATGTTGGCGGTACCGGATTTCAGCTGATCGCTGGATGACTTGGCTTCGTACTTGAGTCTCTTGATTTCATTGAGTCTCTGACGGGCGACGGGGCAGCCTGGCGCAAATCCAGGGTCTGACTTCAGGATGTCTCGCCCCTTCTGCAGGCAAATAAGAAAATAGCGTTAGCCATTACATGGTCTGGACCGTATCTGTTCCAAAGAAAATGCTTCCTGATTTTAAATAGCATCACTTATTAAGAGAATACTATCGGTCTTCATCACATTTTTGTTCATCGAAGTTTTCAGTAGAATACAGCCTGGTCTTCGTCACATCTGTTTTAATGGAATACTACTCAGTTTTCACCGCTTCACTTCTTAACCCATTAACGAGTAAATTTTTTTAACCTTAGATTCTGGCAGAAACAGCACAATTAATAATGCTGTAAGCGGCGTGAGCAGGCGTTAATTAATGGGTTAAAATGACTAGTGCAGTACCTAGTGGCTATTAGATCCCACATCAAGAGCACCTAAGTATAAAATACATGATGCACTTGTACTTGTCTATTACCTTAGTAATCTACAAAATTAATTATCTCTTTAATGAATAAGCGTCACGTAGTATGCAAACGATGTTTTAAACAACGCGTCTCCTATGATAAACCAACATTTTTTTGTCCATGATGGTCAATATCCTTACATTTACACGATTGCAAACAATTATACTTACTCGTATTTCTAATATGCTATATATATCTGTGAGCAAAGTACCTACAACAATGCATTGACCCTACAAAGGGGGACATGAGGTGTATTGCACCTCGCCCTGCAGAAATTTGCATATTTACTATTTTCAAATTTCAGTTGAGTTGCTGGAAACTTGTGACTTTTCATAAAATGACATTTTCATGTTTTGTGAAAAAATTTAAGGGAAAATACCATAGATTTTATGATAAATGGTCCCTATAATGGGAGGCTAGCGCAATAGTGCACTGCACCCTGTATTCTTACGGCTGGCAGCCACGCGCACGCGCCATCGTCTGTTTATACTGTGTATCTGCATGTAACTTCATCCCAGGGTTATAATTACTGATGGACAACGGCGTTCTATACACATTATTCATAAAAAATATAACCACCTTAGCTAAATGAGGCAACATCAGTGCAGTCGCAGTCCATTGTATACTGTATTATTATATGAATATTGTTGTGTACACTCGTAGTATATTGATTTTACTGCGTACGTGGACAGTACTGTCCCTGCAATACAGCAGGCACCCCACAGTTCCTGCAACACATGCACACTGCCTGCATTGGTGAGCAAACTACCACTGTTATCGTACAAAATGTACAGTATATGATTGTATGCTTTTTAGTGTTCTCTTAGAAAAGTTAATCTGATGGTATATTATTAGAATTTACCAATGAATTGATAATTCTAATTACATCTCAACTCATGTATGAATGTCTGAAGAGTATCCCTGTTGATTTATAATCCGAAATACCAATAAATAATGAATTTATTAGCAAATCATTAGACCGAGGTATGTACATCGCACCTCGCCTCTCCCGTTATAACTCTTCGCTAAGGGTCTCCCTTTGTAGGGTTAACGCACTGTGTAATTGCATGGCATCTTTAAGCTATTGGTTGACTCCCTGATAGAGTACTGTGTTTTAATATGTATATTACGACTACGAGTGGACCTAATATTTTAATTAATTGAACGGAATTACAATATTTACTAGAACTATGTATAACAAAAATTTTTTCATTAGGTGGAGTAGCGATAACCTTCACTACCAGCATCACGATATTACCAGAAAACATTGGCTACTGAGAAAAGAGTTGTCCCCAAATCAGCATACCTTTCCGTGCACCGACGAGATATAATTGCTTAGCTGTGCTCAAGCAGCACATCAAGTCTTCAGAAACAAGACCTTTCCAGCGCCGAGAAAAGCCCTTCATTGAGCAATGAGTACACGAAGGTAAAAATGACCGAAAGTACACGGACAGGCTTGCAAGTGTTGAAACAACCACCAGTGTACCAGTCTTCAGTGTACCAGCACGCATCGCCGTGCAACGACGGGAAATACCTATTTGACGCGATCGTACGGCAAGAAAATGGCAGTTTCCGTGCTAGACAAGGTCACCAAGGCAGGTACATCTCGTAGGTACACGGGAATGCGTGACGGTGTTGGGATAGTGTTTCAGTATACGTTGAGAGCCGTGGCGGCTCGTGGCTGCTGAAGGGGGGCTACACAGTTCAATGTCGTAGGATATTTGAAATTTATTCCTGATGTGTGTGGTGGGGGGGGGCGGCGTCTGTTGACATCACTCTACAGTAATGTCAGAAACCATCCTCTAGCTATAGCCTACGAAGTATCCACTTGGATACAGAGTTTTCAGCGAGTCTGTGTATCCGTCCTTCCGCACCCAGGGCTGTCAAAGCTTCTAAAGACTAGGTATTTTACAAAAAGAACATTGACAACCGTGGCTTATGAACTTCGGGCTACAGCTCAGTTGGGTATCAAGAAGGTTTAATAGTCGGCGATAGTGCCCAACTTGCGGCGAGGTTGAAGCTTGGCTGGCTACACACGAGTACTGCCGTGTACGCTTGTGCAGGCGGCAATCGACGCACAGGCAGTTCGTGTACGCGACTAAAGGCTGGGAGCTTGTGATTGTTGGAAAAGCTGAGGCGGAAAGACCATTCGTAGCTGGCTGACCAGAGCAGCTATGTAGGAAAATATCTTTTGCAAGCCTGTCGGGCGCAATAATAAGGGTTCCCTTCTCCTATGAAACTTTCTCAAGTGGCAGCGCTGCAGGCCATTGGGGGGGGGGGGTGGAGGTGTCACGGATGCAATTACCCTTCTTGACTAGGCTGAAAGAGCACGCGAGGGCAGTAAATCAGTTGAGTACATGATTTTGTGTGCTGCATCTAGTCCACAGAGGTGGGTTGCGGACTGCAAGAACCAGACGTACGTCCGTACTAGTTCTTGATAGCATTACAAAGATCCTGGTATAGAACTGTGTAACCCCCTCCCCCATTTTAGTTACCAAGAAGCTGCAACTAGTCGACAGTGTAGAAAAAACTTACGCCTTGCGAGAGGAGGTCCATGACGTGCAGTACAGCGATTATCAGCAGAGGTGCAATGGTAACTATGGGCATTGCGGCGCCGATGGTGAGCGCCCAGGTCGGGTAGCTGATCTTGCCGGCGTACAGCGGCCACTTCCACCCGAAGAGGGAGCCAATGAACACGATCTGAAAGACAAAAAGACAGACCAGTCAAAGTAAGCAACTTTCACAGTTTCTGAAAGGTCTGTTAATACATTGACTCAAATTCAAAGAATAGGTGATAGTATTACTGCGGCAGTGTGTACAATATTCAGGACACATCACAGCTAAAGTGTTAAATTTGATATCTCGCTGCAGCAACTTTGATCCGAGCAGATAATGATGTTTGCTTCCTCACGAACCGCTAATCATTTGAATGAGTGATCGATTTTTTTCCTTTTTATGGAAAGTAGCTAACTGTAGATTAAACATTAACAATGAATAACATTAAGGTCTGTAAATTAACTTTTAGATGAATCTCAAACTGCCAACAGCATTGAAATGTGAAAAAATGAACAAAGACTAAGCCCAAATTGCAGTAGAATAATTAAATTTTAAATTAACTACAACAGCCCTGAAGACTAAAAATCAAATGAAGCTTAAGCTCAAACCTCTTTTGCTTTAATTAAAATCGAATCACTGAGAATAGATTAAGCTCAAATGCAGTTACGTTCATTACTGAGTCATTGACAGTGAATTAAGCTCAAATTGCTATGCAATAGAACTCCTCAAATAAGGACTTTCTTCCAAAAGAGAGAAAAAACATAAACGCGAGACACTCGAAGCTGTGGAACCGCCTGGAAGCTTAGGAGACTGCACCCAGCGTCATCCGTAGTGACTTGTAGCGATGGCCCCGCCATATTGTGTGACCAGTAAAAGTGTGTAGGATAATTAAACTAGTAGTATATTAAACAGTAGAACTTCAGTATTTCCGATGGTGTTAGCCAAAGGAAATGTTTGCGAATCTAGGTGAAACAGGCACGCTGTAGAACTAGTCATCTCCAGACTGAGACAGCTCTCGGATCTCACACAATGCCCATGTCTCTCGGCGCTTTATGAGTTCCACTGTAGCAGCAAAACTTGAATAGCTTCACTTATGCGGAGTAATTGAATTGCGTATTCTTTCACCAAACTTCGCTAACATTTCAGCAATCTCCCGTGACAAGCTACATAAGAGTTACAATTCCCGCTATGATTAGGGATTGCATCACGCTACTCACCAGTATCGTTAGAGGAGCCACCACAGTCCAGGCAAATTGCATCACTTTAGACGGACGGAAGCCCAACATGAACTCGATATTGTCGCTAAACCTGTAAATGTAATGAAATTAAAGGCACATCGATAAAATTAGGATGATGAAGCATCAGTATGTGAGGTACGAATTTCTAAAAATTCGTACGATAAATATTTAGGGAAATAAAGAGGAATGCATGGCAGGTGAAAGAAAATGTCACTGAGCATAGAGAAATATCGAATCAACTAATTTAAAATGACAGTCCGAACATATAGTTACAAGTCGGTGCCAAAAGTACACAGAATTAGACGTGCAATACTACCTATACGATTAGGAACAATACGTACACATGGCTGAACACAATACCTATCTACGGCTACATAGGTTATATTTCTCAGTTACGGCTCTATGTTATATTTCTCACTTACAGCTATAGGTTATGTTTCTCAGCTACGGCTACATACATTACTCGCCTGCAGTTAGGAACACTAGTCACTTACGGCTAGGTACACTTCTATCTACTGTATATACGATTAGGCACATTATCACCTGCGGGTAGGAGCCACTTAACAGCGACACGGAGAGGAGCAATACTCACTTCTGCACCCCATAGAGCCAGTGTACCGCAATACACGTCAGGAAGCCGCCCAGCAAGCTGCCAATACCGAAGCTAAATACATCGATGAGGTAGAACAGAT
>LQNS02000211.1:23472192-23483778 GCA_001587735.2 Parhyale hawaiensis
ATGGCACCGAGCACAGAGAAGATGGTGACGGCACACATGAGGGACGCCACCAAGTCCAGCACCGACAGAATCATCACGTCGATGTGTACCTGCAGAAATTATGTCATTGAATTTTCTACTAACAGTAGATTTTCCGTTCTTAATACTATTAAAGCTTATTTCACATAAGAGTTCGCCACAGGAGGGCATTCTGAGTCAAAAATACTATTTGAGTTAAATAAGGCGAGTTGAATATCAAGTATTAAATTCACCACATAATGTTGGTGTCGCAGCAGTGCAATAAACACCAAAGTACAGATTGAAGTAGAATATTTCGTGCATCTAGAAGTACCCAGCACACTTTAGGTGCACCCCAATGAATGTTGCAATTTCTTGCTGCATTTTCTCAGCAGAAATAATGCACAAATAAATATAATGGATTTTCAAAAAACACTTTGGTAACCGGAACTAATCCAGCGGCATAAATCTACAGGCGACTACAGCATCATTTTGTTAACTAAAAATTTAAGCACCAGAAAATTTTGTGGAAGGTGGGAACAGCGGCGGACAAACCATGCGTAAGCTCCAACCGAAATTCTCGAATATTGGAAACAGGATGAACTTCGTGGTGCCTAGTGATTTGGGCGACATGAAGAGCTTTTACAACATAATTAACAAACAATGAAAAAATTCACACCTTTGTATTAAACTCGTTGTATGATCCAAACGTGACAAGCCCGCCGCCCCCTACGGAGAGGGAGAAAATCACTTGCTCCAAAGCTTTCCGCCACACGTTCATTTCCAGCAGCTTGTCCCACTTTGGCACGAAAAGATACATCAGACCCTGTAGGAAATTAACAATGACGATAAATAGACAAGTAAGACCTTGTAGGAAAATTATTAACGATAGCTACAACAATAAAAAATACATCACACTCTGAAGGAAATTAGCAACAATAATAGAATATTGAGCTAACATAATAATCCTTGTCAAGGTAGAAAATTTCTAAAATTGGCTGATGCGCTAAGAACCGAACTTTCAGGACGAAGAAATCTATCAAAGTGACCGCAATCACCGATATAAAATAAACGTTTTTGATTTCTACATATCAATCACATATACAGTATTCTGAAATGACGGAAAATTATCATTACAAAAGGTCCTTGACAATTAAATCAATAAGATTCATCGAGGTTACCAATTAAAAATCAGATAACAAAAACTAATAAAGAGGGCTTACAAGTTACAAGCCATAATCACATCCTACACCAGAAGAGATACCGGTATCCCTATTTTACCTTTTTCAATTTACAAACATTAAAAGCTTAAGGCGTTTTCTATTCGGTCGTTAAAGACGTTCTAAGCCAAACCCACTTGACTTGTCCGGAAATGCAGAAAGGAACTGCAGCTTCGCCACTTTGAATCGCGTTGCAGGTGCAAGAGGCGCCTGATTACGTCGAGCCGACTAAGTTACCACTTTAACAAATATTTCTCATGTACAAAATGTGTCCGTTTGTAATAAACCTATCAAGTTCATGGAAGTCTCACTGGTAGCTCATTGAGTTTCAACGACTGAAACTAGAATCAACAAGTCGAAGCCGAAGCCCTGTCTGAAGATTCGGACAGGTCAAGGTTCTAAAGGCTTAATTTCGCTGCCCAGTCCAAAGTGCTGCTAGTATTGGCAAATATTCGCATATGTATTACCCTGGTATAGCTACGTGACACTGCTCGTAAATACGAATTCTGCTTTGGCATTGCTGGTAGATTTTCGTTTTTGCCCACTGCTGTAATTTCAAAATTTAAGCATAGAAGACTAGGAAGATATTTGCGTTCGATGCAGGTATACTTTCGCACATATTCCTGTTATACTCAGTGGATGTTGAAGATGTTCTCATTTTTCTCTGGTAGACATGGAAATTACTTGTCTTATACCCTGCTTTACATTAACAGATATACCGTATATTCTTATTTTACTTTGGCAGACTTGGTAATTATTTGTTGTTTACCCTGGTATGCCTTAGCAGATATTATTTTACTCTGATATACTTGGCAGATTTTCGTCTCTCACCCTGGTAGCGCCTGGAAGCGTCACTCCAGCGATCATGAGGATCACCAGTACGACGAAAGGAAAAGTTGCGGTGAAGTAAACTACTTTCCCTGAGGTTTTGATGCCCTTCATGAGACACAAACACGTGATCACCCAACTGATGAGCAGGCAGGTCACAAGAGAAGGCAGCACCTCGCCCATATCCCCAAATGTCTCCATTCCTTCCGAGTCCATCCGCAGCACTTCATTTCTGGAAAAATAAAGTATTATTAGTGGAGTCAGTCCATCTTTAGGATCTCTTTGCTGGAAGAAAATAGCATTACCGGCGTGAGTGCAGCTGTTGAGAAAACATTTCTGGGAGCAATAAGACGTATCAGTTTGCGATTCTATCCGCTGAACCTTCCCTAGAAAATGGATAGTATCTGTCCTTGACTTTATCTTCAGGACATTATTTAACAAAAAAGGAAAATGCCAGCATTGTGACTCCTAAGCAAATCCTCATACCTAAAAAAATCTAACTAAATATATAACTATGATGAAAGAAGATATGTTTCTGGTGTGAGACCAAATATCACACTTCATGTAGTTTCGTACTTTCTGCAAAGATGGTGAATAACGCTTATCTAAAGTTACTTCTTTTGATTTATATAGCTTACTGTATTTATTTTATTATCTCAACATCTTAAGCCTGCTCCGCAAGAGAGTACAAACATTAAAACGTTTTCTCAACTCGACCGATTTTGGCACCGCCGGCAGAGCAGCGGCGTTCTTTACATAACATTACAGTTCGGGCATATGCACCCCGAGTGCTGCATGACATATCTGAGAATATACACATTAGGTGTCGTTAAAACTGTTTTAGACTTTTGACTTCAGTTGTAAGCTTGGGCACATTGCTTTCAAGAATTACTCTATATTCCATAAGAGGCGACTTTTCATTTCTTTGACATATCTCTAGCTTACTTAAGTATTAGACTTAAATCCAATTTAATTCTGAAATACATATAACTCCACGTCATCTTTTTGACGTACATCCAGACTCCAGTTCACTTCTTAGGCTTCATTCCAAGTCACTACTGAGACTTAGCTACCTCCAGTTCAGCAGCAAGACGTTTCTTAGGCCGAGTTCACACCTCATTCATAGCCACACGTTTGCTCATCCACTGGTGCGAACGTGTTATTGTGTCCTAGAAATACGAGAAAAGTGCGCTATTTTCTGAGTCTTATTTCACGCAAGGTTTGAAGAGATATCCGTAACTTGCCTAGTGACACTTGACGAGGAAACTGATTTAACGGTAACATTTTAGTAAGTTTTTGAAACGTACACAAAGTTGTGCTAACAACGACGCAACAACACATTCGGAAGAATGGGTGACTGAACGCGTTGACATGAATGAATGACTTGTGAACTCGGCCTTAGACTTGCCTCTAGATTAATTCTAAGCCTGACCTCCAGTTAAGCTCGGAGACTTGCATTCAGTTCACTGTTTAGGCTTAATTTTATTCAACTCTGAGATTTACCACCAGTTCAATGGCAAGGCTTGCCTCTAGTTCATTTAGTTCAAGTCTGAGACTGTCCTCCAGCTCAGTTCCGAGCCTTGCACCCAGTCCACTGCCTAGCCTTACCTCCAGTACTGCATGGCTGACGAGCTGTCCGTCTTACTACAAGAAGCGTTGGCAGCAGCGGTGGCGTTACAAGAAATCTCGCTGCCCATCACGTGACAGTTCTCATCGGCCCACGAGGGGTCGCAGTGGGACCAGGGAAGCTGGAAATTACCACAAACGTTTTATTCTCTAGATCAATGGGCACTGCAAAAGCTCGGAATATCATTGCCGAGCAGTACATAGTTTAGGAACATTGCTGTGTTCAGCAATTATGCTACAGTGTAGAAACTATTTCTGTGGTTGGGGAATTCAGCATACCAACGTATTCTTCGAGAGTGTTTTAAAAGGCGACTAACGAGGAGCTGCCTCTAAAACTTAATGAGCTTGTTTTATATAAATACAATGTATACGCAGAAGTTAGGGGTATGTGGAAGAGTGTTCAAGTAATACCAGCTAATTACAGAGCAGTATTACTGCCGCACGTCAACGCATCGAACGAGATCAGAACAATTTACTGATAATATTATTCACCAATGACGAGGACGGTCTCGATGAAATCAATAAATTACTGTGAACAGAAATGACGAAAACAGGAGAATGGGCAGAGGCGCAATGCATGACGACAGTTGCTTATTTCTAGTTTTTCACTCCTCCTGTTTATTATTTTTGAAGGCTTTACAGCAGGTGGTTGTGACGCATTTGTTACGGGTGTAACGGTCAGCGGCCCTCTCAGTTATTACAGTATTTGCAAGGGTATTTTTCAGCCTGGCCACAGGGCCTCAGGTACCACCGCTTGTTTGCTTTAGTAATTTCCAGAGTTTTTTGCTCAAAGGAGCCCAGATCAGGCCTTAAAATTTTCAACTGAAAAACGGCTGAGGAGCATCTAGGCGAACGGCTTCCAAAAAATAGCTGCAGGGCGCAGACAGCTAAAAAATGAGAAATTTTAAAAATAAAGGCCGCGCCCAGCTCCAGGTGCCAGTGCTCACAAAAAATATTATCTACACTCACCGTGTGGCCAAAATGGGCGACGCTGGTGAAGAGATAGTGGAGAGTGTAACTCAAAATGACCATGTAAGAGGCGGCAGACGTTAGGGTTGACAGCAGTTGCGTGTAGCCAAGACCTGGAACAGCACCAAACAGGATAAGTTTCTAAGCAAAAACCCAGAACTCGCAGCACTGCACAGCCTCAAGCGACAATAGCGCGACGGGCGTGTACATAGCCTGAACCAAGGAGTTTGGCCGCGCAGACCAAGACCACATGAGCCTTGTGTGGACTGTCGCCTATATATCCTCGCTTTCGCTTACCTAAAGAGGGCGGAAGTACTTTATATTTATTTTGCTAACTTTATTTTTTATTGACTATGATTGTTATTATTACCTCCGCCAAGGAGGTTATGTTTTCGTCGTGTTTGTCTCTTTGTCTATTTTTCGGTCTGTCTGTCTGTTACCAAGATAACTCAAAAAGTTCGGAGCCGATTTGGACAAAATTTACAGGGATTGTTAGGTATGTTAGGTGAAACAGGTGATTAACTTTTGGTGAAGATATGTCCATCCGTTTCTTTGTTTGCCTCATTTTTCTCAATGCCATAACTCAGAAAGTTATAAATGGATTTTTATGAAATTAACATGAGTTGTTAGGTTTATAACAAAGAGTAAATGACCAAATTTTGGTGATGATCCGTTTGTTCGTTCGTTTTCGCTGTTTTTAATCTTATGCTTGTTAGCACAATAACTCAATAAATAATGAATGGATCTTCTTGAACTTCATAGGGGTTGTTAGTAATGTTAAAAAACATAGATGATTAAATTTTGATGTACATCGGTTTGTTTGTTTGTATGTTTTACTTATGTTTGTCATACCGTTTGTTAGCAGTATAACTCAAAAAGTTGAGACCGGATCTTAGAAAAAATTGCCCAAGCTGTTATTACTATCAAAAGGCACAAATGATTAGATTTTGGAGTTTATACAAAGAAAATTATGGTTTCAGAGCCAATTTGAATTTTTTGCTGCCGTTGCGTCGCTTTGCGGAGGTATGCGCTCTCAGAGTGTTCTAGTTAACTATTGTATTAACGCCAGCTTTGCGATCGAACAGACGCTCTGGTTAGACGTATTAAAATTGCTGATGCAGCAGTGAGGTCTGTATTTCTAGATCGACAGTTCAGTTACTGCCACGCTTAAAGGAATTAGATACAGAAACAACTAGAGCACTCTGAGAGCGCATACCTCCGCTAAGCAAGGCAACGGTAACGAAAAATTTAAACCATAATTTCTTTCTATCACCACCAAAATGCAATCATTTGTGCCCTTTCATAGTATTATCAGCTTTTACAATTTTTATGAAGATCCGCTCAAAACTTCTTGAGTTATGATGCTAACAAACATTATGACAAACATAAGTCAAACACATAAACGGGCCAACCGATCTGCATCAGAATTTAATCGTCTATGTCTTTAAGTATTACTAAAAATTCCTGTAAATTTCGTAAAGATCCATTCAGAACCTATTGAGTTATTGTGTTAACAAACATAGAATCAAACACAAAGAAAAACAAACGCACAAATAGATCATCACAAAAATTTGACCATATACTCCCTGTCATGAACCTAACAACTCATGTAAATTTCATGAAAATCCGCTCATAACTTTTTGATTATGGCGCTATAAAAAATAGGCAGACAAACAAACAAACAGATGAACGAATTTCCACCAAAAGTTAATTATCTGTTACTGTTAACATGCCCAACAATCCCAATAAATTTCGTAAGAATTCTTTCATAATTTTTTGAGTTACCTTGGTGACAGACAAACAAACAGACACGACAAAGCATAACTTCCTTGGCGGAGGTAAATATGTCAGTTATCTGAACGTCGGACACGGATATATATACCTACCTAACAAGTAAAAATATGCAGGGCTTTATTTTTCATTATTAATTTTTTCCACTTGAATGACAACGACACTGGAACTGAAATAACTTTCATATTCATTTGTCTTCTGGAAGAACGTGATTTTATTCTTTGCGGCAGAGTTCACGCGTTAGCTTTAGATGCCACACGGGTACGTGCATTTGTGATTAATTACTGATTGCTGCATCTCAACCGTTATTATTTTTATTGTCCTTTTAAACTCATGCGTTAGTCATGGGCTCCCTGCTTAACTTTATCGTTCCTAAATTAATTTGTCTCTTCCAGAAAAGTAACACTATCCGGAGGGTAACATATAGAATTCAAATAATAGACACCAGTAAACTATTGATAGTTTAAGGTCAGACAATATTTATTTAATTACGGTACTAAACCCAGTCATGCATTGTAAATATACGAATAAAATTTTAATATATATTTTTGAAACAATTAAGACGAATTCTCTCGTAGAAAGTCAACAGTGGTTTGGAAAATAGCGCCTTATGTCGCAGTTGGGTGGTAACTCGAAATGTAACATAGCTATATGGGTAACTTATGACAGTTTCGGAGTTCATAGAGTGATCCGCATCATGACCAATCGAGGATCTTTAGCTATGCGACGTAAAATTATGGGGCCA
This sequence comes from Parhyale hawaiensis, assembly GCA_001587735.2. Lineage (NCBI taxonomy): Eukaryota > Metazoa > Arthropoda > Malacostraca > Amphipoda > Hyalidae > Parhyale > Parhyale hawaiensis. The sequence goes on from LQNS02000211.1 coordinate 23,479,369, forward strand.
AACAGACATGGTTCAAAAACTTTTGCTGCGTACGGCCAAATGGCAATACGGTCATCTAAAAAGAAAACTTAATCCACGCAACCACAAAGTACAAGGCATACGAGTGACGGTCTAAATGCAAATTATGTACCCAGTGCCTGAGAAATCACTTAATTCACTTCGATATAGGCACTATAGAAGAGACTTACAGTAACCAGCAGGACAGTTTTACCCTGTAGTATTTGTCTGAAATAGCATACAAAACGGACAGAGTCTAGAAATTATTATACCATAAATATTTACAGTGAAAATTAGCTATAGATCTACCAATTGATATTTTAATCAATTTTCGGAAAATAGTCGGTCAACGTTATCCCCCCTGGTGAAAGTGACCTGACTTGAAGGACCAGTAATTTGATAATTCCGCTCGACGATCTAGAGAAAGATTGGAACAGAAGGTCAGGTGTGTGGCATACCTCCAAAGAGTGGGGCGATTTTTTTGAAAGTGTGAAGAGGTCCCAGCTGACTGTACTGGCCCAGGGACACCTCCGTCAGGTACAGCGGCCGCCCCACAGCCGTCAGCAGGATGAGGTACGGCAGCAGGAACGCCGCTGTCAAGCGAAAAGAAAATATTAACTTCTGGTTTACGACCGCGAGCAAAGTTGAAGACAGTTATAATAGCATGAAAACGATTAGCCATAGCCGCAGGAACGCCAACAGAGAGTGATGCAATAATTTACAAAAAAGAGCAAAAAATAAAGGATAACGAGGACAAATAATTTCGGTTTACACTATCACTATTTCATTAGAATATTATGCTTTTCAGTAACTGGGGCTTTTACCAGCCGATAAAAAATTGAAGACCAGCTCGCACTAAAGTTTGAATGTAGGGAAATTCATGGACGTCTCCTCAGGTTGTTTATCGCGGTATAAAGGTTGTTGCTTTGCCCAAGGCCACCAAATGATCCTCCTTTGAACGTGGTCAAATCGTTGAGCTGCATAAGCACAGTCATAGTGTCCAATCGTAGCTGATGATAATCGCCGTAAAACAGGGGCTGGCAAATTCCTGAGAGATCCTGACAATCACGGAAGAGTGAAATCTAGGGGTAGACCAACAATTTTACCAGCATTGAGTATAGGAGAGCTTCTCTAGAGCTGTCTGTCACGATAAGGACGATCATCGAAACTTATTAAGGCACTCTCTGATGCTCATCGCAGTCCAATGACCATCAGGCGACCCCTGCGGTAAATGGGTGTAAAATATATATACATTTATTACAAAGGCCTCACCTCCTCCTACGTCATACGGAGCTATTTAGAATTTGCCAGGGAGCATTAAACATGGAACTTTCAAAAAAGGAAAAGATTGTCGCTCTCTGTTGAGAAAAAGTATGTATATACTGTATAACCAAGAAGGTCCAGATGGCTTCCAACATTACTGGCACAACAAAAACTGCCTCCTGAAACGTTTTTTGTGCAGCATAGTGACAGAGGTTCTGCCTCAGTGCGGGGTGCCTCTTCCTCCATGGGCGCATTGGGGCTTCAGGTTGTGTACGGACGTCAAACGCCGCTGGTGATGTTGACGAGTCGCAGATAGAGAGCATCCATTACGACGGAGGGCCCTTGTATCTGTAGTGATGGGATAGATTTTCGAATAGAATAATGCAGCAATTCACAAAGCTCGCAAGACGGAGACTTTTTTTCAGGAGACTGACGTCCCTCTTTTCCGTCATCCAGCCTGTTCTCCAGATTTACATTCGATGGAAAACGTTTGGGGATAATTGGTAAGAAATGTCTCCAGAAATACACAGCTATACCAAACAGTAAAAATTAATGTTCTTAGTGATGCCGTCCATCTTCACCGCTATAGGAGGAACTTTCCCAAACCTTCATGGAAACCCTTACATCAGCTGCAACAATGGCTGCATGATTCATTATTTGCTTTATTTTGTAAGCTACAACTTCGTTGCAAAGGGTCTTTCTACTTGATGAATTACTCGCCTTAAATTTTTGATCAGCTGGTATTGATGAGTCAGAAACTGTTTGTCTTCATTACTCTTTATCTTTAACACTGATGAGTAAGTTTAATTTAAAAATGTTTTAAAGAAAGACAATCCATGCAAAACAATATTTATTGAGCTTTTCATCTAGTTCTAAAGTTATAACCAGTTATGTAGTATGCACATATACAGGCCAAAGGTATACGTATCTTCAAAAGTTCATCGATTATTCAGTAGTTTTCTCGTTCTCATTCACTTCGTATGCATGGCCGTCATCCAGAACACCTGCGTACTATCTCGTCTGTTCACAGCTGTCCCTCTTTCACATATAACTGAATTCCCTCCCTTGCAGTCACAAGGAGGCTGTACAGAATTACACATGAAACTTTTTTAGAACTTTGGCTCAATTTTTGCTCCCTATCAAGCTAAGATCTAAAATACTTGGTGTTCCGAAGGCTACAATGTCAGAGGCGCAACGTAATACTTATACGTATGTCGTAACTTAGGCAATAGAACTGAAGATGTGAAATACTGGGTATCCCGTGTGTTTTCATATAGATACCGTACAGTTTTTAACACTTGATTTCTTTTTAATGCTTCAGACAGCAGAAAAAAAGTTTGAATATATAAAAACAAACTGAAACTAGAGTACTCGGAGAGCGAATGCCTCCGCCAAGTAAGGCAATAGTAACGAAAAATTCAAATTGGCTCTGAATTAGATTAGATTAGATAGGCTGCAGTAGACGAAGCAAAAGGCCCATTCCCAAAGAGACACCGGGACTTACACCCCGGCCCTCTATGAGCTATTGCCATTATGTTAGTAGGATGTAGAGGAATGGAGAAACGAGAGGAGAAAAAATAGAAGACGAAAGAGAAAAAAGAAAGGAGAAATAAAAAAGAAGGGGGAGAAGAACCTACGCCAAAGCGATGGTCATGAATGCCCGCAAGCATGATCGATGACTGCTGATATGCGGAGCCTAAATATATAGATGGAGCAGAAGTGAGACGAAGTCAGCTGAAACCGTGATTTCTTTTGTATCAACTCCAAACCTAATAATTTGTTCCATTTAATAGTATTAACAGTTTCTGCAATTTTTTTGAAGATCCCTTCATAACTGTTTGAGTTATGCTGCTAACAAACATTAAGGAAAGCATAAGTCAAACATACAAACGAACCAACCGATCTGCACCAAAATTCAGTCGTTTATGTCTTTTAACATTACTAACAATTGCTGCAAATTTCATAAAGATTCACTCAAAACTGTTTGAGTAATTACGGTAACAAATATATAATCAAACACAGCAACAAACATAACATACGAACAAACTAACAGATCATCACAAAAGTTTGGTCATTTACTCTTTATGATATACCTAATAACTCATGTAAATTTCATAGAAATCCGTCCATAAATTTTTGAGTTATGGCATTGAGAAAAATGAGGCAGACAAACATTCTAATAAACGGATGGACTGATCTTCACCAAAAGTTAATTATCTGTTCCTCCAAACATACCTAACAACCCCTGTAAATTTCGTCAAAATCTGTCCATAACTTTTTGAGTTATCTTGGTGACAGCCAGCCAGACAGACAAATAGACTAGACAAAGAGACAAACCCGACGAAAACATAACCTCCTTGGCGGAGGTAATTATGCTTAAGGCAAGTTCAGGAAGTAGTCTCGGTGCTCTAAATGTATTCAGTAGGAGACATGAAGTGAACCACGCACAGACGTATGATTTTCCTATACCGGGTGTTAATAAAATTTTTGCACAAAATGAAACTATAGGTTCCTTACAATAAAATAACCATATTTTACTCTATCGAAGCATATCCGAAACTGTCTACTTTTAAAGGTACGTTGAATTAAAGTTCAGTAGTGCGATTCACATAATCGGCGGACTACTGCACTTTACAGCGACGATAAAGACGCCCACCGGTCGTTTGTTGCCATTGATCACTCTAAGATGCACCGTACCTGATTTCAGACGACTATATGAACCAACTACCGTCCGAATAAGAACTAATCGGTAGGATTGTTGACGGCTGTGAGAGGATTCGTGAAACTCCAGGCATCTTTGAACGAGTTCGGCAATCACTACGTCCGCGCCTTCGCGCATGCATTGCTGCTGATGCGAAGAATTTTGAACAATTTCTGTAACTATCTAACATATGAACTCCTGTTTTCCTTAAAATAAACATAGTCTGACAGTGATTGTTCATTTACCCTATAACATTCGCTTATTCTGGGGTAGGTTTAACTTTAACTTAACGTACCTTTAAAAGTATAAATTTTCGAATATGCATCGATAGAGTAAAATATGTGTATTTCGGGACCGTATCAAAGACCTCCAATTGCCTCCCAATGCCCATTTATCCAGCTTCGATGTCACCTCTCTGTTCACCAACATCCCCGTAGACGAAACTATTG
>LQNS02000211.1:23521107-23539409 GCA_001587735.2 Parhyale hawaiensis
CGAAGGTAAGGAAATACGAAGGTATTCACAATTTGACTCTCGGTACTAGCCGCTTTTGTTCTTTGCACAATCACGTCTCGAAACTAGAACTAAGGTAACAAACAAAGATAATGAAGAAAAGATAGTAAATAATGTTATCATATTTGTGATTTTTGTACTGTACTTGGATCAGGTGCCACTGACAGAGTGCCATTGCAGAGAATAATGGGCAGGTTGGTTATTACTTTACTCTTATATATGAACTCTATTAGTAACAAGTTATGCTAACTCATTACTGAAGTTTGCTTTAGCAATATAATATGACAATGAGCTCTTGTACGAGCCACGTACAGTAGTACGACCTGGGTCAAAGAAGGCTTACCCTTCACTGCATGATTTAACTTGAAAATTTGCTGTATGTAATATATGATCCAGTGTATATGATACAATGAGAGGTTAAACTTGAAACGCGGAAAACAAAGGAATTTAGATTTGCTTTTATTTTTCTTCATCTTTCGCTTAAGACAATGGTACAGCGCCGTTTTGTTGTGAACATTACTCAGACTCGGCGTATAAAATCTACGGCGAATATTAATATATTTGCAACTAACAATTCCATTTCAGCATTTAATTTGATATTTAATTTAAAAGCGTTTTCTACTTTCCTTTTAATTTTCTTACCAAATGATTGTAATTCAGCTTCGCTTAGGGGAACTGACTGGTGAGTGTCTTAGAAAACTTAGGAAGGTGGAAGAAGCCTTTCAATTGAATTAGAAATTTGGTAATTCCATATTAAGTAAGTGTCCAAGAGACTTATATGCTGCACGATTAAGGAGAGTCATCCTTCAAGTGCTTATCAGAAACTTCAGAAAAGTGGCAAAAACTTAGAAATTTAATTGCAAATCTTTGAAGTCAGCATTAAGCACCCAAGAGACTGGGATGCAGTACAAGTAGTGATCCTTCAGGCTCCGCGCTGAAGGACGTTTAGCTAATATCAAGTGCCGTCCATACCGCGACCTTCATACAAAACGAAGGTGAATTGGTCATATAATTCGCTGTTGACAGCAGACAGTGAAGGCTGCGCTGATAAGTTCATGGGCAAGCTGATCGATACCCTAGTGGATAGTAACTTTTTTTATTAATGTGAATATTTCAGCATCTTTTCTATCGAAATCCACTCATTTATTTCATTTTCAATTCGGTGGTTTATTTTTCAATGGTGAACAGTACCATTGTCACAGAGAAAGAAACTTGGTATACATCACTGTGATATACGCTAGGTATACGCAGATTTGACAAGATGGAAATTTCCGATTTAATGTCCATCAAAGTCCATTCCCCCTACAAGCCTCGGATCTCCCTAACACGCCTAAGAAAAGCAGCCGTTTTCATGAAGTTATTTGCATGTATCTGTAACTAGTAACGTGCACTGCGGAGACGATTCGCTGCCCGTTCTCCCACTGGTGACAGAAGGTACCACAAACCTCTGCGCACAACAGCTGGAGTGAAAATAACACCTTCGCCTCGTCCAAAAAACTTCAAATGTACCCAAGGTATAGTGTATGTATGACAGCAGAAAGAAATAACAATGTATTTCTCATATGGATGCTGTATCTAACAAGGTTAGGGCACAGCACCCTGAGGTTTTCAGTATTAATGCTATCATAAGAATAATACTTGGCAATAACATAAAAGAGAGTTCGCATCTAGTCTGTTGAGAGTCACTGGCACAATACCTACATATTATTAATGAGATGATAAGAGAAACGTCGGTAACACAGAGTTAACGTGAAAAAGATTTTGAGCGTATGAAATACAGTCTGCAGAAAAAAAATAGGCTAGGACAAAATGTTGTGAACTAGTGAACACTTCGTTTGCAGCTCAGAATGAGCTGAAGCCCCCGGTATGCGCCTCATCTACTGTATGTGAATAGTGCCATTTGGTTGATCTCTTGCCCTGAAACTAATCTAATTAAAATTCCACCTATCGAACCAGCTTTACCCCTTCCTTTTGGAAAAATTTTCTCTTGCACCCAAATTGAGTTTATATTCGATGTTTGTAAAAGCTTGATTGATGTTTGCATTTACTTAAAATTAATATTCTATTTTGATTCATAGTAATGAACATAATGCCCCGTGAAGAGCACATTCAGTAAAGTATACGATGAAATCTATTCTATTTGGAGTTCTAACAATAAGCATGAAGACATTGAGTAAAGTATATGACCAAGTAGCTCTAGTGAGAACTTATAGCTCACGCTATAGGCACCAGCAGAATATCCCCACGGCTGCCGAGTGGGACAACGAACCTATAGGTCGATTTTTGCGATTTGCTGTAACCTTCAGCACGAAATGACTTGAAAAAATGGTGTCTGTGATAAATATGCGTTTCGTTAAGTATTCACATATTGCACTCAGATGTATTCTTGAAGAGAAATTTTCCGCCCTCTTCCTAAAACTTGGAGATACCCAACGCTCGCAAGGTTAAAAAAAATGAGGAGGCCCAGGAATGAGATGATGACTATGAGAAATCATATCGAAATTTAACATAAAGCTGCACAACTTGATTGAAATGGTTACATCGTGCTACTCTGGATCCAGTTGTAAAGTGAAATAATATATGCTTGGATAATTCAATGCAAATTTGGTATTTTACCTATACCGTGAACGGCGGTCAATAGAGTTACACTGATATTGATCAACCAAAAATAAGGGTATCGGGATGCAAGTGCTTTAGATGACTTCTCTGAAATTCTCAGGGTGGACTATAAGAAAATTTTACGCTCTTGAGTACTTTCAGGCTGTTTTTAAAGCCCTTCTTCAAAGTTACTTAGTCAATTCGCTGCAGAATCTATGAGGATGTCCCTTGGGTGCAGCTCCAATAATTTGTTTTCAGATAATTGCATTCGCAGAGTGTTTATGAATCTCAGCATAGTTTCAGGAGTGAGGGAGGAGGCAGCACATTCTGGGTCACCCTTAAAAAAAGGGCTTGGGCTTGAGCCTCAAGGGCCTGCTTCTCCTGTCCTCCTGAGGTTTGTTTACGTATCTGCTACACTGACGGCTCAACTTTGACTATGTGCATTGTGCACTTTTGGAACGTGTGAACTCATTGCATAGGCGTTCCAATTATTTTCACAGTTACAGAAGAAATCCGTCGGGTGCGGCGGGGTGCTTTGGTCTCAACACTTTTCATGACAGGCCAGATAGTAACACTGCTATAATACAGAAGTTAAATAAACAATGTGTTCCAAACTTCTTTCATACAGCTCCAAATTATTCTTTCCTAAGGAGATGGGCATCCATTTGTTATTACGTTGCGTAGATAGGACAGAGTTTTTTCTTTTGCAAGCAACTCGCCAAAATTAGTTCCTCCATCTAGAATTAGGATTATGGTGCGGTTAGTTCGTTTGTTTCGGTCTAACAGTCATAGGTACAGAACTAAACCGATCGTCGCTCCTAGAATAATAAGGGAAGTAGAAAATCACATCTTTGACAGTCTTAGCATAGGTACTACCAGAGAGTAATGATGACGTTATTACTCCCTGGGTGCTACCATCTAATAACATTTTGATTTTTATAGGCTTTCTGGTTTCGCTATTACACCTTAGACGTTGCACCCTACAGTTACAAAATATATGTCACACTTTCCGCGGCGATTGATGAAACAGGCCGGCAATTAGTGACGTCTGCAACTGCAGCGGAGGTCCAATTTGCTGAAGGGCAATCTTTTTTATTGCCAAGGTAGCGCGTGCATTGCGGTTAGGCTAGGGCAGAGTGATCTAATCCCCTACTTGACAGTCCTTCACAGGCGCTGAACACTCACGGGGAAGCCCCGACAGGGCTTCACACGGACCCGTACGCTATCCTGAAGCGAAATGTTCGGACTACTGAAGTCAATGTCATACAGCAGGCTATGAAGAAGGAAGCGACGCCGCACAACACCACCACTCACTCAGACAACCAACGGCTGACTGGAATCGACGAGCAATCTCTCCAGGACTGCAGCTGGAGCACCTGGCCTCTGGCCCGGTCTGGAGCCTGGACACAGTCGCAGGACGAGGATATCTTACTGAGAAATGCGAAATATATTCAAAGTTTTGATCAACGCCTACGCCTCTTGACATAGTTTACAAACGGCGAGAAACAGCTCATGTTTTAGATATTCAACACAGTCGTAATCAAACGCTGTGCTCACGGCAACGCAATCGGATATAGAATTGCGTGGAGCTGCAACTTTTGCGTCAGTATGCAACCGCCACAAAATACTAAATTTGTCTTGTGTACCAAACTTCAGAAGAAAAATGGGAATTTAATTGTTAATTAATATTTGAACTGATGGCGGCAGTGAAATTGCATATATAACTTGATTGAAAAACCTCTGGTACTGCAGTCTGCAAAGATCTTTCTCTAGCGGTAGTTAGGAATAACTGTATTACACCAGCCATTATTATACTGTTCGTACTGCTATAAATACACTTCATGTTCAATGAGGGATCACTCCTGCGATGCTCTATGACTTAAAACTCGATAATCAATCAATCTTGTTAAGGTTCCGTCAACAAAGTTATTTACATTTACCTCACATGCGACATCCATTAAATCTCTGCTCTTCAGTTAAGTATGATTGCAGGACAATCTCACGTCACACGGCCGTCATCTGACGTCAAGTTACCACCAGATGCGAAATATTACCCGACGAGATTTACTATATTGCGGTAAGTAATATGTTACACGCACGATAAAGTTACGCAGTCTTCCAATACGGGCCGAATTATTATTATTAAGAGTCTTAGGTTAGCCACAGCAGCAGCAGGCACGAAGGCGCTATATGTATAAGCAGTGATACGCAGTTTCACTCGGCATGCTGCCGGCAATTCAATCTAATTGTGAACTCACAAGGCGAGTCCTATACGTGTCTCAATCTTGGTACAGCGCGCTACTACTGGCGGGAAAAAGGCGCGAGGAGACAGGAGAAGACACTTAAGTTGACCGCCCCTTTGGTGGCCTTCCACACGAGAGAGTAGAGTAGTACCGTAGTAGAAGTTTTACTAGCGCTTCAGTGGCACACTGCCTATATGGCGCCAATTATTCCTGTGTTTAACCACAGGCTCGTGCGCCAACTAGGGCGTGTTTTAAATTGTCAATGATTTTTGTCTCGGCTTTTCTGCCGGTAGGTCTCAGAGTGGTCAGTGCGCTACTGACAGGNTATTCCTGTGTTTAACCACAGGCTCGTGCGCCAACTAGGGCGTGTTTTAAATTGTCAATGATTTTTGTCTCGGCTTTTCTGCCGGTAGGTCTCAGAGTGGTCAGTGCGCTACTGACAGGAAAAGGGCGCAAGTTGAGTATCTCCAACCCCCGGGCACGGCTGAACGCTTTCGCTCAGCTACGCCGCACAGGGGAAGGAAACGAAATACAAGAAGGTAGAAGTCCAGCGGGAATAGGTCAGCTACCTCGATCAGCAGCCAGACCTCCCGAAACAGAAGGGAAAGTATTGAGAGCCTACCTAACTTTACAAAACTAACCTCGTCAGCAGGAACTGCGGCAAGTTGCAGCATTCCCTGCGGAGAATCCACTCGGGACCCTTGGGTTACGGGCCGAATATTTGCTTCCAGCAAACCACAGTAGGTGACATAAAATTTTGGCACGCGCTAGCTAAATTTTCAAAAAATTAACTCCAGATGGCAGTTTGTTGTGGCGGCACACGGATACATTCTTTATTCAAGTGAAGTTGCATGCACTTATTGTTGCTTTAACGGTGAAAAGAAGAGACCCAACGTATTGAGCAAAGAGAAATGAGAAAAATAGCGGAGGTTCAGAACATACGACGGTTAAAATAACTTTGTGCTAGACCTCAGGAATTCCACGTGTATTTTATTTTTACTCAAGGAAAACTTTAAACGAGAAATAGTAAATATTCTTACGGGAACGTTTGTATCGCGTACGACCATCACCGCCTAATATATATATATATAAAACACACCATCTAATAAGTTCACTAATGAAAACTAATTATACCCAGTAATGCAAAAAGACGAGCTACGACCACATCAACAGCTCACACGTGCAGGAAAGAAAGAAACAAGATGATAGCACGAAATATATAATCATTATAGATAAGACTACATTGGAAAATATAGTGCGCCCTATTTTATAACACGTCTAACGATCAAGCAACTGTGTCGTTCATCCGATAAAGCTATCAATGGAATAACAATAATGTATTGTAAGATAAGAGGTTATTATAGAGACAGCAGGCAGATGTATCGACTAAAAGTTGCCAGTCAGAACTATGACTTGGAAAATAAATTACATTTTAATAGGATCAGAAGAGGTACCGGTTGATCCTTGTGTGCAATGAGGGTCGAGTGCTTCAGAAATACGAAATGAGTAGGTAAGTATTCAAATAAGCGAAAAGTATAACGGATATATAAGATGTATATAAATACTGGCCAAATAAAACATTACATTTTCGGGAAAAAATAACACTGAAAAAGCACTCGTCCCCATAAGTAGGCATCGGTCCGTCATAACTTGAATAAAGTAAATAAAGTATGGAGCAATTAGACAATATTTTTATTTTACAGATGAATGAGAACGTATGCAGAGGTATGTCAGTTACATGCGAAATAGATCAAATAATTGAGATATTGTAATAAGAAACTGCCCGCTATCAATTTAATTACCCAAGCTATTTTATTTCATGATTATTAGTAATCACTATTATTATTATACAATCCTTATCGTTATTACTGCAGAGCAAAGTAAATTATGATTGCCAATTATGATGATTAACAATATTTTACTATGGAACATTCTATTTTCAAACCTAACGGCAAAAATTGAAAAAATATTTTATATACCTAATATAAGCTGAAAACAGCGTACATCAAACGTATGAGTTAATGTTATTCTCACTGTTATTAGAAACAGAGAACACTTAATTTAACACAAAATATTATAGTTATTACAACTATTTTAATTATACATATAACGAGGCTGTACGGTATTACCTCGTTAAAGTTTTTCTCCTGTAGCTATACAGTAAGATAAGGAGCTCTTGTAGCCAAACAACACAACCTGGCATAAATAGGGCGAAACCTCGATAAAGCCAGTGTCACTGTGTTTCAAGAGAGGAAACAAAAATGGACGTGTCATACGTCAGGCAACACAGAAAAGCACTGCGCAAAGAAAAAAAAAAAACAAGTTGGATAGAAGAGGAAACAACACAACGAAGATTGTCAGTGGAAGTAGGAAAAAGAAGGAAAGGAAGAAGACAAAAAATGTAATGTGACGAACGTCTAGCTGAGGCTTAGGTAAACCATCGGGTCTAACAGGAGAGAGACTCCCAATCCCCATTTGACTCGTTGGATGAATCTAACAACGGCCGTCCTTATAGCCCTCCGAATTGTAAACCTCTTCAGACCGAATTTCACATACCGCACTAGCCTATCCTGCATGTCAAATTTCATGCATTGGAGTCCACTTCGAAATTCACGCACTGGAGTAGTACAGTTCCAACGTCATACACTGTCTAGGGCACTTGAACAGCTTCCGAACTTAACAGACAAGGTATTACTCCTATGGTAGCTACTGCGTATGGTGCGCCCTACCGCATCCTTGATTCTATCAATATCATCTCACTAAGAAAAATTTAGTTCACGCAAAAACCATACGAGTGTATGCAGATACACTGGTACATTATGCAATCATAATATTTAATGCATATTCCTAAATACGGTACAAGCATAGCTACACTAGTTCACATAGAGTATTTAATAATAATGATAATAATAACAATAACAGCATAGAAGTTAATATGCAAACAACATCAATAGAACAGGCGCATTCATCACTCGCTGGTACTCGATATAAGGCATCCGGTGCGACTTATTTTGTTCAACCGTGAACATGAGAACATGAACGTAATACGACTTGTGTCGAAGCGTGAACGTAAATCGACTTGTTCAAGCGTAACATGTTACATCATTATGACCAACCGTTCCAGTTCGGGAGACAGACGTGCTTGTCACGCACGACTCAGCCTGGGGCCGGATACTCAAATGCCTTGTAAAGTTACAAGCATCGTAACTGTACAGCTGCAGGCACGAATGCTACCATGTAACTGCTGAAGTTTTACATTTTTATTCCTAAGTTTAACATCTGAGTCTGTCTACTATCTAGGTATGCATCGGTTGGAGGTTCAAACCACTTTGATAATAACTTTGTAAAGATCAGTATAAGAAAGGGACAAAATCTTAGCCGCGATATCGGTACTTCTTCAAGGAACTGTACAGTTTACGTTACCGTAACTTTACAAGGAGTTTGTGCATCCGGCCCCCGGACCATAATTTAAGAACGTTGATAACTTTGTTTCCTTTAGTTTATCTCCCTGAAAACGACACCAAACACATTTCCACCTTCTGAACAAAAATGTAGGCGTTATATTAATATCTGGGCGTTGAATACCGTAAAAAATTCCGAAGAAGTGGTTACCAGTTAGAAAAACATCCGCGCTTTGTAAGCCACAAGAGTGACAAGGCCTACCATTGGCCGAATGACTAAAGGTTATGACATCACAACAGGCAGGCAACAATACAGTCTCTTCGTTAATTAGATGGGAAATACCGTCGCCAATTGAGCTTCGGAAAGACACAGATGTTATGGTGTCAAACAAGTAGGCAACAGTGAAGAGCTGCCGTTCGTTAGATGAGAAACATTGTAGTGAACTGAGTTCCAAAGTCTCTAGACTTGTGGTTTTATTGCTGAATTGGCAATCATGTCAGTAACACGCCAAGTATCCTTGGGCGTTACTACACAATGGTCAAGTATGTACGCCATATTACACTATGGTCAAGTATGAACTATACCTATGTTTCACGATATTATTATTCTAAAGTGGTTAGTTAGGTAGTTACGATAATAATAAGTAGGATAGGTAAGACTCTAGATACCTACATAAAAATGTTGCAGCTAATCGAATGGAGGAGTCAGCGGTAGTTTATGAATATTATATGGAATCTATGGTACTTATTACGCATCTTGGAATAATCAACTAGGTTGAAATTCTCCTACAACTAGGGAGAGCAGGAAGGTACTCTGCGAGTGCCAAATTAGTAAACATTACAGTTTTTACATTGTATTACGTTTCAATTCACCTGTCACAAAAGAGAAACAGTCACGGACACGGAGCGTGTCCGAACTATTGGGATCCATGTCCGGAGGAATTCCGCGCCTGCAAAGGGATTCCGTGTATGGAGGGCAACAGCGCACGTAAATCGCAAATTAGAAAAGAAGAGAAATTTTAATAATTACATTCAGAAGTCTTAAGTCTCCGTTCCACAACAAAGGCGATATCACAGAGGAAGAAAGAAGAGACATATAGTATGACGATAGACACGTGGAACCCATGCAAGAGGGTGTTTCCACACAGGATCAATGCGCATGGAAACAGCAAATCGGGAAACAAGAGGAAGAACAGACGAAAGTAAGATCAGAAGCAGTATGAATTCAGGACGAAGCAAACTGGGCACGAAAGCCAAACGTTTCAAAGGCCTAGCTAATGGCTTAGGTAACCTACAGCGTCACTCTGTGGGCGCTGCTCCCCCCCCCCCCAACATAGGATTGGTGAACCTAAAAGAAGAGGAAGAATTATTATATCAAAAGTTTTCCCGCCGTAGTGGGTGGGCGCACGATACAACAGCGATCTATTTTCGAAGAGGAAGAAATAAAACAGGATAAACATAGAGAGTCCGAAAAGGGAAGAAAGAATAACGGACAAAAAAGAGAAAGGTTTCGTGCAGGCTTAACTAAGCCCCAGGCGTTTGTGTACGTTACCTTAGCCATTAGCTAGGCCTTCGGGACGTTTGTCTTTCATGCCCACTTTGCTTCCTTCCAATCTCATACTCCTACTGATCTTTCTTCTAACAGTTCTTCCTCTCGTTTCCCGAATTGCAGTTCCAATACGCTTTGATCCTGTGTGGTAACACCCTCGTGCATGGGTTCCACGTGTCTATCGTCATACTATATATCCTGTCTTATCCTGTGATATCGCCTTTGTTGAGGAAACGAAGACCTAAACTTTTGAATAGAATAATAACTTTAGCTCAAGACGTCGCCATACGGGAAGACAGCTTACAGAAGAGATAAAATGAACGGACTTTTAGAGTAGATTTATAGCGAGTATTGAATAAAAATGTAAAAACTGTAACGCATCCATTTTTGGCGTACTCTTCGTAGCATAACGCAAAGGTTAAATAGCTATAAATGCATGAATAAATATTTTAAAGTACAATAGTATTTTACCAGATAGAGGGTGTTTCTCTAAAAATGTGTTAAATACTAACGTTATAGTGATACAACAAAAAATATACACGTTGTGCAGACTGGGTGTGCTTAGGAAACTGGGAATTCGTTGCTTACCGTTTGTATCATAACTTTGAGCAAGTTCTTGTCCGGTTTCAATCCGTTAGTTTCTAGATTTATTAACATTCAGTCAAGCAGCCATGGATCATGACATTGGACCAACATAAGTCAGCGATGCTGGCCCAGCAACATCGGTGACTGATGTCTGCCCATGCTGTAGTGGCCTGCGACGCGACGCGACCCATATCGGTCACTGATGCAGGTACTATTATAGCGACACCAAAGTTCAAATTAAAATTCAATTACTCGTAGGAATAACATTGCTAATCACGTACTCAATTGTTGGCACTAGGTGTTCATGGATTAGCTAGTCAGTAGATGCCTGCACAAAATAACTTAACGCTACCAAATTACTGACATCTGAATAGTAACAACCGAGGCGAGCTGCAATCAGGACCTGAGGGTTGCGTGCGCTTCAAAAGTGACACCCACCGCACGAAACACGTGTCGTACTCACAACCAGGGTTGGACACTGCTAGCCACCAGGACCCGGGCACTGCTAGGCACCAGGACCCGGACACTGCTAGGCACCAGGACCCGGACACTGCTAGGCACCAGGACCCGGACACTGCTAGACACCAGGACCCGGACACTGCTAGACACCAGGACCCGGACACTGCTACGCACCAGGACCCAGACACTGTTAGGCACCAGGACCCGGACACTGCTAGGCACCAGGACCCGGACACTGCTTGGCACCAGCACCCAGACACTTCTAGGCACCAGGACCCGGACACTGCTAGGCACCAGGACCCAGACACTGCTTGGCACCAGGACCCAGACACTGCTTGGCACAAGGACCCGGACACTGCTAGGCACCAGGACCCGGACACTGCTAGGCACCAGGACCTGGACACTGCTAGGCACCAGGACCCGGACACTGCTTGGCACCAGCACCCAAGACACTTCTAGGCACCAGGACCCGGACACTGCTTGGCACCAGGACCCGGACACTGCTAGTCACCAGGACCTGGAGTCGGAAACAAGCTAATCCGAGTAAGAGTAGGGGAATAGTGGTGTATTTTGGTAATAAGAGGAGTTCCAAGAATAGGAGTCGGAATCTGGTTACACCCAGAAGATGAATTTTCTACCCGACTCCGCAGCAGCAGTAGTATTCTCCTAGTTTAGGCCTCCCTCCCCACAGAGTGTACTGTGATCCAAAGAGGAAGCAAGAAGGGACACAAAGAATGCCCAGAGAAACGTGGAACCCACGCACGAGTCAACGCGCATGAGGACAGCAAGTCGGGAAAGAAGAGGAAGAATAGAACAAAGCATCATCAGTAGGATTATGAAGATAGAAGGAAGTAAAGTGGGCACAAAAGACAGATGTCCCGAAGACCTAGCAAATGGATTATGTAACCTAACCTGTACAACACCCCTGGGGGCGCTGTTCCTCATAATATAGCCTGACTCAGCAATCCTGATGACAACCTGGTGAGCGCTTTGGTGATGGGGAGCGGGTTCCAGCGACGGCATATCGAATTCCCGTCACCAGTTGCGCAGACCAACAGGATGTGACTGCAACAGGCCTCTGTCTCACGCATTTTATAAGATTGCTAAACATAAGCAGACAAAATACGTACGAAGCGTTGCAGCTTAAAACTACACGAATAATTTTAACATAGAAACTACACAAAGATACATCAACTTTAAAGTAAAGGTATTGAACATAGAACGTTTAGTGACACATGTGATATAATAACTTAGCAATAACATACGTACGTACAACGAATACAAATGGGATTATTGGTGATACGAACAGCAAAAAGAAACTTGAAATCGCCACAGGCATGGAACCGTTCAATTCAGTATCCGAAACAGATATGAGCCTCGTAATAATAAATTAATAAACTCACTATCCACTGTAACGGTGTTTCAAACGTAATAGGCATGTCACTAAACATCTCGCACGGAAATAGTGGTAAATAAAAAACGGAAGACATGAAAAAGCAAAGAAGGTATACGGTATATATAGAGAGAAAAAAACCTTCAGAATGCCTAGTCTACCAGAAGGTGGGGGAGGTGAGAGGGTTGGTAGATTATAGTACAGTGGAAAACTTGACAGCTATCAGGCTAGTAGCTGAAGACTACCAATCTAAATTAGCACCAGAAGTAAGTTAGTAAATCATATTTTCTCAAAAGACGTTAGTGGTAAAATCCTGCATTTGAAAGGTCTAAGAAATTGAAGTTAACATGCAGAGAACATCAACAGAGAGAGCCAGGAATGCTCGCAAGAGGAATCATCCTGCATCAAGGCGGTGCTCGAGCCCACACACTCAGTGGTTGCCATGGTAACAATTCCCGATTGTGATTCGAAGTCGTTCCCATGCACCTTAATCGCCAGACCTGCCCCCCCTCCCCCTCCGACTCCCATCTCTTCCCCGAATGAAAAATCCTTGCCAGGTCGTCATTTTGCCAGTATTGATGACGTTATAGCTGCAGTCGCGGGGGTTTTTGTGTCACAAACAAAAGTGCTTCTACACCGGGATAAACGCGCTTCAGCGCCGTTGGAATAAGTTTTCAGCCCTGGAGGAGGATTAGATTAGATTAGATAGGCGGCAGTAGACGAACCAAAAGGCCCATTCCCAAAGAGACACCGGGACTTACACCCCGGCCCTCTATGAGCTATTGCCTTCTAATATTTTCTAATGCTTGAAACTTTCCATACACCCAACGTACAATCAGCAGTCCCAGATGACGATGATAATTTTCACATTGCGAGATAACCATAACTTCATGTTGTCTATCAGGGCGACTGGGCATTCTCAGCCCCAGAAGGGAAAGACTACGAGCTGTAAAATAAACCAGTAGTGTTAAAAATAATAATAGTAACATGTATTAATAAAGAACGGCTGTCAACGTGACGATTCCGTAATGCCCTTATCAGGTGTCATCCAGTGGGACACTTCTACCGCGATAATCCAAGCTCATCAGCCTTAGCTTAGCTATAAGTATAGTCATGAGCGTCAAATTCGGTTTGAAATTACCGCCTACAACTCGACCCAAAGTAGCGATTGAAGTTCCGAACAAAAGTTAAAACTGAAGAGATCAGCTCAGCTTGATGAAACGCCACCTAACGATGACGCCTTCGACTTGGTGGAGACTGGTTCCAAATGTGCCGCCGCCTCTTTCTAAAACCTCATTACATGAAACACATCTTATTATCGTGCGTCTGGTAAGTTAGATTGCCGCCACTTACAGCTTACCCTTATTTTCACCTCTGACCGGACGTATGACCGTGTACGGTCGCTACAATCATGCTATTCCTACCAAGGCGCTTTTCAGGTGCCCAATAAAGGGTTAACAAGGCTGTACTACCGCGCTACAAAAGCTATTTTCCTCTGAAGAATATTATAGGATAAAGAACAATTGTAGTAAAGCAACACTTCCACATGAAAATAGGAATACGATCCATATGATAGTAAATTACATTTTCTGTTGATAATTATTGGAAAAAATCATACGAATTCAAAGAAAACATTGGAATTGACCAGAGAGCAGCGAGGATACGCGCTGTATGGCTGATACATGCGGTTCTTCAACCCGTCAACGTATCCCACCAGCTGGCATCTCGTGTGTGTAAGAGATTCGTACCAGATTCAAATGCCTACTAGTCAAACTGGCAATTTGATAATACCGAAATTGAAAAATGTTAAATAAAAAAGACATCTCTTACGAGGTTAAGTAGAGGCAGGATACAAATATCATCGATCATAGGCTGTGGTTCTCAATGCATTAACGCACCCGTTCATTTTCGGGAAGCTATAGTTAGTGCTATTCTTGGGAGAACCAAAGCTTCACTTTATGCGCTATGACGAGTCGCAACCTACCATGAAAATACCGTGACTCTTATAATATACTTTGAAATGGAGTCCGTCGAGCGAGTACCGAATTCTTGCTGTTACATTACGGACGGTTCACACGTTAGCAATATGGGCGAGTTCTCTAAGCTAACCGTCCGAACGTAAAGTTGAGTCCTCGTAAACACGACTGCACAAATATAAAAAAAAAACGGAAAAATGCTGGCCACCAAGTCAGTAAGCTCTAAAAGTATTGCTAATAAAATTTCGGACATCAATTGAAACTTGGAGTGAAGCGAAACACAGATAGCTTCGTGCTGATTAAGCGGCCACAGCAACGCATTCGGACGCGGAACCGAGAAAACTCTATCATTTGACGATGGTGTGAACCCTCAGTTATTTTATAGCAAGCCACGCACGTACGACCAGCGTGGCCACTCACGGCAGCAGCCCACTCACAGTGCGAGCAGTGTTTTGACCAGCACACCTAACGAAGGTCAAACTTTCAAAACTGGAAAAAAAAATTAAATTATCTTAAATTTCTGGCGACTTCTTGAGAACCCCCCGGCAAAGCCCCCTCCCCCAACGATAATGAACAATATTTTAATAATAAATCTGTTCGTGCTTGGATTGTTATTACCTACCCATCGCCGTGCTTGAATGAAACGCTCCGTTTCGTAGAAACATTAGTCTTTATAACGGACACACACACATACACACACGTGTCCCCGACATGTACGAATGAAAGGCGTAGCGCACAAGATAGCCATTTGTCGTGGTAAGAAGATTACAAGTAGACAATAGTTTAAGCTTCCATTTCCACTACAACAGGTCTCGTATCAAGAGCATTATAAACTTTCTAAATGAGAACAGTGAGAAAAAAGGGTTAGAATTAGAGGTAACGCACATAGAAAAATATTATTTAATTAAATCAACAAAGTAATAACAAAAAAATCACAGAAAATAGTAAGAAGCATAGAGTTCAAAGTGAAATACTCCCTCTGTTCTGAAATAGCCGTTCCACAGCCAAGATATCTATATTCAGGGGACTTCGGGATTAATAATAAAGACATAGGGAAGCTGTCGTCTAAAGGCAAGTTCTACCCTATATTAGTACCGATAGATGTTTCCAGCTTGTTTGTTATCCAGCGGAACAATTATATGGGAACAACATGAATACCATTTGGGCACAACTATTTCGGAAGAGAGGGAGTAAAAAAAGAACAGAATTAGAAGGGACTAAACAACGGAATCAGAGGAAAAGAGTTGGAAGAAAGGTAGGTACTTTACTCTGAGCGGCAGTGGTCACAGCGCTGTGTTTGCTTTGAGGTCTAAATAATTATTATATTGAATAGCTTAAGCTTCTCTTTGCACTACCATGGCGATCTCACAGTGGGAGAAACAAGGGACATATTGTATAGGTACCGATAGATACGTGGAACCCATGCACGAAGACGTTCCCAAACAGGATCGTTGTGCATAGGAACAACTGGAAAAGATGAATAGGGAATAGTAGTAACAGTAGGAGTATGAAATCAGATGGAAGCATAGTGGGCAAGCAAGACTTTTCTAAGTCCTAGCTATTGGCTAAGGTAACCAACAGGGGTCACTGGGGTCGCAGCTCCCCTTGACATAGGATGGGCGAACCTTACCAACGTATCCCTATGGCCCATCCTATGCCTCTATGGCCCATCTTAAGCCTCCTGAGGGTGTCGCGATCTAAAGCTTGCCGGTTAGCGAACGAGGTGGTCCGGAGGCGGTTTGCAGCATCAGCATTTCTGACTTTCAGGTCCACTGCGAGGGTACTGACCTAAACTACAATGGAGAAAGTCAGGGTTAGCATGCATCGTCTGAATTCTCCGTCTATGACGTCATGGCTCTGACAACTTGCGATCGATTGCAGTCGTGTAGTCCTTCGAGGCAGTTATCTGCAGTACAACAAGTGCAGGTTCATCTACTATTTAGGGTGCGAGGACGAGGTATGTTAACTTGTGCCTAAGATTAATTTTTAGAGGCATTCGCTCTACAACTGGGCATGTCCCATCATTCAGTGGAAAACTAATATTCATCAGGTTATCAGTGTATCATAATAAACGTTTTCCTCCGTATCCGACACGAGTGCACAGCAGCGATGTAATCTCATACAGGGTGGTTTAGAAGTCAAATGAAACTCACTTGAGTTCAATTAGTTTGGAAGTGATCAGTGAATGACTACGGGAGGAAAAACAAAGCGCTTTGCAAAGCATCTCCAACAGACGAAAAACGAAATGAGAAGAAAACAAGACAGTTGTATGGCTAGCTTACCACCATCGGCAGCCTACCTCAGGAAGTATAAAGGAAAGTATAGAGCGCCTACTTAACTTTAGAATCCAACCTTACGAGCAGCAACTGCGACTCGTATCCCCTCCGGAAAGCCACGCACTCGGGTTGACGCTCGGTGGTCGAGCTTCAAGAAAGGATGCCGTTTTGCTAAAAAGTCTCTTTGTCCCAGTGTTTCGCTGATGGGAAACGAGCCTCAACAGTGACGGAGAACAGTCTGCTGAAAAGAAGGTCGATGCACAGAGTTTAACCTTTCCTTCTCACAAGAACACCACCATCACTCGTGTCCAAAGGAACGGACGCTATACACTATTGACTAAGCCACTGCACAGTGTTCCGCGAGAAGAAAACAACAGGGAATATTTACCAGAAAAAATAAAGAACGGGAAACCCTACGTAGTAGGAGGCTATCTATAGTAGGAGGAAAATATATTTTGCCTCGGGCAACATTTGAGCCACCGAGTGCAGCTTAACCCTTTACCAGGCAAATGACCGTATACGGTTACTCCAATAGAACTATTCCTACGGAAGCGTTACTCAGCCGTCCGATAAAGGGTAAAACTATTACGATCACAATACTTTCTTTGAACACACAGTCTGAACCGAACTGACGGTGTCGCTCCTGATGAAGCGAATAAGAGCTGATGTCCCTCCATATTTTCCTGTTACGCCCCTGGTTAATGGATCCCTTTAAGGCCGAGTCGGAACCGTACGATGCAATACTTGCGATTACGTAGCCGAGAGGACGTCTGTAGCTTTCACAATGTAACACTGCCCAAAGAATTTGTCAAAATTCTAGGCGCCACTACACTGGCATAAGTAAAGTAGGTGCCATTGGCAAACTTTCCCATCTCACTCTAAATTTTTACTGAATTTAATTCACAGAGACAGATGTTTTAGCGTAATTTTCAAAGACGTTCATTCGTAGTCAAGGTGACGGTAAGTTTTGAACGTTACGCATTGTGTGCTCTCATGGACAGCTACTTTTAAGTTCATGTTTGAGGTGGGTGAGTACGTCATCTACTATAGCTGTAGGTTAACTACCTGGCGAAATCACACAGCCCGCAGCACAGCACAACCTCATGCGTGACACGACACGAGTGAGGTACACTGATCAGAGGCCCCTAAGCAACGACTTTGACTGCGCCCAGAAATAAACCTCGGGTACGGGTGCCTGGAGATCTCATTCGCTTCGCTGCTGCAGTGACCACGGCCTGCTGCAGCAAGCTGTGTTCTGCTTGCCGATAGGTTTTCCACGTAGCAATCTAATGAGTGTCATAAGATTGCCAGCAATGGTAGAGGGATTCAGTGAGTGTCACAAGATTGCCAGCAATGGTAGAGGGATTCAGTGAGTGTCATAAGATTGCCAACAATGGTAGAGGGATTCAGTGAGTGTCACAAGATTGCCAGCAATGGTAGAGGGATTCAGTGAGTGTCACAAGATTGCCAGCAATAGTAGAGGGATTCAGTGAGTGTCACAAGATTGCCAGCAATGGTAGAGGGATTCAGTGCGTGTCACAAGATTGCTAGCAATGGTAGAGGGATTGAGTGAGTGTCACAAGATTGCCAGCAACGGTAGAGGGATTCAGTGAGTGTCACAAGATTGCTAGCAATGGTAGAGGGATTCAGTGAGTGTCACAAGATTGCCAGCAATGTTAGAGGGATTCAGTGAGTGTCACAAGATTGCCAGCAACGGTAGAGGGATTCAGTGAGTGTCACAAGATTGCCAGCAACGGTAGAGGGATTCAGTGAGTGTCACAAGATTGCTAGCAATGGTAGAGGG
>LQNS02000211.1:23550309-23562901 GCA_001587735.2 Parhyale hawaiensis
GTTTTCTCCACCCGCTGGGCTGGTTGCGTGGGGGTTTGTTAACCTCATGGAGTTTCTCCGTTCCTACGTCGCCAGCCTGGTGTGATTTAATAATAATAATAATAATAATAATAATAATAACCGGTTTACCACTCACAAAACCCACGCATTCAGGTCTCCGTCTTCATGTAGAACAAAATAACCATCCCTTCAGCAAAAAAGACTATGGAAATCACAACTTTAGTAGGACTCCAGATACATAAAACAAAACATAACCTCAACATAACGACCTCGGCAGTACCACTACACACAGTCCAGAGGTGATCTTAATCATCTTAATCCTCTGACTGCACAGGCACTGACATCTGGACTTCATTCAGGTTTTCGACTTGCTCCTGACAATATCTCTGATATAAACTGGTTACCATGGAAGCAAAAATATATTTAAAACAGCTTAGTGAAAAAAATTTCAATTTTCCGATGATGGGGAAAAACTTCTGAGACGTCAATTTTGGAAGCTACACCACCTTTCTGTTCATTTTAGAGAAAACTGTCTTATTTGACTTTGAATGTTCAGTTTATAAGAGAGCTGCATGGAAGAACAAAATACAATAACTGCTATCGGTATAACCACACACAGAACATTACCATTCTTCTTTTCGTCACCAAAAGACCACATCTAGTTTGCCCTGTAATTGTACTGGTAATATAATTCTACTAGACTATTATTTTCCCCACTGCACAGGGTTTTTATTCTACACTTACATTTCAATGAAGAATTGTATATACCTATGTCAATAATTAAATTAACACGAAGAATGTTGTAGAGGGTGTAGCATGAATTTAAACTGCCTTTTAACAAGTTGAGAGAGCAGTGAAATCGACTATACTGGAGCCATCAGGACCGTCAGGGTTGATTTTATTTTCATCAGCGATCAAAACTCGCGGGTACTTTTCAATGTCCCTCGTTTGGTTTTCATGGCAATCTCAAAACGATATACTTTGTGACGTAGAAGCAGACGAGGTCCTTGTAGACGCATTATATTTTTCAAATCTTTTAGTCTCACGTGTCGCCCATTTGTTATTGGATTACATTCTGCATCAGTGAGGGCCTTAATCTGTCTCGACGATTGCCCTTTATCTTGACAGACAAGGCTACACATTCTCCTACTTAAACATTGATGTTTTTAGGCTATCGCTATATTTCATAGCTCCATGACGGTCAGGGTCTCCCACGAAGCTGCAGGCCGCAGTTCAACTGCATGTAGCTTCAGCTGCGACTGCACACTGTGACGAACCTTGCTTGTGTAGCTCAACGAACTGACCACGTCCAAAGTAGGCTCGTTTGCTGGCCTTGGGCATAGCGATAGCTTTAAACCGTGGGTGACAACCTCAAACTGAGGTGAAATCCATCGATTTCTCAACATTTAGACTCTGGTGCGACCTAGTCATAAACTGTTGATCCGTTACTTAGCGCCTCAGTTATTGAGAATGTGATTTTTTAAATAAGTTGATTGGATAGAAGCTGTTGTCACCTTTATTCTAGCCAATGAGTACACTCTAGTAAAAAAGTTTAAAGCTAATCTAAAAAAAATTGCATTTTTTGAGTTTTTCTAACTGGTCCTATACTATACTCATGATGAGGAGTGTATTTTGGTATTAGGAAAATGCTAAGACCTCCTTACCCACAGAATAATATATTGTGAGAAGAGAGGAAGACTAGAGAGAGCACTATATTGGGCCCTGCTTTATCATTAGCCAAAATTGTTGAGTAGGCTGCGTGTACGGACAGCACCTCAAGCTCACTTCTGTCCGCTCGGTACCTTCCAAAGACAGTCCAGGTGTTCAACACAAAACATCCTTTTCCTTTGCCCTACCCATGCGAAAGCAGACATGTTTCCTGCACTGATAACAGAACATCAATCTCACTAATGGCCCCTCGGTTCCAAAAAAATAAGGTAGTCCCCCGCGCCACCAATATTTTCCATTGACCTACTCCTGACTCGTTGACGAAAGCCACGTTTTATTTGTCACTAAGACCGGAACCCTCCTACTGGGCCCCTGACCACTCGGAATCACCAAACGACAGTCAAGGTGGTCCTAGCACGACTATATGGAGCCCCTGACGAGCACAACCGTGCTCTGACTCTCCCAGCCTCACCACTGGCCACTCGGTCCCTGCAGTTCTCAGCAGTGGCCACCACGTTGCCAGTGAGGGAGGAGATGGTCTTGGCGGCCGAGTTGACATTAGTGAGCGCTGTGCTGCCAGCGTCGGCCTTCACACGCGAGGCCATCACCAGCTGCATAGTGGAGGCTGCAATCTCCCGTGACGACACGATCACCTCCTCGAAACGGCCGCCCTTGCAGACAACAGCGTCGGCGGCGCTCCTGCAAATAGAACGGATAATTTTCAGTTATCAATGATACGGCTCCGAGGCAATATACAGTGGAGGAACCTATACAAAAGTTGGGTTGAAAGTGCTTACGGTCACGCAGTTCTATTCCGAAGATAAGATCGATCGGGGTGGGAGAATGTTAGTAGTGTCAGCGAGTCAAGCATGCTAGTGCACTACTACTGGTGGAAAATAGGTACAACTAACCCTACACAACTCAGCTGAAAGAATTCGCTCGGCCATGTAGTACAGGGTCAAGAGACGAAAAAACGAAATAGAAGAAACAAAATACTCGTGTGGAGAGTTCCTTCCGTGCCCCCAAACACTGGAGTAGATAGGAGTCCCATGGGATGAGTCGCTTGCCACCATTCGGCAACCCGCCTTAGGAACAGAAGAGGAAGTTTAGAGAACCTACCTAACCTGGCGAACTGCCTTTCTCACCAGGAATTGCGGCCAGCTGCAACATCCCCTGCGGAGAAGGCATTTAGAACAGCCCTTCAGTTCGCGAAATATTTTGATAGGGATAAGGTTTGCCACAATATATCCCTGAGAGAGATGGATTTCAAATTTGGGTATGTGGTCTAGCTGGCTTTACCTCCAGTATAGAATTAAAATAAGTATGATGCCCTGCGTTGATCAGAGACTAGAGGAAATTGAAAGTCAGCTGATGCCTTCATGAACACTACACGGTGTTGCAAGAGAAAAAGTTACGCAGTATCGCATGGAATATAGAAAATCCACAGCGGTCGGAAATACAGAGCACATGAGTACAGCCTAAGTCAGCAAAAACAGTAAACGAGGAAAATTATCTATATTTGTAATAATTCCGCTTGAGGCCCCATCCGTCCGTTCATGTGTTTGCACGTTACGCTTTCAATATAAGATAGGGGGAAATTCAACTTGTAAGAAGCTCTGATTTTTGCTGGAACGACTAAACTAAACTATACCTTCTCAGTGCGGCTCAACGTTTGCCCAATTCCAAGCTGATATTCGCGCCTCATCTTGCCGGGGGGATATTTTGCTTTTGCAAAGCTCATGGCTATACAACTTGCGTTTCATTAATGGAAGATCACTCCTCTAGGGATGAGACCTATTTTACAGCAAAACCTATACTAGGAACCGGAACAATAAATATCTAATCACAAAATTATTGCCGAGATTTTCGATGGCGGGGCCCTCTGACTGGCGTTATTTACGGGGTGTGTTACGTTAGAAGAGCTGCATTAGGTTAAATTCAGGTACATTGCAATAGCTACCGTAACGAGGTCTCGCTCATTTTGAAAGATATAGACTTTATTTAACCGTGAACTTTCCAAAGGTCCCGCTAGTTATCATTACTACCATAGTCCTATGTTTACCGACGAACAATAGAGTAGTAGTAGTGCCCTATCAACTGTCTCAAGTCGGCCAAGCACGCTACTATGGATAGGGAAACAAGGCGCCAATTATTTCATAGAGACAAAAAAGGAAAAAGATAAGAGGACAGAAGAAAGAGACACCCGTGCTGAAAGCCCCTTTGTGGCCCCCACACGAGATCATGCAGGAGCTATGCGGAATAAGTCTGCCACCAGAATCGGTTAGTTATAGTCTAAGGTTAAGCCTCAGTTTCCGCACGAAGACAATGTCACATAGGAGAAAACAAAGGACATATAGTAGCTACGTCGATAGAAACGGGGAAACGATGCACGAAGGTGTTTCCACACAGGCTCAAAGCGTATGGCAACAGCAAGTCGGGAAAGCGGAGGAAGAACAGCAGAAAGCAAGATTAGTAGGAGTATGAAATCGGAGAAGGAACCCCAGTAGGCACGAAACACACGTCCCGAAAGCCTAGCTAATGGCTAAGGTTAAGTATATTGGCCCCTGGGAGCACTTGCTCCCAATAATATAGCCACGACAATCGGTAGCCTACCTCAAAGAGCAGAAGAGGAAGTATGAATGAACTTTACAAACTAAACTTATCAGCAGGAGCTGTGGCCATATGCAACATTTCCTGCGGAAAGTCACTAAGGTTACACTCTGGGAGTGGGGCGTGGAGCCCAAATTTCTGTCAGAGATAGGGTCAAGTAATGCGGCTCTTCATAATATTGGATGGGCAAACCTTACAACAAATCTACGACCCAACCATTGCCCCCTGAGGGAGGTACACACGACCTACATGAGTGCCTGACAAGCAATGGCGACGGCCTTAGCGCCAGAGATGAGCCCTTGGGTCCATCTGTGGTTCCTTTTGTAGAAGTCCTTGGGACTGGCGCCCCCTCTGCCCTTCNCTGGGCCCTGGCCACTCGGAATCACCAAACGACAGTCAAGGTGGTCCTAGCACGACTATATGGAGCCCCTGACGAGCACAACCGTGCTCTGACTCTCCCAGCCTCACCACTGGCCACTCGGTCCCTGCAGTTCTCAGCGGTGGCCACCACGTTGCCAGTGAGGGACGAGATGGTCTTGGCGGCCGAGTTGACATTAGTGAGCGCTGTGCTGCCGGCGTCGGCCTTCACACGCGAGGCCATCACCAGCTGCATAGTGGAGGCTGCAATCTCCCGCGACGACACGATCACCTCCTCGAAACGGCCGCCCTTGCAGACAACAGCGTCGGCGGCGCTCCTGCAAATCGAACGGATAATTTTCTGTTATAGATGATACGGCTCAGAGGCAAAATGCAGTGGAGGAACCTATACAAAAATTGGGTTGAAAGTGTTTACGGTAACACAGTTCGATTCCGAAGCAAAGATCATTTCGCAGTGGGAGAATATTAATAGTGTCAGCCAGTCAAGCATGCTAGTGCACTACTACTGGTGGAAAAAAGGTACAACTAACCCTACACAACTCAGCTGTAGTACAGGGTCAAGAGATTAAAAAACGAAATAGAAGAAAGAAAATACTCGTGCAGAGAGTTCCTTCCGTGCCCCCAAGCACTGGAGTAGATAGGAGTCCCATGGGAGGAGTCGCTTGCCACCATTCGGCAACCCACCTTGGGAACAGAAGAGGAAGTTTAGAGAAGCTACCTAACCTGGCAAACTGCCTTTCTCACCAGGAATTGTGGCCAGCTGCAACATCCCCTGCGGAGAAGGCATTTAGAACAGTCCTTCAGTTCGTGAAATATTTTGATAGGGATAGGGCTTGCCAGAATATATCCCTGAGAGGGATGGATTTCCCATTTGGGTTTGTGGTCTAGCTGGCTTTACCTCCAGTATAGAATTAAAATAAGTATGATGCCCTGCGTTTATCAGAGACTAGAGGAAATTGCAAGTCAGCTGAGGCCTTCATGAGCACTACACGGTGTTTCAAGAGAAAAAGTTGCGCAATATCGCATGGAAAAGAGAAAATCCACAGTGGTCGGAAATGTAGAGCACATGGTACAGCCTAAGTCAGCAGAAATAGTAAACGAGGAAAATTATCTATATTTAAAATAATTCCGCTTGAGGCCCCATCCGTCCGTTCATGTGTTTGCACGTTACGCTTTCAATATAAGATTGGGGGAAATTCAACTTGTAAGAAGCTCTGATTTTTGCTGGAACGACTTTCCACGGGTCCCGTTAGTTATCATTACTACCATAGTCCTATGCTTACCGACACACAATAGAGAAGTAGTAGTGCCCTATACATTGTCTCAAGTCGGCCAAGCGCGCTACTATGGATAGGGAAACAAGGCGCCAAGTATTTCATAGAGACAAAAGAGGAAAAAGATAAGACGACAGAAGAGACACCCGTGCTGAAAGCCCTTATTGTGGCCCCCCACAAGAGATCACGCAGGAGCTATGCGGAATAAGTCTGCCACCAGAATCGGTTAGTTATAGTCTGAGGTTAAGCCTCCGTTTCCGCACGAAGACAATGTGACATAGGAAAGAACAAAGGACATATGGTACGTCGATAGAAACGGGGAACCAATGCACGAAGGTGTTCCCACACAGGCTCAAAGCGTATGGCAACAGCAAGTCGGGAAAGCGGAGGAAGAACAGCAGAAAGCAAGATTAGTAGGAGTATGAAATCAGAGAAGGAACCACAGAAGGCACGAAACACACGTCCCGAAGGCCTAGCTAATGGCTAAGTTAAAGTATATTGGCCCCTGGGGGCACTTGCTCCCAATAATATGGCCACCACACCCGGTAGCCCACATCAAAGAGCAGAAGAGGAAGTATGAATGACCTTTACAAACTAAACTTATCAGCAGGAGCTGTGGCCATATGCAACATTTCCTGCGGAAAATCACTACACTCTGGGAGAGGGGCGTGGAGCCCAAATTTCTGTCAGAGATAGGCTCGGCCAGCATACCTCCTTAAGGGGAAAAAGGGTGAGACACCAAAGCGGACGAGGATAAATTAATATCTTAAAAGCTTTCCAAGATAAAGTAGCTATCAGGCCTTTCAAGTAACGCGGCTCTCCAAAATATTGGATGGGCAAGCCTTACAACAAATCTATGATCCAACCACTGCCCCCTGAGGGAGGTACACACGACCTACATGAGTGCCTGACAAGCAATGGCGACGGCCTTAGCGCCAGAGATGAGCCCTTGGGTCCATCTGTGGTTCCTTTTGTAGAAGTCCTTGGGACTGGCGCCCCCTCTGCCCTTCTGGACGACCTCCTGCTGTAGCTCAGCAGCCCTCACCACGAGCACCTGCACCGCGGAGAGGAGCTCCATGCACACCCCCAGCAGCGATTCGTTCACCTGAAAGAAGAAGAAGAAAAAACGGTGTTCAGCTAATCCGTGTACCTGTATGACAGAAAGTTCTTTTTCTTAAACATGTACCTAATTAGCTGCAAGCTACTGAAGAGTTTGAGTTCAATGATTGACTAACATTATGTAATTCGTATTTTTGTATTATCATTAACTCAGATAGAAAATGGGATGGGAAAATTTTGATCACTAAACCACGCTGTATATTATTTACGTGTCCCAAAGCTAGATTCTACTAAAATATTTACCTATCACAGGGACTGCTTTGGAGTGTCGGAGTCGGTAGAAGTGGGACATGTCTAAGGTCCAACGAGTGGGAGTTACCAAATGGCTGGAGTCAGAGTGGGGCTTTAGGAACCCAACTCCGCAACTGGGGCTTCAAGTCAGTCGAGTATAGAGCAAAATACGACGTCAATCCAGCCCAAATTTAAGTGGTGACGAAACAGCTGTGCGATAATAAGCCATTTAAGGTATCATTTCGAGCTTCAATTTATAATTTAATATTTTTTGATGGTGTTGTCTACTTTATAACTTCAGATGCATTTACTGACATTTGGAACAAACAAATACAGAGTCGAAACCAGCTGGTCTGAATGCCTAATAGGTATATTATTCAATCGCTCCTTTAGTGGTTTTTATAGAGAAGATCCAGACCTCACCCCTCGTTATTTGTTCTTCCTAACAAGCATGTGCAGGCCAAATTGTTCAAGCAAATTTTGGCTTTTTTTATCTTTCAACATTTGAACAGCCTTCAAAATGAGTACAGTACTACGTTCTTTAGAAGCAGGCTTCCTAAATCCGAAACTCCAGGGATAATATTACCGTACTCCAGGTTGAATACTAGCCAGTACATCAGATGGTGGACAGTGGAATGAGTGACCGGAAGGTCCACTCCCAGAAATGTGGCACAGCTTGGGTATTTGTTCCAACAGGGTTACTGTAAGTGACGTTTGGTCACAGCGCCTCGCCCAAAATATATAAAAACTGACGAGTGGGCACGCCCATGACCATAACAAAGCCATGCGTGACATCACAGCCAATCAGCGGCGCCGACGTCCTTGTGGCGGGGAACCTGCCGAAGTGCGATTGGCTGTGACGTCACGCAGAGCCTTATTTTTCTCACGGGTGAAAACGCTCGTCGTTCTCTTTACCCGCTTGGGATCCACACCCGTCTACGGAGCTCGCATCTCCAGTGTACAGCAAAGCCAGCAAGCAGACAACGGAACCGCCCACACGTTTATGAGTTATTAAATAGTTGGAAGGCAAATATGACAAGTGCGGTAACCTCGCATGTTTTCCTTCAAACGTTGACCGCCATGTGTATTGTCATAGGAATACATTACCTATTCTGGGAATGGCTGTCAACGGCTTAAGAAACGAACACGATTCTTTGAGGGTTATTGCACTTGTGCTACGTATTAGACCACCAATAGTTACACGTGAACAAGCGTTGAAGTATAACTTACATTAGATTAAAAACAAAAATGAAGCCAGAAGGACACTCATAAAATAACGAAATTGCAACTGCAGGTAAAGTTTGACAAAACAAAAAGAAACGAGCAAAGAGGAGAATAAGAAAACTATGCAGTTTCACGTTTTCGGAATTATCGCTTTACAGATCAGATATTCATCAGATACTCGCAGAGCACCGTAACTAGTACGGTGAAAAAATAACATAAATAATGATAGTAAGGTAAACAACGCACAAACAATGATAACACGGTGAATAAAGCATCTGTACATAGAATGATAGTAGACAAACATATACAAAACGCAAGTACGTGAAACCAGAGCAAAGATGCTCTTTGAAATGAAGAAGAAGCCAAGTGTCATGATTACAAGTAATATATATTCATATTGGCAAGTTGAAGCGTCTCTTTTCAGGACAATAGCGATCAAAGAAATGAAAGAAAAAAAAGAAAGGAGGAACATGAAACACGTTCGCTAAGAGAACGCGGAATTCATGCAAGGAGGTGTTTCAAAACTGGATCAACCCGCATGGTTATGAGTTGGGGAAGAGCAGAGCCAAGATAACCAATATAGGTATTGAAAACCAAACAAAAAAAAACAACACTATGATGTTATCAGCACTGCAAGGCAATCCTAAGTAAACTACAGCTAGGAAGAGCAAACAGGAGACGTATAAACACGAGGCCACGTCTGTGCGTTGGAATGCAGAGGTAATATTAGTATCACATGACAAATAAAAGAAGATAGCAACAGAACTATACCATCACGCCTAGCCGCCTCACCGACTTTTCTCCCAAGAACGCCTGGGCAGTGGACAAGAAAAACTTAAATTAGTTCCAACGTAAAAATTAATTTTATGGTTTCAGAAAACAATTTCAGTTTTTGGTTCTGTACAAGCGTTTGGGATACAAAAATAATAAATTAACCAGATTATAAAGAAACTCTTGTAAAGTCAATTTCAATTGGGAAAGGGTTGGCTAGGAAGGCGACTTCGAGGATTAAGTCAAGGTCAGTAATACACGAGGTCTGTTCGTGGTGTGGGAAAATACCGGGATCGCGCTGTGAAATGGACGCTCATCTTCCTTCTGAGAGGACACGCAGCTCGCACGTTATCTACCTGTCGTAGATCGGGGGTAAAGTGCGGTAACGCAACCACAAAAATACTAGCAACATTTGGGGCCGCCACCGCGCCGCTGTCCAGAAGGTGAATTGCCGTTTTGTCTCTGCGGCGACCGTAATTGTTAGTAGGGAACCGCCAGAGCTGCTGCCGCCGCAACGTCACACGCTCCGGCTACACAAGTCTCCCTTTCCTCCCGATCAGTAGCGGTCACACCATCTCGTATCCTACTCCGACCCTCATCTAAGTCCAATCCTAACATTTATCCCACGGCTTTAAGCCGCTCCTCATGGACTCGAGGGATCCAACAGGTTACTTTTGTGACCAGGCCCGGTCATGACTGTCGACCTGCTAGCAGTAACATTAGGCGGTGAATCCAGGGCTACGGATCTCCCGCAATAATTAGCTTGGCACAGAGTATCTTTGTGACGGGGACTGGCAAGTATGAAGTCCCCTGAGTCCAGTTCTTTCTCCCAACCGCACCCAGGGCCTTTGGGGCGCCGGGAACGGTTGGGCCAGACCAAGGGAAGGACTACTACATACGCGGGCCCTGCGGCTAGGGGCAATGGGACGGGCTAACAGGTGTCAGGCTAAACCCCAGTCGCGCCACCACTCCCTGACAACCTAAATGTATACACTGATATGCCCTGTAATGTACAATTCTGTACTAGCGACTGGTAAATAGATACTAATTGCAATACCTGTTATTTTTATTCCTGCATTATATGGAAGACGGGAAAACCTAACCAATAATGACGGCACTATAGGGACCGCGACACTCAACTTGCGGTAAAAGAGAAAGTTTATTGATCCAGTTGAGCTTACTAGTTAGAAAGGCAACCACGCTTTCGTCTCAGGCCAAAGCGCCGTCCTTAGTTAGCGTGGGAAAGTTGTCGTATGAGGAGCGACTGAACGAGGTGATGAATTGATGATGTCGGTAGGGACGTGAGGAGCCTACAGCTGGTCACTCGTGCGAGTGCAATCACACGGGCAAAACAACCCCGGACAGCAACAAATGAAGTCAAATTCAAAGCAAGCTGGCAATCTTATCCCGTATATGGCTTTAGGCACTGAAATTATTATTGTATTAGATGTTTAAGCCTCCCTAGACACAACTAGGGTGATTCAAGAAAGGAGAATAAAGGGACATGTAGTATGTCGACAGAAATCAGGAGCCCATGCACGAAGGTGGACCAACGCGCATGAGAGCAGCAAGTCGGAAAAGACGAAGAAGAACAGATGAAAGTAAGATCAGTAGGAGTATGAAATTAGGAAGGCAGTAAAGTGGGCACGAAAGACAGACGTCACTAAGGCCTAGCTAATGGCTCAGTTAACCTACACAACCCCCTGGGAGCGCTGGTCTAGATAACATAGTGTAGGTGAACCTAACTAACCTCACCTTATGCCCCCGAGAGGTTCAGGCACTGAAGCTGCCAATTTCGGATCACTATACATACATAAAGTAAGAGAGGGAAATTATATCTATACAGCAGTTAGGATGGAAAAATATATTGCCAGGGAAGAATTAGATAGATATTTACCGAGCTGACTAAGCGGAGATTACATATTTATAAATTGATATATCGTACATAAATAGCACCTGCACCACTGCGGTGCTGAAACCCACTACCAACCACAGCGGCTGGCCCGATGGGCGCCAAGGAATCGGGGCAAATAACAAAGAGCCCTGGGCCGCTAGTCTTCCAACTGTCCTGTGCCGCATCTGTCACGGAGGCTTCACGGTCGGCAGCAGTAGCTCATAAACACGGTAGTACGCAACTAATCGCGCCGCTGCAAGTCCCTTCTCCCAAATAAGTGTCAAGAGAATGACCGGGACAGCGGTCTTACAGCTGGTCGGATTGGTTTAATTCTTCTTTAAGAGGATTCAGGGCAAGGAGGTTTGATAGGAGGGAGCAGAGCCACCTTTCGCTGTACTGGCCAGGGAAGTTCTTTATTCTTCAGTGGCTGCTCCCTTCCCACCAATCACAATCTCTCATTCATTCCTTCTCATCAATAAGAGACTCCCAGCCGTTCCTGCAGCCAATCATCGCGCCAGTCGGACTTCAGCCATGCCAGAAAAACCAGCTTCAGATCTCCGGAGCCGTTGCTACCTCCTTCTTATTAAAACCTCTTTGATTCAGGCAGACAGATGCTCAGCGGGAGCAACAAAGTCGCTAAAAAGTGACCTGGCAACAACTACAGCATTTTTCAGTGATATGCTGGATGCCCACTTTTACTGTATAATCGGAAGGACGTAGGTACGAGATGAACGGCAGCTCATGAGCTGAGCGTGGGATCACACAGAGTGACCTCTGCACGACACGTTTCATTGGCAAGGTGGCACCAACTGAGAGGACCCCAGCACTGCGACGCCTTCACAGGTGTTGTGACATCGGGACACGCGTTTCTTCACCTTAGGTACACCCCCGTAGCAGGATAATACGAGCAATGTACCAGTATGTATTAGCACCGGATCGCCTCCTGATCAAACGAGTGACTATTTGCGGTGCTTGGCCAGCCAAATCAGAGGCTGTTACGGGGATAATGACCCTAGCGAGATATTGAGAAAGACGGAGATTGCAGTCGTCGAATTAATATTTCGTGTCTGACGTCATAGTTCTGACAATCCGTGGTGTACAGCAGCCGTGCACTCCTCTGTAGCCAGCGGGCATCTATAGGCAACACTAATCAATGCGTGTGAATTTACCAGTTGGGGTGTACAGTCAAGGCGCTTTACCTTTACAGACACAAAGTCTACGGGTCTTTCTCATGTACAATCCCTATGATTTCTGCAGTTGTAGAGCCCCTACATTAT
Organism: Parhyale hawaiensis; assembly: GCA_001587735.2. Classification (NCBI taxonomy): domain Eukaryota; kingdom Metazoa; phylum Arthropoda; class Malacostraca; order Amphipoda; family Hyalidae; genus Parhyale; species Parhyale hawaiensis. The sequence continues at coordinate 23,562,756 of LQNS02000211.1, forward strand.
CTGCTCATATAGTTATAGTCCTTCTGATTGTCTAGGGGACTTTAACATCGATGTTTCCAACGGTAACGACTGCATGACTCGGCTAATACGGAGCTTAAACCTATCTCAGTTGGTGCATGAAGCGACAAGAATAACAGCGAAGAGTA
>LQNS02000211.1:23569568-23580467 GCA_001587735.2 Parhyale hawaiensis
TACCGCATATCACGATAAAAGTCGGCACCACAACGTTGAAAAGCCAAATTGAACTCATACCTGTTATATTGGTATAAAAGTGGTGAGAGCGCAACTACTGACAGAAGACGCAAAGCATCTCTATGAGAGGCAAAGAAAGAAAAGAGCAGACAGCAGAAGAAAGACCGGTAACCCCAATAGGGAAGCAAATAGCAATGCCGTGCAGTGTCGCTCACCACCATTCGGCGGCCCACATCGTACAACAGAAGGGGAAATAAGAGATATGCAGTACGATAGAAACGTGGAACCGATGTACGAAAGTGTTCCGACACAGGTTCAAAGCGCATGGGAACAGCAAGTCGGGAAAGATGAGGCAAAACCGAATAAGGCATCATCAACAGGAGCGCGAAAGTGTACGAATTCAAAGTGGGCACGAAAGGAAGATTCCCAGAAGGTTCAGCTAAGGCTACAGAAACGTACGAGATCCTACAAACTAGCCAAACTATATATCCCAGCCTAAGCCTCCAGAGGGGCGGGACGAGAAGAAAGCAAGGGCAGGCAGAACGGCAAGTAAAACAAGGGAGCCGATGCACAGATGAAAACCCTGAATGGGAATAGCTGGCTGAGAGAGAGTAGAACAGAGCAGTTGGTTGAATGAAAGAAATGATGAAGTGGACACAAATAGAAAGACTAGCGGAAGCTATGGTAACCTATAGGGTCCTTTTAAGAGCGAAAGTCCCCTCAACATAGTAGCTAAGGGTACACCAAACTACAGTAGTTTAACCACGGCCTATGGTCTCTGAGGAGGTAGTGAGTGACATTAAGAAGCGACAACTCACAGGTGCAGGAGCTCAGAGAGGGCCGTGATGTGATGGTCAACAGGACCCTTCTGCTGCACAGCTGCCATCAAATTCAGGGACCGCTCCACTATCTTGTCCAGCGTGCTCACCAGCTCTAAATATTCAAGATATAATAAAGTTAAAGTCAATTTCCTGCAGTAGCTACTTCAGCAGCGTACGGAACAGCTCGGAAAAGGTATGGCAATACAAGGACACAAGGTTTAATAATAATAATAAAGTTTATTAATACTTCGTAAACATTGCAACAGTTCTTAAATATTGGATATTCGTATGAAGCCCGTTGGTAGCTGAAATATTCTGAAAGCTGAAATATTTGGGTAAATCTTCTGATTGGGTTTTCTACGTTAAAACAAAATGTAATGTAAAATAAATATCAGAAATAAATGTTCGATATTAGGTATTATAAGAAGATTTAAGCCTCCCTAAATAAGTACTAAGCTCTTCTAAGAGAGGAAAAGGAAGGGACATATAGTATGCCGATAGAAAAACGGGGAACCCATGCACGAAGGTGTNAGTTGGGAAAGAAGAACAGATGGAAGAAAGATCAGTATGAGTTACAGGTGAGAAGGAAGCAAAATGGGCACGAAAAGCAGACAAGACGATCGTGATGACGACCCAACGGGTCACGGGTCGTCTAGTGTAAAATAAATATCAGAAATAAATGTTAGATTCGCACGTGAAAGTTATTTCAGCGTTGTTTTTTAGGGTAATTCTTGAAATAGCGACGTGACTATCCGGCCATTCGATATACTGTAGTTGAGTCAGCTTCTGCCGTTGTTTAAATTTGGGGAAAAAATGTCTATTAGCTACTTTTCCGTCAGCCATCCAAAGTAACAAGGTGTATTATGAAAACGAAACTAGATGAATATATACATAAGAAATTCTGTTTGGTTATCGTCGGCATCAATTTGCCAGTACAAGTAAACATATTACTTCGATTTTTTATTTTTATGCACAATCACCAGATACTTAAGCCCGTAAATGCGGCATGACAGCGGGATTATTTCCATTTTAGAGAGAAACTCAGCAGTTGCAACAAGAAAAATCTCTACGTTAAAGCGGAACAAATTTTACAGACGACCGCAGATGGCGTAGTTATAGCCAGAAAGTTTAAGCCTCCGTTTCCCAGCGGAACGATATCATAGAGGAAAGAGAAAGAGACGTATAGCATGCCGATAGAAACGGGGAACCCATGCATAAAGGTGATCCAATACAGGATCAACGCGCATGGGAACAGCAAGTCGGGAAAGAAGGCAAATGGCGTACCTTCAGCCCTCTCTATATCGGCAGCCACGTGCGAGGCGGCGGTGGCGTAGAGCACAAAAGAGGCTGTGCTGTGGCTGTACTCAGCCAGCTGGCTGACGAGTGTGGGGGCAGCAGCCACCGACTGGCTGGAGGTGAAGAACTGGCTGAGAGTGGCTGGCAGGCTTGAGAGGCACTGCGATATGACAGGCTCGAACAACAATGTGAACTCTGAAACAAAATTATTAGGATACAACGGTTGTAGGTACTTTGCTGCACCTGACATAAAGGAGCTGAATCTTTTGCAATGCGTCAAATAATGCAGTACCGAAAAGAACAAGAAAGTATGGCAATTTTAATGACAGTAACATACTATAGCCTACACTATTAAAGTATATACTTTGTCAAAATAAGAATTTTTTACAATGTCTAAGTCTTGTTTCAAGTATCTGTAGATGTTTACAGAAATTCCAACCAATGCTTGCTATTATAATTAGGTAATGAAATAATATTAGGCCGTCAAGAAGTTCGTAAACACTTGGGGAAAATTGAAGCTTTTTGAAAATTTTCAATATACGAAAGGTTGAAACAAAAGTACCCGGCTCTGATCAACCGAAAACGCGCTTGGATGCAGCAGGACAACACTAAGCCACACACCGCCAAGAAGAAGACCAAAGACAAGTTTGAAGAGCAGGACGGCGTTGATGTTTTGCGATATGAAGCTTACAGTCCCGACTGGACTCCGTCAGATTGTGAAAAGTCTTGGAAAATGATGGTTTTTATTTTGAGAAATTTTTTCTTTTTGTTATTGACGAGTAAAATGTCAATTTCTTGCATGTGTTTACCAATTTTTGGGACAACTTAGTATGTATATATATGCTCGAGCGTGCTCATTCATGTTCCAAACAGTCTTCACGTAACTTCTTAAGATGGGATTGCTGAAATGTGTCCCATGGGTTTCAGAATGAAATTTAATAAAAATTGTCAATCCTTCTTAATTTTTTCCATATTCTGTTCATTTCATCAATATATTATTTTATATTAACACCAGTAAAAGCTCTGAAATAAAAGTCACTTAGAAATAGCCCTAGTTAACCACTGCTTCAATTATCCACAAATTTTACAACATTCCAATCATCGAATGTTTAGACACGTTTGTACGAGTCAGCCCTTGTTTCCATTATATACGGATTTTACCACATTTCTCCAATCATCAAATATTTAGTCTTGTTTGACATAGCTAGCCCTTGTTTCAACTATGCATCCATCAATTTTCAAAACGTTACAAGCACGTGCAAATGCTTAGCCACGCTCGAAATCGCCAACCATAGCTTTATATACCCACAGATTTGATAACATTCTCATCGGGTGCAAGGTTTCAATAACACTTTTCGGAGCCAGCACAGCACTGAATGAGCGGCAAGATGTACCTGGAGTGCTGCGGAGCTCAGCGTGCTGATCAGAACGAGCGTGCTCCTGTGCTGTCTTGATGAGCGTGCTGCAGGTGGAGGCGCACGCCGACACGCAGGCACACATGCGGTCCTCCGTGTGCCGCTGCTGCGCACTCAGCTGCACGTACCGAGGAATATAATAGTGAATGCAGTTGAGAAAACAATACATTGATGTTCGATGAATTTTCTTTTTGGTTTAGAGAACATATGAAAGACTAGTACAGAAAATTATCCTCACAATAATGTGTAATACCTATGCTTCAGTTTAGGACGAATATTAGCACTGAAGTTCAGGTAATAATCCTCACAATATTGTGCAATGCAAGAGTTGAGTTTCAGAGAAAATATTCGCGAGTGTACTACAGATAATAAATCAACACACTGGAGTGAAATGCATGCATTTCACTTAGGCCTACAAGGGAATTAAGAAATTATTAACAGTTCAGAAAATAATGCAGACACAGCATGTTGAGTTTTGCGTATAATGCATGAAATTTTCAATGAGTTGCTTCTAACAGAAGTTGGTGGATGCATGAAAAACAAATCACGAAGAGTGACTACTAGGGAATTTAGCTCAATTTACAAGTTCATAACTTGGCAAAAATCGAGCTTGATGTGTCTACGTCTAACTGCGGCCCCCATCAGGTGGAGCGAGATAATCGACGGATGGGTCCCCCAGAGACGCGACGGAGTGAGGGCAGTTGGAAAGGGGACGCAAGGAAACAGCCGACCGGCAGAGAGGGCAAGGCGACGAAGCCGCAATCCCGATCCTATGCCTGTACGAGGCGAGGACCACAGAATCGCGATACGGTAACTATATAGAGGCACACTAAATGCTAAGGGGAATTATTATATTAAATGGCACTGAAAGGTTCCTTAAACATGTAAAGGTGCTTCAACAGAGGAAGAGGAAGGGACACAGCTGTAGTACCGTTTGACGATAAGAACGTGGAACCCACACACGAGGGTGTTCTGACAATGCATGGATCAATGCACACGAGTACTGACAGCGAGACAAGAATCAAGAGGAAGAACAGAACAAAAATATAAGAATTATTGCAAAATAGAAGAAACTAATGGCGCCACGAAAGAAAAGATGTTCCGAAAGCTCATTAAGGATAAACTTTCATGGGTATATGAGAATACAATACTAAAATCAATAGCTGCTCAAGTTCACGATATCTACTTGTTTCTTTTTATATATAAAATTAAAGGCACGTGAGTATATTTGCACGATTACAACAGAGACGAGGCAAACCACAGAGCAGATGCATAAGCTCTCACGTGACCAAAACAAAGCCATGCGGGACGTAAAAGCCAATCATGTTTCAACAGATTCCCAACGACAAGAAATCGGCTCCTCTCACGGGCTGTGACGTCATGCATGGCTTTATTTACGTCGCGAGAGTACACGTGAAACAAAAAGTTTGTAGTTAACCACAGCACAGAACAAACTACTCCTAAACATGACGCACAAATAGAAGTTTTTGATTGTACCTTTGTAAGACACATACAGCGTCCTATTTTTTATAATTAGTGCAAATACGTGGGCATAGCAGCGGCACAGTTTTTGGTGATGGGTTCGGATGGTTGCGAGCGGTCACGTCTTTACAAGAAATATTGTCTGAGCTGTGCACCACGGTAGCAGCGACGGAGTCGCACACTCGCTGCTCTCAGGAGTCGGAGTCACACTGCAATTTGTCACAAGTCAGGGGTTCAAGCTTACGTTTCCGCACGAAAACGAGTCACAGAGGAAAGAACACGGGACACAGGTATAGTTATAGTCAGAAAGTTTACGCCTCCGTATCCTAGCGGAGCGATATCACAGAGGAAAGAGCAAGGGACATATGGTATGCCGATAGAAACGGGGAACCCATGCATGAAAGTGTTCCCACACAGGATCAACGCGCATGGGATCAGCAAGTCGGGAAAGAAGAGGAAGAACAGAATAAAGCACGAGCAAGTAGGAGTATGAAATCGGAAGGTAGCAAAGTGGACAGTAAAGATAGACGTCCCGAAGGCATAGCTAATGGCTAAGGTAACTACAAGAGCCCCCTGGGGTTGCCGAGCTCCATATCATAGGATGGGGGAGCCTACTTAACCTAACCCTATGGCCTATCCTATGCCCCGGGGTATTGCCCCCTGAGCGGTACACGATATAGTACATCGATAGAAACGTGGAACCCTTGCACGAGGGTGTTCCTAAAAAGGATCAACGCGAATGGGAAAAGCATGCCGGGAAAGAAGAGGAAGAGCAGAACAAAGAATCATCAGTAGATTACGAAAACAGAAGGAAGTAAAATGAGCACGAAAGACACGTCCCAAAGGCCACGCTAATGGCAAAAGTAACCGTTGTCCTGGGGGAGCTGCTCCCCCATTACATAGGATGGGCGAACCTAACTTATCTAACACCATGACCTATGACTCCTCCTATGTCCTGAGGAAGGAGGGTAACAGTAGTTCTGTCTTAGTTTAGGGCGAAGTGTCTTACAAACGAAGAAGTTTGAGGCGTAAGGAGTCGTGCGCACCCTAATTCCAGGAATCGGAATTGGACCTTCCACCTTCAGACTCCGGTGCTTTAAACCATTCAGCGGTGAGCTACCACAGTACACTGGGCATGTTCCCTACGTGCCACCGGTGCCAACCATACAGAACAACTAGGCCGGATTTAAAGATACTACACCATTCTAGACTGCATGAATCCATAGTAATTAGTGTCAGTACTAAAAACATATTGAAACAAAATCACACGCTAGTAAAATCCACATTTTACGCATTTTTAATTTTTATGACGTAACACAAGTCCAGAAATCGAAAACATGAGAGCACTAATTCCTCTATAGAAACAGGCAGTGAATACGACAGCTAGGTACTAATTAGGATTCAATCGTCTGACAATAAACCACGAAGGTACGGGGATTATTTCAAAATAACATAATAGACACACACGTTTGAAAATCCATCGCTCAAAAGTCTAAGCCAGTCAGAGAACAGGCGGGCCGAGATATAACTCCCGGCGATAGGTTAACACCCCGTGTTTGGCTCAAACTCAGTACCTAACGCACGGGTGCACGTATAGTGCTCACATAGTTTCACTTCACACGATGAAGGGTTAGCAGTGGCGGTAGTAGTAAGGCATATACAACAGGTAGTAACAAGTGGGGTGTTAGCGGAGCGACAGCCTCCTAAGTTCCGGACATTAAACCTCAAAGCTGAGTGGAATGCGAGGGACAGCAGCTGGATTGACATCCAGGTTAAAACTCCGGGTTTCCATAGATGAATAAAAACTTTCAATAATGCAACAAAGGATTTTTGTAAACAGCGGCTTCACTTCCCACCCACTGTCACTGTCGGGGACAGAAGACCATGCGAGACTCTCCCGGGGCGGAGTGGAGTTTAGTTCGTGAATTTGATAAACGCAACACGGTAGTGATCCCCAAATTTGGACAACTAACCACAAAAGACCCAAACAGAAATGAAAGAAACATAAAGCGTTCGTTTCAAATACGGCAAAAAGGGGAGTTGAACCGCCAAATACGAGCAGTTCCAGGTGTCAATTGGTGCGCACCAGCGTGTGTATGACGCTGTGGTCAAAACAAAGTTTTCAGCAAAATTAAACTTGCTAGCGATGCAGTGGGCGACAAAAACACCGCAAACAGACGCAAATGTGACACAGTGAGTGACGTAGTACCTAACACTTCTGACTTACGGCGAGACACGAACAGGGCGAACGGACCGAAAAAGATGACGGAACTGTCAGTGAAAACAACTGCGATATCGACATTTCACACACGCATACAAAAGTGACACGGTGAGAAACAAAACATTTATTGAAAATTTAATAGCAATGCAGTAGGGGACACCAATACTCCACATAGACGCACAGCAGTGCAGCAAATTAAGATCAAATGCCCCACAGTTGCGGTGAATCAGATAACAGCGGCAGAACAGAGTGGTCACTCACACACCTCTTCTTCGAACTGCTCCTCCAGCGTATGCCGAAGAGCAACACTCTGTGAGAGCCTCTCCTGCAGATCGCAGACCCTCATCAACAGCTGATCCTTGCACTCGTAGAGGTCGTCGTTCAGCTGCTGACACTCCCGAAGTTCATTCTCCAAGCTGCGTATTATTTCTTCCTGAACACTTGCTTCTTCCAAGAGCTTCAACCTGCAGTCATTGAGCTCGCAGTTCCGCAGCAGACACTGCTCAAGTTCCTTTTGGAGCATACGTATTTTTTCAGCTCGAGCATCAGCTTCTTCCAAGAGCTTCGACTTTTCCAAGTGCAAGGTCGCCAAGTTGTTCAAGGCCGTCGCTAGCTCGGTCTTCACTTCGTTCAAGCTTTTCGTGAGAGCTACCTNAGTTCTTTTTGGAGCATACGTATTTTTTCAGCTCGAGCATCAGCTTCTTCCAAGAGCTTCGACTTTTCCAAGTGCAAGGTCGCCAAGTTGTTCAAGGCCGTCGCTAGCTCGGTCTTCACTTCGTTCAAGCTTTTCATGAGAGCTACCTTCTCGCCCGACAGTTCAGTGCAGGAGGCGTCCAACTCCTGCAGTTCAGTTTCCTGGTCCGCAACGAATCCTCGAAGATTATCCTGTGACTCGATCAGCTGTTCTTTATCTTTGAGGAGCTCGGCAATTCTTCCCTCCAACTCAAGTACAGTCGCTTTCGTACGCTCCAATTCCTCGCTTAATTCCTTCCGCTGGCTAGCGAGAGCATCTCGCTCACTCTCCACTTTACACAAGCATTCGCTTAGGTGGAGTTTATCCCCGGTGATCTGTTCCAATCGTTCTTCAGTTTCTTCGAGTAGTTTCGTCAAATTTTGGACCTCTTCTTGGCAGTCTCCGAGTTGACTTAGCAGGGAAGCAATTTCCGCCATTAGCGCTTCTCGGGAGATCTCCCCGTCCTGGCAGCGGGCGAGGAGCTCCTCATACAACTCTTGTCTCTCAGCTAAGCTTCTTTGTAGGTCTTCAATTTCGGCCTCTCCAGCTTCACACCGCAATCGCAGCTCATGCAACTGTTTGCCATCAGTGAGAGTATATATACTTACGTTTTGTCACAGTACTTTGGTCATAAGACGTAAATACTAAATTTTGAACTTTCTTCGATATAGCATTGTCAACTACCTATGCTCACGGATGACATTGGCGTACAGTAGGTCAAGTTGCATAAAGAAAAAGTGCAATGTTGAATCATATTGGTTTGTAAATATAGTTTATTAGGGAGTGCCGTGTAATGAGCATTTTGCACTTTTGAGGGGTAGCGGCATCGGTAAGAATTGTCTCTAGCAAGTGGCTCCAAACTGACTCACTGCTGGATTCAGGTGCATATTACAGCATTCCTGAGCAAAGAAAATATGGCCCTCGAAGAGCCCGGACATGAACCCGGTAGACTTTTCTGTGTGATCCATCTTGGAGATTAAAGTCTGCAGAATTCCACATGATTCGCTTGATACTTAGAAATCTAAACTGCGTGAAGAATGAGCTTTGGTTACGCAAGAAGTGCTTCGTGCCATTTGAAACATTTTCCAGAATAGATGGAAGTATTAATAATAAGGACGAGGTCATTAGTAAATAAAAGCTGTTGATTATTGTTAAAGCGTCTTTGACCGATATGTCGATTCTATAAATGTTCAATTTCGCTACTTTTTTTGTTAAAAGACGACAAAACGTTGGCTGCCGTAATGACGGTGGTCACGATGTAGCTGCAATCATACATTACTATCATGTTAGTGAATAAGCACTTCATTTAATCATGGTCCATAAAGGGTAAAAGGAAGCGTTGAGACCTGGGAGCAGTACAACCATAACGCGGTGGCACAACAGCCTCAATTACAGTTAATCTTCAAAACCAAAGCGGAAAATGAAACGGATCATGAGGGGTTAAAGAAAGAATATCACTTCAAACAGCTCTACAACTAGCGTGTAAGGTATAACTCTTCATAGCCTAAAAACTGTAAAGCAAGTATGATAATGGTTTACAAATTGGTACATAGTTTTATATTAAAAACTGGTGAAAGGTAGAATCGACATCGGCAAAAAAATTTTGTTCGGCACACCAACCAACTACCTACATATTTACTCAGTGAAATAAAGCAATTTTGCCCTAAGTAAGAGGGGTTGACTTTGGCATATGGTTATGATTCTCTAGGTAAGGAGTCTTACCGGCTGTTGGTCTATTCTACGTTACTGCATGAAACAAGTGCCCGAAATACATTAGCTAGTGCAGTGCTATTTCTTCATGACAAATTCAATCGTGCAGCTATCCAATCTACCGCACAAAACCATGTCAAGTAGGACCGAGTTCAAGTCAAAATCAGCAACAATCACGCCACATTCTAAGCTTAAGTTGCACTGTGACGCTCTATAGCAAGGGTTTCCAATCGGGGGTGAGATTTAGGGATGCAAAACATGGTATTTTTTCCAGTCATTTAAAAATTAGCTGCAATTATTATTAGATTAGATAGGCGGCAGTAGACGAACCAATAGGCCCATTCCCAAAGAAACATCGGAACTTACGACCCGGCCATCTATGAGCTATTGCCATTATGTTTATAGAACATAGAGGACAGGAGAAAAGAGAAAAAAAGGGGGGAGGTAAGAGTCCCTGCCAAAGAGACGATCATGAATGCACGCAAGCACGATCAAGAGCCGCTGACATGCGGAGCTTAGACATATCAAACTGTGTAGTTGGAGCGGGAGAGAGAAAACGACGGATTAAGGTGGCCTCGGAAGCTTTGGCCATTAAGAGTTTGCGACTCCTGGAGGAGGAGTTCTTAGCTGCGGAGGATGTCTCTCCCAATACATGTCAAGGCGATTTTTAAACGCGTTGATTGACTACGCGCTAACAACATCGGAAGGGAGTCTATTCCAAATGCTGACTATGAAATACGGAAAGAACTGCTGACCTAAGGTCGTTCTTCGAGCTTTAAGCTTGAGGTTTTGACCGTTGTTTCGCAAGCGATCATTGAGGTCTCTTTCAAGGAGCCCGGTTGTAGGTATGTCGTTGAAGCCATTCAAATACTCGAATGTTTCTATTAGTTGCACCCTGAGACGTCTTTGCTCGAGAGAGATCAGACCCATTTCTTTCAGGCGACATTCATACGACTTATTTCGCAGCTGAGGTATCAATTTCGTAGCTCTGTGTTGGACTCTTTCCATGTTATCGATATCTTTACACAGATGTGGCGACCAGAATTGAACAGCAAATTCTAAGTGTGGCCGCACTAACGCCTTGTACATGGGAATGATGGTGTCCTTGGACTTGTATTCAAAATTTCTGGTGATGAATCCCAGTACTCTGCTTGCCATTTTCACACTCTTGTCAACTTGCTGACTGTGTTGTAGTTTGTTTGTAATAGTGATTCCCAAGTC
>LQNS02000211.1:23754533-23779149 GCA_001587735.2 Parhyale hawaiensis
TACGCGCTAATGCAACACCACAACACGCGTCACATTCCCTCATAATACAGCGCATTCCGCCTCCATGTACGCGCTAATGCAACACCACAACACGCGTCACATTCCCTCATAATACAGCGCATTCCACCTCCATGTACGCGCTAATGCAACACCACAACACGCGTCACATTCCCTCATAATACAGCGCATTCCGCCTCCATGTACGCGCTAATGCAAGACTACAACTCCGTCCCATTTCATCACGATAATAACAGCGTTGGGTGTCTGCATAACAGATGCAGCATCGCCTAATAATTCCACCGGCGGTACTGCCGCCAGCTTCGCTCATGGAGAACTCGTCTGGGTTTATAAGATGAGCAAATTGGATTTTTTACAGCCGTGAAGACGCTTGTTAAAACAGAGAGTTTTGAGCCTCAGTGATGTCGAGAGAACGTCTTTGGAACAACGGGGGGTCGAATACTTAACTTCTCCAAGAGCTGTGGAGGAGTCGGCCCCTGATGAAGTTGTTGGAGACTTTTATGAAGTAGAGATAAGGACGATCGCTCAGAGATGCCAGGCTGCGGAAATGAATTAGTCTGAAAATTATACATGATGAAGAGATTGACTTGGTCGCTGGAAGAGAATGTTGAGCGTGTGATAATGAGCTATAGGCCTCCAAGTTTTTAGTTAACATCTCGGTGACCTGCAGTCGAGCACGGGTATTTGTTTTGGGGTTCGGAGAACGCACAATAGGTTCAGTGCATGTGCGTTAACTGGGAAGACAGTAAATATAATGTTTGCATGTATGAAGACGTTTCAATGTTTTGGCCACTGAACTGGGTTGATTGCAAACACAAGTATGATCAATCTGACTTGTTTCTGTAACGTTCTTTACATTTTTATAATCAAACGATATAATAAACACCGTCGTGTGTTCATTAGTTTATGTATTTATATGTTTATATATTTGCTTGTTTCGTGTCATGCTCATAACGAAGTAGGCGCAAATAGGCCAGGTTGCAGATTTTCTAATTAAGTCGCGTTTTCTTGGAGATCGATAACCAAGTTGCATAGATAGCAAAAGTGGGATCTTTATCTCTTTATCTGAATGCACTTCTTGCTTGAAACAGTTCTTGATATCGAAAAAATAAAGGTATTACAATTTCTCTTAGCGTGGCCATGCAGTCTGATTTTTATAACTTTCTCCATACATCGAAACCATATGTTTGTTTGCTCCCAGTTAACGACGTATAATTCTAGTAGATGATGAACGAAATACACACGAAGTGATGGTTTTTCATGGGGCAGTAGACACAATTATTTTTTTTCCAGCTTGTTGTCTGCCTTTCACGGAGCAGTATTCTCCTCGACAGAAAAACTTAGATGTACTTACTGAAGACTTATCTTTCGGTAGGTAGGATATACGGTTTGAAATTTACTTTAATAATGCTTTACTGCTTGCTAATGTAAGACTTTTCTGTATGTCATTGAAGGAGGAGAACGATTGTGCTGCTTAGATGAATTGACAGAAAGAGCACTCATCTTTAACGAAAATTTTATTTGGCCGTTGTAACGTAACCTCCAGAAGCACATTAGCAACGAAAGTACCTATGTTAAATGAAGGCAGGTCTTCACAAATTCCTCGCTGTCATTTTTCACAGCGCGGGAACTCTAGTCTATATACAATATTCTATAAAAATAATCTGCTTTTACCTCTCTCCGTTCCTTCCTTAGTTCGTTCCGGCGTTAGTACGACCGTTACGCTCTCAGTATTAGATAGGAAAAATTAAGGTGTATTGAATAACCATCTCGGCAGATAAGAGCAAGAGTCAAGTTTCATTTTTTTAGCTGCTATACCGCTTGCAGGCCAAAGGTAGATGATTTGCCCTATGACATTGAACTTGTTTCACACTTCTTACCACAGTGCTTCGTTTACATGTTACGGGTCAGAGATATCACTGAAAAGAAATCTTTTTTTTTATAAATTCCTACCCGATCCAGCTAGTTGAATCACTTTTCCAAGTTTTTCAGACCTCATCGCACTAAATTATGAAAAGTTCACACAGCTGGACCTATACGTAAAACACCGGTATCATATCTACGAGCGTACTTAGGTATCATGCAAACATGTCCAAGCCAACGAAGTCGCAAATCTTCCGGCGTAAATACTAATGGAATGCCTGCTATGTTCATTGTTAGTTATGAGCTGTTCACTTACAAAGAAATTAGTACATGAGACAGCTACATGAAAGCAAAATAGAGGAAAAATGGCAAATAAGAGAAAACAGCTACATCAAAGAAAAGTAGCGGGAACATTGTAAGTAAGAGAAAACCCGCTGCCTTTATCAACACACGCCGTTTACTGATACATTGGTCAGGTGCGAGTAAGTATTTATTACCTATTTAACAGATGATAAACAACTAGAGAGCACGCTGAAGGCGCATACCTCCGCCAAGCAAGTCAACGGTAAAGAAAAATTAATATTGGTTCTGAAACCACAATTTTCGTTGTATCAACATCAAAATCTAATTATTTGCGCCATTTAATATTATTAACAATTTCTATAATTTTCTCGAAGATTCGTTCATAACATTTGAGTTATGTTGCTAACAAACATCATGACAAACATAAGACAAACATAGAAACGGACCAACCGATCGTCACCAAATTTTAATCATTCACAACTTGTTTGAGGTTTTTGCGCTGACAGGCATGAAATCAAACACAGCGACAAACAAAGAGACAAACTGACAGATCATTAAAAATATTTGGTTACTCACTCATCGTAATATACCGAACGATTCATATAAATTTAATGAAAAACCGTCCGTAACTTTTTGAGTTATGGCTTTAAGAAAAAATAGGGTGACAAACAAACAGAAGAACGGATTTTCACGAAAAGTTACTGTTAACATGCCTAAATTTCGCAAAGATTCCTACATAACTTTCTGAATAATCTTGGTGACAGACAAGAGACAAATAGAATAATAAACAGACACTCAGACAAACACGACAAAAATATTACCTCCTTGCCCGAGGTAATAAAAATAAATAACGAGAACACTCTAAGACCCAATACTTCCGCCAAGTATTGTTGTGTTAATGAAAATTACAAATTGGTTTTGAACTCAGGATTTATCTTCTTTATGTTTTTCATCATCACCAAATTAGATCAATTGTGCTTCTTAGCAATAATGAAAGTTCCTGCAATTTTCTTAAAGATCTGTCTGTAACTTTTTGAATGATGTTCTGACATAGCCTAATACAGACATATAGTCAAACTCACAAACGAACGAACCAATCATCTCCAAAACTTGATCATCTGTGCCTTCGAACATTTTTTAATAATTTCTGTACATTTCATAAAATTCCGTCCATAACTTCTTGACAACTATAAAAATGGGCTGGTATGTAGATCATCACAAAATTTGGCCAGTTGCTCCTCCTAGCCATTCCCACAACTCGTGTAAATTTCGTGAAGGTCCGTTCATAACTGTTTGATTTATGTTATGAAAAATAGACAGACAAACAAACGAACGCTTGAACGGATCTTCACCAAATTTAACATCTGTTTCTTCTAAAATACCAAACATTTCCTCCAAATTTCCTAAAGATCCGACTATAACTTCTTGAGCTATCTTGGTGATGGACTGACAGCTATATAGACAAGAAAACAGATAAACTCCAACAAAAATAATAATAAGCTCATTGGTGAAGGATATACGTGATTACCGAGGAATTTCAAAGGGAATCGCAATTGAATTAGTGAGAAAAAATGCTAGAGAAGTGAAAATTCGCAAGACATTGAAAATACAGGTAAATCGGAGAAACGCAGTCATGGAAGGTGATCTAATACGATTGAAAAAGAATGTGAATAGAAGGTACATATGTAAAGTGCGTTAGGTTAGTCGATCGAGGAGAGCTGGAATAGGTGAAGCTCACCTGGTTAAATGCGGAAAGTAAGATTAGCTGAGGACCGTTAAGCTAGGTACAACTGTGTTAGACTAGAATTAGAACTGTGAGTGTTAGATTAGATAAGGAGCGTTAGGTTAGATGAGGAGCGTTAGGTGTAATGAGAAGCGTTAGGATGGCTGAAGAGCGTTATGTTGATGATGAGCGTAAGACTGAATGAAGAGCAGAGGTAAGATAAAGAGTTTTAGGTTAGATGAAGAGCGTTATGTTTAACGAATTGCGCTAGGACGGGTGAGAGGACCTAAGCTGAGTTAGATGACGGGTGTTTTGTTAGATGAGGTGCATTTGTTAGATGAGAAGCGTTAGGGTTGATCAGGAGCATTACGTGGGATGAGGAGCGTCATTTTAGTTGATTAGGAACATTGGGTTAGCTGAGGAGCGTTAGTTTAGATAAGAAACGTTAGGTTAGATAGAGCAATGAGCAATACTAGATGACAAGTGTTTAGTTAGATGAGGTGTGTTGGGTTAGATGAGGTGCGTTACGTTACATGTGGTGCTTTATGTTAGATGAAGTGCTGCACAGTGTCCTTAGCTTAGATGAGAATAGGTTAGAGGATGTGCGGTAGGTTAGATGAAAAGTGTTAAGTTAGATGTTCGTTAGATTAGGTACATTTCGAGCTTTGAAAATTTCCGACTGGCGTTATCCTAGGCAATATATGTTGGGCTAGAAAGACATCGAGGCGCTAGAAAGATAGGAAAAGTTCGTCATGGTTAAGTGATGGGAGTTAACTTATATGGGGGGGGGGTTACTTTACAAGAGCTGCATTAGGTGAAACCCAGGGAAGTTGCAATAGCGTAGAATGGATCTGGTACATTTTAGAAAGTATTAACATTAATCACCCGTAGAATTTCAACCGTGTCCCGCTATTATTATTGTTTGCGGTTTCATACCTACGTACGTACGTCCATGCGTCTGCACGTTGCACTTTTAGTATTTATAGATGGAGGGACATTCAACTTGCAAGAAACTTTGATGTTTGCTAGAAGGAATGTCAATCAAAGCTGTGCTTTTTTCGCTTTGCTTCGAAGCGGAAGCATAAAGTTCATTTTTTACGTATCATATCTACCGATTTTCGCAGTTTTTGGTGCCGGCATACTATATTCACTTTGCTTGTATTTTATGACATTCTTAATAGGGCCAAATGCAAAGCTACATAGGATACGGCGCATGAGCACAAAGTGGTCAGTTTTGGACATCTTGACTATAAAGTATTTTATTGAAGTGAAAGTGCGATGTCAAAGGAAATTTAATACAATGATATTTTGAGAACGTGGGGTTACTAGGTATAATACAAGACACTGTCATTGAAGAATTTGGTAGAGTCTGGTGTTCTTTGTTTTACATCCATCGCATCAAATAAAGTAGAAAAATATTGGGCTACCGTTAAATATCTACGGGCCTCGTAATAGTGCGAAACAATGGGTTGCATAAAATTTTGAAAGCTAAATTAACAGTAAGCTACCGGAAATAGAGCATAGGAAAGGCTTGCAAATACATAGGAAAACAGTGCAAGAAGTACTTTCGTATCTCTTCATCTTTATCAAGATTCAAGTGCAAATTCTTTACTAACACAACATAGGCGAGATTCACGGGAGAAATCAGAGTACCAAGATAGGTTAGACGAGGTATGTTAACGTAGAGGGTCCGCGTTATGTTAGAGAGAGTTCGCCAAAGGTAAGTGACGGACATTCGTTTAGACGGGTCATGTTAAAGTAGGAGCTTTGCTCTAGGTCAAACAAAAGTAAGTGAAAACATTAATGAAGCCCAGAATTTTCACGGATCCCGCTAGACTATATTATTAATCTGCTTGTGGTTCTCTACGTCCGTCCATTTGTGTGCACGTTATGCTTTCAGTATTAGATGAGGGAAAATTAAACTATTTAACTAGCAAGATTCTCTGATTTTGGTTTGAAGGAAATTTCTCTGCAGCTGTACTTTGTCTCTTCTTCAAAAAATTTCCATCACTTTCGAAGTGAAGGCGTTAAGTTCATTTAAGTCGTATCATACATACCGAGTTTCACATCATATAATATTCGCTTTGCTGGTGTCTCACTCATGCAGGGTTGCTCTACCGTGCAGCTGTGCCTCTTTTGCGCAGTTGTATATCCAGATTTGTGCAGTTGTAAATTTGTACTTCGCCTGAATTTCCATGGCTGTATTTTTTAACCGAACAAAATAACCTCATAATTCGGGCTCCACATCGAAGTTTGTGTAGATGTAAATTTTCCTTAGAACAAACTCTGGACTCTCACGACGATTCAGCCATGGGAAAATTCGTAGCCACCATGCATACGGTACGCAGCCAGCTGCTCTGGACTACCGTACTTCATTCTAAAGCACTTTTTTGAAGTGAACTAGCGATATTTAAATAAATAAAATATACTGACGAAAAAATTGGCTGGGTGTGCTTCATTTTGTCGAATAGCTATCGCATGAAATCAAGACAATACATGTGTGTATCTTTTGTGTCACGCTTATAACACAATAGACAGGCGAAACTTAGGCCAGGTTACGGATTTTGTAATTATATTACGTTTTGATGTAGATCGATAAGCTCAGCCAACGTTAAAATCCAAACAATGAAGATATTTACAACTTCTCTAAGCGCTGCCATGTGGAGTCTGATTTTCATTACTTTCTCCTTACATTGAAGCTATAGTATTTTTTCTCAGTCATAACGTACAAATTGAGTAGATGATCAATAAAGCTCAGGAGAGGCGATTTTTGTCTGTCTAGTTGTCTTTCTGTTTTTCTTTCTAGATCCAAGATAACTCAAAAAGTTATAGACAGATCTTTACGAAATATACAGGGATTTTTAAGCATGTTAGGGGGAACAGATGATTAAGTTTTGGTGAAGATCCGTTCAACCGTTTTTTTGTCTGTATTTTTTCTCGGTAACATAACTCAAAACTAAAGAAAAATTTTTATGAAATTTATAGGAGTTACTGAGTTTTTACTTGGAGAAAATGGCCAAATTTTTGTATTTATCTCTTAGACCGTTTGTTTGTCTTCAAGAATTTGCTGAGCATATTAAAAGGCGTAGATGTTCAAATTTTAGTGATGATCAGTTTGTTCGTTTCTGTGTTTGACTAATATTTGTCAAAATGCTGTCCGAGCGTAATTCAAAAATTTACGGATGGATGGTCAAGAAAATTTCAGAGGCTGCTATTACTGTCTAGAGCCACAAATGACCAAATTTCGGTGATGATACAGAAGAAATCCTACCATTGCCTCGCCTGGCGGAGGTTTGCGCTCTCAGAAGGGGGCTCTAGTTGTTTTTCCTGTCTCTATGTCTTAGTCACGTTACAAGTGCGAATCCTTAGCTGGAAGAGCGATCGGGATATCCAACGGTGATATCATTATGAGTAGATAGATATAATAAGGTGTGTTAGGATAGACGGACTATGTTTTAAGCCCGCTGCACACGAAATTCGGAACACAGGAACGTTTCACGTTTGTGTAACAAATGATTCTGTGAGCGTGGCAACAGCTTAATCTGTTTACATATATAGATTCCGAATATATGCTGTTGCAAATTCAAACTCAATAAAAATTAAGAAAGTTTCCCGAAACCGAATAAGGGGCTCTTGCTGAAGTGGAATAGCTTCATTCGAGGCTTATATTTTAAACAGGTTTTGAATACTGTAATATAAAGCAAGTCGAAGCTGCATCCATGGTAGCGTAATCGGAAGGGTAGGGAGAAACGTTCCCAAGTTTCGACTCTCGTGTGCAGCAGACTTCAGGTTAGGCGGAGTTTGTCACAGAATTAAGCGACGGGTCTCAGTTAGATGGGGTAGGTCAGGTTAGAATACCTGCCTTAGGTCAAACTAAAGAAGTTATAATAGGGTAGATTAGGATTGCTACATTTTAGAGAAGCGAGAGTTTTAACTAAGCGTGGAATTTCTACGTGTCCCGCTCATTATTTTGGTATTAGTTTGCCCCCGTGTGATATGACCCATGGTAGTATTACGGTACTTGTCTCATAACCCATAAAACGACCACCACATGTGTATTAAGGATAACTTTCAACTCAAGGCTTTTAAAGGTGTCCGTGATGTGGGTCACTGTCTTGGCCATCACCATCCAAGTTCAATAGGAAACAAGGTTTTTGTTGTCCAAATGCAGCTTTGAGTATCAATGGCATAATCATTTCTACTATCAAACAAAGGCAGATGCCATCATACCAACTGCAAAAGATTCCAGAGGTCTTTGACAGTATCTAAAGGTTACAGTAACTAGCTCTTCGGTAAAAGAAGACACCAGTTTCCTAATATTTTCAAAGGTAAAAGTCTTCAAGAGTCCGCAAGATTTAAGAGGTCTTCAGTACACTCTCCGGACCGTATAAATTCAATTGACTACAAATGATAACGATATCATCAGATAACAAGGCGCACGTCAATCACTTCCTCCAAGTCCAAGAGGTCCAAAAGGCCCTCAACAACCTGTGTGACTCACACAAGGTCACTTAAGCGCTAATCACGCCAATTTCATCATCAAAAGGGAGGCAGTTGTCATCACCTCCTCCTAGTATCAGAGATCCAAGAGAGCCTCGAGAGTCCGTGCGCTCGACATCACCTCTCCTAGCAATAAATGACACCAATTTCATCATCTAACGAAGGCAGACGTCATCACCTCTTTCCAGTTCAAGAGATTCGAGAGGCCCTCGGTAGTCGCCGTAAGATCCACATCAAAGCTCCCACTTTATCTCCCTGATTACCTTCATTGCAACCATTTGCGCCGAGCGATTGCCGAGCCAATAAAATATTGGCGTGAAATCGGGACTGCCTCGACGCTGGCCCAATAATGGGTTTGTAATGGGTCATGTCAGAGGGGCAATATGTTAGGGATGTCGGCCGGTACACAGAGTACAGGCTCTGCTGCTCTGCGGTTGGGCGGTGTGTGGATTTTTGGGTCTCAAGTCTCCTTATTTGCCAGTTATCTAAGCACCTAAATCTGAGCTCTAATTTAATGGCTATATAGTCTCAGAATTTCTCTAAGTTCATCGCCGCGATTTTTCCCCTAGATCTTTTGCCGAATTTCGTGTCTCAAGTCTATTTATTTACTGCTAATTATTTATTTTTCTGGATCGCAACCACATTCTAAGCAAAGTAATTCAGAAATATAGCCGAGCTATTGTAGTGCCGGTGGTAATCAAACCATTGACAGTGGGTACTTGCAATCTATCTGCTTACTTACAAATGAAATATGACACTAATTGAAAGCAACATTCCTCGCGATTTGAACTTTTTAGATATTTCTGGATTATCCAAGTGTTACTGAATTTTAGGTTTTGTCCAATTTTGTCCTTCTTGCCCTATAATGGTTTTAGATAAATGTTCTGATCAATAAAAAATGCAATCCGCTGGAAGATACGCGAATGACTATCTAGGTGTATATTGGCTAGGTAATGGTGGGTGAAATGTCCGCAATTGAATACGACAGACACTGCACTGTTGATTTTAGGTTCAGTTAATCCTTTACTCCCCAATTGAACAGCACTGTGAGGCTTCAGCTTGGGCTGTTCCTTCAGAAACTGATAGTTAACGTGGGCACTAAATGGTTAAATTTGTAACTGAAACTAGTCGATATTTCCTAGTAATTAGAGAATTTGATATTTTGGGTTATTTTTTTTAGGAATTTCTTTTAACGGACAGCGCAGAATGTCGCGCATCATAGGAATAAATCCTTGTTGCAGATGCCGTGAAGGACATCGGAACCGTCCAGTAGCCCAGTAATTCACCAATCTCAAAGTCTGGCAGCCCAGCATCCCACAAGGACAGCAGTTTAGTTGTTTACCAGTCCAGCCGTTCAGTAACTCAGCACTCTATTGGTCCAACACTTAAGCAGTCCAGTAATGTAGCAGTCCAGCAGTCAGCAGTTTAGCTGACAATCAGTTCTGTTGTCCAGCTCTCCAGCACTTCGCAAGTCCGGTAAACCAGGACTCGAGTACTCCAGCAGCCCAGCAGTTCAGCTGAGCAGTCCAGCAAACCAGCAACCCGACAGCCCAAGCCTGCAGTCCATAAGTGCTCCAGTCCTACAACTCAGCACCCAGCTGTCCTGCATCCAGTAAGCCAACAGCCCGCTTCATGCAGCAGTTAAATTGTCTTGAAATCCGACAATCCAGTAGACCAGCAAACCAGTAGCCAAACAGTGCAGCAGTTCGACTTCTCAGAAGCCCAATAGATTAGCAATCCAGCAATATAGCACTCATCAGTCCAGCAGCCCAGAGCTCTTACTGTCCAGTATAGCTCTGCAGTTCAGAATTGAACAATTCCGCAGCCCAGCAGATTCGCAGCATAGCAGCCCAGCATTCCAGCAGTAAAATAGCCCAGCAGCTCAGCAGCCCAGTAGCCCAGCAGTCCAGCAGACACCCCACAGAGCTACAGCAGCCAGCAGAGCGCAAGGGACGCACAGCTTCAGCTTCCTTTCATTTAACGATTACAAATGTGGGGCCAGCTATCTGATGCTGCTGATAAGCGCTTTGTTGTGGTTGTTGTTCTTCTTTGGCCTCTGGGTGTTTGGACAGAACTGTAGCTGCTCAATATTGTGCTACTTACTGCCGTAAATACCGGGGTAACTTCAGAAATTCATTGCATGTTGCACGAACAAAAATTTCGGTCACATTTTTGGGGGTAAAATTACGTATTGATACCGCGAGGGAAGGAAAAAATCTACAGGCCGGATACTTTGACCGTTGCTTCTGGTGATAATTATATATGCCTGTGTTGACACCACAAGAGATGAAAAATTCAACTGTTGCTTTTATTATTACGTGCTAACTCTGATGCTAAAGTCTGCGGATTGTCTGTTGAATCAATTTTGGATTTGGTTGTTTTTTTTCGGAGTTTTTATGGAGTTATTTAGAAGGGATGCTGCGATTCTCAAGAACTGCCAGTGAAATTGTAGTCATGTAGCGCAAGTGCCAACATTGTGAGAATGTTTCATAGCTAAGTACTAGGCAGCGAAAAGACGTTGTAATATTAACGTTGGTTTTCAGTTAAATGAAATGTTTGTATCATTAACAGTTTATAACAAAAAAGAAAATTCGGGTGATCTTAACCCTTTACCGTGCAACTGACCATATGTGATCACTTCTATAATGCTATTCTTATGAAGGTGTTTTGTAGAAGGCTCATAGAAGATTAATTCCGTCAGTCCATGCGTCGCGTTTACATTAAATATATCAATACACATAGAGCTTGCATGTTAAAAGGTTTAATTAAGTCGTCAACCGTTTCGATAACGGCTGTCAATGCTCATCAGGTATGGATGGAATCAGCACGTTTTAAAAACGTTTGTTTGAGATCATGGACGCTAAATACCTACTTTATGGGCCATTTTATTTAACTTAATATTACCGGGGGAAATTATGTATTTTCTATAGCACTAAGCCAGTAGTGGCAAGTCTCTGGTTCACGTACTACGACAGTGGTGTGCCATCAGAAAAATTTAGGATTCACTGCAATAAGTCACGTCACATTTGCGCTAAGGTCAGATACTCGAAGTTGACACTGAACCTCTTAGTTCGGCGAAATTTAATACCAGATGCCCTTCCCAGTAACACAGCTGTACGGGAAAAGTGTCGGGATGGCTGCAGTAAGGTAGAAAATTACGATTATAATGAGATGCGGATTCCAGTTGGACGATAAGAAACCTTGACTTAAACTAGTTATCGGCCGAAGATTAAACACCGTTGTGTGCTTTCTGTTTACATTTATTCATCGGTTCTTTTTCTGTCACGCTTGAAGCGTTTGCATAGACGGTAGTAATTACCAGTGTATTCGTATTTTGGATGAGGCTGGGAGCATGACACTGATTACTAACAGTTGTTGGCCAGTTTTAAGGACGATCTTTACTTTCCACTGCAATTTTTTTTGTCTGCATGAGAGGACAGCGACGACAGTGCACTGCCAAACGGCATAGCTGGTGCTCACTTCTATTGCAGTATATTTGAAATTGTAGATCAAGCTGGCTGGTGAACTGGAGCTTTTGCAGTAGAATTATGACCATGGATATGAACTACGCAGAGAAGGAAATGCAGTTTCTCTTTTACCGTCATATGCTGACTGCTGGTCACACTAGTGATCGTGCCTTGATGTGCTGAAACCTTTTGGCTGTTAATGGAATTTACATGTACAGTAGACTAACAGATAAACAGAAATAGACAGATAAACAAGCACGACAAGAATAAAACCTCCTTAAATTTGCAGCGGAGATAAATATAAATAGTTTTACTCCTGTACTTCGTTTTCAAGCATTTTTTCAATAAATTCTGATCTTTGACTCATATAATTATGAAAAAGGGAAACAAGTGAAAACATGTCCGAGACAGATCTGGTTACTACGGTGGATGAAGTATAATCTCTCATGTTCCGATATCTCGTACAGCCACTTTTGTAACGTGTGCTGCCGAAATGAAATTTCTGAAACCATTTAAGTGTAGTTCGCTTCTCTACCACACCTTCACCATACACTATATAATTCTTTCAAGAGGCACCGGCTATATGGGTAACAAGCTGTAGCTCATATACAGCAGACACGAAGAAATTACCAATATTCTGTCAGCTATTTAAGGACCGGAAAATAAGATACAAAGTTACATTTAGCGTGTTGATGGATGAGAACTGAATGAGTTAATGACGCGCCTGTCGATACAAGTTGTTTCCTGAATTCACTTGCCTGATAGTTATTGGCCAAGATCGTTAGATACAGTGAGCAGCAAATGGAAGCCACGTTACTTAAAATACATACTGGCTAGAAATTTCCAAGCATTTGCAACTGGGAAATATTTTGAGTAGATAGTACCAAGTTTCGTTTCTTAGTTTCTTGGCAACTCGTAAAGTGACTTGAAGATTGAGTCTTAGTTTTCGGGAGCAAAGGAAGAGAGACAGGGTGCCGGGCCAGCGTGGAACAGGCTGCGTTCGACTTTTCGATAATTTAAATCTAAAAAATTGTCAGTAGCAAAGTATCCTCCAAAGTAAATAATTGTCTCGATAAAGACGTGCCGAAGCAAGTGCTTTACCTTTTTTTCTGACGGCGCCGGCACTCTAGAAGCAAGTTAAAATAAAAGCTTAAACAGTAAGTATCAGAAACAATAACATACAGGATAGTATTACGTGCAAGATAACAGCACAACCTTCAAGACAGGACAAAAAGACACAAAATTAAATTCAGGTGAAAACAGCTGCGGATGCTAAAGCATAACAAATGCGAGGACGAATTAGAAAGTGTGATTTGCAATTTGTTGAGGACAATATTGGTATCATTTAACATTATCGGTCAGTGTCTGTTATCAGTAAAGGAAGAGTTATGCTGCCTCCAACAATGCCGCTAATGAAGATAAGGAAGCGCTACACCGTGCTCTGATGGCTGATAAAATTTTCTAGTGCCTCATCCTGGCTCCAATTTGTATTTTATAATTGGCTATTGATACTCATTCATTTGGGCTTGTAAAAATGTAAATAGTATTCTAAGTGGTGGCACTTGTGCGACTCTGGGTTTGCAATCAATAGTCTGTTGATCATTGCTATTTAAGTACTGAAAAATGTAAATATTGCAAGTACCATACCGTTCTTCGTTGTTATTTATGTATTTGAATAGGTAAATAGTGTAAGCGACCTGGTGCTGTCCATCGTTTTCCAGCTTTCGTGTGTAAATATTTTGAATAGAACTGTGTTCATGCACCATGTTTGTGATTGATTTGAGAATTCATATATTGTAAATAGTATACGGGTCACTATATATATTACTTATTTATTGGAGAATGTAAGTACTGTAAATCGAACTGGTCACTATATTACTTAGTTATTTGAGAATGTACGTACTGTAAACAGAACTGGGTTTACCTCTGTCATTCATGTATATGAAAATGTAAATATTTTAAATGGTGGATGGATGACACTCCCACTCAGATAAGTAATTGGTACGTACCGTATAATGTTGTACTCCCTCTGCTAGTTTAGCCTACTTATATAATTGAAAATTTAATTATCGCGAATGGCGTTGTGTTGACCACAACTACTTTATGTTATTTATGCACAATCAGCGAAAATATTGTGGGTGAATAATGTGTATATTGTTTTGTTTACTTTTAATCCCGTACGCACAGAAATATCTCTGGCAACGGTGAGTTGACCTTTTAAAAGTTAAATTTAATCAAACTCCCGTTAAGATTGACCTCTTTATTAGGTTGTATAAACTCACCGTTATTAGGATTTTGTTGCGTCCATTTGAGATACTAACTGTTGCAAATGCTACTTAGCAGCATGAATGTATACATATAACATGTACTGAGCACTAATATTCTATTAATTTTAGAGTGTAACTACCTATATTGTAAATGATGGTACTTATATACAACTTCAGTGGATGTTTAATATGAAAATAAATAAAGGAACACTCGTTGTTTTACATACCAATGAGGTTTCCTGTACATGAGTTGGCTACATTCTTCCCTTTAGTTAAAGATAGCAGAAATGCTTGTTTCGCGTCACTCTCAAATTTCTATCACCTCCTTGTTGCAGTTAAGAACTGATGAGAGGCCAGTGCGAAACGCTGGGTAGCTTTATTGTTACCGTTTCATAACGCCGTGCAGTTTCACGGGTCGCCGGTTCCGTGGTCAGTTACTTTCAGCCGCAGCGCGCTAAAGAGGCAGCAACAAATGGCCGGAGTAATGAGCTTTTGGGTAGAGAAAAGAGGCAGACTCAGTCTGGGTGAATGCGTGATGGCTGGGGAAGGTTGGCCGAATATGAGCTTAATAGTATTCTTAATGAGCACAATTGGAGGAGAAAAAAAGGTGATATACGAACTCGTTTTCCATTATTGGGCGATGAAAACTGGAGGCGAGTGTTGAAAAATTATGCGAACAAATAAAACCAGAACGCCTCGTGGAGTAAGACCATCACCCACGGTGGGGGCAAATTCAACGTAGTAATTTTTTATGGTCAGCATATCCTAGTTTTTTTTTTTGGCATGAGTCACATCTAGGTCAACCCACCAAACTCACTGCAAAAAATTCTGAGCATTGCTCAACTCCTTCTACCTGCTTTTGGGTGGACAGACAAATATATATATATATATACTTAAATCTTCAACTGAAACACTATTACCTCTCTCACTTCGTTTGCGGGTGATTAACAGAAAATGTTGCATGTAGCTTAATCACCCAGTAAGTTTGAGTTGGATAATGACAAGAAGAATTAACTTCCTTAGAAAGCAGTAAAATTAATTGACAAATAGAAGACAGGACACTTTTCGTACAGTCAGTATATAAGATAGACGGCATGTTGGTTTCTTACTTAGCTGGTTGCTTGGTTGGTCTCGCCGTCCTGATGTGAAGGGTTAGACAGGATAAAATTAATCAGTTGCCTTCCAAGGGGGCGTTGCGTCGCTAAACTTTTGAAATATCAGAATTTACGACATCTCAAGTGCCTTTATTTTGCATCATAGATAGTAGATTGTCTTTCTTTCGAAACCACTCATATTTTCATTTTCTCGCTGAACTCATAATGTTCAACGAATGAATAAGACGGGAAAGATATTCTTGAGAATACAACCACAAGACGCGTGGAGGAAATGGGGTAACCACCGTCACTTTATGACGGAGTTGGTCACTATTTACTAATACTTTCTCGCTGGTGATTTTTGGTAAACTGTTACAGCCAGCGTTTCATTAGCCTAGACAGTATCATTTTACGCTATAATTACCAGTGCACTTCATAAATGGAGTTTCAAGTGATACTGTTGGTACGCGAGACCGACGGTTTACTCGATGTTTATGGGTCACACAGTATCTTCTTTCAGTATATTTTTAAGGTGCTCGGTATCTGTTTACACAGCAAAAATCAGTCCATGGTACCTGTCTACATCTTTTAAAATACAATTATCTGTACAAGAACTCGGTACGTACGTCAAAGAAACCGGATTTGGGAAGCAGAAAGCAACTGAGCATCGGCAGTGCTGAACAGACTTAATGGAGGCGCCAATGATTGACTCGGCAAAGCTGAATTTAGCAAAATAAGGCTTTGAAGTACCTGAGTCCGGAGCGTTAGCTTCGTCAGATTGAACCTTGTTTCAGACGTTAGAAGCAACCCGATTATGATGGAGACTACTGATAAATTCCTGTTACGGAGCAAGAGTGACTTCGAAAGTGTTAACGGAAATAGATCCAGGGTGAACGCCTGAAGCTCCATTCAACCTGACTGAAGTTTTGGATAAGTCAAGCGTATTGAGCTTAATTTCATCGACCAGCCGACGACCCGTTTGCTGTACATACACAGTTGTAGATCTAAAGTCGAATCCCTTCGTTAGCCCTGGTTGGCAGCTATCTGCAGTAAAGTACGTCAGGACACCAAACATCTAAAAGCACATTTACCATACGTATGCATGTAAGAAAGTTGAGTTGCAGACTGCATGCGAGAAAAGAAATTTTAGGATCACTGAAACAGGGGAATATTAGCCACAAATTAGACGATTCCACTACACTGTTGAAAATGACTCCAATACACGCAACACCTCCTGCAGAGAACGGCAGTAGATCAGTGAGAACCGAAGCCTTGGCTTAGGCTTATTGTAATGTGTCAGTTGGTCCGTCTACTGCCAGTTACCTAACCTAATCTATCGTCCAGAACCGCACTGGAAAGGATGATTTGTGAGAAACAAAGGTTGCTTAGACCGGTCGAGCTCCAGCAGCAATCTAACATCAAAAAACTATAAACCCAGGACCGTTGGAATCATAGTTCAGCTACGGTGAGTTTAATAGCGAGGTTCACCCAAGGTAGGAACCTCTCAATGTGTTGTAAGCTCGGACCTGACGCTAGAGCACTCACGTATAATTTCGTCTCTTGTTTGGATACCTCTTGATGCAAATACTTTACATTGAGTAGCCTCGAGTGTCTTCGAATGAGGTCCAGGTGACATTATTCACCCCACTCCACGTGTGCAGAGTGGGATGCTGGTTATTCCTTAGATTGGATTGGGTTGCAGTTGCGCTGATGGCACACGTGAGCTGCAAACATGTTTAGTGGGAGGATGTTTGGATGAGCAATTGCGTCCCCCAGTCATGCCTATGTTCAGTGTTATTATGCTTCTTTATTTCTTACCTCATGTTATGTGGTACCAGAACTGCATTGTTCTACAGGTAGTGACAGTCAAAACTATGCGACATTTAAGGAATTGCTTCGGACTGAGAATTGATGGCGTATATATACAGTTTCAATAATGTTGTCTGTATAAAGTACAAACAACGCCCATTAAAAAAAGTCTCTCTCAGGGTATTGGATGATAGGCCAATAGGCTAGATTATTAGCTATATTTGCCTATCCTTTGTTATGGGGTTACTTTAGTTTTAGTAGGCTTTTGGGACTTCCTTTCTTTTCTTATGCTGACAGTTATTGTCCTATTTTTTGATCTTTTTTTTAACTTTTGTATCCATGTTCGCTGATCCAGTACAGGGACACCTCCGTGCAAGGGTTCCACGATTCTGTTGCCACAGACAATTGTCCTTGCTTTTTTCTAATCGTCGGTTAATTTGTGCATCTAAGGAAATCTAAACTTCCAGCCATATCAATTAAATTCTTTCAAGTCTACGGAAGTTGCAATGAACATTTAAGTATCTTTGTGTAACACTTAACATCGATTTAACCTTACAGAATTTCTGGCCTCTCCAGAAGCTGAAATTAATAGAACAGCTTGCTGTGGCGTTAAAAATTTTGTTAGGCTCCAGCGCTTTTAATTCAAACCTACTTTTCAATTATATTCAATATTTAGGCAGTGGACGTCTGTGCAAATTAATGAATTCGCAGCAATCTTACCGTTCAACACTGGGCCCAGTGTCTAACACAGGATCCAGTGTCTCACACATACTCCAGTATTTAACAAAGAACACAGTGAGTCACACACAGTGCAGCATCTCACGAAGGGTCCAGTATCTAACACAGGACCCAGTAACTCGCACATGGTCCAGTATTTTACACAGGGCCTAGTGTCTCACACAGGGCCCAGTGTCTAACGCAGGGCCTATTTCGCACGCAATTCCCAGTATTTAACACAGGGCCCAGTGCCTCATACAGGGTCCAGAACGTCACACGAAGGCTAGTATGATCCTTTTTTTTATTACTGAAGCTACGGGGAAAGGAAGATAATGACACGAGAAGGTGCTGCCAGACAAGGGGAGACCTACGCATTCTTTCATCAACTGACAAGAGACCCGCTCCTGTAGTTCTAATGAGCCATTAGCACTTGATGGTTCAGTTCCACAGTCAATGAGAGACTGAGATAATTATTCTTTTAAAGAGACAGGCACACAAACTGGAGACAACACATCAGGATAAGTTTGCAGTTGAGGGCTGGTTGAGGACAACTATCAATATTGGGCCAAGTGCTGTCACATGAGGACAACTGGTCACAACTCTGACAGAATTCTTGGCCTTTCCATAAGTTAAAATGACAGAAAGACAACTGTTGTAACAAAAAATATGTCTGGTAGAGGGGCTCAATAGTTACACAGCATGTGCTAATCGCACTCTCCTCACAATAGATAGACAGTCACAGTGCTCATGCATGGCCTATGGCCCCCTACATTACGTAAAGTGTTGAGCGTGGGGACCACGGGCGTCAGGTGGCCCAAGCCTGTCACCCGACGGAGGGCGGTCTCCCACATGGGCCCAGGGTCGGGCCCAGGGCCCTGCTTAGGGCGCGGCCTCACTCGCCCGCCTCCGAGTTAATGACAGACCTGTGCGCCGCGGAATGTTGCCGTCCAGCTACGCGCTGGACCGACTGATCCAGCCAAGCTGGACCCACGGATCCAACTAAGCTGGGCCGGCGGATCCAAGGTGGACCGACGTATCCAGACAAGCTGGACCGACGGATCCAATCAAGCTGGGCCGGCGGATCCAAGATAGACCGACGTATCGAACCAAGATGGACCGACGGATCCAACCAAGATGGGCCTACGGATCAGTCCAGCCAAGTTGGACTGATGGATCGAGCCAAGTTGCAAGCAGATTGATCAAACAAAGCTGGATCAATGGATCTAGCAAGGCTGGATTCACAGATTCAGCACAGCTGAAAGACACAGTTACACTTTACCGACGGATCTCAGCCTACAAGTAAAAAGATACAAACTTATCGTGCTTCAGTCACCTCTTTAGTGGCTCTTCTACTCGCTACATTGTTTATTCTAAGTGATTATTTATTATTACACATCTTTTCCAAGCACTTAGATCAGACAAATGATTTACTCTGACTCCGCAGATCCCCGCATTTCTTTTTCTATTACTAGACGTCCGTCACCCGAACTTCCCATCGACATCAAACCAACATCATGAATCTCCAGATCTGTACATCCTTTATTTTAATATCATAGATCAATTTCCCTACATCCCCCACTCACCCAATTATCTCTACATGTCCACATATCACCTGCTTCGTAACCCCACACCATTCTTCCACACAAACTCTCACACACTATAAATTCAAATTATTTTCGCTAACTCACAAATCCGCGTATCACCGCTATTACAACTCAGCTTCCTCTCCAACTCCCCATATGCCCATATCACCCCTTCTAATTATAACCATAGATCTGCTTCAACTCCACATATGTTCTGCTTTCCATTGCAATATCTCCATCGCAGCCCCTGTTCTGAGACCGCTCACTAGGTTTTCCAACTCTCCGTATTAATACATTCGTCTCTCCCTGACCACATAACCACACATATCGCATTTTCCATTGTGAAGGATTTTCCTCTAAAACTCTCCATACCAATGCATTCTTTTCTCCTTTGGCACAAATCCACGTATCACCTTTTTTATTACTGCACATTTTCCTCTCCAACTCCCTGTAGCCACACATCCTCCTCTTATATTCCCCATGCCCGCACGTCGTCCTTTTCACCATCCCTCCTACCCATACACACACACTACTCCCCGCTCTCACCCCCTCCCAGCCAAAACCCATCATCATGCGCTGGTTCTAACACACTGGCCGCTCCGTAATTACAGTGCAATTCTCCACGCTTGTAGCTGCGATTCTCTACGCCTCCTTTACACTTACACGGCACTTAGCCGAGCCGGCCGGCCTGCGTGCTCTCTATACACAAGTGCCTTAGCAAATTGCCCACACCGAACAAACAAATAAGGGATGCCTCGCTGACTTGTGACAATCGAAATTGCCTCGATTGGAATGAGAGAAGGTAATCTGGACAAGAAATTGGTGGGTACTCAAAAATTGTGGACTGTAAGAACAAACGAAGAGTGGCCACTTCCTCGGGTACTGACAAATATTAGGGATATGCTCCGGGTCTTAATTCAGGCAGACACTCAAGGACTAACATTACCAGTCTCAGACAGAGCTTTGATTCATGAATGCAGCTAACAACAGATATTGGCGTTGGCACAGGAATTGGCCAGGTAATTCCAACCATGACTGGCTCTTGGCGAGATGGCTTCGGCCAACATCAATTGGTCATGGTGCTCTGTATTGATTTTGAAAGTTTGTTTTCTGTTATCAGAAGTTGTGGCTTGATTTGGACGGAACTTGGGGGTATTTTCAAACAATGTTTGCCTACTGAGAGAAATGCTAGAGCATGAAAAATATTTTCTGTTATCGGAAGTTACGGCTTGATTTAGGAGCTTGGAGGAATTTTCACTAAATATTCCTTTTCCTGCAGAGACTGTACTGAGTTTGTGCAGTTTACTTCCTGGTATCAGAAGCGGTGTCGTTATGTGGATGGCATTTTGAGGAATGTCAATGAAATTATTATTAGTCTGCAGAATGGACATATTGTTAGTACATGAAGTTCGTTTTCTGGCATAAGAAATTGCGGTACGATATTGAAAGAACGTTTAGAATTGTTTCTTGAAACCTTTTTTGCTTAATAAAATAAGGCTTCTAACAGCCTACAGATTTTAAGTGATCTTCTTCTTCTGTTAGAAGTTGTGAGTTAATTTGAGTGGCCCCAGAAGAAGCTTTCCTGAATCTATTGTCTATGGAACTAAGGGTATGCCTGT
Source organism: Parhyale hawaiensis (assembly GCA_001587735.2). NCBI lineage: Eukaryota > Metazoa > Arthropoda > Malacostraca > Amphipoda > Hyalidae > Parhyale > Parhyale hawaiensis. The sequence continues at coordinate 23,775,497 of LQNS02000211.1, forward strand.
GCTTATACTTAGTAGATACATAGCACACAGTGATATCTCTTGACGTGGCTAGAATAGAACTTTGTGCGGTTTTCGTTTGCAGTAAACTGTAGGTAGAAATGATGAGGCTGTTTCAATATTTTCCTTTTGCGCAAGCATCAGGCACTTGACGCGTCTACGTGAGGTAGATTCGACGTTATCGATGTTTCTGTTTGTGTTTTATAACAATTCAATGTGGAGAAATCAATGCTCCTGCTTGAAGCGCCTTACAAGTCAAACCTAATCAAGTGAGCGACGTACACTGGACTGGTTTCACTTTGGTGAGTCATTCGATGACTCTTTTTTTAAAGAAGAATTACCAGCTTCGGGTGATAACTGGCAATATGAATATGCAGATGTACTGGGAGACAATCAGCAGGGCTTGGCCTTAGAAGGACACACTGTGGTCCTTTTCGGCTGTGAAGGGTCGATAAAGATACAGTAGATGTTTGGTTACACTGAGAGACAACGCAATCCAAAGTTTTAAGGGATGTAACCCACATTATCGTCTGCCACCACCTACAGACATTGGCTAAATACCCTTAATTCTCCACTTGGAATATGTAGCCCTTAATGTTTCAAGAGCACTTCTTACCAACTTTTAGTTCTAACTAAGGGCTAATGAAACTAAAGAGCTTTTAGTTTCTCTGTAAATTACAAATGATGTCCATATAATATTTTTAAATATATGTATATTATATTAATTTTCACCATAAATATAGAAAGTAACATGAAAATAAAAACGATAGCGTTTTTGGTCCTGTAAATCAATTGTGAACATCAAGAGAGTCTGTCCAATGCGCTGCAGTTGAAGAGAAATGAACAGGACTGATGTGTGCAGAGTATAAGCATACCAATGAGTAAGCCATTAGTGGAGCTGGGTTGGGGCGGGCAAGCGGCTGATGTGACGTCATTGGAGTCCAGCAAGTCTCCGCCACGCTATGAAAAGTTTCGTTTCGGAAATTTTATTTGCACATCATATCTATTATAAGGTCATGAACAGGTACTATGAATGTTTTTATCTTCATTATGCAGTAATATTCATGGCGACCCTCCTAGTTCATATTTATTTACGAAGCAGGGAATTACACAGTAGTGATACGATCGAAATAGGACTTCTAAGTAAGTAAGAGATGGCTTAATTATTCGCTAGTAAACTGATTTTCAGATGCTTTCGTCTAGACTATTATACCCAACTTCCAATATCTTTTCTCTTTTAAAATTTGGTTCAAATAATTAGTGAACATTGCAACTCACCTGTGGGACTCACTTTTGAAAACAACGGATTCAATGAAACTCAAGTACCGACTGAATTACACCTTACCTTAACTAATAGATAACCAAATAACAATAAGTTAAGCTGCAAAAGCTACGTTACTAATGCTTAGCACAATACGACCTGACTTACGGTCACAGCTAAGCGTCGTGGCCCTCGCTATAGCGTAAGCTCAAACTTTCGCATTTGAAGGAACGGAAAATATGGTACGCGTTTTCCACTCTCGTCCTCTGAACGGCGGTTAGTATGACTGGAACCACAACATGACAGCATCGTCTACTGAACTATCCAAACACAGCTGAAATGCGGTGCGGATGTCGTCTCCACGATATCAGAACATGAACCAGCTGAACCATCTTATTAAGGGCCTTTAATAGACTATTCAACCTCCTGAGAAAACACTTCCGCGTTAGTGACAGCGGTAAACTTATTATAAGCACGATTTCTACATCTCTCGTTGAGTTCATATTTTTCACAAAATTTGTAAACTTATGTTTTAGCAAATGTTGTAACCAGCTGAATGTTACAGCAAAGGCAAATTTGAGTTTGTAACCTCATGCATTTCCTGGTCAGCTCTGCTTACGTCACAGCACGATGCCGGATGCTGTTTTTTCTAAAACAGCCACAATATAATATCCTGGTCGACTTACCCGTTAATGTTCTTATACCCTGGGGATGTGAGTCTCCTCAACAAAGGTTTTTAGTTGATTCAATTGATTAACTAATTTGATGCTTTTGACTGCAGTCTATAATTCTTGGTTTCTGTGTTAATTCCCTCAACTTTTCTTTCATTAATATATGTAAAGCTTCTTCTGCTGTTCCGTAGACATTGACTGTAACTATATTTTGCTTGATTAAAGTACAGTATATATTATTCAATATATGTGGCTCATTCTTGATCTTGATAAAACACCACAAGTTCCCATCCGTCACGAATAATAGCCACCTTATTTCACTGGGCTTCCAATTATTATTTGAACCCTGCCAAGTTTACAAGTATGTCAGTGACACCACATCTTAAAAAATATATAATGCTCTGTTTGCCATATGTTCCTGTTGCTGTGCTTTCCGCTGCTTCCTGGACGCACTAAAAAAAAGTGTATTTGGTGTCATCTGCTGTCTGAGTTTCTTGTGGTGAAGTATACTCGGCGTACTGGTGCTCTTCACGAGTGTGCCGTGGAACCGGTACGTTGCCATACATGGGCCAGTGTTCTCGTTCATTTTTTTCCATCATGTGTGAATGTTTAGATTGGTCTTGATGGCTCTGTCTTTGCTAGTGCGGGTATTGGCAGCTCTAAACGTTCTGAACACGGAGCTATTCTGTGATTTCAGATCTTCTCATTTTTTATTTCTTTTTTTCTTGCTCGCTGGGCTGGTTGCGTGTGGGTTTGTCAACGTCATGGAGTTCCTCCGTTCCCACATCGTTAGTCTAGTGTAATTTAATGATAATAAGAATAGTACGATGCGTGGTGTGCATATCTTTATCGCTAAATAGAATTTTACAATTCTGAAATTTCTTATTCCTTCAGCTTCAAATCTACGCATTCATTGTGCAAGTGAAGAGAGTCCTTTATCTGTAGAATAATGCCCTCGCCTATGGTCTGACAATCAGGTGCGACGAAATTAAACTTCTTCAGGTATAGAACTCTCTTTCTGTGAAATAGATACCCTGTAATTTTTCTTTTATAGGGTTATTGACTTTTTTATATTTACCGATTGTTACAACGAGACCACAAAACATCGTCTATATAGAACTGGGTATCGAATGTCCCAGGTCTCTCTTTCTCACTCGACACCATCTATGACCCAGCCTATTACGACATTGATCAGACCAATTTTTCCCTATCACCCTATTACCTCTCAGAATCCACTCATCCATCACCTGCTCTATCACCTCCAACCCTTATCCTAACATTACCCCTCCCAACCCCCTCTGAGACGCCTCACGCAACGCCACGCCTCCAGCACGACTTTGGGACGCAGCTTCTAATCTTTGCGCCTGGCGTTATGGTCCGGTGTGTGTATCATGGCAAGGGTGTTGAGGAGGTGTTATGGTCCGGTGTGTGTAGCGTGGCAAGGGTGTTGAGGAGGTGTTATGGTCCGGTGTGTGTAGCGTGGCAAGGGTGTTGAGGAGGTGTTATGGTAAGGTGTGTGTAGCATGGCAAGGGTGTTGAGGAGGTGTTATGGTCCGGTGTATGTAGCGTGGTAAGGGTGTTGAGGAGGTGTTATGGTCCGGTGTGTGTAGCGTGGCAAGGGTGTTGAGGAGGTGTTATGGTCCGGTGTGTGTAGCGTGGCAAGCGTGTTGAGGAGGTGTTATGGTCCGGTGTGTGTAGCGTGGCAAGGGTGTTGAGGAGGTGTT
>LQNS02000211.1:23783045-23809258 GCA_001587735.2 Parhyale hawaiensis
GATAGAAAAATCTGATAACGCCTTACTCAAGGTGATCCGTAACGGGCCTGGTTACAAACTATCTAATATGTATAGCCGATGGCAGCGCATACTATTTCCGAGCAGGGGCCAAACAATGGGCCGCAATGCAGTGTAGTTTGTAATGATGGTATAACCTGATCTTAGTATCTAATGAAACTTTAGTATTAAGCTGTCTCCTGTGTACCATTCGATTAATTCCCTATGTTTAGCTAATAAAGTATATTATTATTAAACAATGCTTGTTAAATTCCGCTTACACTTAGTTTCACAATTATTGCATTTCACGTAAACAACCCCAAACCGATGTATGATATTTTTGAACAAGCTATGATACGTAAATCCTTCATAATTTTTCGTACATATATATCAACTCTTTCAAAAAAACAATGGCATGTCTGCAATTGCTTTCATTGCAGCCTGGAGAAAATACCGCGGATTCCATGTCTATCAAACCTCAAAGTTATAACGATACCATCTCTTTGTTCTATTCTTAAAAGACCATTGCCGTAAGAGGTAGTTTTGCATTGCTACTATTGCCCTATATACAGATTTAGAAGGTGGCAGTTACACTATAAAAATACTTTGGAGCTCCTTAGAGGTTACGAAAACGAGGTGCCTGCTGCATGGATCGTATCAGCTGCAAAGAAAACTTTTTCGAAGAGCGAAAATGACAACTTAAAAATACATACTACTGCAGAGTTATTTGCTTCTGAAGGGGCTGTGAGAAGCTAAAAAAAGAGAATACTTCGAGTATCAGTAGTTAATGAAAAGATAAAAAAAAAACTCTCAGTGTTGGAAGTGAAGTTTGGTACTTGTACGTATGTACTTTTGTTCGTCAGCAAGCTATTATCTAATGATATAAAACTGTTCTCACTGTCGGCAGTAATGTTCACCACTTATACGTTTTGCAGTTACTGCCTGTAATGAAGGTCTGTAGCCAGGATGAACACTACCACCATAACAGTAAAATGAAGCACTATGGTGGTGCGGCGCAGGTGTACAGCGGCTTAGGCAAATAAAACAATGAAAACTGATCTCGCAAATGCATCCAGTTCAGAACGCCATGGGAGGCTGTAGATGTTACGAGGCTGTTCCTAATTGATGCTATTTATAATTTCTTCGAATTTTAATGGGCTTAATTGCGATGGTCATTTACTTTGATGTAGGTCCAAGTGCATCATGGTGCTTTGAGTATTGTACTTAAAATCATACTGATATAAATACTGTGTATGTTGAAGCTATCTATGCAGCTATATATACTGAAGGAGTTTTTAAGAGTCTTCTGAGTTTTCTGTTTAGTAAACCCCAAGCATTCCAACTATTAAACATAGTCCCTCTTCAACGCAACAAAAGCTTGAGGTCTAAAATTAAAAAAAAAAACAAAAATTAGAAGACTTTAAAAACTCTTTCAGTGTGAATACTCCTGGGTGTCACCGTATATTTGATGAAATTCGCAGATAAATAAACAAATAAATAATTCGCATCTAAACAGACTGTTAGATGCCCCACGAATTTTTTGGACGGACTATTAGATGGCAGGCGTCTCCTTACAGGTACCATGAATCTGGTACGTCTATCATCTCGGGAAGTTCAAATAGCCTGAAAATAAGCCTGAAAACTATTTAGAACACCGTAGATTTTCTTACGTTTGGTCTCATTTGAAGGAAAATAAATCTACCTTTGAATGCACGTCCACTTCTCGACAGATAAACGTCCAAAAGTTTCTGAAGCCGCCACTCACCACCGACCACCATCCTATAGTACGAGAAAGCTTGCCAGCAATGAGCTCTCGAGGTTGGGCCGAGAACCTTGTAGGTTAGGAGGCGTAGGTCTGGTTTGTCTAGTGTCCTAATGACGTTTGTCACATACTAATGACGCATATTACTTAAAATATTAGCAGAACCAGACCTACACCTTCTAACCTATAAAGTTCTCGGCCTAACCTCGAGAGCTCATTGTTGGTTAGCTATTCGTTACTTAGCGTCAATCTTTGATTGGCCTTACTTAGCGCCGTCTTTATAGCGTTTATGGCAAGTTTAATGCTATGTATACAAAGGGATGTACCACTATTGGCCATCTTAGGCCAAGTAGGTAACGTGTCGTCAGAAAATTTACTTAATTGACATTGCCGGCTATGAGAATTATGATCAACAATGACTTTCGCAGGCAAAGAGATTTTCATACAATTGCTGTAAAGATCAACATAATCAATCGCTTTCTATTTTGCCATTTTCTGCACTCCCTGAAGGGTTAAGAGAACGCGTCATTACAAACGTTGCAAAATTTGCTAACTGTTACTGCTGTTTATTATATTTTGTTTTCAAATTGACATTTTTACTTGGTTTATTGGGATGAAAAACTGAAAAAGACGTCAGTGGATCACTACCTAAGAAACGTTGCAGTCTCCTTGCATAATAATTGAGTTTATTCTCTTGTCTAGGGGAGTAACTAAGGATGAAGAAAGAGATAGCTTTTCCCTTAATGTGAACTATATGGAAGGGAAATTTATAATTTTATTAATTTGAAGTATACTGGGACTATAATAATATGAGAGCAATATTTCTTGCTCAGTTTAGCGTCCAAAAATTGAATATAATAAATAAATAAATTCAGTTTGTCTAAACCATCCCCCCCAGTTACGCCCATCTCTTTGACCTACCTCTCTGATAGTGCACATCAATAATCGAAGTTAACGCCTCTAAGTTTTCGGGCACTAGATTATTTTCACGTAAAGAAATCAACTATGAATGAAACTAACTTTTCAGAAAAGAAAATGTAGGTAACAGCAAAGAAGTTGGTTAAAGATTGTTAAATACGCAGCGTCCACTTGAGTAGGAAGAGTGGAGCAGGAATGGTTTTTGACTAGTGCAAGCAAACTCAGGATTTTAGAAAGCAACTTCAGACTGGCACAAGTAACTTCAGGACTTTCGTAAAAAGCAGCTTTAGACTGGTACAAACAGACTCAGGGCTTTATAAAGTAGCTTTAGACTTGTGCAAGCAGCCTCAAGATATAAGCAGGCAGCATTAGACTACTCCAAGCAGAGTCTTACCTGGCAATTTGGACTCAGGATGGCCACCATAAGTCACCATCTGTTAGTCCATAAAGTTTTACAAGCTCCGACAAGCGTCACTGCATCGCCTGCCTTCTGTTTGTTCGATGCATCATTGATGCCCATCAAAAAACTTTTCAAGAGTCTGGTAGGTCTGTCGAGAGTCGTATATCTCTCAAACCAATCTAATTTGGCAATAGTTAGGTACTTCGGAAGCTTGAGGGCTTCCTGTATTATTTGGAGCATTGGTCAGGCACCGCTCCACGTAAGTGGGATGAACAATATGCTTTGGAAAGAGATGATTGTTATGCTCCGTCCATCATTGCCCAAAATTATTCTGTGATGTATATAATTGAATTCATAATAAAGCATTACTGTGAAGAGCGATCTATTGCACTTAAGCGGAATGCCTTATATGGTGTTCTCATCAAAGATTCTTCATATCGTCAAGTATGTACCGAGCAAGAAGTTTTCGATAAGAGTTGCTCATAGACTATTTAATATTTTCTAACAGTACCATAAATAGCCATTTCTTATTATTACTAGGCTACTAAGAAATTAATTTAGTTAATAATTATACCGTATTGTGCTCAAACGTTCCCGGTTGATCTTACGAACTTTATGAACGCTCCAGCTTTGGCAAAAGCATAGTTTTGTTATTAGGAAACGTTTAAGCAATAACATTGCAATAAAAGATAAAAGAAGAGCACCCTGAGAGCGCATACCTCCGTCAAGCATGGCAGCGGTAACAAAAAATTCAAATAGGTTGTGAAACCGTGATTTTCTTTGTATCAAAATAAAAATTTAATAATTTATGCCGTTTACCAGTAAAAGCAGTTTCAGTAATTTTCTTGAAGATCCGTTCGTAAGGTTTGGACTTATACGTCTAACAAATATTCTGACAAACGTAAGTCAAACACACTTACAGTCCAACCGATCATCAAAAAAATTAAATCATTTATGTTGTTTAACAGTACTAACAACGCTTGTAAATCTCATAACGATCCACTGATAACTTTTTGAGTTATTGGGCTAACAAGCGTATAATTAAACACAGCGACAAACAAACGAAAGAACAAACAGATCACCACAAAAATTTGGTCATTTAGTTTTCGTGATATACCCAACAACTATTGTAAACTAGTGGACCCGTGCGTGAGGAATTCACGCAATAACATATACGTTTGCCTAATGCCTCTAGGCCGGTGCGGAATCTCCTCTTCTCTTATTTGCTTCATAATTTTCTTCTTTTCTTCATGATCCATTGTCGTGCTGTCATCCTTAGGTCTTCTATATAGACAGGCAGAAGTAACATCTTGAGTAAAATACTCCAACAAACTTAAACAAAATAGCAGCTTATATACAATGTGATCGCTCCATAGCAAAGATACCGTTGATACCGTNAGTGCCAACGGAAGCTTCAGATATCTTCAGTGCTACTTCGGCAATGCAAGAAGTTCATTCAGACATAAGGTCGCCCTATACTGTGCCGTAGATTTGATGTATGGAGAAGCTAATACTCGTACAAATCAGACTAAGCCTGCGATGTCTTCATTATTGGAATTTCATCTGTCCTTGCTTAAGATACGTTTGCCATCTTCTGCAACCCGGCCTATTTGCTGCCTATCACTTTCAATGGAGCTTGAGAGGAGCACCAAAGCCTCCAACCTGGGCTAATTTCCGCCTATCTATTTCGTTAAGAGCGTGACACCAAACATATAAATATATATATATATTTATATATATATATAAACACACGACGTCATTCTTAGTATTAGATTTTATAAAAATCCGTCCATAACTTTTTGAATTATGGCATTAAGAAAAATGAGGTAGACAAATAAACACGCAAACAAACGGGGGGGGGGGACGGATTTTCACCAATAGTTAATCATCTGTTCCTCTTAACTTACCTTCCCTGTAAATCTCGTTAAAATCCGTCCATAACATTTTGAGTTGTCTTGGTGACAGATAAAGAGACAGACAAAATCGACCAAATCATAACCTCTTAGCGGAGGTAAAATTGTGTTCGAAAATATGGAGATATTTTTAGTACTATACTGTATGTTTTTATTGATCTATAATGTAATACTATTCATGTAAACAAATCCCCGGTTAATATCAACGTACAGTAGGTCTTTATCCATATCTCTGCTTATAACATTTGTCTTCTTATAACATTAATAGAGTTCCATTACTGAATGTTTCGTGAGGAATTAATACCTCTTTTTCCAAACGTCAAAATATCGGAGAATTGACAGATGGAAATTGAAGTTTACAGTAAGTCAAGTGAAATTTAATTAAAAGTTACTGCAATTCTTTAACATTATCAAATACATTAAAAATTTTCAGATGCATATTGTGACCTTAGTTTCTTTAAATTAACTTCAGTTGCTTTAGTAGTACTTCAGTTGTTAAAAACGCAGCTTCAGCTATTTCCAGTAACCTCTATCCTCTGCATATTAAGCTCCAGTTATTTTAATTTGAAAGTGAATAGGTGCAGTTGCGCTCCATCACTCCTCTTTACGCCAAACAAAAGACGGCGGCGAAGCGTCTATGAGTGTCCAATTGAGCGGCGATAATTCAGAATAATTTAGCACGCGTACATCAAACAACTCTTGCCTGCATCCAATCATTACACCAGTCTGGAACAGGTGGTCTTCGTGCTCTCAAGTATCTGTAAAAAACGCCATCTGCAGTCGGTGTTGGGCACTAACGCGGCAGAAGGGACACGCTGCGGCCTGAACGCCTAACTCTCATGTGAATCATGGCTCGCCGAGTGTATATACAGGCATATATATATATATATATATATGTCAGCGTAGGCGACTTATGTGGCACCGAGTGACTTATGTATTTCGAAATAACGACAAGTTTCTAGTGATTTATGTATCACACGTGACTTTAGGTCTCTAGTGACTTATGTAGCACAAGTGACTATAGGTCTTTAGTAACTTTAGTAATTTTTGAGTGACTTAAGCAGCACCGTGTGACTTATGTGTTTCCAAGTGACTACGGGTCTATAGCGAGTTATATATCGTAGATTGACTTTTGCAGCCCCGTGTGGCTTACGTGCACCACCCGCACTAGCGCTGCTGAACAAGCACTTTCTATTTTTGGAGCTCATTTTTGGGATGATAGTCCAGCTCCAATACATGATGAGACTGATTTCAATCAGTTCACCAAGGTGACAGTGTCGCATTTTGCGAAGTGCCAATAATTGCAAAAAAAAAAAAAAAAGAAATTACTCAGCAACTGCGACAAACAGTCTCTCTTGGCAAAATTTCAGCTGGTCTGCATCTTTTCTCACTTTGAAAATTCTGCAAATGTATTAGTTACATATAAAGTTTAATTAGATATATGTATGTCCTGTATTTATGATTCTAACGATTCTATTTAATTCTTATTTTTTTCACACATCTAGAATAAAGAAACTTTAACCAGAGCATATCTTTGTACAAAAATTATGTTGCTCCAATCATGTCATTAATAACGGGTTGACAGGGACAGTTCACTAGTGTCAATCTAAGGCCAATTATACTGTCAATTTTCTGCCAATGTTAACTCAGAGTGCTGCAAGCAGTTCAAGTAATAAATGAGTTTGAATTGCTTTTGTTTGCTTTATGTATTTCGTAGTAGCTAAGTCTCTATAGTGACTGTGTAGCGCTGAGTACCTAACTTATGAATTTCCAAACAACTAGTCTCTAGTGAATCATTACTCATAGCGTGTCTATAATTAGAAAGGCACTTGCATAAGCACATGCAGTAACTCCTAGCGGCAAGAATCAAAATAATTTCGCTGATGAAATTTACGGAGTTACAGTACTCCTTAAATTAGCATTCCTTCTTTTTATGTTGCTGTGAGGGAAGTGTTCACCACCGAGTAACTCGTCTATTACGAAATGATTTATTTTGCCGTTACTTCGTTCATTTTGATATAGAAAAGTGTAATTGAGTTGCATTAACTTGTCCGGAACTTAAATACTAAGCTTTCGATTAGCAATTTAAGATTGAGTTCTTAGGCGGTAATCGCAAACTGATTAGACTTGAGACATTGTAAACTCAGTTTTGCTAAAACCTGATTCAAAGAAACGAATCGAGCGCTTAACATTGAAATTACTGACAACCAAAGATAATTGGATGGGATTATCTCGATGGAAGAGCTCAAATTAAATAAAACTTCAGGGCGCGTTCGTCTGGGCACCGAAATTAAGCTCACGAGGCCTGACTTGTCCTTAACTATACACAGCAGCTAGAAACTATTTTACTGAGCCAGGCTGAGTTTTTGTAAGTCTGAAAATGAATTAATTAATGGTCAAGGCCTGAACGTCAATTCTACGGATCGAAGCGAGAGCCCTCTTCTAAAGTTCAGTTTTCAATTCAAATGATTCTCACAACCGTCCGGAATGCAAAGCGCAGTGATTCATGAGGAGTAGTACCTTATATTCAGCAAAGTAATTTGGACAAGCAGCGGGTCACTAAATCAAGTATCTCGGTGAAGATAATTTAATCTAAATTAACAATAATAAAAAATTCTGTTCCAGGCAAGTCAAGCCCCGAAAGCGTAATTTCGGCGCCCATCGCACATACACACACTCAAGTGGATCCTCCGATAGCAAGTCCAAGTAACTAAAGATTCACCTTGTGACTACTAGGCGCGCTGTCTGAGCAATACAAGTGTCATGGTTATACTCCCAATTAGTACTATATAATAATTCACGTCGTTTTTTTATTTATATATATATATTTATATCTTTCCCGTCACGCTCTATGGGAATAAGATAGGAGTAAATTCAGATTTCAAAATGTAAAAAAAAGTGGGGTACCTTGCAATCTTTTTCTTCGGCGAAAAAAAAAGTTGGGAACCTTGCAATCTTTTTCTTCAGTATTAGATAGGGGAAAATGAGGAAGCCCAAAAGACGGCGGGGGTTTTGGTGAAGTGTTAATTTTTTGCCGTCATTTATAATGACGGCACGGGCCACTAGTNCTTGCAATCTTTTTCTTCAGTATTAGATAGGGGAAAATGAGGAAGCCCAAAAGACGGCGGGGGTTTTGGTGAAGTGTTAATTTTTTGCCGTCATTTATAATGACGGCACGGGCCACTAGTTGTTTTATATATTACATAGTCATTACTTAGATAAAGTGACTTAAGTGATCAATCCCTGGAAAAGACGAGCCTGTTGCTTAAGTACTGTCTGGTCTAAGACCATGATATTGCTAGAAAACAAAATCAACGTTTTCTTGGGTCTTGTACACATGACTTTAATCGAATCAAATCAAACGTTGTAGAGTTAATGTTTTACGAAACAACTCATGCCTCATTAAGTGTACAATGTGTCCCTGCAGATATTGCCCAATCGTGAATTTCTTTTCATTTATAGAAATAGAGAACTTCTACTACAGTTGCGAAATGAACTTTGTCCGATAGTACCAATTAGTACTTTGAAAAAAAAAAACACGGTTAAGAAAAGATAGTAATTCTTAAATTCTTCTGTAAAGTATTTAGCTTTATTAAAAATGTATATTTAGGTAGAACGACAAGGTGAAGAACAATTAGGTTAATCTAGAATTTCGCATTAAATGTATAGCTCTATTTTAACAATCAGTAATAATTTAGACCAAAAAAGGAACGAAATACAGTAATTTCAAAATTTTTACACAAAATGTTCAGCTTTATTTTACCTAGTAATATCCAGCTTAGAACAATTAGGTACAAAAACAACAATAATTCTAAAGCATGGGCATGAATTTTGTAACTTTAGAAATAATGTATATTGGGATAGGGCAAGTGGTTAACAGAAAGATGGTGATGCTAGCTAGAGTCTATCCACGAATTATATAGCTTCACTTAACGCTCAGTGTTTAGGTAGAACAAGTGGATAAAAGAAATACGGTAATTCACACCCTTCCGACACAGGCAATGAGGGCACCGCTTTCAGAACTGCCCCACGCAATTAAACTTGATAGACTTGGGAAGCATATATCTCATGTGCCTCAATCTCCATTGATTATAAAGTCTAGCGCCGAACCAGGAGCATAGAACAATTTTCTCAATATATGACACCTTAAACGGGTTTTTATGAATATAAAGTGTGGGATTTATGACATGTAATGTTGGAATTTAACAGAGGGAGGCCTTGAAGGAGGTGTTGCATCTTTGGTATATTAGGTTTTATAGATGAACTGCACCTTTGGTATAGTAGATTTTATTGATGAGCTGTAGCTTGGTGTAAAAGATTTTATTGATGATGTGCATCCTTAGTATGATAGATTTTATTCGTGAATTGCATCTTTGGTCTGGTAGATTTTATTGATGAGTTGTAACTTGGAGTAAAAAATTTAATCATGAAGTGCATCCTTAGTATAATAGACTTTTTCATGAATTATAATTTTGTAATAGTAGATTTTATTGATGTGCTGCATCTTAGGTATTGTCTAGATTTTACTGATGTGCTGTAAATATAGTATATCTAATGCTATTAATGTACTATACTACATCTTTAAAACATTAGTGAATTAGATGATATATGTGATGTATTAATTATTAATGAAATTAGATTTAATTAATGTGCTACGTCCTGGAATATGAGGATATCAAAGTGCAGAGTGCATGAACATTGAAATCAGGTCAAACCAATAGCGTGCAAAAAGATGGCGAACAGCAAGATATTTAGCCAGCGTAAAAACTGTATTTTGATGATAAGTATAGATGAAGCACGATGAAGTGTAGAGATGGTGGATATATTGAAAGGGTGGACATTATATACTGTGTACATGAGTGCATTAGGAGCGGCTCCTTGCTATGTAAATAAAGAAGGCGTAATTTTGCAGGAGGAAATGGGAGTAGTGATTTCAACGCGGCTCTTGTAATTATCCTGTCAGTTAATATTGGGTATAGCCTCAAGTTATATGATGTTGTTATAAGCATTCACTACTAGAGAAGCACTCTGAAAGCACATCCCTCCGCTAAGCAACGTGATGTTAACGAAAAATGAAATTAATACTATTTGATCAACAACAAAAGTTGGTCACATGTGCCTCTTTATATTCTAAAGCTCATATTATTTTCTTGAAGATTTGTCCATAATTTTTATGAATTATGTTGACAAACGCTGGGACAATTATTCGTAAAACACATAACCGCACAAAGCAATCATCAAAATATGTGTATATGCGCTTTTTAACATTTTCCTAACAATCGTGCAAATTTCACAAAGATCCGACAATAATTTTTTGAGCTATGCTACCAAAAGAAGGGCAGATAGAGAAACACAGGTTGGCCGGATCATCACCAATAGTTAGTCATCCGTTCCTTCTAACATATGTATCTAATAATTTCAGTAAAGTTCGTAAATATATGTCCGTAACTTTTTGAATGATCTGAGTGAAAGATAAACAAACAAACAAACGAATAAAAAAAAACAGAAAGGAAACAAACCAACGCCGACAAAAGCATAACCTCCTTGGCCGAGGTATATATAATTTAGGTTTTTCATTTTACCATATCATAATTTAAAAACGCTTTCTTTTCTCAATTGCACTGCTTAACCCTCTAGGTGCAAATTAAAACAGGGTTTGAAACTTCATTGCATTGAAGAAATTCACAGATTCTTGAAGTGTCAATTAAGTGTGTTCAGCATCTTCTACATTACTGGGGCAGTTCTCACAGTTATATTTTCCCAGATCGCTGCAATTTTTGCTCGTCATATGGCAACTCGAATTAGCATATTCACACATTGCTAAGTATTTTCACACAGTTTCAGGCTGCAGCTTTGCTAGAGAATGCGAAATATGGTATGTGCGTTCACTCTAATTTTATATGAAGGAACATGTCAATTGCTGTACGCGGTACACCTGGTGTGGAGTCTGACGTGCAAGTTTCGCTGCGTTTATTCGATTATTCTGCTACTGCGGTAGTGCGGACGAGGACTTATTAACTTCACGGTGGTAGCACGCTGTCCATAGCTTTATTTCATACTAAACTACGAATGAATGTCAATAACAAATTCCAATTTTGATATTATTTATTGAATCTCTTTGAAGCAAATAGATAACTGCGAACTTTTTACTTATAGTCAAGAATGTGACTGACGAAAGAGGTAGAGGTCTCCATTACACTTATCTGAATATACAGTACATACTTTCTGCATGTCAGTATAGTGATTTTGTGCAATGACTAAGGCAATTAAACTACAAATAACAATAATCAGTACATTACTATATAGATGAATATGCATGCACTTATGTATGTGTAAGTAATATATTTGTTTATAATATTTTTTAATCCAAGTCTAAGTGTATAATATTTCGTAATAAATTTCGTGTCTCCCTTCCTGTGCCAGGATAAAATAGGTGAAATTTTTCTTCTCTTATTAAAGAGTGCAAAAATCAGTGGAATAATCCTCGAGTAGAATTCACAATCCATAAGATATAGACGGGGTATAAATCTTTATGTACTTAGGAATATTATTAATAAAGACCATGACTCCAAGAACTAAAAGTCTTGCTTTATTCTAATTCGATGCTTTCATGGTTTGCGTTTTTTCTATTGTCCCATTTTATTTACTCATTTTTAAAGCTACGATTGCCTTAGAAGAGCTGCACCTCAATGTTTGGAACCGTAAGGATTGAAACTACGGTCCCAGTGAAGCTGGACACACGCACTGCTCTGTATACCCTCTACGCCTGAGGCAGCTAGGGAGGTATATATCATCACTTTTTGTATGTAATATTTATGCCCAATAAACTGCAGGTGAGAATGAATCTATTTTTACGGCGGTCGAAGTTGCTCAGGAAGATATGAGAATGTTTTTAAGGAAAAGGAATTAGTAGTACAAATTTTAAGAAATTTAATAAAGAAATCAGGCTGCATCTTCCTTATAGTAAAACCACTTCCACAAGCATAAACACCTAAGGTGAGCGAATTTCAAATTCTTTGCCGTAATTTCTAACGCCGAGCTACGCTAGAAAGAACAATATACCGTATGCAGGGTAAAAACCTATTATTCCAAATGCTCGCTATCGAGAGTGTGAAAACACCAGCAGACAACATTCCTTTCGTGAAAATAGACCATCATTGACGAGGCAGCTGGTAGGATGGTACCTGAAAAGGTTGGAGAGGTAGCAGATGAGATTTGAAAATCATCGCCTGCTATCAATTTCCGATGCTACTTTGAGATGACTTAGGCCCCAGTAGGCTGATGAGCAGCTGCTGCAGATGCCCTCGTGTGTTCATTCTGTTCAGTAGCGTTTTTTTCCAGTAACTGTAATTGTTGGCGCCTCAGCGCAGTAGTTATGTTGATAATGCATATAAAAAATATCTATGGTGAAGAGTATAGAACTTATCGAGCCAGAGCTGTTCTTGCCTGTCCCTGTGAGTTAAGCGTACTAGCTATTTAATTATGTTCATCAAAACATTCGTTTTTAGTTAAAAAAACTTAACATGTACAATAGCGGTTTGTAGTTAGTAAGCTAGGTGCATCTATTGGCGTTTATCACACTAGCAACTGCAATTGTTTTAGAAACACCAGATACAACTACTGATAGTCCACTACATCAACTACCACTGACACTACCACAGATACTTCATTGCAGTAACCACCACCATCACCACTGACACTACTCTTCACTCTTTGAAAACTCTTCGAACTACAACTTACCATGACCGAACCATATCGACCACCACCACCACCAGGTACAACCATCGTCAGCAGCTGCCGGCAGGCTCCCACAAGTTCCTCTCACGCTGTGAGTTAGCAAATCACGCCGAACTATTCATTGTTTCTCTCACAATAATGAACATATCTTCTCTAAGTTCCTCCATTGTTTACAGTGTGGCCGGCCTCCGAGACTCCGCTAATCCACTCCTGCCTGAGCGCCAGCACATCCTCCTCAGCCGCCTGCAGGTTGGAAACCATGAAAAGAAACCGAATGAGATCATCCATCATCGGGTCACTGGATGCGTTGTATCCTCGAGGATCTTTGGATCAGGAAAAGAAAATCGGTCCTTCTTAGCCGCTTAGAGTTTCACAGCTCAGCGATAAGTAATGCGAAAGTTGGTCGGCGTTAACCGACCTAATAGCATGGAAGCAGAGAAGAATATTTCTGCACAGTTAATAATGTGCAGAAGTTTAAGAGCGTTGTCTGTTTTTTTTTCTGAATATAGAGTACACAGAGAGTTTTCTACTTGTTGAAACTAAACAATTGAACCGGAAACGGAGCTATAAGATTTATAGTAATGTGTAGGCTACTAATGTATTCTATATTTATAATGAAGGCCTTTTTTTTGTCCGCAAAACAGTATTTTCGGCAGAATTATATAATTATATTTATATGAGAGTGCTTGATATTAAATGTATTTAGCTTATACTTTGAGTTACTTAAAATAAATTCCTCCAGAACTTAATTTCAGTGTTAACATACTGACTACAATATGCAAATATTTTGGTCGTCGTTAACTGAATAGCTGCGATCCGGCTAGAAAATGATCTACTGGTAACATTAAAATAATTATATCAATGTATACAAATAATGAGTAAACTTAATACTATAGAACTGAATGTAAATTGATCTCACGCTGTAGTAAGTTAACCAGTCATTGTATTGTCTGTCGTAAGCATGGCACCTCTGCTATGTTATTCCTACGGGTCAAGCTACGTTAAGTTCTTAGTCTTGTCTGGCCTGTAGGAATAACATTGATAACATGCGTAGTTCTGCTTACCCCGAAATTATTTGTATCATAACAATGAACCTATGAAAGTTGAAAAATCAATATAGCTGAAGAAGTACATTCTTGAAAGTATTCCTTCGAAAAAATATATCCTGTCTTCTTACGAATTATTTATATTGCAACAAAAAACACACCATCGCATAGAAAATTCAATCCACTGAACGTATCCTCAAAAATATCTTTCATAAAAAGAACTGTAACTTATGTTTCTTCTCAGAAGCGTTGCTATCGGCAAGTAACTCACGAGAGAGAAACACAATTCCACTTAAAATAGCTTCGAAATCTTCTATCATAAAGTCTTCCTCTTCGAAGCCTAGGTATCATAACAAATAATGATCGTCAAGCCAATGAAATTTGAAACCGATATCGCAACCATCGCACGCCAGACCAAACAACCTCTTTTGTGAGCGGGAGAAATTGATGGCGCTGCCACAATGTCCAACCTGGCCTCTTCTCTTCTTACAAATTTTCATTTTATTTGGAGAGACCACCCCTGTCCAGCCAACTTCTTCAGTGGTGGTCATCTTTTATGGGACTTTCTCACACTCTGTAACGCACATACATACCTACACTCAACTTCTTGCCCGAACATAGAAAAAAAGAGAAAAAAAAAGATGAAAAGCGAGGGTCCAAAGCCTTAAAAACTCTTTGTCGATGTATTAGTGGCTATATTTACTACACACATCTACATTCATTTTCACCTCGACCTCACACTCAAACATAAAAAGCAAGAACATGTTAATGAATTAGAGCAAAAGATTTAACTCATTGTCTGCGATATTTGTATTAGACAATCGATCCGAGCACTCTTCTTCATACTCAAGCATAAGAAAGATCGAAAGTATTGAAGAGTGAGAGTTCAAAGGCTAAAAATTCATCGTCGATAAGTTATTAGCGGTATTTACTTGATGAAGGTACTACATTACAGCAATTTACATCATAGTAAGAGTTCTATTAGTCTATAAGTCATGCTTTGACGAACACTTACTGCGTCATCGCGTGGCACAGCAATTGAAGCTAAGTTCAACCGGTTTGAGTTGTCCTTAATATCCGACAGGAGCTCTGGTTTCGCCCCTCTGGATTGTGTTACAGGTGTTAAAAGCAATTCGTTAACGCTTGGACTAGCTATAAACTATTTTACGGGGCTAGAATGAGCTTTCGGAAATCTCGAGGATTACAGAATTAGGTTTAAAGCATGAACTCATTTATCGAGTTGACGCTAACACGTTCCTAAAAAACCGGATTAGTCAAAACCAATGGAATTAGCTTACTGATTTCACCTTTTCAATCGACAGTATACCTAAAATAGTCTGCAGTGAGACTTCACTCAAGGGCTGAATTGTAATATTTTTTCAATGAAATTGTAACAACGATAGGCACACGTCACTCATGGATCCAAAGTGTCAAAACCCTCTTTGTTTTATTAAGAACGGGTTTATAGAGTGCTAAAATGCCTAAGTTAATCAAATATTTTTACTAACTTCATGAAAAGTTGTGGAAATTTTGATTTTATTATTATCATTACAGTAATGTTGTTTTAGGTGTTGCAGGCTATACTAGTTAATAAATTAGTTTCGTCTACAGTCCATTGCGCTTGTGACTACATTCTTGTATTTTCAGCTGAACGCTCTATTCACAGAAACGAGTTCAGTAGGTATTATGAGTATATGTGCTACAAATGATCATTCCTCGTCTAGCTAACAGATGATTAACGCGCAGCCCTTGTAAAACTGCACTTGCTGATTGATCACAGTATCTTATCTAAAGAAATTTATTGGTGGGCGTCTGAGCAGGTTGATTTTAAGTAGCCATCAAAGGCATATCCCATCAGGTAACGAACAGTCAGGTTGTGCTCTTAATTCTTCTTATTCAATTAATTACTAAAAACTTACTTATTTGAAACTATGTATATAAATGGAGTCGAGCGCCTGATCAGGATGCCCGTGATGAGGGCGATGATGCACAGGCCGATGCGTGTCCTAACAAGTCGGACGATGGGACTAACAATACGACACAAATTGATCCATCCATGTAGGCCGCCATCCATGTAGGCTGCCTGGGACAACAGTAGATGACCTCCCACATGGCTGGTCAGTCCTGCCGGGAGACGAAAATAAATCCAGCTGACGAATGCACCAATCGCTGGCCATCGGCAATGAATCTCAATCGATAGGTAAAGATTGGTGTCGTTACCGATGCATATTATTCTTCGGAATTAGGAGAGTCAGGCAACATCCTACTTGGGTGATCATTCTGACCAATCATTTGGCCTCCCACTCGGCCAATAACTGGGCTATTGGCTAATTTTTGACGGGTGTTCGGGAGCCTACGCACACTCGCCGTTGGGGAGCATTGAGGCGGTCCCCAGGGGTCCGGGGGCCCCCTGCAGGGAGGCAGACACACCCGTGTGGAGGAGTGACAGTTCATGAGAGAACTGGGTGGTGGGTGAGGGGAGGTTTGACGTCGAACTCAAGGGTGGGTTACGCAGGGCACATAGCGCTGGGGTTTAGACTTTAGACGAACGAGAATGATATGGAAGTTGAAAGGAAGGTTAACATTGTTGGGGTTAAATATGCTGCACGATAATTTGTAGTTTTGTTTCGGATGGTGCTATTCGAATTCGAATGAGGAAACTGAAGGTGCAACCACTTCTTTACTTGCAAGCCAGGAACTATATGACAGCTATTTCATCTACTTACGGAATACTTTATGTGATGCTATGTAGTACAAACAGAGTACAAAATTGAAGGCGGAAGCATATATGGTCTCAGTTCTGACAGAACGCGTGTTATGACAATGTTGTAGATACTTTTTTTCCCGTGTCATTTTGTAGAGTAATGATAAAAACTCAGTCGAAATTGGAAGTAAGGTAAAGTATTAGCACAACAAGCACCACGCCGACACTCGAATCTTCTACAGTTGATCCTATATAGAAATGGGGAGAATAACAAGGTGAAACGAACGTGGAGATAAGGTATTAGTGTTGGAAGTGAATGCATTCGCATAAATCGAGTTCTTGTTAAATTCATGTGATGGGATGAATAGGGGAAAATAACATAACAGTAGATAACAGTCATGTACTGAAATTAACAGCTGCAGCCACTGTTATAAGTCTTTGCTTAACTTTGTGAGACATTATGATGAATAAACAAAAAAAGAGAGGTAGAATAGTGGAGTCTCGTATTTAATTTTAGCAGAATACGTACTATGAAAATATTGGTTCAACCTTTACAAGTGGTTTGATGTTTGCGTCTAACGCTAAACTTCCTCCATCATTGTAGTTTCAACTTGGAAATTTACCTGGCAATGTTAGTGTTGGATGTTTTTAAATAAATTTGGCACTGAAGATGCCTACCCAATTGGCTAATATTAGGTTTCGCGTTACGGCACTGACTGAACTTCGATCTTCTTTTTTTTAGATGAGGGAGTAGGAGTGTAAACTGTAATTTAAACAACTAAATAAAGTTTTATAAACATTAATTTAGGTTAAGTAATGACATATGTACTCAGGAAGTTATTGCTATAGATCATGGTCGTTTCCTCCAGTTTTTTCCTTCGCCAAGGAATTTATGTTTTCGTCGGGTTTGTTTGTCTGTCTTCTGTCTGTCACCAAGATAACTCAAGAAGTTATGGACGGATTTTGACGAAATTTACAGGGATTGTTAGCTTTTGTTAGCAGGAACAGATGATTAACTTTTAGTGAAGATCCATCTATCCCAGTAGTTCCCAAACTTTTTTCGGCTTCCCCCCCTTCCCCCAGGCGGTCAGGTGTGTGCCTAACGCCCCCCCCCTCCCAAATCGCCAGTTGAAACTAACAGTAGACGAGGCGGTTTTTTTGCATGATTTGAAAAGAAAAGAAAGTAACACACAAGTATGTATGTGGTGAATAAGAACCTAAGTCAGTAATCAATTTAATCATTTTTATTTATCAACGGTAGGAAGGAAGATAAAAAGTTCTCGCCACCAACCATATATACATAGCATATATCACTGATTATCGTTCTTTGTTAATGAAATTATCTTGATGCAGCCCGTGCAGGGTTATCAGCTTTTCAGCGCACAGCTGTCAAGTTGAGGAGTCGCAGATCCTCCCTTTTGGCAAATTTAAACTTTTTTATAAAGAAGCAAAGTGACTGCACTACAGCCAATATTTACTAATTACGATTTTCACTTAAATGTTTCACAATACTAATAGCATACTGAGGTTTTCTATTTTTGTTTTTAACAAAGTTCCTTAATACGTTTTAGAAACTTGGCTTCAAGTCAAGAGCATTTTCTACTGAAATTGATTTTTTCTCAGCCATTTCTATCTGGAAGTCCTGACCCCCCCAGTCTAAACTTAAACCGTGATCCCAGTTTCTACCACCCGTCTTTGTACTAGTTTGGCGCGAAAAATTCTTAACAGCACCTTAGTAGTAGTATTAACCAAATGCAGGTTTACTAGCGCTGCAAAAGCTAGTCCCGCCTTGCGCTGAATTACCAGTAATTTTTTATAATTGGCGTAAATATACTACTGGAGCGCGCACGTCCGCTAATTCCCATTGAAGCGAGCGTGCCTGTTTGCTGTGGCTATTACATGTTTGCTCATCTCTGGTGGCTTAGAAAACATAAGGCATCAACCCTGGACGTGAGTTGGCCAACAGACATCCAATACTAGAGCAAATGCCATGAGTTTTGAAAGGGTTCGAAACTTCCATTTAACTAGCCCTTTATATCTCTAAGCGAGTTTACTGAAATGTCCTTTCTGCACAATATACATAATTAATCCAGTTCATTGCGCGTTAAGGTGGTTAAAAATACACTTGTATTCATTTCTACATAAAATATTTGTCACCATCAGAGTTCAAAAATGACAACGTTTCGATGTCTCAGACATCATCATCAGGTCAATATAATTGGCGTATATATACTACTGGAGCGCGCACGTCCGCTGAAACATCGAAACGTTGTCATTTTTTAACTCTGATGGTGACAAATATTTTATGTAGAAATGAATACAAGTGTATTTTTAACCACCTTAACGCGCAATGAACTGGATAAAATAAGAAAGGTTGAGAAATTAGAAAAGAAATATACATAATTGCTACGGACGCGTAGTTAATTGCTGAATTTATTGAATGACACTTGTTCGTCTCGTATATGATACGCTGCACAAACAGTAGAAAGGTTAACAAGCAGCTGCCATAAACCTCAGCAAAGCTGATACTTATATAGCTACAGTACCGTCCAAAAGTAAGAGACAAATTTTCAAAACGGCATAACTTTTTTTCTAACCATGCTAGGTACTTCTTCTTCTGCGCACTATTGGCCAGTAAGATGTTAATTATTGTTGTAAAATTTAAGGCATGTATAAAGGATAATAAAAAAGTTATGGACGAAAAGCGTTTCTCTTGAAATTTATAACGTGCAAAACTAAGGGACAAACAAGAAAAAATGCATTTAACTCAATATTTTGCTAGAAATATTTAGCCAAATGGTGGTGAACAATCAATATTTGGTAAATAGTCTCTTGCTTTCGATTACAGCTGCACATTGTCGACTACATGACCGAATGAGACTCTGACAATCTTCAACAGTAATTTTCGCCCATTCCTCTTGAAGTTTCATCCAAAGATCTTCCGCATTGATGGGGTTTCTTGCCATAACTTTCACCCCCTAGTGTTCTCCAAAGATTCTCGATTAGATTTAAGTCAGGCTTTGTGGTGGCCAATCCAAAGCTTCGAGACCTTACTGCTCCAGGCAACTCATGACTGTCTTTGCCTTATGGCAGGGGGCAATGTCTTGCATGAAGATAAGGCTGGGGACACCTGAGTTTACAATATTAGGCACGACAATACTTTCCAACAGATTTTTATACACCTGAGCATTCACACGAGTTTGTAAACGAACGACAGGCGATGTCCCTAAACTAGAGAACATATCGAAAACCATCACGCTCCCGCCCCCAAATTTCACAGTCTTCTTAGTACACTTAACACTTAATTTCTCACCTTCACATCTTCTAACAAAGTTCGTACCGTCATTACAAAACAAATTGAACTTGCTTTCATCACTGAAAAACACTCCAGCCCAATTTTCCAGTTAATATGCTTATTTGCAAACTCCAATCTTTTTTCTTGTTCTTAGCACTCACAAGCGGCTTCTTCTGTTGGCGTCTTGCAAATAACCCTATTTCTTGAAGGCGCCGAGAAACGGTCTGAAGTGAGACGTTCATACATGTCGTGTCATTCATTTCCCTACTTATAGCAGCTGAGGACTTGAAACCATCCTTCAATGACGTACGCTGGATGACTCTGTCCTCTCTAACTGACGTTTTACAGGGCCTGCCGGCTTTTTTAGGGGCACCAATGCAGCCAGTTTCATCGTACGACTTCACTATTCTGCCCACAACACTTCGAACGGCTTACCTTCTCAGAAATTTCTCTAATGGTGAAATTATTCTAGTGCAACTTGATGATATCTTGTCGCAGGATATAATCAACTTTCTGACCTGGTGCCATCATGTAACGAACAGCAATGTTTACAAATGGCAGTGTCAAACTTTGTCTTCGATGTAAATCAAGAAATAAGGGTTGAATAAGACATTAACTAAGTTTTTCTTTTTTGTCCCTTGGTTTTGGACGTTATAAATTTAAAGAGAAAAGCTTTTTGTTCATAACTTTTTTATTATCCTTCATACTTGTCTAAAATTTTAACACAATAATTAAAATATCACTGGCTAATAGTGTGCAAAAGAAGAAGTACCTCTGGCATGGTTAGAAAAAAGTTATGCCGTTTTGAAAATTTGTCCCTTAGTTTTGTACTCTACTGTAGTTGTCTGTTGAATCAGCTGTCCTATAGGCTGAGCTGCGTTTTTAACTCTCAAGTGTTGCGTACAAGCGTCACATGAACGCACCTACGCATTCTATCACTTTTAGCTAGCGGCTAAG
This sequence comes from Parhyale hawaiensis, assembly GCA_001587735.2. Lineage (NCBI taxonomy): Eukaryota > Metazoa > Arthropoda > Malacostraca > Amphipoda > Hyalidae > Parhyale > Parhyale hawaiensis. The sequence continues at coordinate 23,803,775 of LQNS02000211.1, forward strand.
TGGCAGTGCCAAGTTTTTATAAAATCTATCGAGCAAATTTGTCATTAATACCATACATATGCATTTTTCACCTTGTTTTGTATAAACCATAGGCTACAAAAGTTAATCCGTAGCCTTCTATGGCTCTTTTTTTTGCCTCTTAGCTCACCATCTGCCATTTTGTTGCCTCGCCGCCCCCCTACACCCCTTTTTAGCCTCATCGCCCCCCTACCGCCCCTTTTAGCTTCATCGGCCCCTTAGAACTCGCCAACGCCCCCAAGGGGGGCGCTATCGCCCACTTTGGGAACCTCAGGTCTATCCGTTTGTTTGTTTGTCTGCCTCATTTTTCTCAATGCCATAACTCAAAAAGTTATGGACGGATTTTTATAAAATTCATATGAGTTGTTAGGTATATCACAAAGAGTAAATAACAAAATTTTTGTGATCTGTTTGTTCGTTCATATGCTTGTAGTTGTTTTTGATTTTAGGTTTGTTAGGGCAATAACTCAAAAAGTATTGAGTGAATCTTTGTGAAACTTATAGGAATTGTTGGTAACGTTAAGAGACATGAATGATTAAATTTTGGTGCAGATCGGTTGATTCGTTTCTATGTTTGAGTTGTGTTTGTCATAATGTTTGTTACGCCATAACTCGAAAAGTTTTGACTGAACCTTTATGAAATTTTAATAGAGTTGTTAAGAATGTTAAAATGCAAAAATGGTTACATTTGGTGCAGATCGGTTGATTTGTTTCCAAGTTTGAATTGAGTTTGTTAGCAGCATAACTCAAAAAGTTATGAAAGGATCTTGAAAAAATACAAAAACTTTCAACTCCATTAAAAAGCACAAATGATTAGACTTTAGAGTTGATACAAAACAAATCATGGTTTCAGAGCTAATTTGAGTATTTCGTTACCGTTGCTTTACTTGGCGGAGGTATGCGCTCTCAGAGTGCTCTAGTTTTATTGAGATTCAAGACTGTTTTTAAATGGCTGGGATATAATTATGTACTCTTGATTCATGACTACATCTACTGAACACATAGAACTAAAAGTTTTGAAGCTAAGTTAAAAACCAGTATGATCTATATAATGATTTTTTTTCGATATTACTTTATTATTAATAACAATACTGTAATTTATTGATATGTTAAAGGAATTCCACCAACGCCTACAACAGGTAGAATAACTTTCAGTTTGACTTTTGTTTCCTTAAAGCATTTAACTCCACCGACGCACCAAAGATATGAACAGTAATCCCGTGTGTTTGCTAAGCTCTCTAATACCTCGAGCAGAAGTCAAATGCAAATGATGGTTATAAGAATACTGAAGTTAACGAGCATCGATCAAACTTAGAGCTCGTGTGATCGGATCAGAAAGAACTGATCTGCACTCTGCTAACTACCTACATCTGATAAGCTAGTCACCATCTTTGGAGAAAGTCTTATAGATAGCTTCAAAAGTCTCAATTCTTTTCGATATTTGGAATAGTATACATATGGTGTTTTAAAGGGGTGCCGAGAACTGATTATTATTATTATTATCATTTGATTAGCTTCAGCCCTTCACTGCATGACTTGATTTTACCTTAGTTGCAAAAAGAACACTATTATCCCTAACTGCATTGTTAGTCGTCCCAGAAGCAAGAATCAGCTTCTTGAGCAGTCGAAAATTTTATCAGAGTAGCAACGGATCAAATATTGTAAACGATGCAGTGCAGCGTAACGATTTTCAAGCTTCAGCTGAAAATTGGCTTTTGTGCGAATGGTCCTGGTGGAAGTTAAGCACTTGACCCTTCCGTTACAGAAGCTGCTGTTGCAAGAGTATATCTTTACATGCTATAAAGAGCTGGTCCACTCTGCTGGCATAAATGAGAGCAGAGTATTGCCATCTGCATCTTTTCCAAGGCGTTTTAGTAAGAAGGAGGTAGCAACTGCTGCGGAGATTTGAAGCTGACTTTTCCGGCAAAGCTGAGATCTGGCGGACGTGGTGATTGACTGCACACTCGGCTGGAAGCCTGGCATTGATGGGAAGGGATGGCTGAGAGCGTGTGATTGGTGGAAAGAGAGCTGCCACCGAAAAACAAGGAACTTCCCTGGCCGGTACAGCAAAATGTGGTTGTGCTCCCTCCTTCTAATGAACATCCACGGTGGCAGCGGACGTTGCGTGCTGCACTGTTGTGCTGAGGGTCCCGGGAACGATCCCCAATCCAGGTGGGCGATCTTTGTGAAAGGTGCTTGGCGTGCTGAGTCAGCAAATATGCTTTGTGCGCGTAGGTACAAGGGGTATATACTTACCTTAGGGTAAAGGGGCTCGAGTCGTCGATCCTTCCTCTAAATGCATCACAATTCTCAGCGACCCGTGGTCGGCTGCAGTTGCACTTACTCATCTGAGGCCAGTTGGCCTATAACTGCCGCACGAACCAGTGCGAGTGGGTTTCCCAGTGGAGGATGCAGTCAAGGTTGACTTTACTTTGCCTTTTCCTTCAAGCTCATGGCAAATGTTCTACTATATGGCCAGAATCAATTTAACTGAAATGGTGCAATCAAACTCAAAGCAATGAATGCACCCATTTTTCAAACGTAGCCATGATACGTTACTCTATTTGAATCAAGCTCCGGCAAAAAAAAAAAAAAAAAATCTTCATTCCAGGTTTGAACCTTCGACTCTCGAAGTGTTTGAAGTAGACCTAAATTAAAAAGATGCAACGGTGCGGGTGCAAATTTTTTTTCTTTCATTTTTGACAGCCAAATTTATCAACTGGTCTACTGCGTTCTATCGTTGAATCTTAAAAAATGCCAGAATTTGAAGTAAAAGGAACAGCTATTGTGCTAATTTTAAGAATAATAATAATAAAAAAACTTGTAGCTAAAGATGCCATCGATCTCTAAGGTATCAAGAATAATGTGTTTTTAATTTACCTGGCAGGTGGCGTTTGTGAGGTGCCCAAATTTTTTATATGATAAAAGATTACGCAAAAAACAAGAGAACGATTCAAACCTATAAGAAGAAAAGGATGCGCATTAATACGCCTTTCTCGCCCTCAGATAAGAGTAGTGTAAATACTCAGTAAACGTATAACATAAAACTCTATACAACTAGCATGGGATCGATCCTCATCGTGCAAAACTAAAATTGCATATTAGTTGCCTAAAATGGCAAATCAACATACTGGCAGCTAACGCCTGGGGCCGTTCAAGTCAGCTGTTAATAGCGATCTGATAGTTATTCCTTGACAGCGTTTCGGGCTTCCCGGTGTACCATAATGCTTTATTTAGGTTGCATTACCTGTCCGTGGTGGCCCGAGCATGAAATATTAGTAGTAATAATAATAACTAGCTGGACCCGTGAAACTTTCACGGCTTTGCAAGGCCTTTCAGGCAGACCCGTGAAACGTTCATATTGTAGTAGGTATGGCAACAACACACTTATTCTTCAACACAGGGACTCGATGTGTGATACATTAAGTCCATTCTCTTGGTTGATAACGATATCCATAATACCCTGTAGTGGAGTAGCCAGGGGAGGATCGTGGGGGCGCACACTCCCTCCCTAAAAAGTTACACGCACCCTTCACTGGAAATGAGGCCCTGAAAAAAATGTACCGCTTAGGGCCTAGCTTTTGTGTCTCGCTCCCTCCCCCCCCCTTGAATTTTGCTAGCACTCCTAGTGCCCACCCCCACATGGAAAGTTTCCAGGTCCTTACCCGTTTATTCAGAAGAGCCTAGGGGCATAAAAATTATTAAAAAGACCTTCTCCAGCTGCACAGAACTGCTGACCTCCGCGTATGATTGGACCCGTGGAATATTTACTTAAGTTAGCAGAACCCGTGAAACGTTCCCTGTCTGGCTTAAGGCGCTTCAGATAGATCAGTGAAACCTTCACATCGTACCATGGCAATTCCCCGNCTGGCCTGTGGCCGAGAGATTAGTCACCAGCCGTATCACAGATACGCCAGCTTCCTGAACTCAATAAAGCGCAAAACAATGAAGAATGAAGGACGAAAATAGCCAATATATTTGCCTCTCGCGTTAGCTGTAGCACAGATACCGGATTTCGTATGTAAGGCCAAATGCGAGTTGAACAGTGAATTCAGGCGTAACACACGAAGGAAAGAACGAAGGAACGAACGAACGAAGGAACAACGCTATTAATATTATAGATAATTGCGCAGTATGGCATTTATTCTTTCAGAATAGTTATCGCATCTTCCCTGTGAAGGCAACACTTCTATACATAAAAAATTGATTAGTAACTGTTAATGTAACTTAACAATGCAACTTAAATCATTTGCTTGTGCAAGAGACTTAACCAGAAAAACATTTATTGGACGTTTCTCTTTTTATCGGCTAGAAGATGATCCCGTTCTATATAAGACGCACGTCAAGCAACATTTTCATTTCATTACTGGATCGTTTATCCCTAAAAATTAAAATATTGCTGGCTGAGTTACTTTACTTCATTAACTGGAGATTTGTCTGCATGTAGTCTATGTATTTAGTACGGAGAACTATCTTGGGTTTTCCCTGTCAACTGCCCTTCGGAATTGGGTTTGACTAATTTCCCCCATCTCCCTACTTCAAATGCCAGGATTTTGGTCCAATTTGTGTTAAACAAGAAATATTCATACTGAGCTAATTTTAATTGTCAGTGCAAGTAAATGTTTCTCTTATATACCTAAAATTTCTAATAGATCCATACTTCTTTTATTATTTTTATGAGTAATAAAAATGAATAAATGACATCCTCGCGTGACTGAGCTGATGGGAAAAGTTATACATAATCGTGTTTTAAATCGGTGATGTCCGGTATGTATCCACTACGAGGCCTACTCAAGTAGAAGTAATATGAAGCAGCGACTAATGGGAAATAAAATAGCATCAGGAAGTGCAGCAGAAATCTCTATAATGGGCTCTGGCCCCTGTTCCTACTATACTCTTAGAAACGCACATGTTTATTAGCGATAGAGTGCGCGCAGTTACTTTCTTATGCACGGAGCAGAGCACCCGATAGTAATATAACTGGATATTCTGAACTTAATTATTTGTCCATAAATTATGACAAGATTTGTAAGAAACATATTTCAAAAATATTTCACTTTCATCCACGAACTGGCTGATCTGAGGATAACGCATCCTGATAATATATAATTTATTGTTACTCATCCATGAATCGCAGAATTCAATGGTAAGATATCGAAAAGCACAATAGTTTATTTAGGGATCGGAAAACCTAATCTATCCATGGATGGAAAGCTCCAACAGCATCATATCCAACAACAACCTACTTATTTTGTTATCCGCGAATCGAAAGCCCGATTGTAACATCTCTAGATAATCAAAGGAATTTTTCCCATGGCAATCTCGCTAGCGTAGTGACATTAACACTCTGTGACACAGGGGACCTCCATGGTAGCCGACCTGACGCTGTGTCCCGAGCTATAGTGAGGGTCCCAAGTCCTGGAATCAATCATGGTCAGTGTCGGGGGTGTCACCTCCGCATGCGTC
>LQNS02000211.1:23817956-23829254 GCA_001587735.2 Parhyale hawaiensis
TATATATTTTTCAGTCGAGACTGGCGCTCTGCGTCTGTGGTCTGTGAGGTACCGGGCCAAGTCATTTACAGTTTTTGGCACGAGCACTAGCACGCTCTTGTCCATTTAAGTAACTATATACAGTAGATAGGCTATAGGCACCATTCTTTACCAGCAATTTCTTAGTTCCAAAGTCCCTCCCGACTGGAGACAATTTCGAGCGTCAATTACAGAAAGAGTCCCGACCTATTTGTTGTAGATTTTGGGGTCATCGGCAGTTCCACATTTATAATAGTGACATCTATGTAGCAAAAACGACTCAGCTTCCAGACTATGTTCCAATAGGCCATATGCTTCCGTCTGATGTTGTTATGATGGCAGTCAATGTTAATGTAAGCAGAAAATTGAATAATATCAGTCATGGGTATTTTTTTGTAGCAAATTCAGTTCCTGGTTCTTTGTTTCTATCGCAAACGGTAACACTGGAAGCTCAGTAATTCTCATTCATCCCTCGTTTCTTTATTTATTTTTTTCTACCGGGGCCGCATGGTCACAAGTTTGCATTTTTTAAAATAGTTTAATTGTTTTTTTTTTATTGGGAAAGAGGTGCGGGTCACTGCTGACTTTTTTTTTAGGGTGGAGACTTACGGAAGACTCCAGGCCGCTATGAGCTTAGAATAAGGGCTGCAAGGCTGAGAAACCTAGAAGTAAGAATTACTGTGGCAAGGCCGCGCCCAACTCCTGTCCGAAACATTTTCTTAGCGAGACAGGTTTACTTATGCCGAGGTTGCACTCTAAATTGCGACTGCGACGCGACTGATAATTATGGACTGGAAAGTCAGCTAACGTTCTTCAACCAACCTCATCTACGCTACAAAATTTTGTAGCATAGGTGCTCGTAGTCATAAAGGGAAAACGTTCGAGTTGAGCGTCCCTTCATAAAGTTGAGTGTACGATTTCCTAGTACGACCTCAGCATTAGAACACCTGCTACCAGTAAGAGCATCCAGTACCGATTTCCGCTTCAGTGCAGAGCCCTCGATGCTCTGCGAGTGGCCTATTTATTACACACAAATTTTCTTTCCTTTACTCCTCTTCGGCAGGACGAAATATGAGCGGTGCAAATTAATTAAACAAAGCTCAATATAATGCTTTATTTTTCCTAGCAATAGCACTGTTTTTTTTTTTTGTGCGAGAGAGCAAGACTGGGCATAAACGGGTTAGGGTCGATTATGTCATTAAGACTACATTAAAATTCTGTTTAATCTATTTTTATCTATATATATATATTTGGATGTTATTTGGAACTGAGACCCATCAGTGATCGTTCGTTCAGCTACAGCAATAGGCCTTCTTTCCGTGTATAGAGTTGCGAAGAACCTACTATTAGGTTCTAGTTGCATCGTCCCCACTGTACATAAAAAACGCATAAAAAATTAAAGAGTGACTTCATCGGCGTAAGCTCAACGATAACCGAAGAAAACTTGATTGAAAATTGCCTTGAAGTGCTCGAACGCGAGAAACAATATTGTCCAATAGCATTATTGTACCATATTTTCTTTTGAGGCCACTGCACTGAGCATTTGTCTTGGAATCGCGAGGCATGAAAACTTTTAACTCTCGTGCACATCGGCTTTTCTGTATGCAAAACATTATCATAGCCTCCGCCGAGGAGGTTATGTTTTTGTTCTGCTTGTTTGTTTGTTATTTCTCTTTGTCTATCACCAAGATAAGTGAAAAAAGTTATAAACGGATTTTTACGAAATTTATTGGGATTATTCGGCATGTTAACAGTAACAGATGATTAATTTTTGGAGACGATCCATTCGTTTGTTTATTTGTCTGCTTATTACTTCTTAGTACTATGACTCAAAAAACATAGATGGATTTTTATGAAATTTACGTGAGTTGTTAGGTATATCCCAAAAGTATTACCAAATTTTTGTGATAATCTGTGGGTTCGTTCGTTTGTTTATTGCTGTGTTCCATTTTATGCTTGTTAGCACTATGCTTAAAAAAATAACGAATGGATCGCCATGAAATTTACAGGAATTGTTAGTAATGTTGAATGAATAAATGATTGAGTTTTGGTGATGATCGGTTTTTTTGTTTATGTGTTCCACCATAGACCACACCATACATTGACTGGACACTGAAATCAGGCCTCTCAAAATTGGGCCTGGAGCCCGATTTACGTAAGTGTTGATAAAATGAGTTCCAATAATCATAGAAACCTCATATAAAGCTTAATTTCTTCGTCGTTCCATAAGGAATGTGTTGCAGAGCAGGGAATCTCAATTCACAATCATATATCTTCAGTAAAAAATGTACATCATACCTTCGGACACCAAGAAAAATAAAAAATCATCATAATTCCAACGAAATTAAAATTTTATTGGTATAGGTATTAAACAAAATGTACTTTAATATCACATTCAATTGAGGTTTATCAGATGACGGATTTGAAGCAATAACCTCAGAAATTGATGTATGTAGAGCTTGCGGTAGAGCTCATCCCAAAAGCCGCAACAAAAGTGAGGTTAAGAAAACCCAGTGATGTTAAAAAAGTGAATCAAAACAACAGTAATTCTAAATTGATCATACCAATGAACTAAAAATGCTTGTTTAACTATGAGATAAATTAAGAAAGCAAGACAGCCAGTAAATATTAAAATAACAATTTATGGCTGATACAAAACTTCAGTACTGGAACCATCTAAAGCTGCACATCGTGATTGTCAATGTCATTTCACATAACTACCAAGACATATTACATCACTTTGTGTTGCACTTTGTGGTTGCCTACGTTATATCACTTCAGAGTTTCCTATGTTGTATCACTTTTTGGTTGCCTAAGTTGAAACTCATCATGGTTGCCAGAGTTAAATCACTTCACAGTGGCCTACATCACATCACTTTAGGGCGGTCAATGATATATCACTTAACAGCTGTCCAAGCTACATCACTTCACCGTTGCCAATGCAATAACAATTTACGGCTGTCATTGCTGAATCACTTCACCGCTGTCAATATATGTACTGCCACTTTATAGAGGCCAATGCTTCATCATTCAGATCACTTCACGGCCGCCAATGCTATAACACTCCACTGCTGCTAATGCTATATCACTTCACAGATTCCAATGCTAGATCACTTCCTGGCGGCCAGTGTTTCATCACTTCACTGCTGGCTGGGCTTCATCATTTTATGGTTGCAAGCTGCTCCAACTCAGCTTTCATCCCTGCAGTCTGTTCTGATTGTCTCACTTAGCCCTAACAGCTACCTAGTAAATTTCATAAACATTTCCATCAGCTGTTTACTTGGTATTTCATTGCAAATCGAGCATACCACGAATTTGAGAAGCTTCCTTTCTACAAAATGAAACTTTATTTCACCAACTACTGCGAAATAAGTTTACTGCAAATATCAAAGGATGTCATAAACAGTTGGTCTACGTAATTCCACTTCAAGTCTTAATATCTTTGTGAATTTGTTGCGTATAGAAGCTTTAGAAGTAGTGTACAGGTTTGCCAGTCATTTCTGCATTTGACAGATAATTCAAATAGCCTAAACTAAGTATGAAAAATTAATGAGAGAACATATAAAAATGCGTCTGCCGCACCGCGTGCAGTCAGGCTCAATTGCGGGACCGAAATTTGCCTAGGCTGGGGGGGGGGAGGGCAGTGTCCAATCAATGTATGATGTGGTCTATGGTTTGACTAATGTTTATAAAAATGCTTGTTAGCAGCATAACTGAAAATGTTATGAACAGATCGTCAAGAAAATCACGGTAACTCTTGTAACAGTCAAAAGGCACAAATGATTAATTTTTGGTGCGAATACAAAGATCATAGTTTCAGAATTAATTTAAATTTTTCGTTACCGTTGCCTTGTATGGTGGAGGTATGCGCCCTCAGAGTGCTCTAGTTTTTATAGTTTTCCTTGCGGCTCTGTCTGACGTCGCAGCTTACGACCAGTGCGAGAACCAACGCTGAATGTTTATATTTTCTGGGCACCCTAGCTGTTACAGCGAAGAGAGAGCGAGGGCTGCATAGGCAACGGCGTCAGAGCGCATCCTCGTGCTGCCACTCAGGACCTCAGTACCTGTTCGTCTGTTGCTTTGGGAAGTCGTGCTGTGCAATGAGCTGTGGGTTTTTGCGTGGATTCTATTATATTTCCCTTAGAGTGAAAAAAACAATTTAAAGCATATTCAACTTGACGTCAAACTTCAACTGAGAAATCTACCTGCTCTGTCCTTCGAGGATTACACGGCTGCAGTCGATCACAGATATTCAGGGCTATGACGCCAGAGACGAAAGGCTCATATGGGACGACTGCGAACCCACAAACATTCCCATTTCTGGTTAGGACCAGTACCCCGCAATAGTGCCTGAACGCCGTGCCGAGTCATCAAACCAACCACCGCAAGAATTCATCGGCTTGGCAGACAGGTTCGATCCTCAGTACAGCAGCACAGACCAATTAACACTGCGACATCTGAGGAAAAAGAACACATGGTTGTAAAATATAATTTGAATTCATTTTTACTACAAGTATGTTCCTATTTTTTTTTAATAATTGTGCATGTTTTACAAAGATCAGTATAAGAAAATAATACAGCGTACAGTAAAGTATAATGCTGCACGTAGTGCAGCCTACGTATGTCGACGATACATGACATATTAGTTTCGTAGTTACACAAACTAACCTAAAAATGCATCACTGAAGAATAATTACCTCCTTGGCTGTTATACTTTATTTTAGTTTTCATTTATTTGTTTTTTTAATTCTTGAAACGAAACTCCACATTTGAAACTGAAAGCAGCAAAGTGAAAGGAATTGCAGGGCAATTTTGATAGCTCAGAGTGAATGGATCGGGTTGAAAATCAACCATCAAATTATTACATTTTCATAATGCTTGTCATTAACTTACCATTATGCTCATCCCATACGTCCAATATATTATATTCACGATATAAACCACTGTATTTGCCACTAAATACTTTGGATATATACCTTACGTACCATTACGTTTACACATCAGCTTACGATCATATTCGTATCTTTTTGTATTTTCCTCTCAATATATGTATTTAATACTACATTTACCTCTAAATATTTACTACATCTACCCCTATAATCGAAATAAGCATTTCATTCCGTTACCATTGTATTTACCGCAAACTTAGTAGCGATCCGCTGCCTCTTATTTTTACTGCGTGGCTTACAACAGCGAGGAGTTCTTGGTAGTCGCCATGCAGGTAACGGAGTCTGTAAAGCCAAATGGTACGAGCGACTTCCCAAGACTTTTGACACACCAGTTCCTAGCTTCGTTCCTGTGATGTGTGACCGGCCTCTCTTTTCTGCTCGCGAAAGCTTAGGTGTCGCTTAGTTCCTGCCAGCTCAGCAGCTGGCTTAATTTTGCGGTCATTAAGTAATTATAACCAATAATTGAATTATTTACTGAATCGTTCATTTCATTAACTTTACTGCCGCATAGCTCATTGAGGGCCGGAGTGCGGGGTTCGGATGCTCTCTATGAATGAGCCTGCCTGCTGACACGGCTGCTGCCAGCTATCTAATCTAATCTTATCGAAGTTAATCTAATTGTTGAGCGAATTCAATAGTTATGTGGTAGATGATCTATAAGGAATTGCGTTTATGAAACTATGCAGATCGTTTATGCCATCAATGAATATTATATATAACCTAAAGTTGCGCCTTAGAGCGACAATTGAACTGCAAACTTGCGGTCTTGAATGCAATCATATGCTTCAGTTTACACTCAAATTACCTTTAGAGCCCACAGCTCACGGCATGGCACAGCCTCATGCGTCACGAGTCTGGCAGACACAGCTGAGGTCCGTGGCTATAGGCACAAACTTGACTGAGGCCCGAACGGACGCAGTGGACACACACGTCACTGTAATAGAGCCATCTTCACTTCTGCCTGGCTGCAGACGTCAATTGAATGTTATTGTTTCAAAAAATAGCATAAAAGTTAAGTCGTCCAGTGGGACTGATTTCGCTTAATTTTTCTTTGTCATACAACCAGCCATCGCAATTTGAAAAGGAAAGGTCAATATTTTTACCCATTTGTTAGTACTGAAACTCTGCTCTTGCGAAAGTAAGACATAACTAGAACACTCGAGGCGTGAGACTCTCACCCGGGGAGGGGGGGGGGAGCGAAGTCAACGCAGTCATTTTAGATAGCCACCTTACTCTAGGTAGAGCTGTGTTTCCCAAAGTTCAGTTTTCTACGGACCCCCTGCGAAATCGCTCGGAAGCACACGGCCCCCCCATTAAAATGGTATCAACTTAGTATATTACGTACTGAATGAGTATCGTAGATGTCGATGGCTTTCAGGCTATTGCTTTTCAGTTAATACGGAATAGCAGAGGCGTAGACCGCAACAGTACTTGACTCTTTGGTCCATGCAAGTGGCCTCTGACGCCAAAATGAGAAAAATGGTATTTTCTCAAGAGCTATTATGAACTTGTCCAGACACGGTCATGCAGGCAAGCGCCCAAGTGTGTCCCCGCCGTATCCAAGATACCTTCTCCGCAAGAAAAATGTTGGTACCTTGGACTTTTTTTTTCAGTATTAGATAGGGAGAAAAGAATAGCTCTTGCGAAAATCCCATTTTTCCGTTGCCGACTTTTGGCCGCCAGCGTCCGACCTAAGAGTCAAGTACTGTTGCGGTCTATGGCAGAGGCATAACAACATACGCCAATCGTATAATTACTCATGTCACAGTCACGTGACATCCCACACAGTTTGCACCTTTAACTCTCTTTAATTTATTTTTTGACTCTCCCTAAATGACTATTTGCATTGAATAATGGTTGGCATATGCTGTTTTCGCCGTTTTTGAAGCAAAATCTAAGTTTTTTGTGCTCGAGCATAAGCACTTAGGGGTAACTATGCCATTGTTAAAATTATTCAATTTCAGTAAACTGTCGTAAAAGATTATTATAAGCTGTTTAAACTTACATGTTTCTTCCTATAACCTTAAAATATTCTGTGTTTTTTATCATGTATGGGATAAAAATAATGTAATATTGCCACAAAAACTTCAAACATCGTGAAGCAGATGGGGGTTCGTGCATGAACCAACAGAGGGTCCGTGAACCCCAATGGGAACCACTGCTCTAAAGTTCCGGCATTTTTCACATCTCAGTCAACCCACCTGACTGCCTGAAAAAGATTATGATGATGGCTCAAATCCTACCTCATCTTGGGTGGAATTATAAATTCAACACCTTCATTTTGACGGCCGGCTACCTCTAGATTTTTTTTTGGCATTTTTCACAGCTCAGTCAACATAGCTGAATGTTTGGAAAAAATTATGATTAATACTCAACTCTTTCTGTCTCTTTTTGGGTGGACCGACAAATATACAAATATATATACTTGAATCTTCGCAGAAAACATCATCACCTCTCTCACTTGATTCGCGGGTGATAATCATGTCTAAATGCTCGTTACTAGTAACCTAGTTTATTCAACTAATCAGTGCGTTAATCCAAAAACACACACTCAGACACGCGCAAGGAAAACGAGTTGATTGTTGAAAGAATGACCATGCATGCTCATAAGTTTATAATTAAATCAACACACGAAGTAGTTAATCCATCTAAGCCGATTTCTGGAGGCAACTATACAGAAAAGCGATCGGCCGGCTGCTGAAACTTCCATTAGACTTTCCAGTAAAGCACCAAAGTCTTTCATCCTTGTGACTCGCGTTACCATGGCCGTGATAAAAGAATGGAACTCTGTGCTGCGGGTATCAGAGTAAGGATAAAGAATATCTTTCGGTAAATTATTACGTTCTAGCTACCGACCACATAAAAGGCGCACCAGAGATTGGGATCGTTTTATCGAGATCAGCTTATCTCATTGGCTTGTAATAACTTGTTGAAAAATGCAGCCATGAGCGCTAATTCCGGTGGCCTGGGTCGAGTTTTAGAGGTTAGTCTCAAACCCATAACCCCTGAGACCACATTCAGCTCAATGAGTAACCGGCTCGGGATTAACGCAGCAAAATCACATGATGGTCAACTTTCCGGGCAAAAAAGTTAAGCTCATCAGATTAGTTTTTTTAATGACACAGTGGCGTAGCCCATATCGGAACAAAATTTTTTAACGAAGTCACTACGCTTACTTTTTAGAAGCTTACAGCCAGTTGCAGCGAAGCGATTGCGAGGACGTATCGGCGATAGTTGTGCATTGATGGCAGCGACTTGGCATGTCTGGAAACCCTCAGTGTCTATTGTGAGGGTGCTGTGGGGTGAGATTGTGTTATGCTGCAGGCTGTGGGTGTCCACGTTGACTTCTAAGATTTTCCACTTTCCGAGCAAAGACTTCAATGCTGTCATTACCACCGCATGTTTGACTCGAGGCACCAGCAATACCCAGCATGACAGCCGCTCCTTGAGACTTCTCAATCAAAAGTTGGAGAACTCGCTCTTTAGTGCGATGTTGGAGGTTCAATTTAAATATTGTTAGTGTTGCTTAATTGTAAGCATTAGCTTTCGAAATTACATATTGAATTGTCTTTTTATGCAAGAAAAAAAGCCAGTATTATTTCCAAACAAAGTGAGAAGTATCTGCTTGGCATCTTCAGCTGCGATGGCACAGTGCAGATGTAATTTAGCAGGTCGCTATAAAAATTGGAGCCCTTGGTAACGGAGGCGGGGGAAACAGGGAATGGGTAACGGAGGCGGGGGAAACAGGGGATGGGTAACGGAGGCGGGGGAAACAGGGGATGGGTAACGGAGGCGGGGGGACAGGGGATGGGTAACGAAATTCGCGGTGCGACAGCGGCTTCGAATGTCGGGCCGTGTCGACTTAAGCTAAGCCCAGCAGGCTAGACTTATCCTCAACTTCAGACAGGTGGCTTTGACCCGTTTAATCGAATGGCAGGCGATAACCTCAAATCAATTACTCTTGAGACGATAGGAAACTCAACTGTACTCTGAAAATGAAGTCATCAGCAGTTTGCAGCATAATCAGGTTGCTGCTAACACCTGCCACCCGATTCAAGGTGGTGAAACCGAAGCTCCCGTTTCAAGTTTCAGAGAAGTCAAGCTTAGCGGACGTTTCTAACTAACTTGACTTTGCAAATAACGCCAGTGAGTGGGTTACACCTCAACCACGCAACCTGTACGATGGTGAATTAGACCCCATCAAAATATTCCCTGGAAATGTTATAACGGCGCTAGAATGTCAGTCGCACCCACAACTGGATGCGAGGATGTGTAGCTCGCATATCGTTTCTGCTACCGCATCTATGCTGCCGACATTAAATGTGTATTGGAACGACGTGCGAGCGGCGCATCTTCGTATCAAGTTGTGCGTGCGACTATATAGTGTGGCCCCAGCATCGCCTGTGCCTGCATTCCGGAATGACCACTGACGACCCATACTTCGTCTCTCCGCACGTATGCTTCCTCTAAATATGCCACTCTCAAGCACGGTTGGTCCGCAAGTCACAGACGTATTTCTTAGGTGAACGTCTACTTAGGTCTGTGGATTTATCTTTTGATGGTTCGCTAGTGAAGCGAGACGAGTAACAATGCTTTCGTCCTGTATGTGTCTGTATTTTGCATACATATTTGTATGTATGTCTTCCCACCCAAAACCTGCCGGAAGAATTTGACCTATTATCATAGTCTCTTTCAGACAGGTGGTTGACCTAGATGTGAAAAATGCCGAAAATGATAACTCAGCACTCTCAGCTCCCGCTCTATCTTGGGGGATGGGCTCACGTCATGAGGCGTTCCGGTTGCCAATAGCTTACCTTCTATTCTATTTGAAGGGATAGATTTTGAAGGGCAAGAATTTCATAAAGACTATCTTCGCTAGAGTGCTCATAGTGGATTACTTTAAAAGCATCATCGATTGGCGGGCTAAATTGTTCCCAATAGACTTGACTAGTCTGCAGCTTCAGGCAGCTTTTCTAGGTTCAACCTGCTGGACGTAACTTCTGGCGTTATTCTTCCTCCTGAGGAAAATGGAATTTTTAAACTTATTAAGCTTAAAGGGGCTACCACTAATACCTGATACATAGACCGCAACAGTACTTGACTCTTAGGTCTAACGCTGGTGGCCAAAAGTCGGCAACGGAAAAATGATATTTCCTCAAGAGCTATTTTTTTCTCCCTATCTAATACTGAATAAAAAAATTCCGAGGTACCCAACGTTTTTCTTGCGGAGAAGGTATCTTCGATACGGCGGGGACGCACTTGGGCGCTTGCCTGCATGACCGTGTCTGGACATGTTCATAATAGCTGTTGAGAAAATCTGCATTTTTCCCATTTTGGCCGCCAGCGTCAGTGGCCATTTGGACCTAAGAGTCAAGTACTGTAGCGGTCTATGACTGATATATGATTCACTGCGGCGAACCTGCCTAAAGTTCCTGGTAAACCAGTTATATCCGGTTTAGATTAACTTCATCTCACGATGTCATTGCTAATATATAGCATTAATTTCAGCAGCCAATCGATTACACTTTTATTTTTATCCACCATCTATAGGAACTACAGTATGCTTGATTTATTTCCACTAAAGCAGAGTTATACAAAAGCGTTATTTAATACGGTATTTTTGACAGACATACCTAAAATGTTAGGCCACTATAGTAAGGGAAAGACTGAGTCATTGGCTCGTTTTGTAAGTAAAGGATTTTTTTTCGTGACAGGGATTTTCTTTCCGAATGGCAGTAGCTTCTGATCAGAACTACAATCTCCTTCTAGCAGAATTTTTGTGAAAAATAAGCCTATCCTAACTGGGGGCGCCATCGATTAGCAAAGCGCAAGCTAGGGTAGGCCCGATATGACAGACTTCTCCTGAACTTCAAAGAGTAGCGTTTGTTTCACCTCTGTGGATGGAATCGCAAGATTTGCAAACGTTCCGGTTATGTTTTGTGTTGGCCGTCAATTCCAGTTTACGGAGCAAGATTGAGTTTTGGCTCCCTCAGGGGTAATCTGTTTAAGATTAACGCCTGAAACTCGATTGAAATGAGCAAAACCAACTCATCTATCCAGTTTTCGGAAAAGTGAAGCCAAATAGGCTTCAGTTTCGTCATGCAAATCGATGACGCCTTGCTTCAACCTAACTTCACTTAAGCTAGTCGACCCTCTAATCCCAAAACAATGTCGCAGTCTCCCTATCCAGTACTATATATTTTTCAGTCGAGACTGGCGCTCTGCGTCTGTGGTCTGTGAGGTACCGGGCCAAGTCATTTACAGTTTTTGGCACGAGCACTAGCACGCTCTTGTCCATTTAAGTAACTATATACAGTAGATAGGCTATAGG
>LQNS02000211.1:23857103-23935551 GCA_001587735.2 Parhyale hawaiensis
TCACGAGAGGCAGTCATAAAGCTCACCTTATGGAAACAACTGGTAGCTACTACTAAGGAAAGAATACTGTTTACTTCCATGCATGCGGAGCAAACGGAAAGACCTAGAGCGCCTCAAGACAATCCAGAGATCGGTTCACTGCTAGAATTCGAAGCATGCCAGAATCATACAATCACAAAAGACTTGCCCACCTTCAAATGTACTTAATTCAATGGAGATAAGAGCGCTTTACGGTAATATGTTTGAAAAATTCTAGAAGGAATTAGTATCAATGTCAATAGTGGATTAATACAGGTACTCAGACAGTATTGGTCACACTTGTGAAGTGCGAAGTCCGATGAAAAGTGGTGGTGATGCTATAGCAACAAAGTATTCTAATAGTTTTACTCTCCGGGTGGGGTGCAAGGTTGTTCAACAAAATGCCGTGTCGCATTCGAAACGCGACCAGTATTGATGTTGTGAAGTTTCAAAACCTTAATGGGCACATACTTACTGAAAGTGCTAGGTAAACTAGTTGTATGGGATTGCATACAATGTGGGGATAAATCACTACTAGCCCTCCCTCTGGTTACTACGGAATGCAGAACCACCTTTGCACAAGATAGGCGCTGTGAGCAACACCACCCGGACCTCGTCCGAAGAATCATCAGGGTATGGTATTCTTTGAAATCTCATTAAATAACCCTTTGTCTACTGAGGAAGTTAGTCGTTGAATTTCAAATGATATGGTGCCAGCAACAGCAGTAATTTTCAGCCAGAAGTTGTCTTTCGATGCAAATTGGGCTCCTCCTTCATAAACTCTCCTTTTCAAAATTTACCACAGCTGTTCAACCAATATTTAGGTCAGGGCAGCAAGGTGACCAAGTTATAAGACGCTCTTCTCTGATGCTCACAGTTCAAAGGAATGAAGTGGTAACCTTCGCTGAATGGAATGGAGCATTGTTGTGCAGGGAAATAATTTGAAAACGATGTGACAGTGTATGGTAGGTCATCGAGCCCTAGTAACAAATAGTCGGAAGGTCGACATCTTCTGGCATACGGAGAGGTCCGGTGAGTTCGTCACCTAGGATATCGGCCCAAAATATAACACCTCCAACACCTTGTTGGCGTCGCAATCGATACGGAAAAGTGTATCAAGACGACTCCATAGTTTGGCCCCTCCATCCGCCCCAACAAAGCTAGCTATAGCCTCATTCGTACAGAGAATATTTTGGAACTTTGTTTGCATGTATATGTGTACTCAAGTAATGCTTTTTTTCATCGCATGTTTTGTTCAAAGGAGGCCTAGCGATAGGCTTAGCGTTCAAATTCATTTAGGACATGCATCTAGATTATCTAGACAATGGAGTTAAGCAAGCTTTGTAAAATATGGCAGCGCTGGAGCTGTTTGGGTGCTTGCAGATTTTTCGAGTAATGCGAGGTAAAAGAGTCTGTCCCGTGTTCCCAGCTGTCCTCATTTTGGTGTTGGGGTTCTCCATGCATGAAGACAGAGGTCTTCGATCTCTCCCTAGCTGCTCGTCTATATCTTTGAGAGCCAAATCTTCGGCAAGACCTGCAGTGATCCGTTCCTTTTCCGCAGCCTTCAAGCGTCCTTTTCTTAGCATTTTCTGAGTTCTGCGATAAAGCCATGAACATTTAAAATTAATTCGAAATACAAAACAGCTCATAACGCTTGACTATGTGCGAAATTAAGAAAAATTTGGCCACTTTACGTGCCTAGTTTGGGATTTTCAGGGCATTAACTTTTCCTTATTTGAAATTTATTCTACTTGATAAATTAAGAAAATTTTGACCCGCAGTACTTAAAACGATTTACACAACTTTATGTAGTATATGGTACTGCAGAGAACTGTAATATCTCACTGCCTTACGTTTCCTATATATCATTGATATTTATGTAGGTAATATACAAGTATACACTATAAGTTAGAGATAGACTAAATGAAATCTTAAAATGCTGAATTATCCAAGCCACAATTGTGTTTTAAGGGGAGCCTACTAACCTTAAGAAAAATAGATAGTTAGAAGTTTGTTAAGCCGTATGACAGCTAATGCATTTCAAATAATATTATTACTATAAGAGAAGCAAAGCTAACTTGTCACTTTCACAGCGTTGAATTTTTTTTAAAGTCAATATTCCTTGAAGAATTCTTGGCGTCTGGGGCACCCAAGAAGTCTATAAGGTGCACAAAGCAATATAACGTTAGGTATATTCGCAGCTGCTGTAGGTTTCACGTAGCGTACGATAGCAGCCGTGCGGTGGTGGCCATTCAGCGTCAGTGAGGACGTTTTCGGACGATTGATGAGGTGGGTCACGCCGCTAATAGCTGATGCAGGCCATGCGATCTATTTTTTGTAGGAGAAATGGATATTTCTAGATATGGTCTACGCTTCCACCGAGAAGAGCTTCAGTATCTTCGAGAAATATTTTTATATGTACATTTGGGATACCATACCGTAAAAGTGACATTGTGTCGCAATGAAATTCAATATATTATTACCAGGGAATAAATATTATTCATATTCTAGATAGTATGCTGCACTATCTTAACGCATTGACGTCCATTACCTTCCGTCTGATGTGCATTAGTAAAAATGACATTGAGAATGATATATTAAAGGTTATTTTGGCCGGTAATTGAAAAACGAACCTATGATACAACCCTAAATAGTATTTTTCTTCACATTTAAGGCAGTAATTTTCAAGTTTAGGCACTCTCCCGAAAGTGATCTACAATGTCATAGTCTCCCCATCCAGTACCACGTTTTTCAGTTGAGACTGTCGCTCTGCATGCGCGAGGTACCTAGCCAAGTCATCTAATGCTTTTTGGTTTGAGTTCTAGCACGCTCTTGTAAAGTAACTAGAGATATTTTAATGGCTTTTTTTATTGGAAAACATGTGAGGGTCACTGTTGATTTTTTTTTATTGTGAAGATTAACGGAAGACTCCAGGCTGCTAAATTTACAATACGGGCTGCAAGGCTGAGAAATCTAGAAGTAAGAATTACTGTCGTAAGGCCGCGCCCAACTCCTGTCCGGAACGTTTTCTTAGCGAGACAAGGTTTACTTATACCGAGGTTGCACTTAAATTGCGACTGCGCCGCGATTTACAATTATAGACTGGAACGTCAGTTAATGTTCTTCAACCAACCTAGTCTACGCTACAAAATTTTGTAACATGTGTGCTCGTTGTTGTAAAGGGAAGACGTTCGAGCTGAGCGTCCGTTCATAAATTTGAGCATACGATTGCCTAGAACGACCTCGGCATTAGAATACCTGCAACCAATACGAGCATCCAGTGTACGTACTGAATTCCGATGCAGTGCAGAGCCCTCGATGCTCTACGAGTGGCCCATTTATTACGCACAAATTTTCTTTCGTTTACTCCTCTTCGGTAGGACAAAATAAGAGCGGAGCTTTCTTGCTGCCTGTGATGGAGTATTGCTAACCAGTCTGGGCTTCAGCTGCTGACAGCCACTTGCGTCTGCTGGACCGCCATGTTAGTTCAGCCCGCAG
Organism: Parhyale hawaiensis; assembly: GCA_001587735.2. Taxonomy (NCBI): domain Eukaryota; kingdom Metazoa; phylum Arthropoda; class Malacostraca; order Amphipoda; family Hyalidae; genus Parhyale; species Parhyale hawaiensis. The sequence goes on from LQNS02000211.1 coordinate 23,860,620, forward strand.
GCTGTGTGCCGAAAATGATCCGGTGAACCAGTCTCATAGGAGAGAGGTTGCTGGACTGTGTATGTTTTATAAGGTTTAACAACAAAGAGAGACATTGGTTGCATTGATCTGTCCTAGCCCTCAAGGTTCCAAGGAGAATTACACGTGCTGCAGTTGACGCGCATACTTTCACGTGCGAGACTGTTAGATGCAGAACTCGTCAGTTCAGTCGGTGCTTTGTGCCCTGGTCTGTTGGGGTTTGGAATTCATTACCGGCATCGGCTTTCGGTCGTGTTGGCCTGGCGATTTTAAGTCAGCAGTTAATGGTTTTTCACTGGATTTTCTTTAGCAGCGTTTCGGGCATCCCGGTGTTGCAAATTGCTCTATTTGGGTTGTTCTACCTGTCCGTGGCGGCCCGGGTGTGAAGTTTTAATAATAATAATTAAACAACGCTCAATATATTGCTTTATTTTTCCTAGCAAAAGGACTATTTTTTTATGTGAGAAAGCAAGATTGGGCATAAATAGGTTGGTACCGATTATGTCATGAAAAGACTGCATTAAAATTCCATTTTATCTAGTTTTATCTATGTATATTTGGATGTTATTTGGAACTGAGACCCATCAGTGATCGTTTGTTCAGCTACAACAATTTAATAGGCCTCTTTTCCGTGGATACGGTAGCGAAGAGCCTACGATTAGATTCTTACTTGTGCTATATTGTAGCGTATTGCAACAATCATCTAGTTTGTATTGGTCTTAGACTGAGTACGCTCTGTGACGAACTTCTTTGTCAAAAATTACAGTGGTATTAAGGGCAGGAAACTTTCACTCAGTGGAGAGTCAGAAGAATCTATCAACTTATCATCAGTAACTCAAAATATGACTCATCGCTCTGACGTACGCCATAGGCCCACTTCCATCGACAAAAACTGTTCCGATTAGCTTCAATTTTGACTGTCGTTCGATTCACCATTTGGAACAAGCTTTATACGTTAATTACCAGCCGGTTGCGCTCGAAGATATAAATAGCCAATCATGTGCTTCTCAATCGAATTTGCTGTTATCTCAAAGCGCAATCGGTTTGTGAGTCACGCCTGACTCGCAGAACTAAGTTCCCCCCCAGCATTTGCGGGCCTGTCCTGTACGTACTTGAGCCGGGGCCACACTACACACTCGCACCTTCAACTTATGGGCGGATACCACTTGAAAGTGCCGAAGTTGAACGCCGTGCGAGCTGAATGTCTGCTCATTAGTTGAGCGTACAGGATTCTATAATATGGCCCCAGCTTTAGATAATCCTCAGACGAACACACGAACAATATTTTCGCTGACTTCGGAGGGAAAAAATTGTTCGAACGTGCAGTCTGCAGCGACAGTTCAATGTACGCGCATCGCACGTGTGTATAGGAATGTTGCTTGGAGTTGACGTCTTTAAGTGTAAAGTCGTGGACGGATTGCATACTGTGCAACCAGAGAATTTTAAATATATTAAATTATTTTCGTATGGAGATGTATCTGACAATTCCCAGTGACTGACAATTTTATACACTGCTGACGTTTCTATTGCAACCCCACAGAACCCATTGTTACACCGGTGCTTGTTCGACTTGATTGAATATTTTCTTCATTTCTAGTTGTATCGTCCCCACTCTACGTAGAAAATGCATAGAAGATTAGAGAGTGACTTCATCAGCGGAAGCTCAACGATAACAGAAGAAAACTGGATTGGAAATTGTCTTGGAGTGCTCGAACGTGAGAAACAGTATTTCCAATAGCCTTATTGTACCGAATTTGCTTTTGAGGCCACTGCACTGAGCATTTGTCGTGGAATCGCAAGGCATGAAAACTTTTGACTACCGTGCACATCGGCTTTTCTGTATGCAAAACATTATCATGGCCTCCGCCGAGTCACCAAAATAAGTCAAAAAAGTTATGAACGGATTTTTACAAAATTTACAGGGATTGTTAAGTATGTTAGCAGTGACAGATGATTAACTTTTCAAGACGATCCATTCATTTGCTTGTTTGTCGACCTATTTTTTTCGGTACTATGACTCAAAAATATGTGGATGGATTTTTATGAAATTTACATGAGTTGTTAGGTATTTCTCAAAGAGTATACAACCAAATTTTGTGATAATCTATAGGTTCGTTCGTTTGTTTGTTGCTGGGTTCCATTTTTCGTTTGTTAGCATATATACCTGAAAAAGTTACGAATGGACCGTTACAAAATTTACTGGAATTGTCAGTAATATTGAAAGAATAAATGATTAAATTTTGGTGATGATCGGTTTGTTCATGTGTTTGAGCATACACCACACCATACATTGACTGGACACTGAAATCGGGCCTCTCGCAATTGGGCCTGGAGGCCGATTTACGTAAGTGTTGATAAACTGAGTTTTAATAATCATAGAGACCTCAAATAAAGCTTGATTTTTTCGTCGTACCATAAGGAATGCATTGCACAGCAGGGAATCTCAATTCACAATCATATATCTTCATTAGAAAATATACATCATACCTTCGGATACCAAGAAAAATGAAAAATCATCATCATTCCTACGAATATTAAAACTTTATTGAAATATTAGGCGCATAGGTACTACACGAAATGTACTTTTTTAATATCACATTCAATTAAGTTTTTTCCAATGACGGATTTGAAGCAATAACCTCAGAAATTGATGTATGTAGAGCATTCGGTAGACCTCATCCCAATAGCCGCAACAAAAGTGAGGGTTAAGAAAACCCAGTAACGGTAAAAAAAATGAATCAAAACCACGGTAATTCTACATTGGTACATACCAATGAACTAAAAATGCATGTTTAACTATGAGATAAAGAAAGTAAGGCAGCCGGAAATATTAAGATAACAATTTATGGCTGATACAAAACTTCAGTACTGGAACCATCTAAAGCTGCACATCGTGATTGTCAGTGCCATTTCACATAACTACCTAGGTATATTACACCAAGCTACATTACACCTAGCTACATCACTTCACCGTTGCCAATGCAATAACACTTCACGGCTCTCAATGCTGAATCACTTCAGTGTTGTCAATATATATACCGCCACTTTATAGAGGCCAGTGCTTCATCATTCAGATCACTTCACGGCCGCCAATGCTATAACACTCCACTGCTTCCAATGCTAGATCACTTCCTGGCGGCCAGTGCTTCATCACTTGACTGCTTGCTGAGCTGGCGGTTGCTTTACTCACCTTTCAGCTCTGCAGTCTGTTCTGATTGTCTCACTAAGCCCAAACAGCTACCTAGTAAATTTCATAAACACTTCCATCAGCTGTTTACTTGGTATTTCATTACAAATCGAGCATACCACGAATTTGAGAAGCTTCTTTTCTACAAAATGAAACTTTATTTCACCAACTATTGCGAAATAAGTTTACTGCAACTATCGAATGATGTCATAAACAGTTGGTCTATGTAATTCCACTTCAAGCCTTAATATCTTTGTGAATTTATTGCGTATAGAAGCTTTAGAAGTATGTACAGGTTTGCCAGTCATTTCTGTATTTGAAAGATAATTCAAATAGCCTAAACTAAGTATGAAAAATAATTGAGAGAACATATAAAAATGCGTCTGCGACACCACGTGCAGTCAGGCCCAATTGCGGGACCGAAATCTGCCTAGACTGGGGGGGGGGGGGCAGTGTCCAGTCAATGTATGATGTAGTCTATGGTTTGACTAATGTTTGTAAAAATGCTTGTTAGCGGCATAACTCAAAAAGTTATGTACAGATCGTCAAGAAAATCACAGTTACTGTTGTAACAGTCAAAAGGCGCAAATGATTAATTTTTGGAGCTAATACAAAGATCATAGTTTCAGAATCAATTTAAAAATTTCGTTACCGTTGCCTTGTATGGCGGAGGTATGCACCCTCAGAGTGCTCTAGTTTTTATAGTTTTCCTTGCTGCTCTGTCTGACGTCGCAGCTTACGACCAGTGCGAGAACCAACGCTGAATGTTTATATTTTCTGGGCACCCTAGCTGTTACAGCGAAGAGAGTGAGAGGACTGCATAGGCAACGGCGTCAGAGCGCATCCTCGTGCTGCCACTCTGGAACTCAGTACGTGTTCGTCTGTTGTTTTGGGAAGTCGTGCTATGCAATGAGCTGTGGGTTTTTGCGAGGATTCTATTATATTTCCCTTAGAGTGAAAAAAGCAATTTAAAGCAAATTCAACTTGAGGTCAAACCTCAACTGAGAAATCTACCTGCTCTGTCCTTCGAGGATTACACGGCTGCAGTCGATCACAGATATTCAGGGCTATGACGCCAGAGACGAAAGGCTCATATGGGACGACTGCGAACCCACGAACATTCCCATTTCTGGTTAGGTCCAGTACCCCGCAATAGTGCCTGAACGCCGTGCCGAGTCATCAAACCAACCACCGCAAGACTTCATCGGCTTGGCAGACAGGTTCGATCCTCAGTACAGCAGCACAGACCAATTAACACTGCGACATCTGAGGAAAAAGAACACATGGTGGTAAAATATCATTTAAATTCATTTATACTACAAGTATGTTCGTATTTTGTTCTTAATAATTGTGCATGTTTTAAAAACAACAGTATAATAAAATAATGCAGCGTATAGTAAAGTATAATGCTGCACGTAGTGCAGTCTACGTATGTCGACGATACATAACATACTAGTTTCGTAGTTACACAAACTAACCTAAAAATGCATCACTGAAGAATAATTACCTCCTTGGCTGTTATACTTTATTTTAGTTTTCATTTATTTGTTTTTTGAATTCTTGAAACGAAACTCCACATTTGAAACTGAAAGCAGCAAAGTGAAGGGAATTGAAGGGCAATTTTGATAGCTCAGAGTGAATGGATCCGGTTGAAAATCAATCATCAAATTATTACATTTTCATGTTTGTCATTAACTTACCATTACGTTCATCCCATATGTCCAATATATTCACTATACATACCACTGTATTTGCCACTAAATACTTTAGATATATACCTTACGTACCAATACGTTTACACATCAGCTTACGATCATATTCGTATCTTTTTGTATTTTCCTCTAAATATTTGTATCTAATACTACATTTACCTCTAAATATTTACTACATCTACCCCTATAATCAAAATAAGCATTTCATTCCGTTACCATTGTATTTACCGCAAACTTAGTAGCGATCCGCTGCCTCTTATTTTTACTGCGTGGCTTACAACAGCGAGCTCTTGATAGTCGCCTGGTAACAGAGTCTGTAAAGCCAAATGGTACGAGCGACTTCCCGAGACTTATGCCACATCAGTTCCTAGCTTCGTTTCTGTAATGTGTGACCGGCCTCTCTTTTCTGCTCGCGAAAGCTTACCTGTCGCTTAGTTCCTGCCAGATCAGCAGCTGACTTAATTTTGCTGTCATTAAGTAATTCTAACCAATAATTGAATTATTTACTGAATCGTTCGTTTCATTAACGTTGCTGCAGCATAGCTCATTGAGGGCAGGAGTGCGGGGTTCGGATGCTCTCTAAGAATGAGCCTGCCTGCTGATACTACGGCTGCTGCCAGCTATCTACTCTAATCTTATCGAAGTTAATCTAATTGTTGAGCGAATTCAAGAGTTATGTGGTAGATTATCTATAAGGAATTGTGTTTATGAAACTATGCAGATCGTTTATGCCATCAATGAATATTATATATAACCTACAGTTGCGCTAATTAGAGCGACAATTGAACTGCAAAATTGCGGTCTTGAATGCAATCATATGCTTCAGTTTACACTCAAATTACCTTTAAAGCCCACAGCTCGCGGCGTGGCACAGCCTCACGCGTCACGAGTCTGGCAGACACAGCTGAGGTCCCTGGCTATAGGCACAAACTTGACTGAGGCCCGAACGGACGCAGTGGACACACACGTCACTGTAATAGAGCCATCCTCACTTCTGCCTGGCTGCAGAGGTCAATTAAATGTTATTGTAGCAAGAATAGAATAAAAGTTAAGTCGTCCAGTGGGACTGATTTTGCTTAATTTTTCTTTGTCATACAACCAGTCACCGCAATTTGAAAAGGAAAGGTCCTTATTTTAACCCATTATCAGTACTGAAACTCTGCTCTTACGAAAGTAAGACATAACTAGAACACTCGAGGCGTGGAGAGGGGGGGGGGGCGAAGTCAACGCAGTCATTTTAGATAGCCACCTCACTCTAGGTAGAGCTGTGTTTCCCAAAGTTCAGTTTTCTACGGACCCCCTGCGAAATCGCCCTGAAGCACACGGACCCACCCCCCCCCATTAAAATGGTATCAACTTAGTATATTACGTACTGAATGAGTATCGTAGATGTCGATGACTTCCAGGCTATTGCTTTTCAGTTAATACGGAATAGCAGAGGCGTAGACCGCAACAGTACTTGACTCTTATATAGGTCCAAGTGGCCTCTGACGCTGGCGGCCAAAATGAGAAAAATGGTATTTTCTCATGAGCTATTGTGAACTTGTCCAGACACGGTCATGCAGGCAAGCGCCCAAGTGTGTCCCCGCCGTATCCAAGATACTTTCTCTGCAAGAAAAATATCGGTACCTTGGACTTTTTTTTCAGTATTAGATAGGGGGAAAAGAATAGCTCTTGAGAAAATCAAATTTTTCCTTTGCCGACATTTGGCCGCCAGCGTCCGACCTAAGAGTCAATTAAGCACTGTTGCGGTCTATGGCAGAGGCATAACAACATACGCCAATCATGTAATTACTCATGTCACAGTCACGTGACATCCCACACAGTTTGCACCTTTAACTCTCTTTAATTTATTTTTTGATTCTCCCTAAATGACTATTTGCATTGAATAATGGTTGGCATATGCTGTTTTCGCCGTTTTTGAAGCAAAATCTAAGTTTTTTTGTGCTCGAGCATAAGCACTTAGGGGTAACTATGCCATTGTTAAAATTATTCAATTTCAGTAAACTGTCGTAAAAGATTATTATAAGCTGTTTAAACTTACATGTTTCTTCCTATAACCTTAAAATATTCTGTGTTTTTTATCATGTATGGGATAAAAATAATGTAATATTGCCACAAAAACTTCAAACATCGTGAAGCAGATGGGGGTTCGTGCATGAACCAACAGAGGGTCCGTGAACCCCAATGGGAACCACTGCTCTAAAGTTCCGGCATTTTTCACATCTCAGTCAACCCACCTGACTGCCTGAAAAAGATTATGATGATGGCTCAAATCCTACCTCATCTTGGGTGGAATTATAAATTCAACACCTTCATTTTGACGGCCGGCTACCTCTAGATTTTTTTTTGGCATTTTTCACAGCTCAGTCAACATAGCTGAATGTTTGGAAAAAATTATGATTAATACTCAACTCTTTCTGTCTCTTTTTGGGTGGACCGACAAATATACAAATATATATACTTGAATCTTCGCAGAAAACATCATCACCTCTCTCACTTGATTCGCGGGTGATAATCATGTCTAAATGCTCGTTACTAGTAACCTAGTTTATTCAACTAATCAGTGCGTTAATCCAAAAACACACACTCAGACACGCGCAAGGAAAACGAGTTGATTGTTGAAAGAATGACCATGCATGCTCATAAGTTTATAATTAAATCAACACACGAAGTAGTTAATCCATCTAAGCCGATTTCTGGAGGCAACTATACAGAAAAGCGATCGGCCGGCTGCTGAAACTTCCATTAGACTTTCCAGTAAAGCACCAAAGTCTTTCATCCTTGTGACTCGCGTTACCATGGCCGTGATAAAAGAATGGAACTCTGTGCTGCGGGTATCAGAGTAAGGATAAAGAATATCTTTCGGTAAATTATTACGTTCTAGCTACCGACCACATAAAAGGCGCACCAGAGATTGGGATCGTTTTATCGAGATCAGCTTATCTCATTGGCTTGTAATAACTTGTTGAAAAATGCAGCCATGAGCGCTAATTCCGGTGGCCTGGGTCGAGTTTTAGAGGTTAGTCTCAAACCCATAACCCCTGAGACCACATTCAGCTCAATGAGTAACCGGCTCGGGATTAACGCAGCAAAATCACATGATGGTCAACTTTCCGGGCAAAAAAGTTAAGCTCATCAGATTAGTTTTTTTAATGACACAGTGGCGTAGCCCATATCGGAACAAAATTTTTTAACGAAGTCACTACGCTTACTTTTTAGAAGCTTACAGCCAGTTGCAGCGAAGCGATTGCGAGGACGTATCGGCGATAGTTGTGCATTGATGGCAGCGACTTGGCATGTCTGGAAACCCTCAGTGTCTATTGTGAGGGTGCTGTGGGGTGAGATTGTGTTATGCTGCAGGCTGTGGGTGTCCACGTTGACTTCTAAGATTTTCCACTTTCCGAGCAAAGACTTCAATGCTGTCATTACCACCGCATGTTTGACTCGAGGCACCAGCAATACCCAGCATGACAGCCGCTCCTTGAGACTTCTCAATCAAAAGTTGGAGAACTCGCTCTTTAGTGCGATGTTGGAGGTTCAATTTAAATATTGTTAGTGTTGCTTAATTGTAAGCATTAGCTTTCGAAATTACATATTGAATTGTCTTTTTATGCAAGAAAAAAAGCCAGTATTATTTCCAAACAAAGTGAGAAGTATCTGCTTGGCATCTTCAGCTGCGATGGCACAGTGCAGATGTAATTTAGCAGGTCGCTATAAAAATTGGAGCCCTTGGTAACGGAGGCGGGGGAAACAGGGAATGGGTAACGGAGGCGGGGGAAACAGGGGATGGGTAACGGAGGCGGGGGAAACAGGGGATGGGTAACGGAGGCGGGGGGACAGGGGATGGGTAACGAAATTCGCGGTGCGACAGCGGCTTCGAATGTCGGGCCGTGTCGACTTAAGCTAAGCCCAGCAGGCTAGACTTATCCTCAACTTCAGACAGGTGGCTTTGACCCGTTTAATCGAATGGCAGGCGATAACCTCAAATCAATTACTCTTGAGACGATAGGAAACTCAACTGTACTCTGAAAATGAAGTCATCAGCAGTTTGCAGCATAATCAGGTTGCTGCTAACACCTGCCACCCGATTCAAGGTGGTGAAACCGAAGCTCCCGTTTCAAGTTTCAGAGAAGTCAAGCTTAGCGGACGTTTCTAACTAACTTGACTTTGCAAATAACGCCAGTGAGTGGGTTACACCTCAACCACGCAACCTGTACGATGGTGAATTAGACCCCATCAAAATATTCCCTGGAAATGTTATAACGGCGCTAGAATGTCAGTCGCACCCACAACTGGATGCGAGGATGTGTAGCTCGCATATCGTTTCTGCTACCGCATCTATGCTGCCGACATTAAATGTGTATTGGAACGACGTGCGAGCGGCGCATCTTCGTATCAAGTTGTGCGTGCGACTATATAGTGTGGCCCCAGCATCGCCTGTGCCTGCATTCCGGAATGACCACTGACGACCCATACTTCGTCTCTCCGCACGTATGCTTCCTCTAAATATGCCACTCTCAAGCACGGTTGGTCCGCAAGTCACAGACGTATTTCTTAGGTGAACGTCTACTTAGGTCTGTGGATTTATCTTTTGATGGTTCGCTAGTGAAGCGAGACGAGTAACAATGCTTTCGTCCTGTATGTGTCTGTATTTTGCATACATATTTGTATGTATGTCTTCCCACCCAAAACCTGCCGGAAGAATTTGACCTATTATCATAGTCTCTTTCAGACAGGTGGTTGACCTAGATGTGAAAAATGCCGAAAATGATAACTCAGCACTCTCAGCTCCCGCTCTATCTTGGGGGATGGGCTCACGTCATGAGGCGTTCCGGTTGCCAATAGCTTACCTTCTATTCTATTTGAAGGGATAGATTTTGAAGGGCAAGAATTTCATAAAGACTATCTTCGCTAGAGTGCTCATAGTGGATTACTTTAAAAGCATCATCGATTGGCGGGCTAAATTGTTCCCAATAGACTTGACTAGTCTGCAGCTTCAGGCAGCTTTTCTAGGTTCAACCTGCTGGACGTAACTTCTGGCGTTATTCTTCCTCCTGAGGAAAATGGAATTTTTAAACTTATTAAGCTTAAAGGGGCTACCACTAATACCTGATACATAGACCGCAACAGTACTTGACTCTTAGGTCTAACGCTGGTGGCCAAAAGTCGGCAACGGAAAAATGATATTTCCTCAAGAGCTATTTTTTTCTCCCTATCTAATACTGAATAAAAAAATTCCGAGGTACCCAACGTTTTTCTTGCGGAGAAGGTATCTTCGATACGGCGGGGACGCACTTGGGCGCTTGCCTGCATGACCGTGTCTGGACATGTTCATAATAGCTGTTGAGAAAATCTGCATTTTTCCCATTTTGGCCGCCAGCGTCAGTGGCCATTTGGACCTAAGAGTCAAGTACTGTAGCGGTCTATGACTGATATATGATTCACTGCGGCGAACCTGCCTAAAGTTCCTGGTAAACCAGTTATATCCGGTTTAGATTAACTTCATCTCACGATGTCATTGCTAATATATAGCATTAATTTCAGCAGCCAATCGATTACACTTTTATTTTTATCCACCATCTATAGGAACTACAGTATGCTTGATTTATTTCCACTAAAGCAGAGTTATACAAAAGCGTTATTTAATACGGTATTTTTGACAGACATACCTAAAATGTTAGGCCACTATAGTAAGGGAAAGACTGAGTCATTGGCTCGTTTTGTAAGTAAAGGATTTTTTTTCGTGACAGGGATTTTCTTTCCGAATGGCAGTAGCTTCTGATCAGAACTACAATCTCCTTCTAGCAGAATTTTTGTGAAAAATAAGCCTATCCTAACTGGGGGCGCCATCGATTAGCAAAGCGCAAGCTAGGGTAGGCCCGATATGACAGACTTCTCCTGAACTTCAAAGAGTAGCGTTTGTTTCACCTCTGTGGATGGAATCGCAAGATTTGCAAACGTTCCGGTTATGTTTTGTGTTGGCCGTCAATTCCAGTTTACGGAGCAAGATTGAGTTTTGGCTCCCTCAGGGGTAATCTGTTTAAGATTAACGCCTGAAACTCGATTGAAATGAGCAAAACCAACTCATCTATCCAGTTTTCGGAAAAGTGAAGCCAAATAGGCTTCAGTTTCGTCATGCAAATCGATGACGCCTTGCTTCAACCTAACTTCACTTAAGCTAGTCGACCCTCTAATCCCAAAACAATGTCGCAGTCTCCCTATCCAGTACTATATATTTTTCAGTCGAGACTGGCGCTCTGCGTCTGTGGTCTGTGAGGTACCGGGCCAAGTCATTTACAGTTTTTGGCACGAGCACTAGCACGCTCTTGTCCATTTAAGTAACTATATACAGTAGATAGGCTATAGGNGGGATGGGTAACGAAATTTGCGGTGCGACAGCGGCTTTGAATGTCGGGCCGTGTCTAGCCCAGCAGGCTAGACTTATCCTCAACTTCAGATCGGTGGCTTTGACCCTTTTAATCGAATGGCAGGCGATAACCTCAAATCAATTACTCGTGAGACGTGGACAGGAAACTCAACTGTACTCTGAAAATGAAGTCATCTGCAGTTTCCAGCATAATCAGGTTGCTGCTAACACCTGCCACCCGATTCAAGATGGTGAAACCGAAGCTCCCGTTTGAAGTTTCAGAGAAGTCAAGCTTAGCGGACTTTTCTTACTAACTTGACTCTGAAATTAACGCCAGTGAGTGGGTTACACCTCAACCACGCAACCTGTACGACGGTGAATTAGACCCCATCAAAATATTCCCTGGAAATGTTATAACGGAACTAGAATGTGCAGTCGCACCCACAACTGGATGCGAGGATGTGCAGCTCGCATATCGTTTATGCTACCGTATCTATGCTACCGACATTAAATGTGTATTGGAACGACGTGCGAGCGGCTCATCTTCGTATCAAGTTGTACGTGCGACTATATAGTGTGGCCCCAGCATCGCCTGTGCCTGCATTCCGGAATGACCACTGGCGACCCATACTTCGTCTCTCCGCACGTATGCTTCCCCTAAATATGCTACTCTCAGGCACGGTTGGTCCGCAAGTCACAGACGTATTTCTTAGGTGAACGTCTATTTAGGTCTGTGGATTTATCTTTTGATGGTTCGCTAGTGAAGCGAGACGAGTAACAATGCTTTCGTCCTGTATGTGTCTGTATTTTGCATACATATTTGTATGTACGTCTTCCCACCCAAAACCTGCCGGAAGAATTTGACCTATTATCATAATCTATTTCAGACAGGTGGTTGACCTAGATGTGAAAAATGCCGATAATGCTAACTCAGCACTCTCAGCTCCCTCTCTATCTTGGGGGGATGGGCTCACGTCATGAGGCGTTCCGGTTGTCAATAGCTTACCTTCTGTTCTATTTCAAGGGATAGATTTTGAAAGGCAAGAATTTCATAAAGACTATCTTCGCTAGAGTGCTCATAGCGGATTACTTTAAAAGCATCATCGATTGGCGGGCTAAATTGTTCCCAATAGACTTGACTAGTCTGCAGCTTCAGGCAGCTTTTATAGGTTCAACCTGCTGGACATAACTTCTGGCGTTATTCTTCCTCCTGAGTAAAATGGAATTTTTAAACTTATTAAGCTTAAAAGGGCTACTACTAATACCTGACACATAGACCGCAACAGTACTTGACTCTTAGGTCTGACGCTGGCGGCCAAAAGTCGGCAACGGAAAAATGGGATTTCCTCAAGAGCTATTCTTTCCCCCCTATCTAATACTGAAGAAAAAAATTCCGAGGTACCCAACGTTTTTCTTGCGGAGAAGGTATCTTCGATACGGCGGGGACGCACTTGGGCGATTGCCTGCATGACCGTCTCTGGACATGTTCATAATAGCTGTTGAGAAAATCTGCATTTTTCCCATTTTGGCCGCCAGCGTCAGTGGCCATTTGGACCTAAGAGTCAAGTACTGTTGCCGTCTATGAATGATAGATGATTCACCGCGGCGAACCTGCCTAAAGTTCCGGGTAAACCAGTTATATCCGGTTTAGATTAACTTCACCTCACGATGTCATTGCTAATATATAGCAATAATTTCAGCAGCCAATCGATTACACTTTTATTTTTTATCCACCATCTATAGGAACTACAGTATGCTTGATTTATTTCCACTAAAGCAGAGTTATACAAAAGCGTCATTTATTACGGTATTTTTGACAGACATGCCTAAAATTTTAGGCTACTATAGTAAGGGAAAGACTGAGTCTTTGGCACGTTTTGTAAGCAAAGGATTTTTTTTTCGTGACAGGGATTTTCTTTCCGAATGGCAGCAGCTTCTGATCAGAACTACAATCTCCTTCTAGCAGAATTTGTGTGAAAAGTAAGCCTGTCCTCACTGGGGGCGCCATCGATTAGCAAAGCGCAAGCTAGAGTAAGCCCGATATGACAGACTTCTCCTGAACTTCAAAGAGTAGCGTTTGTTTCACCTATGTGGATGGAATCGCAAGGTTTGCAAACGTTCCGGTTGAGTTTTGTGTTGGCCGTCAATTCCAGTTTACGGAGCAAGATTGAGTTTTGGCTCCCTCAGGGGTAATCTGTTTAAGATTAACGCCTGAAACCCGATTGAAAGGAGCAAAACCAACTCATCTATCCAGTTTTCGGAAAAGTGAAGCCAAATAGGCTTCAGTTTCGTCATGCAAATCGATGACGCCTTGCTTCAACCTAACTTGACTTAAGCTAGTCGACCCTCTAATCCCAAAAAATTCTTACTAATTTCATTTGAGATGTAGCCGTAAAAGAACGGCCAAAAGACATAGAAGAAAACGATTATAATATATGATTTTTACCTTATATAGTTAAAAAAACAACGCTCGAGCTTTGACTAGGAAAAGACGATAGAAATATATGGTATCTTCATGCTCCGAGTCAAGCTTTATATCTGTCGTACAAGCATATATGTTCCAAATAGTCCCCACCACTTTCATTAAGTTGGCTCATCAGTGATCATGTCTCCAGAGACATGATCACTACCAAGTCATGTATCTAAGTTGGTAGCATGTAGACCATCAAGAAAACAGGTGGTGCAGCGCTCGGAAGGCTGCGGCTGCATCAATAAAGGTAATTTGAAACCGCAAATGAGCGAAACTTTGCTTCGAAAAGAAAACATTCCGCATGCCTCGGCTCAAAATTGACTTGTTGCTTCAATTTACCTTCTCCTTAATAGAACATTTTGATACTTCATTACTTGAATGAACACGGGCTACAAACCTACTTAACGATTCCTCATCCAAGCGAAACGCCATAACGGAGTCACTTTTCGTTAGATGTTACTTGTATTAAGCTATCCCAGATTGTTAAGGCTATAGTATATTTTATGGATGCGGCAATAGAACATTTCTTAAGTCTGTAATCTAATCATAGGACTGTCAATAAGGGGTTGTGATCTCTATTAAGTGTTTCCATTAAAGGTATATTGAGTAGCGGGAGCAGCAGGCAGTCTGTTTAGGTTGTGCCACGGCGGCATGCCTGGCATTCTCTTCACTTGTTCAGATGTTACCACTCGCAGCAGTGTACTGTAGGTCGGCTTAGGTTGCGTTAGCTTCGGCGAAATTATTTTGTAATGAACCTATCTTTTTTCTGCTATATTTGGAGCCAGCATTGGATTGACTCTTATTGCCCATCAGGACCAAATGACCACGTTTCAAGAGTGGTATTCATATCCAAAAAATCTCCACCGAATGTTGCCAATTGGAAAACTTGCGAGGACAAAAAAAATAAATAAATAAATAAATAAATAAACAAATAAAAAAATTGCTACACGTATTAAGGGCGCCCTTGATTGGCAGATGAAATTAGGATATCAGGGATTTTTTTTATCCCAAACATAAATCGTGCGCGCTGTTTCCAACCCGCTGAATAAGATTTTTATGTGTTGACCCATAACCGATTATTCGTGATATAGTACCAATAGCTCAACTGCTTCGTAGAAGGGAGTTTTGAGCCAGCTGAAGGTTATGGGTAGCCTTTAACATCTATAACATACTTAAAGAGGCAAAGCCAAAGCCGCTGTCTGAAGGCCCGGAGAAGTTAAGCCTCGATCTGTTAATGAGAATAATTGCCTTCTTTGGTCCACAAAAGCTAAATGTTTTGGCATGAACTATTTGGGGTTACAATAAAAGTGATTTTGCAAAGGGTACTTTACAAATTTCAATAGGAACGGCACTCTGCCGAAAAAAAGTACAGGTTGTGCTTTCCGACGCAGTATTTCGGATGCTAGGATACAGGCGCACCACAGCACGGTCACGGTCACGTCAGCTTAGTAAAACAGGTTACAATCAAGTAATTAAAGTGATGTCGCTCTAAGATCGAATGTTTTATGGAGTTAAAAACATTGCAGTGTTAACCTTTCGGCGAACACTTTACCTCTCAGCTGCTATAAGAGTAGTTCTAATTTTAACGCGACCTAACGGCTGTTTGGGAATAAAAGGTCATAACATACAGACAGTATAATTGGGTGAATTTTTAGTTATTATTGAGAAAGGCAGACACTAGTTGAGAATTATCATACTATACAAGTAACATCTGGTGTTTCTTTCTCTTACGATTACTAATCAAATTGTCTATTTTATGCAATATGTTTAAGTAAGATGTTTTCACTAAATAATATGATATTTAAAATAATTTAAAAATAATATTCGCAATTGCCATGTTAATAGAAATGTAGACTTTTGATCAAACACTATTTTTCACTTAGCGTGCATGCCCTACGAAACTTGCTGTAGTTGAGGATTGAGTCTGAGAAGCAATTGTGGAAACAAACTATGGATTGAGTGAGGGAAGGAAATTCAGTTTGCACAATTACACCTGCAGGGGACTAGAATTAAGACCTTAGTCTTCAGAACTGAATCATTGAGGCCTAAAGATTCAACAAGTTTCTACCTGATCCTGATAAATGCGGAAATGAGTTCGTGTATGGTCAACTATTTCTTCTGCAGGGGACCCTTCATATTTTACTCATAGAGACTCGAATCTAACTATTAATAAAATCTTTATGATACGCTAGCGCTTGACAGTCATAACATGAAGCTCATGTTACTGTAACGAACGTTGAACAACAAAATATCGGTGAAGGTTATAAGAGGAGTCCTGATTTTGATACTATACCTGGCTAGAACAAAATGTGTTTAGGGGGCGGGGGGATAAGTTACTATCGAACAGACTGTACAATTTCTGAGTGGAACGTGTGTGGTAAGAACTCCGCTGCTGAGTAGAGAGGACATATGGTTGTATATCATATTAATTTGGCAGATGTGCAGATATCAAAGGTTTCACTAACAATGAATTCATTCATGATTGTCTCTGACGTAGGTAGGTGCTCGTTCGAACTACGAAATTAGTGAACATCTGCAGCGTTTTACTTATCAACAATAATTGGTCTCAAGTGTTACTCGCTGATAGCTGTCAATGTAGGAAAGATTTAGCTTTCAAAGAATGATAATGAAACTCCAGTTAACATTCAATGAGAAAAAGACTGAAGTTCCGGTGCCTTATTTATAGCAATACGCTTGTTTGTAATATCTACCATAAAAAACGTTTGGTTTTATACGGTCATCCCATTAAATCAGAAAGCTAGCTTGGATTAGGTTAGAAAGCTGGCAATAGACGGACCAACTGGAGCATTCCTAGAGAACAGCCGGGACTCCCTAATGCCCCTGCCCTGTATGATCTACTATAATACGTCAAATCATTTAGATTCCTGAGTATAAAGAAAAAACAAACTTAGTCAAGCCTTAGAGGTGATCCTGCATGCACGATTAGTTGCAGGAGACGATCGGGGACTCAGATACACTAAGTTAGCTGGGGCATGAAAGATAATGGTTTAGGGTGGACTCTGAAGCTTTAGCGGTTAAGAGCTTGTGGCTCCTAGAAGAGGAGCTCGTAGCTATGGAGGGTGCTGCTTCCAGTGTTTGTCAAGACGATTTTTAAGCGCATTGACTATCTCGATACCGACGCCTTCGGAAGAGAGTCTACACCAAATGATCCTATGAAGTATGGGATAAACTGCTGGCTTAGAGTAGTTCTTCCATCTCGATATTTAAGTTTTGGCCGTTTTCTCCGTGGCGATTATGCACGTGTCTGTAAAAAAACTCCGTTAATTGTTGGTACGTTGTGGAAATCATTCAAGTACATGAATGTTTTTATTAGTTGCCTCCTGAGTCGTCATTGCTCAAGAGATATGTGTCCGATCTCCTAGACGAGACTCGTCTGGTAAATTTCACAGCAAAAGTATCAATTTTGTTGCTTTGCTTTGGATTCAGTTCATTTTCTCTATATCATTGCGTTGATGCGGCAAGGAGAATTCAACAGCATACTCTAGATGAGTGCTCCGGCCCAAGAAAAGATTTTATCCTTAGATAGCATTCAAAATTAAATGTATTAAATGTAATAAATCCCTAGACTGTGGCTGTTATTTTAGCACTCATCTGGGAGTGACCGTGCGTGGTCACTGATCAGATAAAGTGTTACTGAATTTATCACGAAGTGAAAGAGAGCACTGAGCACTTAACTGTATGTGTAATACTCATCCCTGCAGTTGCTGTTTCATCCCTCGATCTGTGGTAGCATGAAATTCTTTGACAAGATCAGTGTTCCGCCGTACAGTTCTAGATGTATTCAACTTAAGTGAGGATTGTCTTTTGTTTAATGACTTTTAACAGAGCTTAAGTCGGCGTGAGTATTTCTTCATACTCTATATCGGTTTACCAGTCCGTTGATGCACGGGCTTATAGTTTTAGTCTTATTACAATAGCAACGATAGAGCGCTCTGAGAGGGCGTACCTCAAACAAACAAGGTAGTACATATTGAAGTAAAATTAAGAAATTGTCCTGAAACTAGGATATACTTCTCATCACCGATGAAATTTGATCATCTGTGCTTCTTGACAGCAATAATAACTTCTATAATTTTCTTGAAGATCCGTCCTTTACTTTTTGAGATATCTTTGTGACAGACAAACAAAAAGACAGGTAAACTGATAAACTAATAGACAAACTCAACAAAGACATAAGTTCCCTGGCGGACGTAATTACCGTTCAATTTATCAAATCAGCATTGCTTTCGGCTTTTTTAAGTGTGATTTTTTTTTTGAATTAACCTCAGATACTTCAACAATAGTGATAAACTGAAATCTCAGAATTGCAGTTCTGAGCATATGTTGACTTTAATCCGATTAAGCTATTTCGATCGATGTGGGTGAATCGAACACGCCTAAGTAGCAATAATATGGCAGACAATCATGAGGAAGAGAAGACAAAGAAATTCACCTCACTGTTGGCGCCTCTACCCGGAGCACAAAAGGCAAAACGTTTCAAGTACTTGTAACAAAAGTCTCAAGCTACAGCTTAACGTGTTTGGCTACATCACGCTGAAGTAAACAGCTTCACGAGTTTGAATTTACTCCAAATTAAGGAAGATATTCAAAAGTTTACCATTCACCAATAGGAGAATTGTCCCGACGCCAGCCTGCATTGGCGTGCATCGACGAGAAATGCTGCGTTGGAGTGTTCCTGCAGCACGGCAGATGTAGTTTCTGTGCTGCCTGTGCACGCCAAAGCAACTACTTCGCATCGTTACACAGGAATGCGTGCTAATTTTGGGCAATAGTTCGTTCAGTGTTGGCACTATTTGTAGCGTTAAAACCTGCAGTAGCGGTTGAGATTTTATTCAAGATTTAGGGTAGCGAAATGCCATATTCTACCCGAAGACGTGCATAGCAAGGTAAGTACATGGGAGGGCTGTAAAGAACGTATCGTATTATGTGCTCTGATGGGCAGCGGCCTTAATTCAGACTCGCGTTCCATATAGCAGCAGCCCGCTGAGGTGCGGAGGGAGGGAGAGAGCCAGACGGGAGCCTCAGCAGAACTTATTATTAATGGCTGACATTTTATTGCTGTTGTTTCCGTGCCGGGAAGACGCTGCTGTGCTGATAACTCTATCTTGGCAGCTTCCTCTCGCTCTATGCGTTAACCTCTTAGTGTGATAGTAAACAGTTGTGAACATTAACAGCAGGGCTTTTGCTACAGTTCGAAGTGAGGTCTGCACGTCAAACAATAATGGGGCTTGTGATACAAGATAAGCAGGCCTGCAACTGCAGCGTTATGGTGACTAATAACGGGCTAATTTGTGGGTAATTTACGGAGGTGATGATGGTAATTGAAGATGGCGTGAAGGATTGGCGTGTGAGTTATTTTTATGCTCAGGAGTCACTGTTATTTAACTATTTTTGTAGGTGCGAGCTTATATTTCTTTGGTTAGGGTAATTCCACGGAGTAAGATAAGCTCATGTGGTTTAACTGGCCCGAAATCTAAATTGTCAGCGTTCTATTCGCTACCTTGGGTCGAGTTTCAGGGGTTAATCCTAAAAGAAGTAAATCCAACTGGTGGTGAGCCACACAAGTTAAGGTCACAGAGGTATAGAAATTGGATTTCTGGTTAGAAATGACTCTCCTATTATTAGTATTATTAAAACTTCACGCTCGGACCACCACGGCCAGGTAGTGCAACCCAAGTGAAGCATTATGCAACACCGGAGAGCCCGAAACGCTGCTAAAGAAACTCCAACTGCAAACCGTTAACAGCTGATTTAAACGCCTGCAGGCCGACCCGACCGAAAGCCGATGCCGGTAATGAATTCCATACCGGAACAGAGCGGGGCAATAAAAACCGACTGTTCTGAAGAGTTCGGCATCTAACATTCCCCCAGTGAAAGAGTGCGCATCAACTTCACATTTACGATTTATGATGGCAGAAAAAGTTTTCTGCTACATGAGGATTTTTTATCCAAGAAATTTTATGAAGCGAACCTTCGAAGCCGTTACACAAATTTATCCAATTTATTAATTCATCGAAAGAGCGATTGCATGTGCAACTTTAAAAAAGGGTCTTCGAGATTCAGCATGAGAATTACATCACTGGTTGAGTAAATCTAAACTTAGGATTAAGTCTATCATGCAGAGTCTACTGGCTTTTTAGAGTTAAGCTTTTAGGATGCTAATTTAGAATAATTTTTGAAGAAATAACACTCTTTGTAACGTAGGAAATGACCACTGTAGCTGTTGCGCGTTGACCCTATCATAGTTAGGTTGAGTAACCTCACTTCAACAGCTTCATTTTACCTCTATATACTCTATATGCCTATATATAGGATAGACTCTAGACGAATGTAACATATATAAGCAAGATTACTAGGAGGCTAACGGCGCAGCCTAAGGTAGATATAGGATAGACGCACTCCAGTCTCTATAGGTTTACTATACAGTGACTACCTATGCAGTAGATACAGTACGGTATCTATAGCTTGCTTTGGAACAAAATATGTTCACAAGTATACTTACACTCACATAATAAACAGCAGGTATCGTTACACCAGGTATGGGGTCCAAACACATACGGAATAAGAGGCCGCGCACGTACCTACATGAAAATTACATAAATAGATTCAGTCTATGCAATTGCAGGCCTCACTATCAGTAAGCTTCGAGCAAAAAAAAAACTTAATTATACACATAAATGTATGCTCAATATTCTGTAATTTTGCTGACATGTTGGGAAATTTGCTGGTGTATATGCAGTAAGTGTAAGTTATATCGCACAAATATTTTTGAGTAATCCAGCATGACACCAGTATCGTATTGAAATGAGTTATTTTACCAATTCAACCCGTTAGATATGTTTACTGAAAACGAAAAATTTTACTTTCAAAGTTTCAAATCAATGAAGAAATTAAGCGAGTGCCGACCAACTCGAAACCTTTACCCCAATCGGAAGATTTTAGGTAAATAGCTGATGTTATTTACTACTCTATCTTGCACTTAAGTGGAGACCTTGTCTCTGTTCGTGAAATTTTACACTTAGTTAGCTTTTGTAAGGCAGCAATTGCGACCGAGACACAAGCAGAAACAAGGGACACGCAGCATGGTCTGAGTTCGGCGGTAAGTGAGCAATCGATGCAACAAAGAAACGCCGAAAACTTTATATCTTTCTTTTCTCTCAAGACCGAATGCAGTCGAAACTTGTTTGAAAGACTACAAATTACTGTGTAGCCTGGACTATAATAATATTTTTCAGCTATTTTACATGCACGCCCAACAAAAGAATATATTTCACGCCCCTTGGACCGGGCTGCAGAGAAGGGGCAACATTCCGAGATGTTATCTAACAACTTCCCAAAGCTGCTCCGGTACAGGTAAAGGATATGTAGCTGCGCGGTGCTACTGGGTACAGTTCTGGTCATAAATCACGGACGCCTTGGGCTACTAGATTTATTAAGTAACAATATAACAACAGAGCGCACAGAAGGCTGGCTTTGATTTATTGAGCTACGTAATGAGGGGACACGTGCTGATAGATATGTGCTACTTATGGGTGAGTGATCAGCCAGAGAGCCTTCCCGAAATTCTAGCACTATTGAAATTGGGTAATGTAATCTTTATGGAATTCCTGTGCTATCGTGGTCGGCTTGTAGAATCTTTTTCATATTGTAGCACTTGAGAGCTTAGTCTTATGCACTGTGCACGAAATTTTAGCCATTTAGAGATTGCTTAATACAATCATTGTAAAATTCTAGTACTGGAGAGACGGGCTAATACGATCAATAAGAAATTATAGCACTTGAGAGGAGACTGGTAAATGCAATCGTTATGAAATTCGAGCCCTCTAGTGTTTGGGTAATGCATTCATTATGAAATTATAGCGCTTTGAAATTTAGTTAATACAATCTTTATGAAATTCTAATATACCGCAGTTGTAAAACTGGCTAATAAAATGTTCATGAATTTCTAGCACTATAGAGCTACGTCAGTGTAACTTTATGAAGTTCATGCATTTATGATTTTACCTCTCATCATATTAGCAATCTCATCACTGAATACAACATTTGACAGACGATCACTAGCTAACTACAGCATCTTGTGCAGTACGCATGCATGGTGGAGAGCTGCTATAGAGTATCAGCTTTAACACTTTCGCTTTTATCAGTATCTCCATATGCAGATTCTAATTAACGGTTGTAATTATAGTTATTGTTACCAGCGAGTTGTTCCGTTTTTTGGAAACTAGCGAGTTCTTCCGTTTTTTGGAAACTTTGGCGGCGTCACCAGTACAGTAGCCTGTGTACTGAAGGCTTCATCGACTGTCTCCCGATACGGCGTTTTTGTGTGTTCGATTGGCTGAAGAAATTAGGCCTTCGAGGGTTGACTTGATGAATTTTAAGGAAGAGGAACTGGCTTCGACTCGCTGTTTCGAGTTAGTTTGAAGCGTTGACCCTTAATTGATACGTGGTACCTCCAAGAACTCAAACTTACTCCGTACTCCGTAAAATGGAATTTTTAGCCGACTCAGCATAATCGGGCTGCATTTAACATCGGCAGGACGAACCAAAGTGACTATATCAAAATTTCTGTCAGCCGTCCCGGACAAGTCAAGTCCAGTGGGCTTGGCTTAGATCAATTTTGCCGACCGAGTCGATTCGATTTGGCTCCGAAATCAGTTGAGCCTTCGAGGCTTGACCTACAAAATTTCAGACAAAAGCTTCGGGATTGTCACTTTGAAACATGTTGCAAGTGTAATAGAAGCAAATCGATATTGCGTAGAGCCTGCTCGAAACGCCATATTACCGAGCAAGATTGAGTTTCTGGAAGTTTATGGAGCAACCGATTGAGAGTTAGTGTGTAAATGAAACTCTATTCAACGGATGGAAAAACCTGCTTGAGCTTCGAATGCGTCAAGTCTTGAAGGCTTAATTTTAGTGCCCCGTCGAATATGCCAATATCTAAGCCAAGCGCACCAGACTTTAGACCCGTCTGAAACCTCAAACAGGAACGTTGTTTTCTTCTCACTGAATCATGTTGCAGGTGTTAAAAGCAAACCAAGTAAGTTTGAGACTGGTGGAAAATTTTTTATTCGGAGCAGAGTTTTCGGCCGTCTCACGGTAATTTAATTCCAGATTACCGCCTGAAACTCAGTTTCTCGTGGCGAAGCCAAGGCATCTGCCTGATGTTTCAGACAAATCAGCCCTAATAGGCTAGACTTTGGCGAGCCAATCGATGAAGCCTTAGTTTTGGTAAGTTTTGTTTACTTTCTGAACTCTGAAGTGCGAGGGTCTTATAAGAGCTTACAGAAAGCTCGTCGACTGGTACGTTGTGGGCGACATAAACTGTGCTCAACAGGCTTGACTCGTCCGGGACTTTAGGGAGGAGCATTGATTTCATTGCTTTGAGTCGAATTTCCGACGATAATCGAAATTCGATTCCCCCTGATACTTCAGAAAACTCGACCCCGCTCCGTAAAATGAAATTTTCAGCTGCAGGTTCAAATTGGTTACTTCATGCCACTGCAGTACGATCCCAAGTGGCGAAACCAACGCTCCATCATTGAGAGAAGTGTCGTCTCAACATCAGCACGCGTTCCCGTGATCTATGGCAAATACTTACCTTGACGTCTTGCTGCGCAGCTAGAAAACTGCATTTTTCATGAGGTAAGAACACGCCTTGACAAGCATATACCGCCTTCGCACGTGACTGTGTGCGTGCCCACCAGCTATCGTGCAAATTCTTAAACTCATATGCACGTACCACTGATTTTTCTCGACGATATTACAGTGCTTTTCTCGCGCGATGTTGACGTTTACGTGCTGCATCATCGGGTTCATACATCACAATAGCAATATTCATTAGAGGAATAACAATATACCTAGGTATGCTCGTGTGATGATAGAATATAAAATGGGAATGCGATCCACGAAATTTTATCTGGCAACTACATTACGATGCAACAGTTGTATTATTTGCTACAATTTCGCAGGTCACAAGCAACAAATAACTTACCTACACAGCCTTGCTACGCAGGTATACGCAGGACTTCCCTCTGTGAGGGGAAGCGTGTAATTTTTTTTTAAAGGGGAAGTCAATGTAGCGTTACCAGCGCGCGTTACGTCAACACCGCGTGACGCAGGACAGCTTTGTACCGTGCCGGTCGGAGGGCGGGGCTGTAGGCTGAGAGCAGAGGCAGGGGCAAGGTTTTCTTGGCTGGGTTTGGTTGTTGTTTTGCATTGGGTTAGCAAGCGGTTAGGTTAGATCACCTCGTCCTAGAAATCGCACTCACCCAGTGACGGCTCTCTCTAGGCCGTAGTGTCAGAAAACGGGGACTATCGGGTAGTTAGTAAAAAATCCATTCTTAATTTCGGGCAGGTTAGGTAAGGGTAGGCCTGGTGTGATTTCTAAGACGAGGTGATCTAACTCATGTTATCTTTGGATAAGTTGTATTGGGCTCGGTTGCCTTTGGTAAGGTTGTACAAGGCTGGGTTGGCTTTGGATAAGTTGTATTTTTACCTCCGCCGAAGAGGTTATGTTTTCGTCGGGTTTGTCTGCCTGTCTCTTTGTCTGTCTTTCTCTCTGTCACCAAGAGTTTAG
This sequence comes from Parhyale hawaiensis, assembly GCA_001587735.2. Classification (NCBI taxonomy): domain Eukaryota; kingdom Metazoa; phylum Arthropoda; class Malacostraca; order Amphipoda; family Hyalidae; genus Parhyale; species Parhyale hawaiensis. The sequence continues at coordinate 23,884,974 of LQNS02000211.1, forward strand.
AGTTTAGATCTATGAAAACTGACATTAACAATGTTATTTTTCTCTAATTACCTCTTCCAAGGTTATGTTTTCATCGTATTTGTCTGTCTTTTTGTTTAGCTGTATAATTGTCTGTCACTAAAAACTCAAAAACTTATGAATGGATTTTTACGAAATTAGCAGGAATTGTTAGGCATGTTAGGGGTAACAGATGATTAACTTTTGGTGAAGATCCACTCAAAAGTTTGCATGTTTACCCCTTTTTTGTTAGCGTCTCAACTCAAAAAGCTAAACGGATTTTCATGAAATATGCATGAGCTATCAGGTATATTAAGAAGAGTGAATGATCGAATTTTTGTGATGATCTGTAAGTTCGTTTGTCTATTTGTCTCTCTGTTTATGGTAGTTAGCAAAATAATTTAAAAAGTTATGACAGATCTTTACGAAATTCACAGGAATTGTTAGAAATCTTAAAAGAAATAATTGATCAAATTTTGGTGAAAATGGGTTAGCCTGTTTGTGTGGCTCATGTTTTTCAAAAAGTTTGTTAGCAGCATACCTCGAGAAGCTATCAACAGATCTTTAAGAAAATTACAAAAGCTGTTATTATTGTCAAGAGGCATGAATGATTAGATTTTGGTGCTGATGGAAAGAAAATAGATAATAGTTTCAGAACCAATTTGAATTTATGGTTACCGTTGTCTTGCTTGCTTGGCGGAGGTATGCGCTCTCAGATGTTCTAGGTTATAGTTGCTAACTACGATGATGATAACTAGCGAATTTAACAAACCAGCTAAACTGAAGTGTCTCCAGTTCGTCATCTATGAGAGAGTTAATCAAATCCAACTAGCCTGAATTTGTTCGGAACGTAAATTTTGAGCGTTCTCATCGCCACTCTGGGTAGAGTTTTATGCGTTACCAGCACACCGTTCCGCTTAACCTTTTGCTGGTACTCAAGGCTGTGTCTATAGGGGGTTTGGCTCTGTGTATGTCATATTGTTGGCGTGCGAAGATATGCAATGCAGCGGGCTGTAGGTTTCAGCAAGAATTTGGTATCATGGGGAGTTGCACCTCAGAAAGTAATCCACGCGTCACATTAAGACGATCGCTGCCGGCCATATTTTGCAGCGTCAACTTTGCTTTTTTCTTAGTACGACCACTGACTGTCTTCGCTATATTTTTCTTTTCTTCTTTACCTCCGCCAAGGAGGTTACGTTTCCGTCGGGTTTGTCTGTCTGTCTGTCTGACACCAAGATAATTAAGAAAGTTATGGACGGATTTTGATGAAATTTACAGGGATTGTTACGTATGTTAGGAGAAACAGATGAACAACTTCTGGTGAAGATCCATCCATCCGTTCGTTTGTTTGCCTCATTTTTCTCAAAGGCATAACTCATAACGTTATGGACGAATTTTCATGAAATTCACATGAGTTGTTAGGTATATAACGAAGAGTAAATGGCCAAATTTTGGTAATGATCCATGTGTTCGTTCGTTTGTCACCATTTTTAATTTTATACTTGTTAGCACAATAATTCAATAAGCAGTGGATGGATCTTGACGAAATTTATAGGGGTTGTTAGTGTTGTCAAAGGACATAAATTATCAAATTTTGGGGCAGATCGGTCTGTTCGTTTGTATGTTCGACTCATGTTTGTTATAACGTATGTTAGTAGCATAACTCAAAACATTTTGAACGGATCTTCAAGAAAATTGCGCAAGCTGTTATTACCATCAAAGGCACAAATGATCAGATTTTGGAGTTGATGCACAGAAAATCATGGTTTCAGAGAAAATTTAATTTTTTTGCTCCCGTTGCCTTGCTTGACGGAGGTATGCGCTTTCAGAGTGCTCTAGTTTTTGATATATTTTTCCCATGCTCTTAGGGTAAATTCTCATTGTATATGTTCCCCCTTTTGCCTTGACAAGCTCTTTTGCCTACAATGTTCTTAATTGAGGCCCTTAATAAGGAAGTTAGTTATAGTTCAGTTTTACCGCCGCAGCTGCAACTTAGGCGATTCAAAAGTGAGTTTCATTTTTATTATTATGTCATCAATAGGAACATTTTATCCTGGCATTCCTGCCGTCAGAATTCAATTTGGCTCAGTGCACTACTCTGGAGGAAAAAAGGCGTAAAGAATAGTAAAAGACACTAGAGTAGACGGCCCCTTTTGTTGTCTTCCACATGAGAGAGACTATAGGTGCCCCGCGTACAAAGTCGGCTATCTCGATCGACAGCGAACCTCACGGAACGGAATAGTAGAGAACATACCTAACTTTACAAAACTAACTCGTTAGCAGGAACTGCGGCAAGCTGCAACATCTCCTGCGGAAAAGGCACTCATTGCACTTGGGGGCATAAAGAAAAAATCAACAACAGGCAGCACGAAAGTAGAGCAATGAATTGCTGTTATTAACGGTCTTTCTTGACTAATACCAGGAAAAAAGTTCGTCGGTTTTCATGGTTAGTTATATAACGGAAGAACGCAAGAACTTTCTAAATATTTCCAATGTAAGTGTTTTGAAAATACCAGAGTTTGCCTTAACACAGAAGTTTGTGGACGAACATCTTTTTTTTTCGTGGTGATTTGTAGTGATCTGCATACTTACTAGTCAAAGTACTTATAAATGGTAAGCGACTATATTTAGACATCACAACAGTCGAGGGTAAGTAAAGCACAGGTTGTATCAAACATCATTTTTCAGTCAAAAACAAACTAACAAGTAAACAAAAAAGAAAATAATAGCACAATGTACAATGGAGGTCGCTGTTCATAAGTTACAAAAATGGCCAAATTTTCGCGCTACGACTACACTTTGCCTCGCTAGGGTGGGACGCAACCGCAGTCTATGACGTCATACTAGGGAAAGACAATCTTACATCGCTGAGTGCAAGTTTATTAATATATCAAATCATACGATTCCCACGGAAAACTGCACTTTCATTCTTTTCTTTAGGGTAAATAAATTTCTTCACCAGAGCGAAAATCCTTCTAAATTCCTTGTTTCTAAGAAATCGCTGATTATAATTATTAAAAAAAAGGATAAATATCTCACTACAATAGTACTGGTGACGTTTTCAGGAAGGAAGTTTGTCCGTACAGGGTTCATTCAGCAGGACTTGGATGTAATAGATAAGAAGAGTAACGTTCTGTGTGTTCCACTATGTAACGTGCCTAGATCTTTCTAAGATTATTTGTCCCGAGCTTTTGAGTCCTGATACATGATTAGGGTACTAACTTTAAGAAGATGGCTGCAGCCGGTTAAAAATTCTTTTCCCTAAAAACGAGTCATGTAGGATGGCTTGAAAGCATGGGGACAAAAAAAGTTAAAAATTCAATAGAAGTGCTGACTTGCGCTTACAAATTGTAGGGACTTTAATTTCCGTTATACGTGTTGATAACAATATACATTCATAGAATTCCTGGACAAGGAATATTTCTTTTAGCGTAAAGACATGAAGACCGTAATGCAGTTTGAGAAACGTAAGAAATTTCTTTCATGCTTGCCAGCTCGTGAAAAAACTAAGTTCCCTGGTGTGACGTCTTACGGTTGAGTCCCGTACAATAGTAGCCGTTCATCTACCATTAATATTACTTTATGTTAGTATAAGAAATATTATTAGTGCTACTTCTAATATCACATTTGACTGAGAGAATAGTGGGCTTAAAAATATTAAGTGGGACGAAGAACTTAAGAAACTTATTTTTAAGTACGGTCAGTTAAGTCAGAAAAGTTAATTCACCAATTGTAAAAATAAAATAGTTATAGATGCGAGACAGTCTACGACGCAGTTTATAAGGTTTTATAATTTGAGTGTTTTTGGCGGCTTCAGAAACATACGTAGAACTGCCAAGGATAAAATGTGATACAACTTCTGACGAGGCTGAAAAAGTATCAATCAATATTCACCATAAATCGTTTTTCGGTGACAACATTACGCTCATTCACTCTAAAAACAATAATTAACTGGGTAGCACTGAACAAATCGATTCGAAAAATAACATAAACTTCTATTCACACGAAATTAATGACTAAATTATTTTATGTGGTACCTAAGTAAATGAGTGTTAAACATAAAAAAAAACAATAAGAAAGAAAGATAGTTTTCCTAACCCATTCTTTGTAGTAAAATGAACCTAAAATCAATGGATAACTACAGGAATAAATAAATTAATAATTAAAAACGAATGAAGCGCAATTTCGCAATTTCGCCTCGCTATCTCTCACAGATCTTATAGCTACCTGTTAATGGACAACAACAATATAAAAGTAAAGAAGTATCTTATTTACACAAAGCATTTCATCTTCTCGCTTTAACCCGTTAACTCATACAAAATAAGCCATCAGTTCTCGTAAGTATAGCTCTAGTAATAGCGTCCATAGCAATGGACAGCATGCGTTTACACGTTAACATCAGCACCTTCACTGTTACTGACTTTGACCGGGTAATAACGCCATTTCAGCTTTGGCTGCCGTTGATATTACCTCAGCCATAACCAGTCATTTCACTCTCTGCCAGCAATATAAAACACTACTTTTCATAGGAATAACACTATTTAAGTGAACAGTTACACATTATCATAGTCGTATTTTTACAATCGCGACCTCTCCGTGCGTAGCACTATTTAGCCCTTTCGTACCAGGAATTAAGGAGTTGCTTTTCCGTAGAAATACGTCCACGATAGTGCAAAGTATACGCACGAGAGGGTTAATCCCAATCTGTTCTAGGCCGAGTTACCTCGCCATATGGCCTCAGTTTGCCTGTAGTAATACAGTCGAGCAACGAAACCGTCTAGCAAAATTACACAGTATGGTATGAAGAGGGTTAGGACCAGGCCGAACTTTCCGTCTTTGGAGGATGATCAGTTTCTTCACCTTCAGTGTCAAATAACTTCACCCTACGTTCTCCTCAGTGAGGATGTCTCAAGTTTCTAAAACTGATATTCCTTCACAAAACCAAGATGAACTTTGGGCTGTCTAGGGTTTGTTACAAGTCAACATTACATGCGTTTTTATATTAGAAAATGAACATTGGTAAGAACAGCACAGGGCAAATACCCAAAGCACGAAACCAAAATATTGGTTGGTAACAATACCGCACAGGTGTTCAAATTGCGTAATATAAAGGAGAAACATTACGTGAACATTATGCAATACTGAGTTGCGAATAATAAGCTTCGTACGAATAAAACAAACCTTTCGAAATATACACTGTTTAGATTTGTTCTATTATATACTTAATTTAGATACTGTACGGGTTAGGTCCCGGAACTGTTAGCGATGTGATCCGCTGTGCGTGGTCAACCCGGGGCTAGCCGGAGAGCCAGGTAGTGAGTTGTCTCCACAGTGCTCGTAACCGCTTAGAGGAGCTTACGTGAGACTTTTACTTGGTAGTTAGTTCGTAGTTAGTTGGTTTGACCATGTCAAAATTTGTACAAAGTGGCATTTGCAGGTGTAGCCTCTACAATAATTCCATAGAGACGCATTGCAGACATTTCTAATCGACAGGTGGTGTTCACGTACAACAAGAGTGCTTTGTTCCATTGTATACTATAGGAAAATAGCCTGTCTACTGAGGTAGGGCGGCCTGGTTAAAAACAGCTAAAGGGCCGGTCAATTACAGTCCTTTTTTGCCTATAAAATAAATCATTTGTACATTATTCGTAAAAAAGCCATAAAGAACTTTGAAAAATATATATATACAACGTTTTGTGTACATAGGTATGATTAAAATAACTGTCGACTGGGTTATCGAATAGAATAAAGTCCTGGTGGACCGACTACAGAAGCAACATAATAAAAAAAGAGCAGATAAAATCATTGGACACATAAACCGGGGCTCTCATATGCTCCTACTCTGGAGAAATTATACACGTGTTTTTACGATAGGAAACGATGCCAAAACAACTACCAATAAATTCCCATGATAAAATTACGAATGAATCTAAACATTAATATAACATATCTCAAATTTTACAAAGAAATCTAAAATGTCTTCCGAAAATAGTCTTCAATATTACACAATCAGAGTGAAGAAAAAAAAAATCGAAATTCTGGAATTTAGGGGGATGATTGCTAGAAGAGAAAAATAACAAAGTCATGTGTAAAATATGCGGATTATTGTGCAGTGTATTATGTAGAAATTTCGCGTCAGAACGAGAGGGTGGCGTGATATGTCTCTGAAAACTTCGCCGAATGTAAATTTTTCGAATACTTCAAAGCATCATTAAATTTCTCTACACTATGAACAAAGTTGTCTCAAAATAGCACGCATTACTGGGTACCGATAGAATACACCTGCCTTAATGAGCTTGTGTAGCACGCAAACTACAGTTTTCGTGTTGCAGAGTTGTCCTGCTGGAGAGAAGGGGGCTGGTTTTAGGAGAAAGTTTTTCAGGGCAGAACTATATGAGAGACTGATCAGCAATGTCATATATTATTGGACGTAATCCTGGCGTCAAGTTATCACGGGTTCCATAATCCTGACATGTTCGCACTATATAGGCTCACCTACTTTGCACAAATATGGTTACGTGAAAAAAATTATGCACATTCATAAGCGATAAATGCAAGGACAGCTTAAAAATTATGAATGGATATAAAGTCACACCAATACATAATTTAGGCTGTTGTCTATCCTCACGCCACACAAACTATTTTATAAAATCTAAGAGGAAAAAAGGAACAGGTAGCGTGTAAAAAAAAAAAAAAAAAACTGTGCGCCAATGTACTGAAGGTCACCGCGCAAGAGAAAAGTATCTTAAAACAGTAACAACAGAAGCCCGCCGCAGTAAGTAAAGAGAAGTAAGCATTAAAAAGCATGTAAGCGAAAAGTAACCATGCAATAACATCGTTACGGACAAGGTTGTTTTCTCGTTCAACCAAAGCCCTATAAAAACATGTAATTTGATCATCAACCTGTAATTTGATCATCAACAATGATAATGTACTATTGATAGAGAGCCGTATATCACACGTCAAGAAATTGGAACATTTTTTGTCATCAGCCAGTGAATTCCCAATCTGAAAATTATAGATGATAGGTACCACCCTTACTGATATCGGATAGGTGCCTTTAATGTGCAGATTGCGATATACTCAATCTTACTACACTGAGGATGTTGATTTTAGGAATGTGACTGGGAATTAGCTCACACGTCTCTTTCATTAAGATACTTGTCATGGACACTATATATGTAAGAGTATCACCAACGTCCCTGAATGGTCCGGTGGCATTCTGCGAAAGTAACGCTGATGAACTACAAGGAGTAAGAAGCCAAAAAAAATAAAACCTACAAGTGGTTGATGGACAAGTACGGTCTTCAGATTGGAATTGCACGTTAGATTTTATTAAAGCACCTATAGGAGAAAAAATGCCAGTTTTACAATGTGTAAAGGCTAATATGCTACTACTGCAAACGTAATGTTAATAATCACTGATACAGATGTCTCATTAAGACGTAGTGAGGAACAAATGTATTAATAATTAAGACGATACGGAAGTGTTAGTTAAAAAATTACTGTGAGTTCCCGAGACTGAATGATGAGCAGCACAAGTATGTCGTTGCAACATTATCTGCATTAACATTTTCTTTATTAATATTTATTAATTTGAAAAGTCTAAGTTTCCCTTTTTCACTACAATGGCAACCACATAGAGGAAGGAAGAAGGGACACATAGTCTGTCACGAGAAACGTGGAACCCATGCGTGGGGTTGTTCCCACACTGGACTCTTGTAACAAATCGAAATATGAGGAAAAACAAGTTAAATTTAAGATGAACACTACGTTCCATCTTACAGTAAAATAAAATGTTTAAGTGAACAGAAAAAGGGTTAAAATCAAATATTTTAGTAGAAGATACTTAAATTACTGATTAAAAGGTGGATATCTGATTTTATTTAATGGTGGCAATAATATAAATGAATTGTAACATTTATAATCATACAGTACTAATTTACTTTTTCGAGGGTAAACTAGGGATTATTTGGATAAAGTTAAATTTCAGAATAATTATTGTCATTTACGAACAAATTGGTAAAAAAATTAGATTACTACCTCCTCTGGATTTAATTATTGAACGATAATGGAAACTTTTCATAGTCAGATAACAATAATTGATAAAAATTAATACCGATATTAAAATATGAATAATAAAAGTATTAGTAATATCATTATTATTATTATTGATACATATATTTTATTTTAATAATTTCAAGTAGTTCTAGATATGAGGCCCATTTTGTCTCGGCGTTTTTGTAAACTTTATGACGTTCAATACGAGTTGAACAACACCAGGGTCGAATCAACCGTAGTATTATCCTCACGTAGCACAGCAAGTTCATATAACTTTACCCAGGAATTGTGCATATCTTCTTGATGGGTCAATTGACATCTAAACATGGAGTAGTCGGACGAAACCACAACAACATCAACAAAAATGTCAGTTTTTACAGGTACAATTTTACGAGAAACGGCAACATCATACAAGAAATGCACTTTATTTCAGGAAAATGTTGAACACACCGTACCAAATTACCCAAAACTATTTAATTAATCCGAATACGCATGAAATTTAGAAATTATAGCAAAAAAATGAACAATTCTACTTTTGTGTACCTACGGGGGAGAGCATCGATCCTTCAAAACTGGAAATATTACCTTTCAAATTTTGAAAAATTTTGGAGAATACCGCTGATGGAATTTAGGGACTCAGCGCGCTGTGCCCGCTAGGATCCCAGTGTGTGTTTACTAGCAGCAAGTCAACTGAAGATCTTGACGTTCATGCAAATTTTGTTGGGAATCAACTACTGTCTTCTGAATTATGTCAAGCGTTCTTCTCGTGATCATTAGGGTTTGGAGTTTGTTCTGGTTCTGCAACTATCTTCTGTGTCGTCTGGGAATTGTCTTGCGTAACCGTACTAACATTAGTAACATTGTCTGCAACAATAGAGGGAAGAATGGTTAGTAAATAAAAAATAAAAAAAAACGTTAAAAGAGACTGCAAGCCCAGAGAGGTTAAAGAAAGAATTTCATAGAAAAACCAGTGAAGACAGACAAAATACAGGCAAAATTGAAAGAACATGATAAAACTCAAGTGTAAATATGGTGCTTCCATTAACAACTCTANTAAAAAATAAAAAAAACGTTAAAAGAGACTGCAAGCCCAGAGAGGTTAAAGAAAGAATTTCATAGAAAAACCAGTGAAGACAGACAAAATACAGGCAAAATTGAAAGAACATGATAAAACTCAAGTGTAAATACGGTGCTTCCATTAACAACTCTAAGGTATATATAGTGTCAATAGCAGAACTCTCCGATACGAGACCAGCATCGTCACTTCCTCTTCCTCCTCCTCCACATACAAATTAGTACTATAGGCAGTGCATGACAACTATAGTATAAGTTAACCATGTGTTCCACTTTTGAAATTCTAAATGGAAAACATAACCACAGGCTGTACTCCATTACAAAGATAAAGGTTAGTTGGACATCCATTAATGGTAATAAAAATTAAGAAGTACCAACAAGTTGCACACTTTAATAATTCGAGAACCTGATATTGAAGTAAACCAAACCTACCATATAATTTTTGAGATCCACTTTTAGCAAATATTTTCGAATACTACTCATTTATACGTAATAGTGAATGTCAGCGAACATCTGGCATGAAAGATTTTTAAATGTTAGCTTGAAGACGTTCTTTGCCCTAGGACATTCCTGTCAGGAAGAAACGCATTTGTGCCGAGTCAGGAGAGTCTGGTATTAAGAGGGATAAGTGCAGTAATGGTATCTCCAATAAGTAATAACCGATCGATTTTACTACATGTAGATCAACAATGAATAAAAATCGTAGTTGAGTATTGGGCATGTAAAATACATACATGTAAGGGCTAACTTAACTCAAAACATTATCGTGGTGTACTTTCTCAAAATTTTGTACATCCTACGTACGAAATTTCTAGTATGGATATCTGGTAGCAGAGAGCAAAATTTTTAGCCAGTCCTACTGTCAGTAACGGACTTTCTAAGTGATGTTTCGAACTATGCTATTCCTATGGGATCCCATTGTTTTATTTTATACTTATGTAGGGCTAAACTGTATTCGGATGTATGACATATAATAAACTCAGCCAGACTTTCGGTGTCGACGAATATATTATATATGGTTTTAATTGGCTACGTTTAGAAGTGCACTGTAACTGAACGTGTATTGCTACCAGTAAAACAAAGAATTTATGTTCACCCGAGCATCATAAATAGTTGTTGCCTACTCAGCTTCAAACAAATTATGTTTTCTACAGCGATGCCAATAAAGTGGCGGTGGGAAATGTACGATTGAGAAATAATTGGAAGCACAACAGCCTGAAAAAACTGTCGTCATTTGTTAATCGCAGTACCAGAAGTAAAAATTAGGGTGCGACAAAAATTGGATTAGATTACTCTTATTAAAGATAGCTATATATAAACTTTACGTTATAGAGATTTTCCTGTGCGTAGATTACATTACGGTGACGTAATGATGGCCTCCTAGCAGGCCGAACATTGGTCACCGAAGATGAACAACCACAAAAGTTATGAACAGTCGGACTAATATACAGTAAAGTTAAATAAATAAATTAGGCAATGGAGTAACAGCGGCAGGAGGAACACGGAGGGAGCAGTGCTACATATTGAGGACCGTGGTGGAGCAGTGGTAGAGAACACTTCATTTTTTTAGATATAAACGATTCAGTTGGAAGCTAAATCGAGGAACTGGGGTTGAATTCAGGCCTATATATCCTCGTACAACAAATTCAGGATCCGAGACTTTCAGGAACTCAATCTTGCTCAGAACAATCGAACTCTGAGCAGGCTAAACGTAATCGTGTTGCTATTAACACTTGCAACCCGATTCAAAGTGACACATCAATAGCTTCTCTCCGAAGTTTCGGACCAGTTAAGCCTTGAAGGCTTGAGTTTGACACGCAGTCGAACACGCCCAATGCTTGGCATCAACCTTTGACTCAAGATTGCCAGCGCATGGACCCGCAAGCTGGGCCGGTAGCACTACATTTGAAGTTTGCGTGACATTCTACTGTGATACATTTGTAACATGAGGGTGTAAAAGATAAATTTTCAAGAGAGTTTTTTTGCAGTTCGATAGCAAATGCAGCCCTCGGTTTTATCGAGCACTGCTTGCTTTCGGAAAACATAAGCATTTAAATGCCATTGTCGCATAAGTTCGATTGGCGTGAGTGTGTTCGTCAGTTTGATCGTAGTTCAAAGGTTAAATGTTTCATACTTAAAAAGTATTTTCGATCTCGGTTTCGAGAATACTCTTCAAAATTATAGAATTTTTTCAAGCATAAACTTGTTATGGTTACCCTTATTTCATAGAAAACAATAAAGCGCTTCCAACCCCCGAGAAGTTACTCTCGAACGTTTAAAGCTACTAGAGTTTGATGGGTAAGTAAAGTGTTCAGAGATTTTATGATATCTATAAATATTATTATATAATAACGTCGTCCAAATTTGGTTTCCTAAAGAGGCTGCAAGGTTTTCTATAGTCACATTATGATTTTGTTGAAAACTATTGCATTTTATTGAAGAATCTTTGAAATTTGAATACATATGGCCGATAAGATGTCAGGAATTCTGTCCGAAGGGGTATTCCTGAAGCTGAGATCGGTCTATTATTTTAATACTTATTGTAAAATAGAAACCTTCCTTCTGTTTGCTTCACTGTTGGAATGCTGTTCTGTACCAAGTCATATTTTATTTCTTCCAGTCACGAGCAGCTAGACAACATTCAAAATCTTGTCGATAAGTGTACCCAGACTACAACATACTGCACGACACTTCCTGTTTTTCATTATAAATTTCTTATTCTACATTCGTACAAAATATGATTTACTCCCATAAACATCTTTATATATAATTATATGTACATATTAAGTCAGCAGAAAAGGCCAGCATTATTAAGCATATTTATAAATTCACATATTTGACAAGGTGCGTTCGGATATTCCCCTCGTTTACTCCACGACCACAAAAGCCAAAAGTTCCACTGCAATGAAATATTCATTTGGTATGAGACGTTTAATGGAAAAATCTGCACTACTGTTCAAATTTTCATTAGCGGCAGCAATATAGTAATTCTATTATAGGTACAGCGGGTCGACACCCGTTTCGAAAGCATTTTTAATTAAAAAAACAAACATGAAATTACGTGTTTACCGGAACGCACAGCCGGATGAAAGCAAAAAACATGTAACTATTTCACTATAAGTTTAGGAAACAAACGGAAAACTTTTGTCCATTAACTTTCGGTTGTAAAAAAAGGTTACCATGCAGAGATTTAGAACTCTTATAAGAATTCCCCTCCACCTTCAAATCAATACTTTGGGTTTTAAATTAGATATGTGAGTGACTATCATATTAATATTCTTTGCTTCCCAGGACATGAAACTTACAAGAAACCTGGTTATTGTTTCCCTACTGTCTAAGGAGGTATAAAGAGTATTGAAAAGGCCGTGACAATAAATTATTGTACAAATCCTTCAGTATTCACACGTAAAAAGCAAACAAATTCGGTATGTTAATTATGAACGAGAAATCCGAAAATTTATTTCTTTAGTAACATTATTAAGACTATCTTAAGGAATAACTTAGCAATTATTGGCACCAGAGACAAAATTTAAGTTCCATGTGGGTTAAGATTAAAATATCTAATGATGATGATGAAGCAAAGTTTCTGCCATAAAGAATTACCCAAAAGCCCTGCAAATTACAGTATTTGAGTATCTTCCGTTTGGCTTAAAATGCATGGCAAGGTTATACGGTCCAATGTTTTCTTTTAAGTAATTCCCATTATTTCTCTTGTTACGTTAACTACTATTGATGTTGTTCCACTTGCCCGATATAAACATCAGGTGATTTGGGGCACTGCGAAAAGGACCGGAAAAAATACATGCTGCGTTCTGTTGTTTTCAAATATATGATTACATAGCTGGAAATTGCTGAATTGATTGTATTGAATGTCTGCTTTTGGTTAAAAAAGATAAATGAAAAAAACAGCTCGTTTTCACAAGAATATAGAACCTTGATAAATGGAAAACATATCATGACAGTTTAGCCACGTTCTGTGAGTTATTACTTCCGTAGCCAGTTTATATAGATGCAAGTTTTTTTTTACGAGGTGCCGGACGGAATGGTTGTCCTTCTAAACCAAAAAATTATCAAAACTCAGAATTATTCACAAATATGGACACGTATCATAAAACATCATTAATTTGAAGTTTATAAAGCAATCTTTTGCAAGCTTCATGACTGAATCCAGGTGTCAGAGAGGACACTGAAAGCGTCATAAAATTTGGTCTCAAAATTCCGGTAAAATATGGAAAAACTGTCCCCAAAGCTTAATATGGGGACACTTCTAAAGAAAACAATTTATATGCTATTTATCAGATACAAAACAAATAATTACGCCATAAAAGTTAAGCGGGAAAATTATGCCCCTACTGTACAAAACCCACCACCGAGTCCCATAGGTCCACCCCCAGCTGGGGATGCGCTGGGAAGTCCCAACCCAGACATGCCATGCATACCTGGGTGATGTTGGTGCCCATGGTAGGCCCCCTGACCACCAGGGCCCATGAGGCCACCAGCCATTGGGGAAGAGGTTGCAGCAGCCGCTGCAGCGACTGCAGCAGCTGCAAGGTGGTGGTTATTGGGGTACATGCTGTACATGCTGTACCCTCCGTGAGCACCAAATGTATTAAAGCCGCCCCCACCGGCGCCCGACTTGTCGCAGCGCAACATGTCAGGGAAGCCGATCATGCTTTTCTTCTTCTTCTTGGCGCTCAGTTTGCGGTTGCGGGTCTGGATGCCTTCCTTCTTCATTGACAGCGGTCTCGGCACCTGCATAAAAGAGAAAAAAAAATAAAATTATAGGTTGTAGAAGAGAAAAATGTGGCAAATATGAAGAAATAAGATCACAATACAATACATAAAAAATCCGTAATATGTTCGAGATACGGATATTGGCTATTCGATTTTGCTACTTGGGACAAGAGATATATAAAAAACTTGCTTATAGGTCGTAGAAAAACTTAGAATTTCATCTCGGCCCAACGAGAAGAAATATGAAATATAAAATTGAACAATATGGGGTACAAAACAGAATATTTACCATTCTATGAACTCACAACCTGGAGGAACGGCACGAAAAATGTTTTAATATGAAACCGTTGAAGAATGTCCATGGCCTTTTAAACCATAATTGGTAATATTATTCCAATTTTTTCTGTGTTGATAACAGTAATCATGCATAATTTTTTTATTTATCTAAATATAAAATTATAGTTTACAGTCAGTTATAATGTCGTAAACTACATTTACGCTGATTTATGGAGTACACTAAAATCATGTGCTCTTTCCATGTCAACGACATACATTATATTGTAATATTGGGGACCAGGTAACAGCGTAATAAAATTCACAGCTGTCGAGCACAGAAACATTAATATTCATGCATGTAACCTTCAGTGGCATTCGCCGGAAGCTGCAGGCAGCAGTGGTGGTGCGGACCCAAATAACTGATAACTAGTGGAAAAAACCATGAAGCATCACGAAGATGATATCAAATAAAGTAACACGTGTTGTTGGACTGCGCAGTTATAACATGTCATACTGTGAGTGCAGTCACACCGATGAACATGAAATGTCAGTGGGGCGGAGCCTACCATGATGACGTCACTACCTACTCGTGGGATCAGGCCAAATCATAAACTAAACGTCTCACTGAGAACACCGGAATTCGACACTCTTAATTAAATATTCTTTCAACATTAATGCCTCAAAGCCTCGAAATAAAAGCGGAAGAATAATTGTACGCAAATATTTTATTAATTGTTACGTTTTCCTCTTTCACGACGGTCTTATAATGTCTATGCGGACGGCTGTTTTGACTTGTGGGTTCAGACTTTAGTTAGTTCTGTGCTCCAGGTACGCAGTACATAGGATACGAATGCTTCCACCACACAGGTTGCTGAGTTCCGATATATTCACTCCAATTTTGAAGAGGCATCCAAAGTTTTATTACAGCCTCACTTGCTATCAAAATGACGTGGCAGCTAACATTTTAGAAACTATTTTGGCAGACGCGCAGCTGTGTTTCATGCCAAGGACACAACGTACGTTCGAACAATCTGTACCGCAAACTGGTGACAAAAAACTATTGTGTGAACCTGGCCACTGATAAAATTTCATTTAATATTTTCACCAACCAACCTTCACATCGACTAAGGCGTTTAGTAGGGACAAGTGAGAGCTAGTGAATGCGTCTCCATTATGTGATTACCGTTTGCTTGAAAGTTTACGGTTGTGCATCTATGAAATAGTATTGTCAGAATATAATATAGGCAGTGAAAGAACTCATTACAAATGGCAAACGATCCATTTCACGGTCAAATGATTAGTTTACGAGGCCAAATCGCTACTTTTCATTGCCATATGACGCCATTTCATTGCAACACGATTTATTGTCAGACTTGCGTATATTGGAATTTATTTACAATCACACTTTCCGACCGACATTGAACGATCAAGCAAGTTTTGCTGACTTATTTATAGTAAACTGATGCATTAGTTGTATCATAGGAAATTATTCTTGAGTATCTCTGACCCTACTTGGATAGTGATAAGTTCGGACATTTCTGAATATTCTAATGTCGTCGTCACCGCCTGGAAATGGTTTCGGTAGAAATCGAAAGCTCGCATCTATTCCAATAGAATAATGTTTTTCATCGTTGCCCTAGATTTATTTTCATTCCCACTTTAATGACCCATTGCCACCCTTGAATCACTCTTCCTCATTTCCAAATCAGTAATCCTCATCAGCAGACGATTTATAAAACTATTGCCAAACACTTCTACTCATCGCCAAAGGACTCGTTATCAACGCCATGTTTGACTCAATCTCTATGCCAATGACTATCTTTACCATTTTGCAAAGTAAATTTAGCAAGGAAAACTGCCAGTTTGCAACCCGGTAGAGCACCCCGACGCAGCGAACACCACACCCCGTCCGTCCCCGCACCCATTAGAGCCACCGAACTTGTGTCGGGCCGCCGAACACAGACCGCCGTCCAGTTCGGGGCACCAAAGGTCGACTTAATTTCCATAACTGGGAGCCTGGGGGCATTTTAGTTGCCTTTGCCAGGCGCTGCGTTATGGTATGCCCGGGAATAGTCCGGTGCGGTGTGTATGCCAGCTGGAATACCATGAAATGCCATGCTGGAATAGTAGTAATGTCGTGGTCGCAGAGAAGGTGTGAAATGCGCGCTCGAATAGCACGAAATGCCTGCTGCTAGGATATGAAATACATGGCTAAATATCGTGTTACGTCCGCTGGAGCTGCATGAAATATGCCAGCTAGAATAGCATGAAATACCCGGAGGAGTAGCGCTCAAAACCCGCTGAAATAACACGGAATTCGTAATGGAAGAGGTGAAATAATAAAAATAATCACTATCTATGCAATTCACCACACTATATTCNCATTCCAAAAGAGCAGCATCGAAAAACAACCGAATAGCAACTGCATATCCACAGAAATTGCGTAATAAATACAATAGCTAATGCCTTGTTCCCAATGTTAGAAAGCTTCACAACAGGCGATACGATCTTGCTTGCATGCAGCAAACAACAGACTTTCCTTAGTGGCTACGTTCGGAACTTCTCCAATTGTCCTTCAATTGGGCGCAATTGAACTTGGAAGTTCAGTATTGTGGCAGAAATTTGACCCCGAGGCAGTCGATGAGAGGCAGGGCAGGTTAAGTTTCAGCACCACGTAGCTATAGATTAGATTAGATTAGATAGGCGGCAGTAGAGATAGAAAGATCCTGAACAGTGTTTGGCTTACGTTCTCAAAGCCTTTAGTTATACTTGAAGTTAGAATCGGTTAGATCAGGAATGGTTCAGTTCAACTAGAAGAGGCACTTAACTTTCAGGCACATATATTATGCCATTATGCCTGTACGAATCTGAGGTCGTTCACATGCTGTGACGGCATTGAAAGTGAACTGTACAGCGCGTGTTGCCTGGTAGCTCGCATTTGGTGTGCGTGCGTCACCGTCGTTACGCGCACACTTGTGAGTATAAATGAAAAATTGTTTGTATCAGTTTTTAACGTTTTTTTTATCGTTGCATTAAACAGGGCGTGTTTGAAACCTGCTTACGATACATGTTTCTCTGTATGCAGGTACAAACGAACAATTCAAATATATTAGGGTCACCGTTTTGTAGTTTGTATAATGTACTAAAATGGGGGCATTGGTAGTTTGTATAGCAGTGTAGCAGTCTCACTCTATGTATGAAATTTATGAGATCTTAGCATAGATAAAAGGGAAGACACTATACCATTACCTCCTGAAGGTGCTGAGATTTTCATACTTTTAATTAGAGCGCTTTGAGAGCGCATACCTCCGCTAAACAAGGTAATCCATGGCAACGATGAATTCAAATTGGTTCTGAAACCATGATTTTCTTTGCATAAGCACCGAAATCTAATCATTTGTGCTCTTCAACATTTTATATTGAGAGTTTCAGTAATTTTTTGAAGATCCGTTCTCAACTTCTTGAGTTACGCTGCGAACAAACACTGTGACAAACACACAAACAGATCAACCGATCATCACCAAATTTAATCATTTACGGTATGTCTTTTCATATAATCAACAACTCCTGTAATTTTCATAAAGATCCATTCATAACTTTTTGAGTTATTGCGCAAACAATAATAAAATTAAATACAGCAACCCAGAAACGAATAAACAAACAGACAATCACAAAAATGTAGCCAGTTACTCTTCGTAATATACCCAAAAACTGATGTAAATTCTATAGAATTCCGTCCATAACTTTTTGAGTTATGGTATCAAGAAAAATGAGGCCAATAAACAAACAAACGGATAAACGGATCTTCACCAAAAGTTAATAATCTTTTCCTTTCAACATACTTAAAAATACCTGTAAATTTTGGTAAGATCCGTCCATAACTTTTTGAGTTATCTTAGTGACAGAAAAATAGACAAACAGACTCGACGATAACCTATCTTCCTTGGCGGTGGTAATAATAATACGGTGGGGGGGGGGTCAGTCTAAACAGAGGCGATAAATACACAGTAAATAAAAGATACTAACTGCAATTACCAGAAGCCTACTTTTCATTAAACAGGAGTTACTTTGTCACCCGGGGGCAGCTAGCCAAGCTGATTATCTGCAATTGTGTAATACACACAGTGTCTGAGAATTAACATGGAATGGATATACTGTATGAAGTTTATTACTTCTATGCAGAAAATAAATAAATTTATGTCTATTATTACTAGCTTGGACTGCTATGAGGGTTTCTCAGCATCATATATGAACATTGACTTAACTATATCCATTTAAGGTTACAGGGAATCTCCCCAGCGATGCCCAAATTATAAATCAATTCAATATGTTGCGCGGGCATCAAGCGAGACGTCGGAAGCGTATCCTGCGCCGAGGTGTGCGCTACGTCACCCACTGAGTGACGTTTGGTGAGGGTGGTTTGACGTGTGCGTCAGACGCTGCGTGCAGCGCTAAGTTGCAAGCTTACGGATGGCAGCGACACTTTAATTAATAATAATTATAACATACCCTAAATTTCTCAGTATCTTTACATCTGTCACCGATATCCTATAAATGTTAGTCACTTTTTAGGTACAGATTACTAAATATCGGAACTTATTTCATACAAATATTTTTTAGAAATGAAGCTGATGATCCTATGAAAAGCATGTGTTAGTGAAGTTAAAATATACACATTACAGGACGCAGATCAAATAATAAGAGACTTGATTGCAACGATAACTTGGAAAGCTTACTGTAGTTACTTTGAAATTCAGATGATGTATTAGTTTAAACAAAGCCATCTACGCCGTTGTAAGCAAGTGTAATACCGTATACATTTTTATTCAAAATTCAAATAACAAAGCGTGTAGAAGCTTGTAACTTTAGGGAATTTAAAGTAATTTGAATTTTATGACAATTTAAAGGCGAATACTGATTAAAAACCAGCAAATTTAGCAAATATATGTGTAGTTAATTTAAATTTAGGGACAATCTAACTTTACAAATAATTTACATATAAGCAAACATATAAAAAAGCACAGTATATGAAGTGGTATATAATTTGAGTTTTTACATATTCTTTTATAATATGTATTAATAGCGTTGTTCCTACGTTACTAATTCATGAGCAGCAGATGGTAGGAAATTAGATACATATTTCTGCTATATCCATAATACTGAAGATGAAGTCTAGCTCGGCTGCATGAACGTGCACGTTAAATTTAAAGGTGATACGGGCAATACAATAGGACAATACGCTACATATATATTTCCCTTTCGCTCTGGCAGTGTTGAATATAGCTTTCAAAGCCAACGAGCTGGTGATGATGACCCACAGGGCCAGGAGTGAACGGGGACAAATAGCGCATTGTCTATGACCAGCTAAATAGCACTTGACTTTAGCGAAGGAAAAAAATGGTGATAACGATCCAACGGATCACGGGCAGTTTAGTATACTTTAAAACTTGATAGTATTTGTTCATTACTATAGAATTTCCAGGGGTCCAACCTGAGAGGCCCTGCCAGACATTGAAATTTTCAAGGGTGCAGCTAGTTTATATTAACTCTAATTCAGGCACGGATAATCATTAAAATCTCGTAAACTAGGGGATTGTTTACTGTTACAGATCATTCAAACGTGAATAAAGATATAAATCTCACAAATTGATAGATTGCAGATAATGTATATATAATGATTATAACAACAATTATTTTGTTTAATTATATTGATAAAGTCAGATAATCAGCAAAGTCCAGCAATGTGAGAGAATTTACAGATGATAGTAATTCATTACTATTATAGCCTAAGTTTCAATATACATGATAATTTAAGTACTCTAGACTCAGATAATCATGTAGAAACCAACGATCAGAGGGAATTTACCCTCCAGATCCCCGGCCTCACCCTGTAGTCCCGAACCACCACCAGATCCTATTTGCATAGTTTACTCAAGACCGATCACAGACATACACACGCACTCTCTCCCTCATGAGAAAGAATCAACAAGTTTCAACTAATTAATCTGCTCTAATGAGCGTCAGAATGTGCCTTGTCGTAGTGTTTTTCTTGGGTGTACCAATATGGTGTTTTTGCGTAGGACTGGCTAAGGTTACTGCGTTGCGGGAGCTGCTTCCTGTTGTTAATTGCGCCCACGAGACTCGGGTTGGATCGGGGTAAGTGGTCTATTTGTTCAAAAGGTCTAATATGATTACTAAAATTTGGAAATTGTAATGTTAGTATATATACGGTCTAATATGGTTACTAAAATTTTGATTTTGAAAATTAATTTTTTATATGCAAATTACGAAATTAGCAACGAAAAGCATTTTCAAGTTCCTTGTTGTTTTACTGATTGTTAAATGAAAGAATTTCATAATAATATTACTGGTAACCTGTCTGTTTCTCCACAGCGTTGTAATATTTAAAAATACACTACAATAATTTTTTCATTTTGACTTCTGTTGATCACGTAAAGAGGTTTGCGGATTTTTAATGCGGCGGATTGGTTATATGATGACGTAATGAGATGATCCCTTAACTCTACACGCGCAGCGTTCTTCGATTTGATAGCTAGCAGTAGCCGGACCAACAGACCCACTCTCAGAGAGCAGCGGGGACTTACGCTCCGGCCCTCTTTGAGCTATTGCTATTGAGTTCCAAGCATAGAGATATCTGAGGAAGAAAACAAGAAGAGAATGCACTCAACTAAAGAGTTGATCGTAGAAGCCCAACTAATTGCCGCACATTCGCAAAGCTCGGGGACTTTAAGTTAGTTGGGGCATTACAAATGACGGTTAATTCAATCAATGCTATTGCTACGAGGAACTGGGTATTATTTGATCTTTATAAGATTGATGTATTGCAAACTGTCCTCTCGTGGTCTATTGGTTAAAGTTTGGGAATTTCCACTAACTATCTCGTACTATCGTACGTCTCGAAGAAAAGATTTTTGCTCCTCGAGTGCGTTCAGATATAGTAACAAATACCCACGTTGCCTAAAGAAAAGTTAATTTGCAGTTTAGTAAATGGAGCACCTCAAAATTCAATGTAATGGGCAAAAAATCTGTAAGGTGGCATGCGCACGAACGAACAAAGCTCACGCTGTTGCTCTAGCGTGAGCTTTAGCTCACACTGCGATGAGAATATCCTCACGGCAGCGCCTGATCGAATTCTTAATGGGTTCAAGTTTGCTCTTTCTGACGCTCTACTTTTAGATTTGATTCAAACAAACGTAAATCGATGGCGTTTTCTCGCTTCCAATGAGACAATTGCACTGCAAGACGTAATTAATTAAATGCAAATCTGAGGCGAAATGGCGTAGTTTGCGGATCTACAATTAGCACTTATCACGGCTCGTAACTTTTGTGCATACACCTGCCACCGATACCCCCTTTAGCTTTCATATATGCACAGGTGCATTCGGCGGGCTGGTTTGCCAGTAGATTTTTTGGCTGCACGAGCAATACGAGTATAAATAAAAGTCGGTCCTGTGCCATGGGCTTTAAGGAGCTACAATGAAATTTCATTTCGTTAAAAGAAGCAAATTAGAACAAGCCTGATAAGCAAAAAATTTTATGAATGCTCTTTTCGCTCTGTATCATAAATGCTACTTTCCCAACAGTGTTATTTGTGCGAAAAGGCAAATTAGTTGAACAGGATCCAGCCAAATTCATGAACGAAATTGTAGACAGTGCTATTCTTACCAGCAACGGCTGTTCTATATTTGGTTTAATAAAAAGGGCTAGAGCATCAATTATTCCTCCACCGCCTCATGAAGGAATTTCAGGCAATGTTAATCTTAAAAATATATTTTAGTGCCGAGGTACAGGGTTTAACGGACAAAGGATTAAAATTACAGCCAGTGGTGGCTACTGTACGGAAGTGCCTGACCACCCGCACGAGAAGCATCACAGCAGCTATAGTACTGAGAACAAGCCTAGAGTATGTGCCTGAAGCCCTGAGTATGTGTGGACACAAGTGGCTGAACGGCGTCGTATGTGTGGCCACACCCGCTGCTATACAAACTTGTTGCTTGCGCGGGACAGTGAGACATGCGTACTGTGTAGTGAGGGGGAATGTCTGGGCATTGTGGTGAAGTGGTAGTGATGCAATGGTAGTAGTGGTGGTGGCAGCGGCACGGAGGTGGCGGTATGGTAATACGGAGGTGGTGGTGCGGTAATGCTGGTAGTTCGGTTGAGAGATAGTAGAGTGGAGAGGTACGAGGTATACAGCTGAGGGTTGGTTCAATGGTGGTGTTGGTGGAACGGTTGTGCGGTTTGGTGGAGTCTGGTACGGTGGTGTAATGGCATACGGTGGTGTAATGGTATTGCTACCGTCTAAAAAGAAGGTATTTTAAGTTTTTTTTTAATGGCTGTGGAGCTACAGCGTTGGAGACAATAACAACGGTACAGTGGCGTTGTGCTGATATTATTGGTGGAATATAGCGGGATGATGTAGCGATAGTTGAGGCGATGGGATGACCCTCCCCCCCCCATCACTTCCCACCCCCGTAATGGCCCCGGCGCATTTGCTCGGCATGCGAGGCATCGGGACACCCAAGCGGGACCGCCCGCGCGCCCTGGGCGGTGGGCCGGGGAGGGGGAAGAGAAGCCGAGGGTAAATGACTTGAGGACTTTTTACGATAAAGAAGATATTCCCCATCATTGAGGGTACCGAGTTTATATCGGAGATGCTAAGTTTGCGAACTGTGGTGTTGAAGATATTTGGGGACGTTTAAGCACATGAAAACTAAATCTGTACAAATGAGGACCTAAATGTTTACATTGTAGGGTCACACTTTTTGGTGCAAAAATATAATTTGTACATGGGAGGGTAACGTTTTTTTAATTAGGGGGCTTTGACACCCAGGGAACAAATTTGTTACAAACGAGGGTAGCATTTTCGTACCCTTTCTGATACACGAAATATGAATTAGCACAAACGAGTTCAGCGTGAGCCATGGACGATATTTATGTAGAAAACATATGAGCAAAAAAAATTATAGTAAAATTATTTTTGGGACTGTTTCTACATAGACAACAATTTTTGCAACGAACAATGAGGCCAAAATTATGTATGAAGTTTTTGGTAGATTTCTTGGTTAAACTCGACTCGATTAGATTTTGGATACCTAGTGACTAGGCTGCCGATGTGCAGAGTCACCGCCTCATGCGCTCAACGGGAAAAATGGTCAGTGAAAGACTTGGCTGTGCGGCGGCGCTGTGCGTGAGATGCCAGCTGGGAGTTTTTGCGGAGCAGTGATAGCCATCGCTGGGGCAGCTGATAACGGTCGAGATACGTCATCTTGCACGTATGCTGAAGCGCGTGCACCTTCGCCCACGTACCCTGTAGCTCATGCTTCTGATGCACCTTTAACCACGTACCCTGTTCCTCATATCACTCGTACACGTTCCCTAGGCACCATGTGGCTCGTGCCGCTCCTGCACCTTCCGCAGCGTACCATCAGAATTACTACATTCAGCGCTGGTAATAACAGAGGTGAGCATTTGATAAATTTCCAAATAGCTTATTGTAGTTTATGGAAGTCCAGATGGCAACATTTTGTAAACTTGTTCCTATCGATTTCGTTAACGAGGACTCCCCAGCTTTGGGTAGTCGATAAAGTTAATTCACAAAAATGAAGATAATCGCGGAGAGTATCACAGAAGTGTAGGGAAACGATCGAATGAACACCGCTGGGTTTTCCTAATATCACTGCTATACTAAGCCCGGAGTTGAGCGGACTGAGTAAAAGAAGTATGACCCTAGCAGAAATCTGCACCGCTCCAAAACTAAAACCGTAAATAAATTACTCGGGCAACCGATGATTTTCTTGGGGAGGTCTCTTATGATAAAATTGAATTTATTTTTATTAAAAAGTGTCTTTCTAAAATGGAACACAAATTTATTTGTGTAATCCGATTTTGATGCTCTTCGAGTGGTTAGACAATGGCGTATTCGGTGAATTTTTGTTAAGAGTATAAGATATCGCATTTGAGTCCTGTCTTATGATTAAACGCAAGGCTCCCTTCCGAGCGAATACTGTGTGCTACAGAGCAAAGAACTAAGTAGGTAAGGACATGTGAAATATGAAGAAAATCAAGAGAATGAATATACGATAACTCCCAGAACAATGGCAAAAAGTCAGGAAAAAACAGGAAGAACGGGACTATTAATAGAATATAAAAAATGAAGAGTAGAAAGTAGACCTCGAAACAAGGATGTCCTAAAACCGTGACAAAGGCAGAGCCTCGTCGAGGAAGAAAATGACAGCGTAATGTGATGCTAGTTCAAGTACCTTTTTACCTAAACCTTTTATCGTTAATTCTAACTTTTGACGCTAATAATTATACACAAAATAATGTTT
This sequence comes from Parhyale hawaiensis, assembly GCA_001587735.2. Taxonomy (NCBI): domain Eukaryota; kingdom Metazoa; phylum Arthropoda; class Malacostraca; order Amphipoda; family Hyalidae; genus Parhyale; species Parhyale hawaiensis. The sequence continues at coordinate 23,909,465 of LQNS02000211.1, forward strand.
TTTTCGGTTAAATATTATGCCGGTAATTTCTCACTGGCATCACAGCCTAATCTTACTGCAGCACTTTAGTTTTTTTTATTAAACAACATAACCAGCACATCAGTTCATTGATAAGAGGGCATAAATAAATTTTCAAAAAGAACTACTAAAACAGTCAAGTAGAGATGCAATTTATAGGCGAGAGAAAGAAAGAAGCGGGAAGTAAGAAAGTAAAGGAAGATGGAGACACCGATTAGACCTAAGATAGACCGGGCGCACGATAGCGATTGTATCTTGCAGGTCTGGGAAGCGCCCGTTGCCGTGATGCGTGTCGGGAGATCATTGCAAGTTACGCCAGTAGCAATTATGTCGCGCTGAAGTTAGAGTCGCTTACTAATGGAGAAAAACACCTAAAATTAAAGCATTATCTGCAAGAATCTTATACACTGCGGTGTGCCATTGGAAGTGCATTGAAATTGAAGTGACAAATTATCATTCACGAATTTGGGTTTATTTCGATGGTAGTATTTGAACAGTGTTCAGCGGCACAAACTGCGCTTCATCGATGAGAATCGACAAAAACTTGGGAAGTATCGTAGAAATTAGGCAGCTGTTACTATAACACTTGTGCGCTAACTGTGCATCACGCTGCTGTTAAAAGGAATTGATGTGTGAACTGAAACGTTTGAATTTTTGCGCTACACGGTGCCATAACATGCAATCGTGCCAGACTAGCACACGTACAATTGTGAGGTTATCACACGTACATCAAACCATTCATTACGTAAAAGCGCTGCTACTCTACTCATAGACTACACTATAATTATTGACGGCTCACTCAAAGCCGAAAGTAGCTATGTCTTACAGGTGGCTGGTAAAACTTCAATAAATGCTTTTTGAGAAACGTAGAACCTCAAATAAACAAATAACTGTAGTGACGCAAAAAATGTATTTACGCGCAGAAACGACAAACCGGTTAATATATGTGCCCTGACCGTGGGTGACAGTCGGAATGTTCAGAATCAATTTTATTTCCCACCAATGCCGTAGCTATGTATAGTTTTTTCGTTTGAGGTCACCATGTCAACCAGACCTAATTTTGCCGATGTTTTATCAATCAGCCGTAGGCTATAGGACCTCCATGTAAGCAGCTGGCCGTTGAATGCTATTTCTGTATAAATATAATTGTATTGTATTATTGTTTACTTATCGGGCTGTCCTCATTGCATCACATTACCCTCATAACTGTATACGGTATGGAGCGCGCAAGCCATAACCATCCAAAAGAATCGTTTGCTTACATTTCAGACAACACTATCGTTACGCGTCCACTGCGACCCACGAAGAGGACGCAAGAAAGGTCTCATAGTCAATATTAGCCGCAGTATGTCAAGTGGAATGAGGAACAGCGAGAGAAATCAGTAAGAGTAGAAGAAAAGGAAAAATGAAAATCAGCGAGACACATTAGCAGGAGTATGAGAACTAGAACAAGGAAGGATAACAAGAAATGTCAGTAGGAGTACGAGGAAAGAAAAAGGAAGAACAGCGATAAATATCAGTAGTTGCGTGAAGAAAACGAAAGAAACCAGGTTGCCACAACTGAAAAAGACGTCCCGAATGCCTCTCAACGAACAACATGGCATCATTTGCCCAAGACTGATGACGCTCTCTACTGAATTTTCTTCCCATCTTCCCTTTAAAGAAGCGGCATTTTTTCGCCAAGCCGAGGGTTACAGGAGCGGTTTTTGCGGGGCGGTTTTGACGAGGTGCGGTTTTATTCAAAAGCGGCTCGGCGAAGAGAGGGAACCTGGGGCACTCGCCGCTGTCACTAATTACAGGGTACGTCACTGCTCCACTCGAGTGGCACTGAAGCTAGGGAGTGTCACTCCTGTCGGTGGCACTGCTGGTGCCGCAGCGTAAGTTCACCCGACGCAGCATTTCACAGTCCTTTGCCTCCACAAGTTGTTAGAAGTCAATGACTTCCTTTCCAAGACAATGATGATTTTGTAGGAGAATAAAAGTTAGTTAATGTAAAGATTTGTGCCTTCCTTTCTATCCAACGAGGGTGCTGATTTTGTATAGAAAACTCGGTGAATAAAGGACTGTTGCCCCGTTTTCCCCGAGTGGGTGATTTTACTGGTAAAAATTAAGATCTTTACCTCCTTTGTCTCAAGAGTTGCGATCCAACTAGAGAAACTCATAGGAATTATGCCTAACTCTCCAAGTAACTAGAATTCTTATGAGGCAATGTATAAATTGCGTCATAGAGCTTGCGTTAAAGGTTTAAATTTATCAATATTCTCTATTGCATAAGCAGCTGAGGTACTTCATTCATTCGAATACTTAAGTGTTTTTTACTGATGATTCATTACAAAGTTTAAACCTCAAGCTTTTTTTCACTCAAAATAACGTCAATCACAATACAAGTTGCACAACGACACAAGTAGTGACTAATTTTTAAAAGAATGTTCTAAAATAGTGTTAAAATATGCGAGATTATAAAATACTGTCGTACAGCGTCCATTGCTCGTAACAACAAACTCACGAGCGCTTTTATAACAGAACGAGAAAGCGTAGAACTGTTCTCATTTCGCAGACAGTGAGACTCTTAGAAATGGTTTAATAGCACATTTCCTTTTCCTTCGACAGAAGCAGCCCTCGCATTTCCCCTCACTCCTTCCGACTCGCAGTTCGCCATTTGGCCATGGAGACAATTTGCACCACATGCTGCAGTTTGGTCCATCTGTGTTTGTCTCTTCCACCGGCACTCAATGACTTCCACACAAGGGCGCGTTTACACCATTTATGTTCCTTCGAAAATTTATTTTCGCAGGAGGAATAGTAAGCCTTGAGTTCTGTACTGTTTCAGCGTCAATTGACTTCCATACGAGGACATAGTTTCTCTTTTTAACCCGACTTCAACAGGGTATAGTTTTCCCCACAGGAATGCAATTGGATAAAGAACCAATGCACCCTAACAGCACAACTTCATTAAAGTACTTTAAGAAATTATTTTCGCAGAAGTCACGCACTTTGAAAAGTTAGTTGTTTCCCGCTCGACTCTGACATTAAGCAGACCATTTCTTTTCAGGTAGTTTTACTCCACGCACCTATTTCTTCAAATACCACAATCCCATTCTCTCTTTATTCCAGATTGCTCAACTGAATAGGTGTGTTCCAGGGACTGCATGCCTACATTATCACTATTCATTCGTTTCTGTAGTTCTACGTTTCCAAAATGAAAGAGTGAAATTGCCGTCCTGCATGGCGAGGAAAATTTCCACCTAATGAAAATCACCGTTTCTATGAACTACAAGCAAGATATTGTCGATATAGAGTAGGTACTCACGTGTATTTGCAGTTTGCTGAAGAGACTGAAGGCGTTATATAGACGTTACAGACATTAGAGAGATATTGTACTCACGTTATGGAGTTTGAAGTAGAGGCCACAGGCGTTACAGACAGGTTCCCCAGTGATGTTCCTTCGCCATAGGGTGGTGGAGGACGTCTTACAGTTGACACACGTGGTCCCTTCTCTGCGATTGGCGGACTGCAACGAAACGCGTAAAACTCAGTAAGATAAGAGTAGTGCAGTAGCGTTTGCCCTCTGCCGGGCCGCTGAATAAACGCTTTCGTAGACACAAACAACATAGAAGAAATCATATACGGTCACTTGCCCCATGAAGGGTTAATGTAGCTGGAAGTACTGAATCCCAGAAACTTCAGGCGTGCATTCACTGAACTTTTTTATTGGGAAGTATCTATACACATATGAATATATATATATATATATATATATATATATTCATTCAAAACTTGGGTTTAGATTTTACCAGGGCATATCTTGACTTCTCTCATACTCTGAGACAGAGTTGCCGAAGCCATGGTGTTTGACAAAACCCGGGGTAGCGACCAGGTAGTTTTGGAGTGGTGAATCTTATTAAGCATAGCTTAACTCTAGAACACAGTCTAGCATGGAGTTAACTATACCCACGCCCTTTGTTATCGGTATAAAGTTCATAACTAGTACTTCCCAAAACCGTGTTCTTTGCTGAACACTTTCATTTGATCGGTTGAAATTGCACACTCATTTTGTCTCAGTATTTGAGCCCATGCCAAATACGCCAGGAAAGTGAAACGAAATTGCCACGTCTCGATTAAGAAAACACCCACTTTTCGGCAGCCCGACTTCTTTATTGTTGCGAGAGTGCCTCACAATGGCGATCTCATAGGGCAATATTGTACCAACAATGGTGGCTCGTACAGTAGTCCCGCTGAGCTGCACAATGACCACAATAGTGCCTCGTTGGAGGGTCCTTAGAAGCTTATTATTGTCACGCTATACGAGACCAATTGTTGCTGGGCTGTTCCAAACACCGGTTGTGGTAGACAACAAACTATACGCTAGTGTGAGAGGTTCAGTACCAACGTGTACCTATGATACTGTGTTATGCATGCGTAAAACATTTGTTTACGATATAAAGAGGCATTACATACACTAAATGATAATAGCAATAAAATGCATAGTAGATTGCAATAATAAACAGATACAAATAAATATTAATGTATCTTACTTTCACATGTAAAACAACTGAAGATTGAAGAGTTTGACGAGAAGCAAGACAGTTAGTAGAATTTTGTTACCCACGATGCGCGTTTCACTGTAAATAATTCTATTTAATAATAGGAAGAGGATTCGAGTTATCAGTGCCCCAAATGAGAACGTTCTACTAGAAAAAAAAAAACAGATACATGTATAGTTTTGCTCAAGTAATTCATTTTGCTGACGGTGACGTTCCGTAATCACCAGGAGTTCCAGTACTATATATAGGCACAGAAATTCCAATACTATGTATTGGTACAGTATTATATATTGGTACAATACTATATATTGGTACAGCAGCTACAAGACTAAAATTAACATCGGTGGAGAACTTCAGGGGCTGAGACTGAAGTTGGTCTGTTAAAGGCAGTCAGTCAGGCAGGCTTGAGGTTCCGAGGAAGGTACATCAACGCACTTATTACCTCTACCAAGAAGGTTATGTTTTGCCTGCCAGTGTTTGCTAGTTTTTCTGTCACGAAAATAACACAAAAATTTAAAGACTGCGGTCATCACGAAATTTACAGGGATTAATTGTTAGGTATGTTGGGAGGAACAGATGATTCACTTTTGATGGAGCTTCGCCCAACCGTTTTCTGCTTGTTGACCTGTTTTTTTTTGGTAACACAACTGAAAAAGTCATGAACCGTTCTTCGTAAAATTTAAACGAATTGTTTGTAGTATTACAAGTACATGACTTATTTTTTGTGATGCTCAGTTAGTCATTTTGTCCGCTTGTCTCTATGTTTTATTTCTATGTTTTCAGTGACTAAACCCAAAAAAAGTATGAGTGGATCTTCATAAGATTTGCAAGCATTGTCAAAACGTTAAAAGACACAAATAACTAAATTCTGGTGATGATCTGTTAAGACAGTTTCTGTGTTTGACGATAGGTTTGTAGTTCTGTTTGACAGAAAATACTCAAAAATTTATGAATAGATCTCCAAAAAACTTACTGGAAGCGTTGTGAATGTTACGAGGCTCAAATGACCAATCTTGGCAATGATCAGATACAAATCCTGGTGATTTTTTTTTTGTTCAAATTGCTGAGCGGGATTATGCGCTAGCAGAGCGCTTCTCTAGTTGTAATGGTATGAAAAGAAATATTGATGAAATTAGAGATAATATCATAAAAGAACAAAAAATTGTACTCATTTACAGTGTTAGAATATTCATGACAGTCTCAGCCCGACCACGAGTGTGCTCAACCAAGCAGTTATGATTAATGCGTGCTCAGGTGCTCAATCGAACAGGTGTATATGTGATTAATAAGCAGTTTACGCATCTGTTCCCCCTTTATGGCGATCAACAAGAGAAAGATATAATTTAAGAGACATACAGTGCGTCGATGCTCTACAGAACCTTCAATTTCAAGCTAACGATATCAAATTATTTTATTTTTCACTAATATGATTTCCATTCTAATTGCGTCTTATTTCTCATGATGCATCTAAAAAATGAATGTAAATACACAGAGCTAATGTTTTTAATGTTTAAATTTCAACTCGTGTCGTTTTAACGGAAGTTAAAAGTTACACTCCCCAGTGACGAAAACACAAGTAAAATAATTTTTAAATTCAGCGTTGAAATAGAATCTTATCTAACCCATTCACTGTTTATCTAAAGGTTCGCCGCGGAGAACTCCTTTTTATATTTGGGCTCTCACTACCACAAAGCATAGTTAAACATTGTCTGGCGATACTATGATATCATTGTGTGCACATGTTGCCTTTGTTTATTTTGGACACCACGCCATTCAGACAATTGTTTTGAATTGGAGCAATAGGTAAATGATATCAATAGGATAATAATATCAGAGAATCGTTAGCGGGACAATGAAAAGGGCGTTGTGTCCGGAGTGCACACTCGGGTGTGGAGAGGCTTCAGGGTACACACTTATGGCAACACTCCCGCTCTCTTATGGCAACACTCTGAGGTGCTTCGCTTGTTCTCTGGCCTTACCCTACATAATTGGCTAGCGATATTATCTCTCGCAATTAAACTCCCAATTATGAAGTAATCGGTAATAAATTTAGCGTCTCTGTGTAGATTGATACTTTCGTATTTCATATTTTAAATACACGGATACGACAATAATAGATGTGTTGGAGTTTCATGAATGTTTAATATGATAAAATTACCAGAATTATAGACAAATAGATGAACCAGATATTACTAAGAGTTGTGAATTCGTGATACATCAACCAATGAGTAACCGAATTTTTGGAGAGAACCAAGTCTAGGTTCAGAGTTTTATATGGATAAATATACATATACAATAGGTAGTTTGCAGGATACATACCTTGCAGGGACCTATGCATAGCAAAGCGCAAATGCAATGTTAGCGCTAAAGGAGCATAGAATACATGCATACGGTACGGGAAATGCTGCAGTGCGTCCCGCTTCTTTACAGCGAGAGTTAAACTTGCAACGCTTCCATCTGACATGGATGCTCAGATCCGGTACTTCGCTTACTGCATGCTTGTCTTTTCGCTCCGTCAGCGCTGACTTTGCATTGGCACCTCGATCGCTCTCTGTAGGTTCCGGGTTCGTGTCCCGCGAACCACCTACTGTATTTTTCTAATTCTAAGAAAAAAAAAAGGATAATCAGACTGTGCGCTGTCTTTCGCTATGCTTCCAGATGCGAGTGGGACTATATATAAGTCTGTGAAACATATATATACAGAGCTGGTACACACAGTCGATCAGAAGCATGTTGCAGTTGCATCCCCCGGGTTAGCTCTGCTTCTGGTAACCAGCCTCATAAAAAAAACCTCATTTGTTTCATTTCGGGTCAGGCCAAACATTTTTAGGTTAAGGTAACCAAAATGGGGTAGTGATTGAAACACATGCGTCTCTATGGGGATTTTCCCCAACCTGTTTACCCCATGCATCTCTTCAACCTTATTGCAAATGTCTCTACTCCCATTTGAACTTTATTATCATGGATACGGGGATGAAAATTTGATGCCCAATTAAGGTTCCAGTTTTCCCTATTCAAACCCTGAAATTTCTTTCGGTCACGTTTGAAATAATGCTAGTACAATGAAATTCATATCTAATGCAGGTGGTAAAAGGTAAAGAAATACAGTAAGAGTAGTTATGATCAGAATAGACAGGTAAAGAAAAATTAGAATATTTGAAGATGGAAATAAAAATCGAAATATTATAAGGATAGTTTGTATTTTTCTACCGGCTACGCCTCAATCGAGGTGGAAGCTAAAAGTTGCATTGTGAACCGCTACTGCAAAACTGGTTCTTGCCATAAAAAAGTTAACCATGAGCGTGAACAATGGTGCAATTTTTTTTGCTGCTATTTTTACGGCGGTGTACACTAACAATAATACTGAAATAAAGACCAATACTCACAGATCGCTGTTTAGGTTTGATGAGAGGTCTGTTCTGGCCATTCATCTTGTAGTACAGGCCGCACGCATTGCAGAGGTAGTGGCCGTTGCCATCCCGTCGCCACAGCGGCGTGGAGGTGGCGCCGCAGTTCACGCATTCTCGGCCCTCTGTTGTGGCAACACGTACTGTCCTCATTATCCAAGTAATAATACTAACAAATAATAATAATGCTATTCAGGAAACACACAACACTAATTCAACATGGCGTCAAAACAATGCCCAGTCCGAAATAAGGGTTGTGATTACAGTAGAATATAGTGGAGTATGAGAGATTAAGGTCGATTATGGACGATGAAACAGTATGATAGAAATGTCGACCAAAACATAACGTTGATTTTAGGATATTTAGGTCGATATTGGTGGAGGGAATATTGGTTGTTCAAGGAAACCAAGGTCGATGGTAGTACATGGATGTATGAAGACTATATAATTCTGGTAGATGCTACTAAATGGATGTTCGAAGACTATCTAAGGTAGAGTATATGCTAGAGCATGACCATGGTAGGTTATCAACGGATTTCTGTTTGCACGATCATGAGTGGAATTCCTCCCATTATTTGGGGAAGAATATGCGGGATTATAATATGGCTAGAATTCCCAACATAATCAACCAAAATAACATTGTATGACTAGAAGTTTGAATGCAAAACATCTAAAAATTCATATCATGGTGCAAAAATTGTGCACATTTTCAGTTTGTTCTTTCCTTTTAATGAATTGCAAAAAAATTGCTGGGTATGTATGGACGCTAACCACCCTGACGTTACGTTTACCAATTGTTTACCGATTTTACTAACGCTTTACCCCTTTACCGTAGTTACCCATCATTCTTATTTATTTGTTGTGTCCCTTGTTGAACAGCCTTGCAATCTCTGATCGAATATTACCATCTATTTTCAAGTTCACTCAGTTTATATTTGCGAAGTTTCATCAACAAATCACCCCTATTAGCTTTATGTAAAACAATGTCAAGTTTCATGATGAATTTAGCGTAAATTAGAGAAATTACAGAGTAAGTACGGCAGCATGGCGATCGATCGAAGAAGATATTACATGCTGTAAATAATAAAACTATAACAGAGGCCCTACAATGGTGATCGCGCTTAGATGAATTTATTTGGAAGATTAAAATTTTTTTGGTAGATATTTAAGTTTCACGCAATTAATTGGTAGATGCTCTAACAAACTGGTTATTAACCAACAGAAGTTAAACTTGAAAAGTGACTTTTTGAGCGTCCAAAAAGTCTATTTCGGTTACGTTCCCAATATATTTATGGAGTTATTAAAGTTAACTAAATACTTGGGAGGGAAAGGTTGTCAAGTGTGACTGCAAGTTTCTTGGTCATTAATGGCACGGTACAGCTTGGGATTAACAAAAAGGACTAACATAACAGAAATAATTACGTTAACGATATTATAACAACCTTGCAAATAACACTGCCGAGAATAATACTGATGTTGAAAATGAAATTACCTACTAGTAATAAACATCATCAAACATCGATACTTGTCTCGGATGAAGTGGCGATCATCGGTAATTGGTCAAGCAAAGTTCCGAAGGAAGACAGCTGGCGTAAGTAAGCTCCATACGTAAAAAAAAAAAAAAACCAGCAGCAAGCCAAGGTGAAAAGAATAACGTGCAGTGGGCTTGTCAAATGCAGACAAGAGCCACAAAAAAGCTCCGTCTGGTCTCGTTAAACAAAACGAAAACCCATGCACAGCAATGCCTGGTGTCAGGTCCGCCGTCAGCAGAGCTTGTATTCTTGATCCCCTGAGCGACCAAAAAGCAATTGATCGTTGCGTAATGGGTAAATTAGAGGGCTGTGGTGAGTAACCCGCACGTACGAGGCACCTTTGGTTTATCTCTGAGTCAGAACACGAGCACGGCAGCTGATAAACGTACCTACTACGGACAGACGGACCGTCACTACGTACGTCCCTAAGGCAATCCGACCGATAGTTTAAGGGGAACAAAAGCGGCATTATGGCGGAGGTGAGCAGCTGATAATATCTAGTTGATTCCAAATAATTATCGCCACTTTGATGGGTATCAGAGAGGCCGATTCTACACGAGATGCGATGCCTCTAGTGATTAGGAGTTTGTTATCGGGGGTCTTCAAAGTACAAGGAAGAGTTGTGAGCGTAAAGTAAGGTTCAATTTCGGCGGCTCCAGGCACCGGCGAGGCCACAAAAAACTAACCCGTTCGACAGTTAGATAGAACAGCGACTGCAGCAAAAAGCTGATAGAAATTCTACCTTGTCAGAGACGGTGTTTACTGATCAAACGTAGCGAACCAGAGCGTTTGTACGGAGGTGAGGAACGCAAATTAGGATTGCTGCGCGCCTCAGACTGTCATGAGAGGTGTCTTGTAGACACGAAAATGCTTCAAGAAGCGGGTGCAACATTGTAGCGTTTTACTTTAGTACAGATAGAGTACAGTTGTAAGAAGGAAAGTTGTTTGTGTGAAAACGATGCCTAATTTAAAGGGCTGCCAACCCTAGCAGAATCGGTGGCTGCCTCAGAAGCTAAAATGGCTGAACAACACTTTCCGAGAGGGGCAGTTTTTCTTTTTATGGTGATGATGTAGGGGCAATTCATAACGCGAGATTAATGGTACAGGCTAAACATTTTATATTGAAAGAAAAACTTATGAGCACATACAGTAACAGACGAGGAAAATTCACAATAATTGAGCTGACAAGCAATGAATCCTTCATCTTACGATGCGCCATCCAAATAGTTTTATTTCAACCAAAACGAAAAGAAATATAACATATAAAGGGCTAAAGAAGCTTAGAAGCAGCAGGGTAGTGCATATTTGATACAATATGGGTTGCATTATCCATTATTTTCATTATAAATGACAAGGCATGCTTGGTGATGATTGTCTCGTTTCCTTATGCTCATTATAAGCATCACACAAACTTGGCAGTCTTGTTCGTGTGTGGAGATACTGTATGTGTTTGAGCACGTGCTACATCAGTTAAGAGAACAACACTACATGTCGAATGAACAATCCCGATCATCTCGCATCCTCCAGCCAGCATTAGTTTCCCTTCGATGGAAAGGATCCCAATTCTCCAACAGATCCGTCAGCTGGCACAAGCGTATACGTATGACATTCAGCGCCTGTCCGACACCCGCAATTACTGACGGTAGCCTACCACCTGTTGACTTGCTTGTACGTGGGTACAATGGACCGTATCCCGCATATTGGTGTCCTAAATTAGGCTGTCCAAACACCGCTGCATGTCCCGACTCGAATAATTGGACCCCGGCGCCAAGTGAAGAAATCGCTCCATTGTGTGATCTTCACGCGCATTCAGCACGCCCACTCAAATTACTCGAGTAATTTACTCCACCAAACAAACTAGCCAGACGGAACCTCATATACAGCGGCCGGTTGAGGAGCGTGAAGAGCCTAAGGTAACTGACACGTGGAAGGCGATGACGTTATTGTACTCTCTGAAATGAGCTTTCACTAGCTGCTGAGCAGGCTGCCAGATTTAAATGAGAGGCTTTCGGGTGTATATTAAAAAGAGAATTTTCAGAGGTTAGCATCATAAATGTGTTAGTCTGAACCTTCTAGATTGTAAACTTTATTCTGCATATTACTAGCGAACGGATCTCCATTATAAACTTGCTGCTGCAGACCGATACTTGTAACCAGTGCCATGGTAATTATCGTATGGTGAGCACTATTTGCTACTAGACAATGAAACCAGTAGAGTTTTCAGTACTGTAGATGAATTCCGCAGAGATAGCCCAAGTCTGACTCTTGTTATTTGGTGTAGATAACACGATGGATTTCGACTGGACGACATTTTTCCAAGATGTTCTCAAGTTAATTCTACTGAGAGCAGAACATTGAGCGCAACAGTAGATAATCTTGCTGGTTACATAACTACAGCGGGTTGTCTCAGCTGCAGAATACTTTCACGTTAACTACTTTGACAAAGGGCATGTTCGATTAGGCAGTGAAATTAAGCCTTCGAGGCTTGACTTCTCCGAAACTTCAACCAGGTGCCCGGGCTTCAACTTATTGATTGAAGTTTCAGGTGTTAAACCTCAAGCGATTGACTGTAAAACTTTAAAGAACTCAGTCTTACAACGTAAAACAGATACTTCCGTCGGATTGTCATCATCGCGTAGTCTCTAACACCTGCAATGATACGAGTCAGAGTGACTAAGCCAAAGTTCTTGTCTGCAGGTCCAGACAAATCAAGTGGGCCTGGCTTAGTTAAATTTTGACAACCCAATCGAACGTGACCAAGATCCATGTATTGTTCGATTCCCACACTGATATAAAGATAATCTAAGCCGCTGAGCTTTACTTGTCCGGAGTTACATGGAATCGAGTTTTATGCCGCAATCGCAAACCAAATGCCGCAATCGCAAACCAATTACGCTAGAGAAATGAAAACTCAATCCAGCGTTGTGCCCGCCCCAGCGCAATAGATTTGCGATTACCGTCAAAAAGTCTGTACAAAAGGACAGATCGAAAATTCACGATTGGATTTCTTGGCAGTTTTATAACTCAGCGGATTGAATAATTTTGATGGCAGCAGGCGAATCGAGATGCCTACTGAATTTTAATTCGATCTACACCAGGCTGGGCCTTCGGGCTGCAAAGGTTTTTCCCTCTTACGGACACAAGCGGACAAATTTAACCTCTGCTGCAAAGTAACACAGCCTTGTGCGAATTGGGTCAAAGAGAAAAGGATGTCGATGCGTTAGTCTTCGAAGGGCTGCGCGACAGTTTTCACAATTTTTACTTTGGGTCATGGGTTAAATCTGGCAACCATTAAGTTCGAAGTTGAAAAATTGTTTAATTGGAGAATTTCATAAAACTTGGGGCATATTACTGAAGTTTCCAAAGTAGCACAATACTGTGCTGAGCACATAACTTGAAGGCGGTGACCAATTTTGCTTCCATAATTGCACATGAGGGCACAGGCACCAAATAAAGAGGCCGAGGATCTCCAAAATTTTTTAAAATTCTTGTAGATGGATTGCAAGTGGCCGAAAGTGCCCACCTTCACAAAATGGAGATTACGACAGAACTTTTGAGTCGGTTGATTTCGAAGTTCAAAGCCAGTAAATAAAAAAAAAAAAGATCCCCCGGTTCGCCAGATGGGAAATTTCCCATTGCATCTAGTTTATTTCTAAGTTTTCCAGGCAGCAGGCTGTCAAGTTAGTGGCCATAAGCAGGAATAAAATGATCATATGAGGTTGTCATTACCTCACTTTTCCGGCCAGTCACGCAAAGCCTGCGTGACTAAGAAGTTTTTGTCCCTAGATCAATTGTACTTCACTTAGCACCAATTTAGGAGCACAATGGAGTTACCCCACACCGCCACCGGTGATCACTTCATTCTAAAGAACACGGAAGGAAATGATCTAAAGACGTTGATAGATCTTGGGATAGGACGAAGAAAAGGTGTGCACGAGCTCTGTGTTTAGTGAAGAAAAAAAAAGAGAAGATCTCAATCTTGGGAGCTCAAATTGAAGCACCTGGTCCTCCTATAAAAAAAGCTCTAGCTTGAACTGCTCGAGACGACATGAACATAATATTCTAATATATTGCTTCGAGATCAAAAGGTTTTAGCATATTTTCAAGTATCCTATAAAGTATCAACCACTGTATCATCTTCTCAAACATCTGAAAATAGCTGTACATCTAGTCGTCTAAAACACCGCTCACAACTGGCAACCACACTGCCAGTTCATTGTAGTAATGACTGAACGTTCTTAGGTAATGTTTTGAAAATTTCAATAAGAATTACTAACTACTTTGTTACATCCATAACCATCTCTCAGACATTACTAAAGTTTTTTATCATTTCATACATCCCTCAGAATTATCGAACACTCTATACCATCTGATCATACAATTGCGAACCAATTCACCAGCTTTAACCCTCCTGTGAATTCTATAAACCCTTCATCGCATTTACAAGCATTCTTGAGAATTACAAAACACTTCATCATATTCTCAAAGATCCCTCAGAATTACTAAACACTTCATCATCTCCTCAAGCATCTCTCTAACTATCCACCAAAATTCATACTCACTTCATCACCAAATAAAACAGCGTGCATTCTCCCCTGATCATCAAATAACAGCAGCCGATTATTTATCTTCGACACGGCGAGCGTATCTCAACGCCTCTTTTAACATCGGCAGCGTCCCGATGCTATAACATCATCACCGCCGCCGCCTAGATCAATTCAGCAGAGTGTAGCTATTAACAGTTGTGTTAACCACCTCGTAATTCACAACATAAGAACCACAGCCTGTAATCTCCGTGCTCGCCACCCTACATAAGCTACGCTGGATGCCTGGAGCGTCCAGGCACAGCCACTTGACTAGCTCCGAGTTCTTTGTTGGTTAGCCGCTTTGGAGCACAGCTAGTGTTGGGTATGTGTAGGGGAAGTTCTAAGTAAAGCAGTGGATTATTGAGTGATTTAGGATGAATGGTCAGCATATTTGAGTTAGAAATATTAGAGGGGAAGTTCTAAGTAAAACGGGATTATTGAGTGATTCAGGACGGTTTGTAAGTCTAGTTGAAGTATAAATATTCATAGGGAAATTTTAAGTACATAGTGAATTATTGAGCCATTTAGGACGGCTGTTAAGAATATTTCAGGTACATATAAATATTAGGGTAGGAGTTTTAAGTAATACAGTGACTTTTTGAATGATATAGGACGGGTAGTCAGTATGCACGTTGGTCCTTGGAAATTCAAGGTGAACTCTGTCTATCTAGTGAACTACTTAATAAATTACTCTATGCTAGCTAGTTTTTAGGTAGGATACTCATATAAATGTTCGAAACCGAACGAACCCTGTCTATTTAAAGGGAAATTGCCAGACGTATACTCACTTGAGCAGTTAAGCATAATATCCCCAAGGGTGCCCCAGTATATTTCAAGTATATACAAATGTTTACTTACCAAATGAGAATTTTTATGACAAAGTCAGCATTTAGTATATAAGAATTTTAGGGTAAATGGTGGCAGACTATACACCGCAACCTAGTTTTACCAGGTTCCATTAAATTCCCAGGAAGAACATTTCTCTGTAGCGGGAAGCACAATCTGGTGAAAACAGGCTTAATCTACAGCAATTTTCTATCACGATTTGGTACCCCATACATACCTTAATTAACTGAGAGTTTCTTGCAGAAACATTGACATCCCACACCTACCCGAATCTACCCTCACCTGTATTGGACCGCTTGCTGTTCTTGCTCTTATCCCCAGGCGAGGGCGAGGAGGCGGACACACCGAACGGATTATTTTTGGTTAAAACGGAGGCCATTGCAGCGGTGCCGGGATAAAATCCACCAGCATATCCACCAGCTCCAAAGTCCATGGCACTGTGTGCATGTCCGGCGTATCCTCCATAGGACGCATGATGTCCATTGAGATGTGTCGGGGAAAGCGCTAAGGATGCTTTGGAGTCGAAGGAATCGGCTGTGGGAAATCCGTTAAAAACTGAGGTTGGATAGGAAGACGGGGTGGCACCTAAAGAGTTGTTCGTTACAGTTGCTACAACTCCCGATTCGGTGGAGTTATTGGTGTTGACAGCGGCGTTAGAGTCGGTGGAGGGTAAAGCGTTGGCGGTGTTGCCAGATGCCTGGCCAATATTGAGTTCCTTGAGGTCGTTTGTAACGTTCGGTGTTTGGGAGAGTGATGGGGAGGCGGTGATGCGGTCCGGCGTCATGCGATCTGTGAGAAGACAAGAAAGTAATTAGCACTTTACGGCATTTGTTGTCATCCTTGATCCGTCAAGCAACTGACCCGTACCATCCCTCCAGCAATTGTCTTGTGTTCGAAGGTTCTTCGTACTAAAGAGAAACGAATAATTTTTTTTTATCGGGTTAATACATGACACATGAGTATCAAACGACAGGTAAACCGAAGCGAAGCACCACCTTAGCAGCGTATTCAGCTTCCTCATATATATGTGCTAAGGCTGTAATTCAGTTTCTGGATGCTCAAAAGCTCTGTCAGTGCAAGTATCCCACCAGAACCCATAGATCCGTTTCAGAAGTTCCGCGTGAAAATACCATTCAGTGCTGACTTAAACGCTGCAGCCTCAAACGGTCGGTCAAGCACAAATCCTGGGAATGAATGAATTCCATACCGGTGCAGATCGGATAAGAGATAACATACTGCACCATTTATAATACTTAGCAAAGGTGCTACATTTCTAACCGAGAACGCAAGCGTACGAACACCATTATGGAAAGCACATTTGATCACGTACTAGGGTAAAGGTTTAATTAAGAGGTTAAAACAAGGCGTGCTGCTACAGGGACCTGCTTGTAAACCTGTACGGTATGTTGTGAAAATAATATTTAATCAGAGAGTCAAAGACCAGAGGCCTGTCTCTATATAAATAATACGAGCAGGTGTGCTGGAGACACGCGACTGACATGAAAAAAAGAGATGTGCTGCTCGTAATATTCGAACAATGGTTTTATGGAAATAATTTTTTCCTGCAGCATACGGCAGATGTTCGTTCGATGTGATATGCACAGATGTAGACAAAAGATATGCAGTTGTGAGCAAAAATACACGAAATGGCATGTGACTGACCTTTTTTATTTGATGCAGCAGTTGAATCAACCGAGAGAATCCCAAAGACATACATGAATTTGATAAGTTTTGTTTATTTACATAAAAAGCAGTATCGTACCAGATAGTTCTGATTGAACCGTATGATCAAGTCTGGCGATCTGGGGATGTATAAAACTGGGGATGTGCGAATCTGGGGGTGTATGAATTTGGGGTTGTATGAATCTGGGGATGCGTGAAACTGGGGATGCGTGAATCTGGGGATGCGTGAATCTGGGGATGCGTGAATCTGGGGTGCGTGAATCTGGGGATGCGTGAATCTGGGGATGCGTGAATCTGGGGATGCGTGAATCTGGGGATGCGTGAATCTGGGGATGCGTGAATCTGGGGATGCGTGAATGTGGGGATGCGTGAATCTGTGGATGCGTGAATCTGGGGATGCGTGAATCTGGGGATGCGTGAATCTGGGGATGCGTGAATCTGGGGATTCGTGAATCTAGGATGTATGAATCTGAGAATTTATGAATATGGGAATTTATGAACGAGCAGGCTTATGAATCTGGAGATCAATGAATTTGGTGATCTATGAATAGATTAGCTGAATTGAAGAGAAAGCTGTGTTGTATAGGCGACAGCGATGGGCTAATCTTACACCCTTGTCGTGGAATTTGCGTTATGCTGCGGTTTGCGCGTTTGCAGGAGGACTATCTAATTGGTTTTTATCCCAGAGTTTGCAGTTTGCATGCTTTTACAAACGAACAAACCGATCTACACCAAAATTTTATAATTTATTTCTTTTAACATTACCAACAATTCCTGTAAATTTCAGAACTTTTTGAGTTATTGCGCTAACCAACACAAAATCTAACACAGCAACAAACACACAAACAAATAGATAATCACAAACATTTGGGCATTTACTTTTCGTAATAACCCCAACATCTCATGTAAATTTCATGAAAATCCGTCCATAACTTTTTAAGTTATGGTGTTGATAAAATGAGGGATTGCACAGCGCGAATCGAAACCGCCAGTACCGAGGACTCACTTGAGGTATCACTGGTGGGGTGTGCAGAGACAGCTGGACTGTTGCTGTTCATGGTCTGTTCTTGCTGCAGCTGCTGTTGTTGTTGCTGTTGTTGTTGCTGCTGCTGCTGTTGCTGATGGTGGTGCTGGGCCAGTAAACCGTGAGTGTCATCAGGAGGTGTAGGAGGATACGTGTAGCCATAGGCGTGCTGTGCAGGGTAATGCTTACCAAAGGACGGAGGCCAGTTGTACGACGAGCAGGCCATCTTATCCGAAGCACCTAAGGGTAGATGGATAAAGCATCTATGTCATTAATTTGAATGTGGTGCGGTCCGTTCATTTGTTCCTTCTAACGGTAGCCTTGCAGTTGTACGTATAGGAGAAAAGTAGCGTATATCCGGGATATTTAAGGGCTCGGGAAGTAACAGGTTTCTGTTTCGAAGTTTTACTTCTCCAGAAAAGTCGTAGCTGTGCTGTCTGACTTGGATGGTGTGTTAGCTTTCCGTAGCTGTGATACGGATCGAACACAAATGAATATGAAGTTTGTTATGCGGACTTTTCATAAAAATCCGACCATAATCCTATCATTTTATCAAGGCAGTTCGGTCGTGGTCAAACTCCTCTATAGCATTGCCAATTCTATCGGCATTTTTGAGATTTCTCTGTATACATACAGGAAGGATGCGGGGCTAAGATATATAGGCCGAACAAAATCTCAGAAATACTTATAGAATTAGCAACGCTATGGAGGAATTTGACCACGGCCGAATTGCCTTGATAAACTGGTCAGACTATACGGTAGTTTTGGATGGTAGTATTGAGGAAGTACTTGAGGTTGGCTCTTCACGGTTCCTGCTCTTCAGACAAGTAGCCAATATTTTATTACTATTATTAATAACAATAACAGTAATATAATTTTAAAAGTATTTTATTGAATAATTTAAGCCTCCGTTTCCACAACAAAGGCAATCTCATACAGGAAGAAAGAAGAGACATACAGTATGTCCATAGACACGTAGAACCCATGCTTAAGGGTGTTCATACGCAGGATCAATGTGCATGGGAACTGCAAGTCGGTTAAGAAGATGAAAAACAGAGGAAAGGAACCTCAGTAGGATTATGAAAGCCGAACGAAGCAAAGTGGACACGAAAAACAGACATCTCGAAGGCCTAGCTATTGGCTAAGGTAACCTACAGGTGTCCCCTGGGGTGCTGCTCCCCAACCATATGACGAACGAACCTAACTAACCTCTCATCCTATGCTCCCTGAGCGGAGCCAATATTTTGGGTTTTAGATTACTGTACATTATAATTATCAATATATATTTGTGTGGACATTGTGGTGTCTCATTCATGATATGAAAGAGATGGGACAAAAGAGATGGGACATCTGTACGTTGATATGAACGTGGATGCAAAAGAAGAAGGTGTTCTAACACTTGTTCAGCGCTCGTGAGTGCGAGTCTGGAAAGAAGAGGGAGAAAAAAACAAGACATGAACTACGGGAGCGAAAAAATAAACAAGAATAATAATAATAAAATAAAATCTCAGTCTCACCTTGGTTGAACCAAGCCGTAAACGGCACATGGCCGCCCGCTCTGTATAAACCCCCGGTGGCGTGGCTGAACCGACCTGGTTGGAAGGAATGGAGAAGTGAAACACACAGGAATTTACTCTTATTTGGCACCAGAGAGAAATAGAAACTTCAGGAAGGTGGACCAAATTTGTAAAGTGTGCGCAAAAGCAACTGGTGATTTCAAATTAGATAATGATAATAGCACTTTGCATACACGAAAAATGAGAGAGAATTACATGATGGCACCATATGCTAGCATACAATACCGTTTGCATCGACACATAAATTGTTTTTCCTCCCGTTAAATTATTACTACTACTTAACGAATGCTCAACTTAAATTCTACTAGCTTAGATCGATGCGAGTAAAATAATTGAAGTGTAAAATAATCATATAGGAATGAATTTGAAGTAAAATGTACGCAAACCAGTTGTGTGGAGAATTAACTGTCTTCAATATTTGACGCTTTGTTTACTACTCTTAATATACATTAGTTAAGTCAATAACTATTTATTTCTCTCAAAGCAACACAAGATACAACTCACCTTTATGCGGAGAAATAATATCATGTATGCAATACTGTACGACTAACATTTAGCCAATGCGTCTTTAAAATAAGTATTCAATATTAGAGGAGCATAAGGTGTTGGGAATATTTACAAATATCCCTGGTTACCAACAAAGGTGGGTTGGTGGAGGCTGGTTTCTTATCAGAAGCACCTCATGGCTTGAGAAGGTAGAGGAATGTGACCACAATGTGACAAACTTATAGCATTGAATACGATTACCACTGCAAAAAGTGTGGTCTTGGTACTGTCTTAAAACCAGCACGTCTTAACGTTCCCTGACGGTGAATGCCTGCCTTGGTGAGCGCAGTGCACGGTAGCGCGTCATGGTTATGGGGAGGCAGCAGCAGCAGCACACTTAATTTCTCTCAGTGAAATTGTTAGTAGCGTGAAATCCGTTAACCAGAAATTGATATTTGAAACATTTCAATAAAAGGAATACAGTTATGAAAGCTAAACTAGGGTAATATTTTGAATCCATAACTACGATATAATATACATAAGGCATGTCTCACTTCCCACCCTTGTTGAGAACCTTTACCGGGAAATCACGAGTGGATACCAAATTGTCATTATGGGAAATAGTTTAAATTTAATTGCACAACACACTGGCCGCCTGAGAGAGGAAGAAAAGGGACATAGTGGATACAAAATGAAACGGGGAACTCATGCACGGAAGTGTTGCCCCGTATAAGATCCGTGTATGCCCACGGGCACAGCAACTCGGAAAAGAAGAGGAAGAATAGAACAAAGCACCATATATAGGAGCATGGAAATGGAAGGAAGACCAATGGGCATAAAAGCAAGAAGTCCCGAAGGCCTTTCTAGGGCTGAGGGAGCCTATGGAAGCCTCTAGGGTAGATAGCATTACGCTATGCAGAAGCGATGTTCAGATTAACACCACCACGTTGTTGCTAAGCTTAGGTAGAGCATATTTGCCAACTGAAACGCTGTCTTATAATTTAAACCTTTCCTTTCTTATTACTACACCATGATAACAAAGGCCAAAAGCATATAAAACCTCGACCCGAACGCAATCACTTACTGGCAATCGATGATATTCGAACCGGAACGAACGCTGGACCGACGAACGTAAAATTACTGCATTAACAATTATCAGTGTGCACAAACGCGCGGGTCCAGTAACTTACACATGCAAGGTGCACGTAAGCCGTTGCAATTCTAGAATGCAACGGAAGCTATTTCGCTTTCAAAAGAAAAAGTAAGCGTTCTAAAATGAACGGGTAAACAGAAAATGGTGAAAATTTAAAGAATGTGCAGTTTAGGTAAAATTCAAGTAATTCAAGTAAGAACAACATATTCATGCACAGAATCAAAGCCATAAGAAAAATTGCGTGGAGATGTGAGGAGAAAAGTAAGTATCTTAGCATATTTAGTACATTTGCGGTTTTTATGTTAAATGTATGGCAGAGGCCGAAAGTGGGGAATATACTTCATCCCTTATTCAGAATTTTAAAAAAAAAATATGCAGAATATTTCTCTTAGGCTTCTTCCGAGAATAAGGTACGTCCTTTTTCATTTTGATATTTTCTTGCTTAAAATATTAATGATTTACGAAAATCAGCAGTTAAATATCGATACAGTAATTTTTACGATAATAATAACAACAACAATAATGATAACACTGATCGGAATGAAAACTATATAACATAGCCAGTTTTGATATTGCTTTTTGAATTACTTGCATTATAGATTCCTCTCTTTCAAATCCAATTAAGGCAAAAGTTGCCGTTCTCGACATCAATTTTCTTCTTTGGGCAATGATTTTGAGGCAGCAAAATAAAAGCAAGAGTTTGTGTGCAGAAAATTCCAGAGAATGAGGCGCCCCAAGCACGGAATCTCGACAAAAGAACCTTTGCCGAAACCTTGGCCTTCCAAAGCGGATCAGACTTGCATCGGAAACAAAAGGCATTGCCGATCATAACAACTAAGGCTTTGTGAAATGCAGGAAACACTTCCTTTGGGCCAAAAGACGAGCATCCAGCGACCAAAACCAATCGAGATATTCCACTTCGCGGACTAACACTTTTGGGGAGGTTGGAGAGGGTAAACTCAAGCAACTGAAGACGAGAAACGTATCGAGATATCCGACTTTGCAGAGCCATGCACAAGAGGGCGACGAGGAAAACTCTTACAACAAAAGATCAGACGAGTAGGACGTTGATCCATTTTGGCCGTTTTTGGTTGAGGTACGTAGAGAGACGAACAGGAAGGCGGACATGGACACCACCGACATCACACACAACACTCGCTACTCAACACAAAGGCCGCCAAACTTCCAATAGTGGTCTCAATGAGTCGCTCAGATCAGCCGATTGGCACTTTTTGTTCGGAACTTCCCGATTTTATCGGACCATGGAATGCTGGAGCTTTATATAACCAACTACGAGAGCAGCGCTGGAGCACGAGCGCTCATGCCAGTTCGATGCAACTCCCACATGCCCGTAAAACTTCAGTCATTTGTAACTGTTACTACAGTCGTTTGCACAGTATCTTCAACACGATTGCTATTTATTTTAGTACAATGTCATCAGTAGAACATAAAGTTTCAGCTTTTCCGTCGCAAAATTCACCCCAAGTCACAATCAGGGGATAAATCAGGGATGCACTCTATGTCAAGCAAAAAGGTCGAGAAAGAGGAGGACGAGCAGCATCTACCAACCAATTGCAAAAATATTCCCAACTCTTACTTCAAATCTGCAGTTTCCCTAATGAATATTATCATGGATCCAAGGCTATTACGACACTAGCCAATTACCATAAGTCTGCTAGTAAAATTTAATGATGTGAACTGATTTTGTTGTTGATACATCCCTCGTCACAGCTTTAAGCAAGATCCCAAGCCTAATTTCCTACAACAAGCAAATAAACTCTCCAACCACGAAACATGAACGACAATCAATAAACAGAAAACGATCACGAGTCGCGTTTCGGCCAGAGGAAGTTCCTACAAATGAAGCTAGTGTAGAGACAAATGACTACAGAATTACGTTACCTTCAGCACCGTCTGGCGTCAAGTTCTGTGGGTTAGTAACAGTATCACTGCGGTTGTTGCGGTAGGGTCGATGTCTGCTTGAGTAGAGCGCATTCTTGTAGTGTTTCCGAGTTTGTTTCCGAATTGACGGTGAACTCAATACTGATCTTTGGGTTGAATCAAACATCCTAGGATTGGCAACATTCAAGGTGTTGGGACTTGAAGCATTATTTGCATTGGTTGGGACAGTGACAGGCCTTTGGTGACAATCTCCGGGCAAGACTGGATAAACAGCCTGACCTCCGTTGATGGCTTCTCCGTTGGGAATATAACCAGGACTAGAATCGCTAGAATATCGAGCCTCATGTCGAGCAGTGGACGCTAGTAAATTTTGTGTTTGGGCTGCATTGGCATGTGAACCCGCCATGCCTAAAATTTGATGATTCAGATTCATATCAGGGACGTATTGGATCTCAGAATGTGGAGAAGAATACTTGTATTCAATACTGACGGGGATGTTCGGTGACATGCTTTGACAAGGAGGTTCGGGAGAGATAGGTTCGTACAAGCTACAAGTAGGCAAGGATTCCAGCGCCCGTCCACCTTGTAGTTCACTCGGCTGTGATTGTTCTCGCATTTCGCACGCTTCTTTCGAATAGACATTATTGCAAGACTGAATTGGTGTCTGTCCATAAACAGTGTCATGTTGTAGGCGTTGTGTTTGGAGGTGCAATGGTAAACTTTGATGCATAACTGGATTTGGCTGTTGCGGATAAGGAGGCGGTAAGGAGGTTGGATTGTTTCTTGGCACACAAGGTTGCAGATTAACAAAATGGCCTTGGGAGCACGGGCTATGGTCAGACTCGGTGGCAACGACTTCCTCACTAGATTTTTCAAACGTATCTCCAAAAGCGGTCAGCATGGCAGTGGAGAGCATGTCAGGTTCAGTTTTTAAGCCCAACGGGCTTGTCTGAACAGTTATGGATGTTTGATCAACGTTTGAACCCATGCTGACGGTGATGGGAACGGTCTCAAAAGGGGACGCCGCAGACGTATCGTTACGCGTTCTTGTCATCTCCTGTGATAGCACAAGTCGTCCGGCCTCGTCGTTACTCAGCAATGCATAGCCTAAAGGGAAAATTAACATGCATGTTATAGGAAAAATAAAAGAAAACAGAAGCATTCGCAGGCTGCAACGAGCAAGCGTCATGCAAAGCATTATTTACAAAACATTCCATTGAGCATTTAAACAGGAAAAAATAAAATAAGCAGTGATTTTATGAGAACTAGTAAATCATGCTAAAACAAAAACATGTTAGGTGCGTAAAAGATATGTCAACAAAAAATATAACGAAAAAGAAAATTGCTGATGAATGAAAAGCTTGATTAACCAGCAGAGAAAGAGATTGTTATACCGAGTGTTATTCACAAAATTTGTATGAAAATTAAATTCCATGGTTGAGAGAATATAGTAACGTGGATTATTTTTGACAACCAATGAGAACATGAATCAAACGGTGTACGGAAAATATACTTTAGTGTGCTTTAGCTATACGGTATGCTAGCCCATTTATATTTCGCGTAATGGCTGATCCAACTGATTTTGCCTTAGTACATATTTTGGTGTCTTTAACAAGTGAATTCTGTACTGTATGAGACGTTCCACCGTAAGCCTGTCAAACTGGAAAAGGCACACAGTTACGGGGAGGGGGTGTACCAGGTAGTGAAGGTCCCGTGAAAATAAATATGGAAAATATACTGGGCTCGATCCCTAAACTGACACTGCAATGCTGGTGAGATGCTTCAGTGCCACTGATAGTCAAATACCGGGACAATTTCATTTCTGTTCCTATAAATGCCAAAATGAAGCTCTTCAAAAGAAATTATTATCCAATAAACTGGAGCTCCCTGAGTATGAACAACACAAAACAGGCTATTAGAAGGTTGCACACGGCGTATAATGATATTTTATTTTCAGGCGCTTAGTGGGTATACCCAGATGAACGAAATGAACGAAGTGTTAGCCTCTTTTGATGCAGAATGCTTGAAAGTGTTACTGAAGTTTGCAGATGAGGGTAGAAAATTCCATTTGCTCTGATCTGAGTTACCAGGGTTCGGCGCTCAAACAGTGCTGGATTCGCGTTCTCTCTATGGGCGCCCAATCGGTAATTTATAGGCTTTTATCGTCTGCTTACAGAAAACAGTGAAAGTTATCCGTTAGCATCGGATAAAAATACCTTTAAATTTTCGATTGGGCGATAGCTCCCACGAACGCAATGGCATTTGCTGGTTGATGGTTGTATCTCTGCCTTGCCTTACATCCTGCAACTGCTCCAGTGTGTGTGTGTGCTCTCTTTGTGTTGTGGGGATACAAGTTATCTGCTGTTCGTGGTGCCCGGCCGTAGGCATAGGCTGAGTACACATATTTATGCATTTTTATTGTGTGTGACTTCTTACATATGATTGGGCCCTGTACCTAGTGTAACGATGCTGTTTATTATGTACTTCTAAGCATAAATGTAAACCAACTAGCTGCTAACGGTTTCTGTTATTTTCGTGAAGATCCGTTCATAACTTCCTGAGTTGTGCTGCTAGCAAACATTCTGACAAATCTAAGTCAAACATACAAACGGACCAACCGACCATCACCAAAATTTAATCTTTAATGTTTTTTAGCATTACTATCAAGTCCTGTAAAGTTCTTAAAGATACATTCATAACTTATTGAGTTACTGTGCTAAAAAGCCTAAAATCAAACAGCGACAAACGAACGAATATACAGACCATCAAAAATATTTGTTCATTTACTCTTCGAAATATATACCAACAGGTAATGTAAATTTCATAAAAATCCGTCCATGAATAGCGTTTTGAGTAATGGCATTAAGAAAAATGAGGCAGACTAAACAAACAAACAAACGGATGGACTGATCTTCACCAAAAGTAAATCATCTGTTACTGTTAGCATGCCCAACAATCCCTGCAAATTTCGAATGGATCTTTTATAAGGTTTTGAGTAACCTTAGTGACAGACGAACAGATAGATAAACCCACAGACAGAAAGACAAGCACGATAAAAACATAACCTCTTTGGCGGAGGTAATTACCTGTTTGTTTAATATTAGCTGACAGCTCATTTTGACTTCTGTTCTCAGCACTAGCCTGATTTAAATTTACTGGGATATTGAAGATTTGAGATGATGCAGTTTCGATCGGGCAAGGATGTTGAAGACTTGTGCTTGGACCCTTACAAATAATAAAAATGATAATAATACCTCCTATGATGACGAAGAATTTAAATGGTCTCAATTTGTGCCGCAAATTCGAGTTCATTTCTACATGACGTTGAA